>OX578285.1:28892791-29500291 GCA_951217055.1 Gerris lacustris | reverse complement strand
TATAATTACTTTTATTATATTTTTAATTTTTTACTGTATTATAATATATTTCAATGAAATGTTTAAAAGTAAGAAATATATATATATATATATATATATATATATATATATATATATATATATATATATATATATATATATATATATATATATATATATATATATATATATATAAAGGTGAAAAGTATCTTTTGACCATTAATCTTACAGGAGTTGAATGAAGAGGTGGCTAGAAATGAATTTTTATTTTTCCAAAAGTATCCATGAGACACCTGATATATCTTAAACTTTGGGTAGAAATTACGTCACATTTAATATTTGTTAATTTTATTTGTTTAATTTTAATACATATCACTACAGTCTTCCAAATTTTCATAGACACCCATTTTAGACTTCTGCTTGTCAAGGCTTATAATCAACGTTTATATAGAGCTGACAAAAAAAGTTTTTTAAAAGTTTGATTAAACTTTAACTACACTCATTACATTCATTCTAGAGAAGATAATAATTCATGTAAATAACGCACTAATTACATCCATTAATTTGATCTAAAATCTTTAGGTTACGACTTAGTTTACGAAGTTACAAAAACATCAGAGCTTTTAAGGTTTATATATAATATATATATATATATAAAACTAAACTAGCTAGCAAAAACTAGAGCTTACAAGGTTTATAATATTACAGCTGACGAAAACTGAAGTTTTCAAGGATTATATATTATAGCTGACGAAAACCGGAGCTTTCAAAGTTTATGTATTATGGCTAACGAATTCTTTTTTTCAAATTCAGTTGAGAACTTTGACTACACTTTTTACATTCATTCTAGAAAAATTAATAATTCATGTAAATAACGCACTAATAACCAATAAATAACATCCGTTAATTTGGTCTAGGATCTTTAGGTTACGATTAGTCTATACAAAAACATCGTAGCTTTCAAGGTTTATATATTAAAGGTGTCCAACACTGAAGCTTTCAAGATTTATATATTATACCCAACGAAGACTAAAGCTTTCAAGGTTTATATATTATAGCTGACGCAAACTTGAGCTTTTAAGGTTATAATATTATAGCTGACGAAAACTGGAGCTTTTAAGGTTTATATATTATAGCTGACGAAAACTGGAGCTTTCAAGGTTTATTAAGGTTAATTAAATATTATAGCTCACGAAAACTAACGTTTTCAAGGATTATATTATAGCTGACGAAACTGGAGCTTGCAAGGTTGATATATTATAGCTAACAAAAACTATTTTTATAAATTTCAGTTTACGAAAATCTTTAGGTTACGACTTAGTTTACGAAGTTACAAAAACATCAGAGCTTTTAAGGTTTATATAATATATATATATATATATATATATATATATATATAAAACTAAACTAGCTAGCAAAAACTAGAGCTTACAAGGTTTATAATATTACAGCTGACGAAAACTGAAGTTTTCAAGGATTATATATTATAGCTGACGAAAACCGGAGCTTTCAAGGTTTATGTATTATGGCTAACGATTTTTTTTTTTTTTTAAATTCAGTTGAGAACTTTAACTACACCTATTACATTCATTCTAGAAAAATTAATAATTCATGTAAATAACGCACTAACAACCAATAAATGACATCCATTCATTTGATATATACTCTCTAGGTTACGGCCTAGTATTACATAATTACAACAACGCCGAAGCTTAAAATGATGGGAAGGTTTGATGGATTTCTTTAAGTAAAAAGAAGTCGATTTTGACTATTATCTTTTTGACAAGCTAATGAAACTTGGGCAAGCAGTCAGGAACGAATTAGTATTTCTTATTCTTCAGCCTTGTCTTCAAACATCAGGACAAAAATAAAATTAATGTGGTTGAATTATTGAATGGAAACTAATCTGACAATCTATTTCATACACAACCTTGTTTGGCACTTCTTTAGATTGTTACTCCCCTTTGTAAGGGAATAACAATCTAAAGGGAGTATATATAAGGGGAGTAACAATCTAAAGAAGGTCTACTGAATGCTCTTCTTTAGACTGATACTCCCCTTATAAAAACAGAAGTGTGATATTCCTTTGTCCCAAAGTACGTTGGACTATTGGACTAAACATCCCTTTGTCTTAATAGTTATTTAGTCAAAGTCATTTATATTCTAATAATCATAGGGGAGTAACAATATAAAGAAGTACCCCTTTTTTTTAAATACAACCAAATATTTGGTGTATCAATTAAGGCTGGTTTTCTAATATTCTAAATCTATGTCAAATACCGGCAATCGTTTAGAAGAAGTTAATTCACAGTATTACCAATTTAAAAGTCAGAGTGTATATAAGCCTGAATAAGGTTTCTGGATTTTTTAAAGAAAATTATATCTTTAAAAGACTGGTTTTTAAAAAATGGCTACTAAAAAAAGAATCTACCATCTGTATTTGAACAGGCTGTAGATTGTAGATGGACTACAAAGTAACAACATATCTTATCCCTTAATCTTTACAACCTTTAAAAAAAAGACTTCTACTTCATATTTTATTCCGATTGTCAAGCAATCCTTTGAAGAGAACTTTATAAAAAATATATTAGCACTTAAAAATAGCAATATAGCCTTCATTCGAATGCAAATCCTTGTTTTCGGAAAAATGATCATCAAGCAACATAAACAGAAATTCTGAAACACATTATTTTTATTATTATTATATTTTTTTTTTCTCTCTTTCTTTTTTTATAGGTCCCAATCATCACATCATTATGTTATTACAGGGCATAACTCATCTACTCGATGTCATCTTCAGTCCGACATATGCCTTACCTCTCTGGGATCCCAACTCATCAGATATGTCGGTGCTATGATATTGGTTTCAAGCGGCAACCGCAACCGGCAACCGGCGGAGTTGGGGGACCGGCTTTTCCGGTCCCCCAACTCCTTATTAAATACTCTTATAAAATTGAATTTATAAACAATTTGTATGACTTGTTGTTTGGTAGTACACAGAGAAAATAATCTAATGTACAGATACAGAGTAATGCTTATCGCCATTGTAAAAGTTTGTACTTATTTAAAAAAATTGATTGGTCGTAACAATCTAAAACGTTGCTGTTTGTTTAACAAATCGTTTCTATCTTGAGTACATAACAGATCAATGGCAAATTCAGTAAAGTTCATGTTGCATAAAACTGAAAACATGTAACAACATCTAAAATGTGAAACAACTTGCTTAAAGATGTGCTGAAAAAGTAAATTGTCGCGACAATCAAGCACTAAACGTGGTTAACACTGGAAGTCCTTGATAGCAGCATAATAGCTCACCAAATTACAATAGGTTCCGCAAATTCTAGCAAAAAACAACTACATTTTTGAATAAAAATCGTAAAGCAAAATGGACCAAATTATTTTAAACTAATCGGTCCGAGAGACAGCAGCCCAGGCGATAGGCCTCGAAGTTACAGAGGATAAAACAAAATACATGATTTCTTCTAGACGCGGTTTGTGGCGTCACATGCAGGCTTTAAATGTACGGAATTGACAGTTAGAAAAGGTACCGCGTTTTGAATATCTGGGAGCGCAAATAAGAGATGACGGTACTGTTCTAGAAGAAATCAAAGCAAGAATAACTGCTGGGAATCGCTGATTTTACAACCTAGGCAAGGTATTACAGTTAAAAAATATACCTAGAACATGTAAAAAAACAGATATCTGTCTTATATGTCTGTTTTTTACAGATATATAAGATAAGGCCAATTGTAATGTATGGTTCAGAGACTAGGCAGATACCCAGGGAGAGTAAAAACTTGCTCAAGGTTTAGGAGCGACAAGTTTTAAGAAAAATCTATGGTCCTATGTAATACTTGTGAATGGAGAGTGAGAAACAACAAAGAACTAGAAGATCTTTATGGCGATCCCCACGTAGTGGCTGAAATAAAGAGCGGCAGATTAAGATGGCTAGGACACCTACAAAGAATGGGCCAAGACAGAGCGAAAAAAAAGTGTTTGAAGGACATCCAGGCGAACGAAGGCTACGTGGCAGGCCAAGGCTGAGATGACTTGAAGATGCGGAGCAAGATTTGCGACACCTGTGTATTAGGCGCTGGAGAACTCAGGTTGAGGATCGGGTAGATTGGGCTGCCAGAACGGAGACCAGGGCCCTACATGGGCTGTGAGCGCCATGGTGTAAGTAAGTAATCGGTCCGAGGCAACTCAAACAAACTTTCTCATATTCGAGTTCAAAATTACTTAACCCAGTGTTTTCCAATTTATTAATTTTCGAGTTTTCGTAGGTACATTTAATTATTATTGAACATTTTATTAAAATTGACTATAAAAATAACCTTCTCGGTGGGTAATCGAACCCGGCCTCTCTCCGTCCACGTTTAAAGCTATTTCCTCAGGAACTAGATTTTTCCCGGAAAAACGGCTTATATCGATGGGTTCGTAGTCAAATGGACTAAGTTTTAGAATTTCTTTAATCAAAATCATTGGAACTGTTTTCGAAAAATAATGTTTTTTTCAGTTTCAGACCGCGGGGTATGATTTTTCTGAATATGTATACCGAATTTCGTCAAAATCGGCCCAGTAGCTCAGGTTCCACGTTTCTGTACAGACGACAGACAGACATTTTTTAAAAACCACTTTTTGGACACAGGGGACCTCAAAACGTGTAAATTCTACAAAATCTCAAAATCGAATTTTCGCGTCTTCACAATACTTTCTCTTTATGAGAAAGTCAAAATAGAATATAAACAATAACTAATAGTTAGTACACCGGTTTCGACCATAGGTAGTGTTGTCGTCTATTGATAATTTTATATCGCCATATATGATCAGTTTATCCTTGGAGTATTAGTCCCCAAGTAAATTACAAAAAAATCACGGTAGAAGAACTAATTTATAATAAACAAGCTTTGAATTCAATACTTGCCAAGCTATAATTAAAATTGAAAAAAATAAAAATTCAAATTTGTTATGGCTAAAATTCCTTCTATTATTGAAGTCCTCGTAATTCTGTTATGTCTCTAGAGGATGTCGGGTGATTTTTAAGTTTTTTGCAGAAAATTGAAGTAATATCTATCTCAAATAAGGGAATCATCTAAAAAAAAAAAAAAAGAACTAAGATATTATTCTAACGATAACAATCGAAGAAAAGAAACAGGAGAGTATAATAGTAATAGAATTATAGCATAGGGAAACGGGGCTTCCTTACCTGAACTAGTGAATGGCTTGTTGAACCCTAGAAATAAAAATAAATGTACCTACAACTCTTAACCTTTTCGTAAAATAGAAGCTATATAAGATTACTTGGCCGGAGTATAACTTGTTTACACTAATCCACGCTTCAATAGGCATCCGAGAAAATAGATTTGTCTGTAACAAAACAGCAGACAATGGATAAAAGATACAAATCCCTTTTGGGTTTTTTTTCGACAACAATTGGACTGGCGTGGGCCCTACAATATCGACAAACGTTTTCCTTTGTTCCGTGGTTTCCTGCAGTTGGATAAGTGGACCAAATATACCTACATATCTGATGTTACCTATCTCTCCTCACACGGTTCGTTCCGATTTAATTTCTTCTTTTTACAAGATGCTTTAGTACCATTGGAGTTGTATTCTTGTGAACATCTTTCTTTATATTTCGGTTGCAAATGTTGTAACGAGATTCTGTTGATATTCGTGAAATAGTCGAGTATAATCCATGAAGTTTATTTTAAAAGTTGAATATGGGTAAGAACTGATTAAAACTCAACTCACAAAGAATTTTTTAACACCCTTCGACAAATTTTTTATTAGTTGTTTGTATGATTATGTTATTTTTTTTTTTTGTTTCATTGTACATTGTCAATGTGACTTTCAAGTGGGAATAATGTTTTATTTATTTTTTTTATTTTTCCTAAATTAAAATTTATAATAAATAGGTGGTCCCAAAATATGGATTTGCTCTCTTTACGATTATTTATTTTTAAAATGATTTTAATTACAGTTGGATTCGTTTGGATAAACAGTTTCTATACTATTTAGTATTTTAACCATCTCATATGAGGAGAAAGTATTGTGAAAGTAATGGAAGTATTGTCGAACGAAAATTCGATTTCATGAGATTTTGATAGATTTACACATTTTGAGGTCCCCTGAGCCCGAAAAACTGGTTTTTAAAAAAATTTTGTTTGTCGTATGTGTGCAGACGGCCTGAAGCCTAAACTACTGGGCCGATTTTGACGAAATTCTGCATAAAGGTTTAGAAAAATCATCCCCCGATGCGAAATCAAAAAATGAATTTTTACTCCAAATTTGGGGGCGCTGCTCCCCAAAATATC
Organism: Gerris lacustris; assembly: GCA_951217055.1. NCBI lineage: Eukaryota > Metazoa > Arthropoda > Insecta > Hemiptera > Gerridae > Gerris > Gerris lacustris. The sequence goes on along the minus strand of OX578285.1, from coordinate 29,493,995 downwards.
TGAAATAACGTGAAAAAAATTATATCTCGAATACGAATCCGTCGATTTTGATTAAAAAATTCTAAAATGTAGTCCATTTAAATACAAATTTAACTATATATGCCAATATGCCGTTTCCTGGGAAAAATCTAATTCCTGAGACAATAGCTTTAAACGAGGTCAGGTTCGATTCCCTACCGAGGAGAAGTTATTTTTATGTTTAATAATAATTAAATGTACCAACGAAAATTCTAGAAGTAATAAATGAAAAACACTGGGCTAAGTAATTATGAATTTGTGTATGAGAAAGTTTGTTTGAGTTGTCTCGGACCGATTTTTTCTCTAAGCAATATGTAGTATGTATTTCACTTCTATTTATATAAAGTATATATTCTATATCAATGAACTAGATTAAACAAAATATAATATTGGTTTAGAGAACCATAGGAAAAGGAAAAACTAGCCATAGATGATCATTGAATAAAGCAATATTAGTTATAAAGAATAATAAAATGTAAGATGAAATAGATTAGAATAAGGGTATAGTATAAAAGAAGCAATAGAGTAGAGAAAATACACTCGACAAATAAACCCGTGCATCTTCTTTCAAGATGTCTTCTTTTAAGTTCTTGTAATATTGTTTTCACAAAGTAAACCTTTACTTTAGATGCAATACAGACCCAAGGGTTCAACAACAAACGCATATCACTACATCTTTAGCAGTTCCTGTGTATTGGTTAAGCAGATTCTTTCTTACCTAACATTATCTGCAAGGTACGTGAAACTAGAATAATTCCCCCGAATTTCTGGCATTAGTGAAAATGCCAGAAATGTTCACTAATGCACATACATACATATAATGGCTACATAATACATAAAATAGAAGAAAACGTTGTGTAACCCCATGGCTTTAGGTCGATCCGAAAACACCGTTCGAAGATCAATTCTCAAGTACCATGAGACTGAAGTAAAATTCTTAATTGATTAATTAATATTAAAGTGGCGCGGGGGGCGGGGGACCAAACCACAAATCCCTGGGATTACGCTGTTACTCCCTAACCACTGAGCCACAACAGAACAACTATTTTCACCTGTCCGAACATACATATATATCTACAAACATCTCAGATATTAGGGTAATTATTTCTCCGGGCGGGCACGAATTGGACAACTTTTACCTGCTCTGGTTAATCCTCGAGCTCGAATTGGACAACTTTTTAGAAGCAGCCCCCTTGGGACGAGCACGAACTGGACAACTTTCGCATTTCATAACTATCGCACTTTTCTTATGACTCGATAGTAAAAAATATAGTCAGCGAAACTGCCTACGGTTTTATCACTGAAACGCCTGTTACTCCGATTTTGTTATAACTGAAAATACAAAAGTTTTACATTTTTAATCCTAAAAAAACTTACTCTATGGCGCAACAGCCCATGGAGGCCTATATTTTGGCAAAATATAGGCATAGTAAGAGGGCCAAAAAAATAGACAGTAAAAACGTTTGAATAAAATGTTATTTTTGAAAAAAATTTTTTTTAATAAATAAAAAATTAATGATTTGAAATTGAAATGATTAAATAAATAATAATATAGTGTTAGTATGTTAAAATGGATGTATATAAATAGACAATATATATATAAATATACAACTTCATTCTCTCATGTAGACTCGATAAGTGTGTTGAGTGCTACGAGAGACTTCGACTCTGCTGATGATGGCGTTTAGCCGAAACCGGTCCAGTGATCTCCAGATCAAGCAAGTATTGACGGTAGGGATATCCTCATTCGATATAAATATATATATATATATATATATATATATATATATATATATATATATATATATATATATATATATATATATATTAATGTATAATATGATAGCTATACGTATAATGTCAAATATCTTATGTAATACGAGAAACAAAATTTAGGCTTATTATTATATTATATAATTGGGCCAAAATACAAAATAATAAACAATAAAAACGTTTAAATATTTTTTTAATTTTTAAAACAATACCTAGGTCCTAGGTACTCAAAAAAGTAAAATAATAAAAAGAACATAAAGTATAGTGCACATAACAATAATTATAACAGTGATAAACATTACTGAATAAAAATAACATAATATGAGCTACAATTAATTATGCGGTGGCTTTTCATTTTTTTCCCATGAAGCCATTTCAGATAATTTAACGTTTTGATAAATGACGTCGGATAATATGATTAATAATAGATCATTAATAATAGATAATAATAATCTAATGTATATAATATAAATTGTATAATAATAAAAATTGTTATAATATAAATAAAACAAATATTGCATATGGTAGGGGGGGGGGGGGGGGCAGAGCTAGGCACATAGACGCAGGCGGCTATGAAGCTAGGACCTGCCCTGCCTTTAACAAGAGAAACTAATAGTATGATGAACAAGGTGCCGTGTTGAAAATTGAGAATCTATCACGTCGTCTACACGGTAATAGTTGACGCGATAGTTGCTATCATGACAGCAACTATCGCGTCAACTATTTCCGTATAAATGGGGCTTTACACGCTATCGCATGCCACTCTCTACCTGGTGCTGAAAGTTGTCCAGTTCGTGCTCAGGGATTAGTGGACCCTTTTTTGACCCTTCCTTATGGTTAGAAAAGTTGTCCAGTTCGTGCCCAGCCATTTCTCCAGCCATCTAGTGAGCTGAAAATTTACAATATCCAGGGCAGTCCGTTATTAAGTAGGGTTTTTCTTTGACAACTATATCTATTCTTGGAAAGTCCCCCCCCCCCCTCTCAAGTTCCTCTCTTGGATTTTTTTTACATAAATAGTTTTCTTTAACAAAATTTTTACATAATTAATATGCGTCTTCATTAACTGTATCTATCTTGTATTATATAGATGCTCTGTCCGACGCAACTACTATGCGTCTTCATTAACTGTATCTATCTTGTATTATATAGAAGCTCTGTCCGACGCAAATACTATGCGTCTTCATTAACTGTATCTATCTTGTATTATATAGAAGCTCTGTCCGACGCAAATACTATGCGTCTTCATTAACTGTATCTATCTTGTATTATATAGAAGCTCTGTCCGACGCAACTACTATGCGTCTTCATTAACTGTATCTATCTTGTATTATATAGAAGCTCTGTCCGACGCAACTACTATGCGTCTTCATTAACTGTATCTATCTTGTATTATATAGAAGCTCTGTCCGACGCAAATACTATGCGTCTTCATTAACTGTATCTATTATTATATAGAAGCTCTGTCCGACGCAAATACTATGCGTCTTCATTAACTGTATCTATTATTATATAGAAGCTCTGTCCGACGCAAATACTATGCGTCTTCATTAACTGTATCTATCTTGTATTATATAGAAGCTCTGTCCGACGCAACTACTATGCGTCTTCATTAACTGTATCTATCTTGTATTATATAGAAACTCTGTCCGTTTTGGACTTCAAAACGTGTAAATTCATTAACATCAAATGTTCGTGACATCAAAATACTTTTTATCTATATATATATATATATATATATATATATATATATATATATATATATATATATATATATATATATATATATATAAATGTTATATATATATATATATATACTTCGTATATGTGCTTACTATACTTTGTATATGTGCTTACTATACTTTTGTATATGTGCTTACTATACTTCGTATATGCGCTTACTATACTTTGTATATGTGCTTACTATACTTTGTCTACGTCCAATGTGTACTAATATTTGACCTTACTTACTTACTTGTACGTTTGGAACTTACTTTTTGAGGCTTCGTCAACATAGCTTACGTACAGAATACAAGTACACTATACAAGTAAGTTTAGTCCATTTCAAGATTTATATAAAATCTACGTAAACCTTTCTTTAATCCGGGTTTATATTATTATTTTCTGGTAATTAGGATTCGAAACTGCGTACCGTCGATGGACCACCATTACAGTATAATAACTTACCTAAATAAGGCTCGCATCTCAGTGTTTTATAGCCAGTACGAGTTATAACTCACTCAGCTCCTTCAATTCCCTTCACCTTTACCATTAATACTGTTTGACAAACAAGCAGGTTACAAAACTAAAACAAGAATAAACACAAAAAAGCTGAATACTTCTTTAGATTGTTACTCCCCTATGTTTGTTTTTTTTTGTTTTTTTTTAATATAAATGACTTTGACTAAACAACTATTAAGACAAAGGGATGTTTAGTCGAATATACTTTGGGACAAAGGAATAGCACACTTCTGTTTTCTTATAAGGGGAGTAACAGTCTAAAGAAGAACATTCCGAATACCTTCTTTAGATTGTTACTCCCCTCTATTTTTATTATAAGGGGAGTAACAATCTAAAAGAGTGCCAAAAACAGATATAATTAGTCAATTTTTTCTTTTAGTTTGGCAATTCTTCAGTATTTGGGTCTGTTAAAAGCCTCAAATTTGAGATACTTCGAACCTCTTTGGTTCATTCTCATGCTAAAATTACTGGTGATGTGGTATATAAAAAATTCGCTCTTATATCGGCCATATTTGTTTGCAATGTGGCTACCAGGAAACTTTTTAGGTGAAAAACTAATATATTCCTCATCTATATTAGAATTATGTTCTTATATCGGCTATATTTGTTTGCAATGTGGCTACCAGGAAACGTTTTTAGGTGAAAAACTAATATATTCCTAATCTATATTAGAATTATATTCTTATATCGGCCATATTTATTTTCGATATGGCTACCAGGAATCTTTTTTAAGTGAAAAACTTACATATTCCTAATCTATCTGAAAGAGCTTTGAAATGATTTATAGTGTATATGGTACATATGCATAAACTTTTCTTTCAACACCCTCCTATCGGCCATATTTGTTTTCACATTGGCGGAAAATTTGGTAATAATAGTTATTTAATATTTTCCTACTCTCAAATACCTTTAAAATTATGTACAACATGGCATGTCTATTTAAACCTTTACTTCCAATGACGATATTAAAATTAAACACCTTCTTCAATTTGTATAAATGATTTGATCTTGATGGATATTTTAGGTGTAATTAAATGTAATCAAAACTAGTTGATTTTCATTTATTTAATGTGAGACGTTTCGACCGACCCTTTACATTATTTATAATGTTATATTTTAATCACAGCTATTTGTACTAAAAATGAAAACAAATTAACCTTTACTTAAGTTTTAATTGGCCACAATCTTCATAATATTAAGTTGATATTTCCGAACCTATTCGCTTTCATATACTTTGCTAAGATACACATGTGTACCTACCGAATGTTTACGCCAGTTATCAACAAACACACAAACCTTTCAAAGCCCAAGTCTCTGAAATGAAGAACTCCAGTGTAATATTCCTTTGTCCCAAAGTACATTGGACTTAACATCCCTTTGTCTTAAATGTTATTTAGTCAAAGTCTATATTCTAAAAAAAACCATAGGGGAGTAACAATCTAAAGAAGTACCAAACTCCCTATATAAGCTCGTTTAAGAAATTGAATCCTTACTAACCTGACTAGACTAGTTAAAATTAAATTGAGATGATTATTTAAAAAGAAAAAAATATTTCGAATCGTTAAAATAAAACAATTCTCGTTATCACTATGCATTGATGTTGGTCACATAACATATAGTTAGTATAAAATGTAAAGGCCCCCATACACGATCAAACATGGTGTTTGCGCAAACCTGATGTCGGGCAAATTTAGGCCATACACGTCAAACATCATGTTTGAGCAAACATCAAATAGCCCCATACACGATCAAAATTTTTGCACAAACATTTTTACCGTGTATGGGGGCCTTTTAAATCCCAGTTCAATTATTAGATGTGTACTTACTGAATTCAGGTAGGTACTGTTTATTACACTTTTCTATAATACATTTTTCTGGTTTTAAGCTATGTATTTAAACACTACAACTGATTGTTTATCTATCAATTTTAAGAATCTTGCACTAACATTCTGTGGTTCATAGCATGCGTTTTTTACGCGCGTTTGGGCTATATATAGATAAAAATACATTCATGAAGTCGGGAGACGTCAGTGAGTGTTTTCCCCCTCCTTTCCTTCCTTGTGCACTTGCTCAGTGTTCCGTTCAGGTTATAAACAAAGCCGAATTTATTATTCAAATATATCACTAATTTTCTAAAAGGATGGTTTTAAAATGAAGAACAAGCTTGTATTGGATATTTACTATGAAAATGGATGACTCTGAAAATGAAATCAGATAATATATATAAACAAGAGGGAAGAAGAGGACGGGAAGGTTTCATTCAGGTTAGTTTTGACGCGAGAAGTTGGTTTGAAACCAACTTTTCTCGCGTCATGATATGACAGCATATATAAATTATTCTAAAGCGCGAATAAAATGCAGGCTATGACCCCATCTTAATCCAGACTTGTTTAAGTTGTCTGTGTTTATTGTATTGCATGGTTTAGTAGAGGAACAATATGTATTTTAACCGATGGAACTCTTCAAAATATAATATAGGTATAAGATCCGTTTTATTATTTAGAGGGAGGACAAATTCATATAGGATAAAAAAAATTACTAATTAACAGATCAAATAAAAAAATGAGTCATAAATAATTTCTCTGATATTGATGAGATGTCGGTAGTATAGTTGAGATCCATCCATTTTATTATTAATTTATTCTTCCGCTCCGTCGTTTGTCAATCTGTGGTTAAGAAGTAAGTCGTCTTTATTTTTAATTAATTTGTTTAATCGTATTAATTGTATATCAATTCATGAGCACCCATAGTCCCAGAATTTAGGGGGGTCAAAATAATATATTATTTTTTTGGCATCGTCACTTATTCAATAATATGCCTACTTATGTATATTATTATGTAGCTTCTAGAAACGTGAAAATGAAAGTACTAATATTAATACTATAATAGGTAATTAAATTTGTTTTATCAAATTTTTTATTTAATTATATACATAAAAATGTTTATATTCTATTAAAATATTTGTTCTTAATTTTTTCTATATTCTATTTACGTATCTAATAAAATATTCTGTCATTTTTTCTATATTCTATTTACGTATCTAATAAAATATTCTGTCAATGTGTACAGCACATCGCTTCCTCTTTCGTATACTTTTATGACTTAATTCTCCCTATTTTTTTAAAATCTCTACATTTCGCTTCTCATACTGGAAGCATTTTCAGATCCCAGTTAATCCCGTAGACTCAGTCTGACAATATGAACATCTCTGAAGATGCTACTAGTATTAAGAATGAAACATCGCGTACTTTATACCCCTCGAGAAGCGGTCACTACCGTGGAGGTCTTAAATTTGGAGTCGAACTTTACCTTACTTTTTAATTTTTAAATCGTCGATGATGCCCAGGCTCACTGTAAGAAAATTCTGATTAATAAATCAACATCTCTTCTTATTTCCACTTTAAACTCTAGAATATGAGAATATGATTAAATAAGGTATTTTGAAAACAAAACACGCTTATAGCAAATAGACATGATAACCAATAAAGATAATATTAATTTTAGTCCGTGTATACATCTTGTTTTTCTTCGAAGGAGGAAAAAAGTCCGGTAAAATATTTACTATAACAAGATCTTTGAAGAACATTATGTTCTATAAATAGTTAGGAAAGGATTCGGGAGAGATATGTCTTAATCACTGATTCTATGTGCACTTGTATAATAACAGTTGGCTCTACGATCTCGCCTTCTGAACCATTGGATCTGGATTTTGAAAAAAGTATTGTCGAACTTACTTATTATTATGTATATATGTTTTAAAAAGGACACCCGGGCAATAGATAAGGACCAGGAGGGTTTATGATTGTCGACGTAAGGATCTGTTCCGGAGAAGTAGAAAGACGAGAGGAAACCACCATATTTTTTTATCCTCTTTCATTTTACCTCTCGTATTAACGAAGCCGCTTTTAGTTCTTTTAAGATGCAAATTACCCGGTTATTTTTCCCCCTCTTTTGGAGTGTCGTACAGTCGAATAAATATTGTAAGAGGAGGAGGAGAAGCGGGCCTTAGACTTCGGGAGACGTAAAGTCGTAGAAGCGGTCTGGTAATTGAATCGCCGGGACCGGAGAGGGTCGGGCCGGGTCAATTCGGGGCCCCATGTCAGCGGGCCTGATTAATTCGGGGGAGCCCGCCGTCGAGGGAAGACCCTTCCTAAAGAGGGGGCGTAAAAATGGCCGCCTTCCCCTCTACGGACACGTCATCCGGAGGAGGGAAAACAGCTATTAACTAAAACTCCCCGGGGAACGAAGCTTCCGCGGTAGAAAGGGATCCTCGAACTCGACGTTAATTAGAAGGGCTGACAAATCGCCGCGTCCGAAAGCGACGCGGCTCTATTGTATAACGGATATACCCTCTTCGAATCGACCCTCCTACATTCGGAAGTTGTTTAAAAATGTATTCCACTTGGGGAAAGCCGTGATCTCAGAGCGGAACGTATCAGTAGATAAATCCTTGTCGATTTGGAAGGCTCTTTGAACTTAAACACGTATACATTTCACTCCGTCTGTTCAGTTCTAAACTGCGATCCAGTGCGTAACGCCTCGTACCGATGCAAAGATATATATTCCCTTGGTTCTATTCACTCCCTCATCCACTTTAGACTTATCGACATGCTAAAGCACTTACTCAAGCTCTAACTACAATTGAAAATCAAATGAGACTGTTTAAAATTGAAAAATCTTAACGTACAATAAACATAGTGTACTTAATTTTACCCATACATAAAGCTGTACCCTATACCAAAGCATTACTTTTTGCATTTCCAAAGAGACTTTGTGTAGTAAAATTTTACCTCGAATTATTTATTTTTTATCAGTATTTCAACAACATGCAAAATTGGATTATTATAAAACTTCGTATCTAAAAATTAAATTTTCTGAAAAAGGTACTTAACAGATGAGAATGTTAACATTTTTGTACAGATGACTTATTTACGATGTTTGGATCATAATAAAACCCTAAACACTGTCAAATAAAAACGTTGTTTCAATGTACTACTCCTGGTCAATTATTATTTTTGGTCATTTTATCTTTTTATTTTTTTAGCGTTTGTTTGCTCAACCTTGGCGTGTGATTAACCTGACTTCAGATTTTAGTTGTTCTTTTTTAGGTTTAATTTATAATTTTTAAATTTGATATTAATTTGTGTTTTTCACTCACACTAAGACATTTTGCATCCTAAAATTTGAACTGGAATTAATTTTGGTTGATTTTCGCAAGTCGGATAAGAAGGATGTCCACTTTTATACTTGCTTCAAAGAACAGATCTTTAAGGAACCGTTATTTGAAAAAGAGAGTTCCCAAAAAATGTAACGGAAGGAAACGTTTTTCCTATTAGTTCGAGATAAAGTTGAAACATAAACTTGCAGGTCATTAAAAAAATGCCTCTTTAAAGCCCGAATCAAAAATAAAACAACAGTAAGGAAACTTAACGTAAACCAAAAGCCTTCAAGGCAAGAACCTTGAAGGAGGAAATCATGTGGGATAATTTGACACTCGAAAGGTATAAGACAAAGGTATTCTTGTTCAAGGATATTAAGGCTACGAACACATCGCACAAAGAGAACAGACATCAAAGACAGTTGCTTGACATGAGCGATTGTACAGTTCTAAAAGCTGCTGACAGTATGCTGTGAATAATAACAGAAAGAGAAATGTATCCGCACGTCACTGTTGAGAGACGCATTGCTTACAGCCATAAATGTCACTTCTAAAACAAACTTTCTCGCATAGACAGTTTCCTTGAATTTTCTTCGTCAGCACTTCAACTTCAAACAACTCATCTAAGGTATAGTAATTTATTCTGCAGCTATGATCAAGTATGTTATATTCAACTATTGCGTCACTATACTTTCACACATGATTCAATAATTCATTTACGATAATAGCATAGGAAAAAATCATTAGCAAAGAAAAATGGCGGGTTAAATAATTTAAATTAAGTTATTAGGAACAACTATTAAAACAAACGCCAATTACTTGAGACTGATTGTAAATAAGGTTTGGAACAGCCTCTTGACTCTTGAGGATACAATCTTTGTTTCTGTTCATGGGGCTTATAGGCATGATATCCTCCTTCCCCCCTCCTCCACCAGGGATTTGGTGGTCAAAGATAACTATATCCGATTATGTTTTCCACAGAGATCTAATAAATCTCTTAATTGATTTAATAATTAAGTCTCCACTATTTTTATTTGAAGTCCTACGTCTTGGTTTTAACAAGGTAATATATTTTCTTAAAAACTCTGACATATACAAAACAGCTCGAGTAACTCAGAAGGTGTTAAAAAGTTAAGAAGTTACACCATTTTTTTCTTCGTACATTTTTATATTTTTAATTGTTCTCCCTTTTTTTTAGAATGAAAATCGAGAAGGTGGTTGAGAAGCGGTCTAGAAAGGGTAGGCTTTTTATGACACGACGCTACCAGACTCCGTAATCCGAGTGCGCCCCATCAAAGAGCCGGTGCGCTGCGCATGCGCCATTTCTCCGATTCCATCGTTCATTGTCTCATCCTACCATTGTTGTGCCCTTGTTGTTTTTTGGTCTTATTATGCAATAGGGCCGACATATACAAAGACACCTCGATGCGCGCACCGATGTAGGGAGTCTGTACACACAATCTAATTTTACGTATAAACGAAATACCGCCTTTGCTTCGACCGGCTACCGCACTTGAACATGCGATAATTGTGCTCGGATGTCCGACATCAGACGAAGAAGCCGCGAGTCGGAAATTAGCCAAAGGAAACCGAAGCACAGGTGAAATGGTAGAAACCGGCTTGTCAACACTGTGCTCACATCCGTGCTGTTATGTCGTGATAATATTTCTTAAGCTCAAACATACAAAAATATAAACAATTCTAAATCTTAGTTATAGGCACGGGTAGCAGTAAAATCAGTTTTAAACATCTACTAATCATTTAAATAATTTAATAATTTTAGTATATTAATAGTACTATTTTTCTATCATGTTTAATAATATTTTTCTGGTGAGATTTTGGTAAAGCTCGTATCTTTGCATGGGAATCCTGAAGTCCCTGAAATATATACTTACCATGATTAAATAAATAAATAAATAACCAGTTATTGAAACGCAATATACATGACACTAGTACCTTTTTTTCTACGCCATTTTAATGTTCCAAATCGGCAACATCCATCAAAAAAATATTTAACATTTAGTAAATAAAATAACCTTATATATTTATATATATAAAAAAAATAACAACGTATCATACAATTTTTATAATGAATTCAAACAAAATACTTTCTTCTATTATTTGTGGAATTTAATTTTCGTTCGAATATTCTTGGCCTTGGCAGTATACATCCTTCATCCTGTTCCATTCACGTCTTTTATTTGCCACTCGCTGCCACGTAACTCCTCCACAACACTATCACATTTCTTCGTTCCATCTTACACTAGGTCTCCCTTGTGCTCTTCTACATTCTCTAGGATACCAGGATATCATCTCCTTCGTCACTCTACTGTCCTTGGTTCACGCGATGTGTCCTGGCCAGTTCCACTTCTCTGTCATAGTTACGCCGATATCCTCCAGTTTAATCATATTTCTTACCCAGGTGTTCCACTTTCTGTCCTTCCTTGTGATTTTCAGCATACTTCTTTGTATCATCCTCTGAGCTACTCTCATATGCTTAACTATTTTTTCAGACATGGCCCAGGTGTCTACACCATACAACATAACAGTCAGAACACACTTGTTCCAAAGGTTTTTCTTAGCTTCCGTATTTATATTTGTAATAGCATCTCCAACCCAGTGAAATTATTTTTCCTATTTCTTTCTCATTCTTATTTATTAGGCACCCCAAGTATATATATTCACCCACTTCTTCGATGACACCGTCATCTGCTGTTAGTAGATTCTTCTCAACTCTAATTATCGTAATTTACTTGGCTTTTGCAACGTTTATTTGTAGCCCTATCTATTTTGTTTCTCTGGCGAGATCTTCTAACATTTCTCCAGCTTCTTCTACGCTATGTGAAGAGATCAGAATATAGTCAGCGAATTAGAGTGTTTAGAAATTTTCCGTTTATATATTTATTACTTTGTTTCCCCAATCAAGTTTCATGCACGCTGTCTCAAGTTCTTTAATGAAAAGCTTCCCTGATAGAACATGTCCCTGTCTAATACCTCGTTTAACTTCGATGTTTCTTGTAACTTTGTCCAATTTAATTTCTAAACCAGCATTTTTATAAATTGATTTGAAGTTATTAAAATATACAAATCATACAATTAAATTAATCATATAACTTTTACACTTATAAATCTCATTTTATAAAGCCAGAATTCATATCATCGAGGTAAAATATGAAATCAACTGTAAATGTGAAATATTATAGATCGGCTATAAATATTTACTCTGCAACTTCCACTAATACTAATATTTGTTTTTGGATGTCCGTGTTTTCTTTTAAGTTTGCCCACAAAATTGTTTATTGTGCAAATTGTAGGTAGTAAAAGGGTAAGGATTGAATGATGTATCTGCCGTGTTTTATTTATCTTTAAGATTCTAATGGAATGTTATTATTAAGTAAAATGAAGTTGCGTGAAATAAATATAAGTTAATACTACAAAGCTAGGGAACAGGTATTTATTGTAGTCAAGAGTAATTTATCAGAGTGCCGTCGACCGTCGACTACAGTGAGCGTGGGATGAATAGTCCACTCATCTCAAGCGCAGGAATTTCATTGTGCTTATTACTCCGGTAATAACAAGGACAAATTGTCGTATAACTCTTTATGTCAAGAATCAATTGTGTATTTGAAGCCTTTGTGTATTGTATTTCGGTTTTGAGACTACTTGTGTAGAATCAAAGATTTATCGGTCGGGCCGCAGAAGCCCGACGTCGTGCGGCACTCACAGAGATGTTATCAGGCCGTGTGAAGAGCACTCGTCCGACAACGGCCTTAATCCACGGTCGGCCGTCTCCCGTCTCTTCAGACCCCTTAATTAAAATCCCGGCGATATTAAAAACTCGGAAGGACCGAATTTTCTCGGCCAAGTCGTTAAATAAAAAAAGGCCCGAGGGAGTGGTCGAGGGAGAAAAGGGAAGCGGCTCAGACCGTAGCGTCCTATCGTTTCCAAGAGAAGGTCTGTCGAGGGGGGCCGGGCTCCTCGCTATATAATAGATAAGCCGATGTGATTAGAAAGGGATGATGGCGGACCTAGAGGAGGGGGCGCCAAATTCTCCACGACCGGACGGCCATTGGGATCTGCCCTCGAGGGGTCGATACGGGGGACGGGCGCCGACACTTGGACTCCACACCGAAACAACTCGGTTTTCGAGTGGATAAAAACACTCTCCTACAGGCATATCCCAACACAAACAACAACCTTTACCTCTAGATCCGGTTCCGACACCTCGTCCTCATACTTTTCCATCCTTTGAAAAACAGCTACGAAAAATTCCACGACGAATCTTTTAACAACCTTAACGTGCTTCTACAGCGAGTGAGAAAAAATGGTGCATAAAATAAAACTATATCACTTGACAACCCCATCTACAACAACTTTTTATTAAATTTATTCATACAGAAAAACCAGGACCTACTAACAATATAAGATATCGTGTTTTCTGAAGAATTCCATTGATGGCCGAATACAAGATAATATTATCGTTGTTGAAGAATAAATTTAAAACATAATGAGATATTAAGATTACCTGTTAAGATAGGTTTGTCAAGTGATAACGAAAGTCATTAAAGAAAATTAAAAGAGAAAAATATTAAAATGTATATTATTTAAAGAACTTTAGATTAATTATAAATTTGATTTTGTATCTTGTTTACAAAGATATTATAAAATAATTGAACGAAATATTTAATGACAGGAGATTGCATTACTTCTATTAAACACAGAAATACTTACGCAAGGAATCCATTGTGATCATTCTTAAGAACGGCATTCATTTATTTTTCAAAATAATGATCAAATATTTCCGTACTCCTCTTTTATTTATACCTTCGAACCAGAACTTTCTAAAATATAAGATATCGTGTTTTCTGAAGAACTCCATTGATTGCCAAATACAAGATATTATCGTTGTTGAAGAATAAATTCAAAACATAATGAGCTATTAAGATTAGCTGTTAAGATAGGTTTGATATTTTATTACTGTTATTTATCGAAAATAAATATCTGTAAATTATTTAAATGATTGTCACGAATGCAATTTCTAATAAGTTGATTATAAAAAAACCCTTTCATTTGATACCCATATTATGGGCGTGATAAAAAAAATAGTCCGCCATCTTGGGCTGCCCGCCATATTGGATTTAAAATGACGTCACTTAGCAAACCATGCATTGTCATTGAAACTAAACCTGTATACAAAATTTCAATTCAATCAGTTGAGGCTAAATGCTTCAAAATTCAGTTGCAAGATTGGACCCACATACATACATACATACAAACATTGCAAGTTAAATAAAAGCTTGTAAAAATAACAAATGGCGAGTCTGTCGACTTAATCAAACTTGTTTAATGAGTTTTAAAAGATATTTGTGATTTTGCTCAGCTTAATCACTAAGCAAAACTCTTACAGCAAAATTAACTGATTAATATTTTAAAAAGCTACTGCAGACAAATATTTATTTTTTAATGTTTTAATGAGTTAGGTGAAATTATTGGCAATTCTTGCCTAGATATTCTATCCTTCAGACGTTATTATTAAATAGAGATAAACAAGACGTAAACACAGAAGATTAGTGTTCAATACCCGGCAGCGGGGTGCATTTTACTATACGTTTTTATTAGTTTGATTTCTTGTTTGTGTGTCCAGTACAAATCTTACAATCGATTTTTAACTAACTTCCCGACTAGCTAGACATTTGAAACTTTTAGAATAGCTCAGAACACGATGACAATGCATTATTTTAATACTTTTAGCCATCTTTAAGAAGAATTTAATTCCTTTTCAGTAAATTTTCCTGTGTGGAAAGTTAGTTAAAAAAAAATCCGCAAGAATAAATATAAATAAAGATAACCACCTTGCGGATTGTTTCTGAACTACCTTTCCATA
Source organism: Gerris lacustris (assembly GCA_951217055.1). Lineage (NCBI taxonomy): Eukaryota > Metazoa > Arthropoda > Insecta > Hemiptera > Gerridae > Gerris > Gerris lacustris. The sequence goes on along the minus strand of OX578285.1, from coordinate 29,478,924 downwards.
CACAACAAATTTTATCTTTCTATTATATTATATGTAATTTATAATAATTATAAATATTGATTATGGTTATGATAGAATTCGGTTTAGATTATGTTATATTCCCGCGGTTTAGGGATGAAACGTATCCCACGAATTATTACGTACAGCAGTCAACAGTGTAATTACGGTGTATATTAATTTATATATATATATATATATATATATATATATATATATATATATATATATATATATATATATATATATATAATATATATATATATATATATATATATATATATATATATATATATATATAATATATATATATATATATATATATATATATATATATATATATATATATATATATATATATATATATATATATATATATATATATGCGGCAGCACTGTTTTTATTTTATATTTTAATATTTTTGTTATACTTTTTTATTTTATATTTTAATATTTTTGTTATACTTGACATTCGTGTTTTGTAAATACAAGCAAACGAGTATACAAGTTTTCATACTCAATATTATCTGTTTTATTAGTTATTATATTATACGCTAGTTCTCGTAGCCGTAACTGGTGACCCCGACGTCGGACTGAAGACTAGGAGATAATATCGGTGAGTCAAAGTTTTTTGCGATATTTTATCATGAACAACTCTTTGCTAGATTTTGACAGCGAAAATGACGTCTCGCCAAATAATGGAATGGAAATCGCTAACGTTGCGGTTAAGTTACCATTATTTTGGAAGCATAGGCCCGAATTATGGTTCTTTAATGCCGAAGCTTCATTTGAACTGTCCAAAGTTACTGTCGATCAAACAAAATATCTCCACGTAGTTAAGTCGCTCGACGGCGATGTTCTAGAATATGTTTCCGATTTGGTCGCACAACCCCTATCTAACGATAAATATGGTGCTATAAAACTGGCTTTAATCAACGCATTTTCACAAAGCAATGAAAAGAAGCTTCATCGTTTGCTGAACGAGTTAGAGTTAGGTGACACCAAGCCGTCTCACCTACTTAGACAGATGAAGGAACTAGCAGGGGGCCGTATTAATGTTGAAATACTTAAATCTATATGGTTACAACGACTTCCCAGCCACGTAAAACCAATCCTTTCGGTCAGTAAAGAAAATTTATTGATCCTAGCTACTATGGCAGATAAAATTTTGGAAATCAGCACGAATACGGTCAATTCTATATATAAACCCCCACCCCCTTCTACATCTGGTACTTCTAATGATGTCAACGACCAAATTTTAAAGGAGTTAGCTGCACTAAAACTCGAAGTAGCCCAATTGAGGGGCAGACAGCAACAATACAGGCCTAACCGTAGATTTTATAGAAGATCGCAGAGTCGGAGAACACCTTCGCGTGGTCGTTTCGCGGAACGAAAGCATGCCTTGTGCTACTACCATTTTAAATTTGGACCCGAAGCCAAGAAATGTTCACAACCTTGCAATTTCCGTCAGGGAAACTAGAACACCGGTCTTTCACAGCGGCTGAAATGGCTGGTATTGTAAAATGCCGCCTGTTCATCAAGGATCGAAATTCTAAATTAAATTTTTTAATAGACTCGGGCGCCGATCTCTCCGTTATCCCTCCTAATTCTCGACTGGTTAAACGACCAACCTCAACCCGATTATGTGCTGCAAACGGATCTACAATCAAGACATACGGTACAACGACACTAACACTAGACATCGGACTAAGACGTACTTTTAAGTGGAATTTTGTTGTAGCTAATGTATCAAGGCCAATAATAGGTGCTGACTTTCTTAGCAAGTACGGATTGCTTATCGACCTGAAAAATGCACGACTAACTGACCGTCTTACTAATGTTTCGACAAAAGGAGAGACAACACAAACACACGCTATAACAATACGGACTGTACGAAAGACTGACAAGTACTACGAGTTACTGCGACGTTTTCCAGAACTTCTTTGTGAAGAAACAGTATTTTTGGACGCTGCGAAACATAACACCACGCATCATTTGCAAACAAATGGACCACCAATCTACCAAAAGTTTCGACGGCTAGATGTAGCCAAATTATCTCAAGCAAAGAAAGCATTTGAAGAAATGATAGCTCAAGGCATTTGTCGGCCATCTCGAGGAAGTTGGGCAAGCCCTCTTCACATGGTGAGGAAGAAAAATAACGAGTGGAGACCCTGTTGAGACTACAGACGACTAAACGCGGTGACTATACCAGACAGATATCCCTTACCCCACATACAGGATTTGACAACAAACCTCGACGGAAAGACAATTTTTACGACTATATATATATTTATATATATATATATATATATATATATATATATATATATATGATTGATAACTTCTTATCATTTTAGGAGTCCATTTTTCTGTGAGTAAACTGTCCATGGTTTTACTCATTTGCCCTTTGTCTAATGTTTGTGTTTACCCACAAAAAAAAGTATTTATTAATACATAGAATGGTCAGGTTCATACGATCCTACAGAAAATTTAAAAACGTAGTATATAAAAAGTTATATTTATCTTGTAATTGACATTTGCATGTCTCGCCTATGGCACATAAACTCGAAAAGCGTTACCAAAAAAAAAGGCACCAAAAAGCGATACACTGCTACTAGGAAGATAGGCAGTTGTAGGAGGTAGTTTGTAGTGGCAAAGGTATTTTTATCTTTCTTTAAAGTATTTTAGTGAGATAATCAATTATTGGCAATTCTTGCCTAGATATTCTATCCTTCAGATGTTATTATTAAATTGAGATTATCAAGATGTAAACACAGAGATTAGTAGTCAATACCCAGCTGCGGGTGCATTATTATCATTCTTTGAAATATTTTAGCTGTTCATCATTTGCTAAAAAAGTTTTGGATTTTAAATGAGTCAGTATTAAAATATTCGCTATTTTGTTTTTTACTGGAATAAGTTTCATAGATTATAATCAAATAAATTAATCACAGCTTTAATATAACCGAGTTTTAAAACATAAATAATTAATTTAAAAAATGGATAAATGAACTAATCAAAGATTTTAAACATCACAATCTTACAAAAGAGTAACAATAAATAAGATAACATTTTCTAATCGATCACATACAAGAAAATGTACGTATTGCTTCGAATATAAGACGCACTTTATTTCCCGTTTTTGCATCACCAAAATTGGGTTTCGTCTTATGTTCGAGATGCGTCTTATAATCGATGTATTCTAGTGTAACATACCTAACAACCTTTTTTCTACGAACTTCTCTACAATAGTCCGTTGAGATTTTGATTTTTCCTTTTTATTTCCGATTCTCTACATTTTACCGAGATATCATTGTCGTGTCCTCCTATTTCATCAATTTTCAGGAATTTTAACGTGTTCAATTTCAGATGAGATTTTGGGTGAAAGGGGTTCCGTTATAGCTATACCTATTTATTTCTTGTTAGCTTCAAATTTTATTTTGTAAATCTAACCTTGCTATTTATCTGCCAGCGCCAGCATGGCGTCTGTCCTCCTTCTAAATAAAGATTCTAATGCGTCTTATTTCTAAATAAAGATTCAATATTCCAACAATATCCACGGTAAACGGCCTAAATTTAAGGTCTGAACAAGTTGTTAAGAAATAGAACGAAAGATTTTCCCTTTGAAACAGGGTGTGTCTTATGTTCGATGCACTAATGTTTTTAATCAACTCACGGCAGCAAAAGTAAGCATTACTTAACTGGTTTTAGGCTGGAAAGTACTATCTCGCTGATTTGTCATTAATAGTACTATACGCGTCTAGTGAGGAGAGTAGCATTTTGCATGCGAGTGTGCAGTTTGCATCCGAGCGACAGCGATGGTAGTAAAGCCACACAAATAAAGCAGAATGCAGTTTTCGCACGAGTTGCGTACCGTACTTTATCTACGATTGTGGATTTTAATAATAAATACAGAAAAATAAAATTAATAAACTTCCTGTATGTAAGTTCGTATTTCTCTTTTGATAAAGATGGCATTAATTCATTAGTTGTATTTTGTGCCGAATTAATTATTTCAGGAGGCGTGTTATTCTCCTCATTTTTGTCATAATCACTTAAATCACTCATTGTTTTTCACTAAAAACTCGATGTAAACAGCAACTTTAATTAAACAAAATGCAAATTAGTTTTGTTAAATTAAACAAACTCGCTAATCGTGCGTTAAGGTGAAGAATTCCTCTTTTTTCAGCACTAGGGCGGAAAAAAGAAGAATTATGAACGAGCATGCATAATGTATACAGCTACGAACAGAATAACTTTCTACGCATCTTAACAGAGATATAATGTTTATATTTCGTATCAATCGTAGATAAAATATTAAAAACAGGCAGGAAAGTAGTTAAAACAGTCAGGGAAATATTTCCTTGCCTAGGCAGAGAAAGTACAGTGTTTACCAGTGCTTGTCTTAACACCCGATTTTCTTTGTGTTTAGTTTAATTTTAATTTTTGTTATTTTTTATTTAGTTTTATACTTGTTTTATTAAAAGCAGGGTTATATTATTAATATATTAATAATATTTGTTTATATAGTTTAATAAACAGGTCAAGTGTGTGCTATAGTCAGCACACAGCGAGGGTCCGTATAGGCTACACTGTATTGTTTAAGTAGTGCCTATTGATGGTGCTTTTTAAAATACTAAAAAGGCTACTTTGAACTATCCTATGGGTCTAATATTCTCAAAATACATAAAAAAAATTTCTGATAAAGTAATTTTTGCCACTGAACCGGACTATAAACATATAAATACATCGAAAAGAGCATAATTATAAAAAAAAAATATATATATATGTTTTTTGAAATTTCCCAAAAGTGGTATCTTTACTTTAGGTCGAAGAATGTTCAGAAATTTTTTCAGATTTTTTGCACTTTACATAAGCGAGATTGAAGGGGGAGGGGGGGAACTTTTCACACCCACTTCAAACTCGCCTACGCTCGTCCAGTCAAAGCTTATATCCAAAAGTTATATATTTTTGTAATTAGCTCAACGTACCCTTTCATATGATTCCCCACACGGTTTCCAAAAAAATAATTATTTTTTAACCCCTAATTTTTTTGAAAAATCATTTTTTTATGTCACTATATTTTTAAAATGTGTGGGTAGGTACTATACACATACACATATGTGCCAAAAAGGATTTGAATTGTAGGTCTTTAAATAATTAATCTCGAGTAAAAAGTGGCACCACTGACTTGTTTTGGTTTGAGCTTGTTGGCTTGTTGACGATTCATCTCAAGCTAACTCTTTGCCTAAGCATGCAACAAGGCAGCAAAGGAAACATTTCTGCCTCGTGTATATTGCCTGCCTCGGCCGGCAATTGGGTATATTAACTAATTAATTTTCGTAGCCTGTCCTCGCCTGCGGCTTGGAGGCTATAACTTCATCACTCGCCAGTAAATTTCCATTTTGCTTATCAAATCCTTTATAGAAAATTATCAGGACAATATTTTACATCATTCATTCCATTATTTAAATAAATAATCTCTGAATCGCAGTTTATGAAGCTATATATTGCATTGCAAAAATTACTCTATTTTATAAAATAGGCAAGTTAAATAACAACTGTTTTAAGCAAAATGAATTTAATCTGGCAAAGATCTTAATTGTGTGTAAAAGAATATTAAAACCCCAATCATTCTTAATTTACCCCTTAAGAGCTTTTGTATAATGCGAGTAAAAAAAAAAAACAGGTAAGTTTAGAATTAATTATTTATAAAGAAAAACTCATTATAAAGTAAAAAGTTTATACTTATGACGATATTAATAGTTCATACGTAAACAAACCAAGCGATAGAAAAAAGTAGTTTTAAAATCATTTAACACTAGTTATAATTATGACTAGACAGGTTGATAGAAAGTAACGCAACAATATTGTCATGACAACTTTATATTAAAACTAGCCTTCACCCCGCGCTCCGGGTGGGGCTCGTGCTAGGAATTAGTGGCTATGTTTCCTATGATCAAGTAGGCCTAGCAATTAAATTAAATGCCTAAATGGTTTTGTTTCCAATGCCATCTAGGAATAAAATCAGGACTATATTATCCATCATTCATTCCATTACTAAGAATATAATACTCTCCAAGTCTATCTTATATAGGAGTCTCCATATATGTATTTAAAGAAATAGCCAAAAGAAAATAAGTAATATAGTAATAAATAACAATGCTAAAAAAATGATAAAATAAATGAGAAAATAAACGTAGTCAAAACCAATTAGACTAGGAAGTGATTGAACAATCATCAGCCATGATGATGCATTAATTTAATTACCACACTCTTCTCTTGATACAGCAGTTGCACCAGTAAATATTTAATAACTCGAGTTCTAGAAAAATATTATAAAATAATAAATACTCGATTTAAAAATAATTAGTGTGAGGTTTAAGCGCCTCAATCAGATATTAAATCGGTTAACAATTGCGGACGCCATAAGGGCTTAAAGTCAAAAATTAAAAAAATAGCACTATTTGGTAGAACCGATGGAGGTACGACAAAAAGTCATAGGTCCAAAGTTGTAGATCCTTAAAATCAGTTACCGATGGTGCAATCGGTTTTTCGACACGACTTACCGTTTAGCTGCAATAAGCCTCCATAAAAAACTTGAAAGTTGCGTCCGCCATCTTTAATTTTATAAGGGGGTTAAAACTTTTTTTTAACTTTTCGGATGTTTCCAGTCGGTTGGGGCCAATTTCCGACCAAACGCAAAAAAAACGCGAGTCTCCAGGTGGTCCAGAAGTACCCAAACATTTTGATTTGCGAGTCTGTGGGTTTTGGTTATGCGCTGGGTGGGTCAATCTAATTTTTTTTTATACATTTTGTTTAATAAAATTGTTAATAACTTAGCTTCTACTCAATATTTTCAATGAAACCAAGCCTACAAATTGCGCAACATGTTTGCCCTCACCTTAAAAGACTTAAAAAACTTTAATTTTGTATATATATATATATATATATATATACACAATTTGTGTTAGTGAGAGACACCAAGGGATGTGACACATAGAAACTGTTCCAACATTAGACTATATCTCACAAAGCTGTTGGCTCGGCATTACGCCATGTTCTGCATCGTTTCGTCGCGTCCGACTCATCAGGGGCCCGACCCAACTCTGGTGGGCATCGTCGGGCCCCTGATGAGTCGGACGCGACGAAACGATGCAGAACATGGCGTAATGCCGAGCCAACAGCTTTGTGAGATATAGTCTAATGTTGGAACAGTTTCTATGTGTCACGCTTGCGTGGCACATCCCTTGGTGTCTCTCACTAACACAAATTGTGTACCTTATTGCAGTGAGCAAAAAACACGGTATTACATTCCTGATATATATATATATATATATATATATATATATATATATATATATATATATATATATATATATATATATATATATATATATATATATATATATATATATAAAATTCAACAATATTAATTGATAAGTCGTAATTTTATAAAAATCATTAATTGAATTTCTTGTTATAAAAGTATTTAACTAAATATTTTAAATTAATTTGTCTGTAATTGAAATCAAACTTCAACAATTTGTTTTTATTTAATTTAATTTAAATTTATTAATAAAATGCCTTGTAGATAAAAAAGATGATCCCTCAGTAATTTAATATTTTAGTTGCTTTAAGGATTTAATATAAAAAAATTCTCCTTTATCATTTTTGGTATATTTCTACTCTTTTCTGAGTCATTTTAAAGCACCAACATCAAGTAATTACAACCATATCAAAATCTTATTCCTCACAGGATAGTTTCTACAACCATTATGTCGATTAATAATAATAGTAGGTAATGGCGAAAAATGTTTGGAAAATAAGAATTCTTACCGTTTACATGAGCTAAACTCTAAATCTATACTATGTATTACTTGCATTCATATTAATTAATATATATATATATATAGATACACAAACACGTTTCGACATATAATGTCATCTTCAGTGTTGAGTGTTTACACAGTAAGAGTAAAAATCTAGCTACAAATTTTACAAGCTTATATGAAAAACTAACATTAAAAGGTAGGGGTAGACAAGGGGCTGGGCACGAGCTGGACAACTTTTCTAACCATAAGGAAGGGTCAAAAAAGGGTCCACTAATCCCTGACAACTTTCAGCACCAGGTAGTGAGTGGCATGCGATAGCGTGTAAAGCCCCATTTATACGGTGATAGTTGACGCAATAGTTGCTGTCATGATAGCAACTATCGCGGCAACTATCACCGTGTAGACGACGTGATAGATTCTCAATTTTCAACACGGTGCCGCCGCCTTGTTCACCATACTATTAGTTTCTATTGTTAAAGGCAGGGCCAGTCCTAGCTTCCTAGCCTCCTGCGTGCGGGTGAAGCTTGGCCGCCCCCCCCCCCCCACCCCTTACCATATGCAATATTTGTTTATTTATTTATATTATATACATAACATTATTATTATCTATTATTATTGATCTATTATCTATTATTATTGATCTATTATTATTGATCTATTATCTATTATTATTGATCTATTATCTATTATTATTGATCTATTATCTATTATTATTCATCTATTATCTATTATTATTGATCTATTATCTATTATTATTGATCTATTATCTATTATTATTGATCTATTATCTATTATTATTCATCTATTATCTATTATTATTGATCTATTATCTATTATTATTCATCTATTATCTATTATTATTCATATTATCCGACGTCATTTATCAAAACGTTAAATTATCTGAACTATGTTATGTGTGTCTCTTATAGGGCCACTACGTAGCTATGTAAGGAACGTTTCGAAAATGCTTTATTTCTTGTTGATAATTTGAGCTAAATTTGTAATTTTTGTCTATTTTGTAATTTATTCAATTTTATATATTTGTAATTGTACTTCATATGTTATTTTTATTCAGTAATGTTTATCACTGTTAAGGTTAATAATTATTGTTATGTGCACTATACTTTATGTTCTTTTTATTATTTTACTTTTTTGAGTATTGTTTTATAAATAAAAAAAATATCTAAACGTTTTTATTGTTTATTATTTTGGCCTAATTATATAATATAATAATAAGCCTAAATTTTGTTTCTCGTATTACATAAGATATTTGACATTATACTTATAGCTATCATATTATACAATAATAATAAATATATATATATATATATATATATATATATATATATATATATATATATATATATATATATATATATATATATATTTATATACATCCATTTTTACATACTAACACTATATTCATATTTATTTCAATTTCTATCATTAATTTTTTTTTTTTTTTTCAAAAATAACATTTTATTTAAAAGTTTTTATTGTCTATTTTTTGGCCCTCTTACTATGCCTATATTTTGCCAAAATGTAGGGCTCCATGGGCTGTTGCGCCACAGAGTTAGTTATTTTAGGATTAAAAATGTAAAACTTTTGTATTTTCAGTTATAACAAAATAGGAGTAACAGTCGTTTTAGTGATAAAACCGTAGACAGTTTCGCTGACTATATTTTTTACTATCGAGTCATAAGAAAAGTGCGATAGTTGTGCGATAGTTATAAAATGCGAAAGTTGTCCAGTTCGTGCTCGTCCCAAGGGGGCTGCTTCTAAAAAGTTGTCCAATTCGAGCTCGATGATTAACCAGAGCAGGTAAAAGTTGTCCAATTCGAGCTCGATGATTAACCAGAGCAGGTAAAAGTTGTCCAATTCGTGCCCGCCCAGACTAGGACTGTGTGAATAGAAGGATTACGGAAGGTACCAAGGTAAGGGACTGAATTTGATTTGATTAATGTCAAGGTCACGGGTCAGTTTGGTTTCCCGACCTAAGATGACGTATTATATTAGTTCATAAGATGTTCATGTATAAGTTCATTTCCGATTTTCAATATTTAGGTGTAAATTAATTCCTGAATTTACTTGATAAGTTAATCCTGTAAATAAATGATTTTTATTATATATAATAAACAAAATCATACGTGTTTATAATAAACACACAGACAGGAGTCAACTTGTCTAGTGAAATAATTATTTTAAGATTTTTAAAACAATCATGGAAGTTATAGAAAGTGAAAAGTTAAAGCCTTTGATTTTACTAATGAATTCAAATTTTGTTTTCATATAAATTTAAAAGATGGAGTGAAGCGTTAGACGTACTGTAAATCTACCATTGTATTTTTATAACAATTTTGGAATATATTTTGTATTTTATTTTACAAATAAATGTTATTAAAATAATGAGTAATACTTAACAAAAAATAAAGATAAAATAAAATAAAAAAATAAAAGGGAATTAATTCGGACTAAATAGGGGAATCAATTTGAACATGCGATAAATTAATCCGGGAATCAACTAATACCTGACATTTTTTTTTGGACGGGAATCAATTAAGCCAATAAGTTAGGATTAAGAATAAATTCGTAATCTCCCAAGGATATTTAATTATTTATTTAGGATAATATAACAGAGATTACACATAGAAATTGTTTTTACAATACATTATACATAACAATTGCAATTATTTACTTTAATATTATTTACTAGCCCCAAAAGCTTGAGCGCGGCTCATATGAAGTGAAGTCTAAGTGAAGTTACTACAAACTCTCAGCTAACACACCAATAACTAATTATAAATAAATAATTATTAATTATAAATTATAATCAGTTAAATAGAAGTTTTAAAAACTTTAATTTTAAATATATATAATAATAATAATTATAACCATTGCTTTTAAGCGATACTCTTCTAGCAGGTGTTTGAGGGGGTTATTTAGCTTACAGTTCATATTATAATACATTTTTATTTTCTTTCTAATATTTCTAGTAGTTACAAAAGTGTCAATTTATTGCACTTAGTTTCTTAACATTCATGTTTGTTTAAAACCAGTATACAAAATTACTAAAAATATTTCCTCTTTTGCACTATAAGTATACTTTATGAGATTTTAGATCAGTATTTTGTTATTTTATAGAGTTAAATTTTATTAAGTTAAAGTAGCAAGTAGATGTAAGAACTTTTGAACTTCATAATATGAGTTATCATCACAATACATTTAATTTTAAATATATATATATATATATATATATATATATATATATATATATATATATATATATATATATATATATATATATGTATAGATTAATCAAAATTTAATTATATTGAAATGATAAAGCCAGTGCTATAAGTACAAAGTATAAGATAGGGTTCTCCCTTTTCTTAAGGACTTGGAAAAGCTACTTACCTAAGATCAAAGAAAACAGAAGCCCTACCTATAGAGGTATTAACGGTCCAGACCCGACACTACGAAAGGAAATTCTCTAGGTGGCCGACACACCTACAACTTGCTGAAATGACCTTAGTTCTATCTGGAAGAAGATTAAATAACCCAGTTTATTGCTACAGTGGTTATTTTTTTCTTGTTTCAAGTAAATAACTTATGAGTGTAGACATAATAGTTTTAAATCAAATTATAATTATCAATAACTACGGGAGACATACAGAGAAAAATAGATCCTCCCACCGGGACTTGAACCACGGGTCCTTCTATTAATCCGTTACAGGTGCTCTTACCAACTGAGGTATACAAGAGAATGAGTTTTCTCTGTCGTTACCGATACAAATTCCCGGAATCCAAGCTTTCAATCTTTTCTACAAATCTAGCAAGCCAAATATTCACGGCAATAGAACTAGATCGAGAATTAATGCTTATAAATATAAAGTACTCAATTAGTACCTGTACCTAGTACAAGCTAATTAGTTCTACCTAGTTAATTTAATTTTTAAAGGTGAAGAGAGAAAATCAGGTATAAAGTTGTTATACCACCCACTGGTGATCCAATATTTGCTTAGAATGATTTTTTTTATAAAAACTTTTTTTTTATGAGAGAGTATTTTTGCTTGGACAATTTTTTCCTTTAAGATCCATACAGATGTTAATAAAAGTCTTAATAAATCCTTGGTAAAGACAAAAATAAACATTTGTACCTCAATTTAAATACAAGCAATGTAACATCTCAAAATGTTAATTAATGTTTCGCGCTTCTCAATTTGCTTAACTAAAAGGCTATAACAATATGTGTGTAATTTACGTAGCTCATAGGACATAAGGTAATAAGAATAAGGTTAAGTCGGGAAATCCGCGGAGAGTAGCGGGTGTGAAGGAGTTGCAATCGGATTAAGGCAAGCTGAGCTCTAGGTCTAGGTGTGAAATGAAGAATGTACTAAGAAATTACGGGCATGAAAAATGACTACACTTTAGTTATACAAGTTTACTAGGATCCAAGAAAAAAGAAGAGACTCTAAACATATCACAAAATAACAAATAATAAAAATGAAATAAATAAAAATAAGAAGATATGAATAAGTAGCATAAATTATTAAACATAATTGTGATATAAACGATTCATTATGTTTGATTACCACAAAATCTCAGTCAATACAACGAGCTATAATTTCACGAATCCCACGAATTTCCCCACCCAACCTTATTTCCTAAACCCTTGCCACCTTACCTTCTTGTCAGTCTAGAAATATAAGTCACTGCAGATAGCCGTCATACTTTATATTTGTTTTATTTTCTTATAAACTGTTATATTTTAGTAATTTAGAGAAGCTGAAACCGGTCTGATTTGTATTAAATTAAAATTGTGGTATAGACCTATAAACTTATATTTTACAAGTACAGTGTTCTTCATTTATTTCAACAAGTGATATAAACGATTCATTATGTTCGATTACCACAAAATCTCAGTCAATACAACGGGACATAGTCATAGATTCAGTAGTTCCAGAGATATCATAATTTAATATAATATAGATTATACTATACACTCTACAATTCCTTTGGCTTTAACATAAAATACCGGTTTTGACAGTCTTATCAATTTTACACACACCTAAAATTTCTAGTGATAACGATCTTATTTTTTGACATTGAAAGAAAAAGAAATAATGTGCCTATTAGTTTAAAACGATCAAGAAAACTTTTTCATCCAATTTTTGTATGCTATTATAATGCATAGGTATATTATTAAATTTATTTTATAATTAATGAGTTTGAAAAAATGGCGAATGACAAGAATGAATTTTAGTCAATATTTAGTAGGGTTAAAAGATAAATTTCTGTTACGTCGATACAAGATAAATAGATTAATTAGTCACTAAATCATATATATATATTTACACTCACTTATATACAAAACAATAATTTACCTGATTTCTTTTATTCACGTGCTGGTAAGTTGGCCTAAGTTGTGGAGAGATAAAAGATACAGTATAATATCTACTTTTTGAGATTTTGTGATAATCAGCATATTCTATTGGGAATCAGAGGTACTAAAAGGATATTAAGTCACCAAGAAATAACTTACTCCCTAGCAATATATACTAATTTATTTGACCTTTATAATTTTTAGTGATGATGGAATAACCAGCAAAGTTCATTTGATATATTTTTGCATTTACTTTAATCATCTCATTTTGAAAATTATCTATTTTTTCCCTCTATATCCCCATGTAAATTATGAGCCTTAGATGGATTAAAAACATCAAGGTTAATAATATTTTGTGTTTGCTACTTTCTAAATTTATATAATCGAGTAGTGTCCCGACGACGCACCTCAAAATGATTTGTTATTGCTAAACTAAGGCTACCACATTTATATTAATAAAAATAAATATTTGTTTTGATTTGTTGGTCTTTAAATAGATATAATAACTTATCTAAAATAACAACTAAATTAATTTACTTATAGTTTTACGTTTTTTCTAAATATAAAATTAAGCTCTTTGCCGCGGGCCTAAGGGCTCGTATGTTAATAGTAGAGTGAAATAGTGGAAAACATGAAGATAAGTATTGGAAATCAATTTTAACATACGCTATGGTATGGACCCTTCAAATTTTGCGTTTTATTACTGAACATTGAAAGTATGTAAAATAAAAAGTAAAAAGAGGAGCTATAAAAGGATTGTATGTGAAAGTTATGAGTAACTTTCTACCAACCTCTCTAGTCATAATTATAAAAGGATTGGCCACAATAAGCTATTTAATATATATTAATAAATCTAGGTATAAACATAGCAAAAGATGGGAAGATAAACACCGAGGTCAACTCTCGTATAGCAGCAGCAGGCAGAATGTTCCACTCTGTAAATACCTGTTTCCTCAGAAAACGCGAAATATCGAAGAAACTAAGATGACCCTTTACAGATCTATCTATAGACCTATATTGACATACGGTTGTGAGTCCTGGGCAGTCACCTCCAAACATTCCAAAGATTCAGGCTCAAGAAATGAGATACCCCCGAGTGGCGGGGAAGATAAGGCGGGACAGAGTCCGAATCCAAACTATCCAGGACTCGCTAAGGCTGCGGCCGCACCGAAGCTACCTCGCTTGGAGCCTAGAGGCTTGGTGAGTCGCCAGGCCACTAGGCGCCTGGATTGATAGCGGCCACACCGGAGCTACCTCGCTTGGAGCCTAGTGGCTTGGTGAGTCGCCAGGCGTGTAATCCAAGTGAACCAACCTTCTAGAACATACGAGAGCGGCCACACCGCGCGCTTGGTTACTAGCCGAGTTACCTAGCGAGTCGCTAGACGAACAGTCCATTCTGTTCTACTTGGCGACTCACCAAGCCGCTAGGCTCCAAGCGAGGTAGCTCCGGTGTGGCCGTAGCCTAAATGTGACATCCATGATAGACGGGTTAATAAAACCTTGCTAAAATGGTTCGGACACCACCCGATTCCCTTCACAGGCATTGGAGGCAAGGACCGAAGGACGATGCTCCCGAGGAAGAAGGAGAGTGACTTGGCAGGACAACATTAAGAGCCTTGTACTGAGGCGAGGCATGTCCTGGACTGACGCTTTGGTAGAAGCTAAGGACCGGGACAGGTGGAAGACTTTCTGTCGCCGCCCTACACCTCACGGTAGAAGGGTCACCGACTACGTAAGTAAGTAAGTGAGTATATTTTAAGCATATTAGTGATCTGAATTATGTTCACTAGATTCTCACACCTAGGACATTGAAAACATTTAATATATAAAGTAAATCAGTGGAGCTATGAATGGATTGGACTCTAAACTATGTAATATTTTAAGCGGCTTAGCGTTTCTGATCGGAAATATGATCACTAGGTTCTTTCACCTAGCAACGATGTTATCACACTCCAGAATCAGAATAATATTAAATTTCCAATCCCTCTTTTTGTACCGTCTTTTGTATAGTCCCACAGATCATTCGGGAATTGTTTATTTGGATAGGTATTATATGAATGCGCTATCATTGTACTGTAAAAAAATCATATCAGGTTGAAACGGTTTTAGGACTATAATTCACACCGTATTAAAAACATTTAAGGAAACATAACAGTTAGGGAACCTTCCTGTTGACAAGTGTGATGTCATACAAACCAGTTTACTTGGTAATGTCCGAGGATCGTTTGGACCGTACAGTAAACGGTTTACAAACGATCCATGCACGGGTTGGAACAGTTTGGATGACAGAACGATACACTGTCACAAGTCGGGTTGAAACTGCTTTTATCCATTAAGCATGCCTGTGACGATCGCGGGAGTGCGGACGGTACACTGCTTGGTTGGAGCAAACTTATATATTTCCGCAAAATATGGTTAGAAAGCACAAATGTTGAGTTGCAAGTAATACTATTGTCTACCGTCGTGGTAACACATTGAAAAAGGTAATGCCCTGAACAGGATGTTACCTTTATTCTTAAATAAGTAACTACAGTAATTTACTAATTTCAAAGATTTCAGGAAAAGGTTCCCATATAATGCAAATTAAAAGCAAGTTCTAAATAAAATATTAATGATAAAGCTAATTAAATGTACAATTAATTTGATTAATTATTAATGATAAAGCTAATTGGAGATGCAAGTATGCTAACCACACGGTTACTCCAGTCCCCTGAAATATTGTCGGTATTCATTTGTATAGGATTTGTTGGGGTACCTAGAACCTATGACTTTTCTTACCCAAACAAATCCTTTACAAATGACTACCTACAACAATATTTCAGGGGACTGGAGTAACCGTGTGGTTAGCGTACTTGTCATCACTAGTTTAGTTTACAAACTCTTTATGAATAAATGTAATTTATTTCTTAACATATTAACCATTAAAAAACACAATTAAAGATTTGAGATTAATTCAGGCCTAGGTCGATATCTAAATACTCGATCCTCTCCCAGACCCTCGAGCATTCTAGCGGATTTAATGAAAAGCATTGTAAAAACCTAAAAACAAAAAAAAGACTCTTCTTTAAATAATTTATTAAGTTTTTCACAAAATTAATTTATATCAATCCTATATAAATATTTGATTTTACATTTTAACACTTGCAGATATTAGTAAGATGAGTGTTGACGTAATCATTTCCGAGTAATACATTATAATTTTATTTGATAGGCCATTAAATACAATAATAATAATGATAATGGTAATTGAAAAATGTATTTCTTAACGTATCAATTCATATTTATGCTGTAGAGCTAAGAAACGTAAAAAATAAAAACTATGTTACTCCCATGCAACATAAAGCTAACTAGATTCATTTTGTTTTTAAAACACTTTTTATCCGACCGGCATTTTAACTTATTGCAACTAAAAGTTAATAAATCTGTGTTTTTGGAATATTTTGTTGTTCTAGTTCGATAACTCTAAAAATTTGAGAATTATTTATACAGTTTCTTGGCTGATATGGAAATACCCGTGGTTCTCACAGACGCTCGTGCATTCTATCGGATTTAATGAAAAGTATTTTAAAAACCTTAACTTAAACATTAAATTTCTGCGTTAAAATCGAACTAATTTGATTTTAAATACAACAATATTATCTAGAATTGAAAAGTCGTACTTTTATAAAAATCATTAATAGAATTTTTTGTTATAAAAGTATTTAACTAAATATTTTAAATTGATTTGTCTGTAATTGAAATCAAACTTCAACAATTTGTTTTTATTTAATTTAATTTAAATTTATTAATAAAATGCCTTGTAGATAAAAAAGATGATCTCTCAGTAATTTAATATTTTAGTTGCTTTAAAGATTTAATATAAAAAAATTCTCCTTTATCATTTTTGGTATATTTCTACTCTTTTCTGAGTCATTTTAAAGCACCAACATCAAGTAATTACAACCATATCAAAATCTTATTCCTCAAAGGATAGTTTCTACAACCATTTTTTTCTCCGCTCTGTATTTCTAAGTTTAGCTCAATCCATCGTCGATTACGGTATCATAGGGTGGGGATGTGCAAATCAAGCTCATCTGGAACCTCTCAAAATCATACATAAGCTACTTATTAAAATTTGCCTAAGAAGGAATGTAAGGTTCCCAAGTGATGTGCTTTATAGGGAATTTAATGTTTTGAATATAGACCAGAGTATAAAGTTATCACGGTTATCTTTCGTTTGGAAAAGGAAACACTTATTCCCTGCGTCTCTCGGACACAACTATCCTACTAGGAGAAATGTTGGTGAGATGTTGGCAGAGCCAAGTATTACTAGATCAGGTGTGTTCAGTCACACGTATTATATCGGGCCTCGACTATACAATCAGCTCCCTCAATCCATCAAGTCTGCACCATCTTATCCTGCTTTCAGAAAAAGGTTGATACAGCACATTAAAATTTGATGAGACTACTTTATCTTATATTTCTGGTAATACATCAGTAAATTAAAATATAAATAGGAATTTATTGAGATTATCTATAAATAATTTAACTTGATTCTTTTATTTTATTTTACTTTTTATTTATTTATTTCTATTTTTTTTCTATTTCATTTTATTTTATTTTATTTTTTTTATTTTTTATTTTTTATTTTTATTATTATTATTATTATTATTTTTTATTATTTTTTTTTTCTATTACTTCCTTTTTTAGAGCCAAAGTCACCCCCTTCCTCAAGCTTTGCTTACTTGGGGGTGCATCATAAGATTAACTTATATTTTGTATTTTGTAGTTGTTTTATTACATGATGGAAATAAAGGTTTATTTATTTTTATTTTTATTTATTATGTCGATTAATAATAATAGTAGGTAATGGCGAAAAATGTTTGGAAAATAAGAATTCTTACCGTTTACATGAGCTAAACTCTAAATCTATACTATGTATTACTTGCATTCATATTAATTAAATGTGTATAAAGTAGTAATAGAGCTGTATATATATATATATATATATATATATATATATATATATATATATATCGTGTTTTTGCACACTGCAATAAGGTACACAATTTGTGTTATTGAGAGACACCAAGGGATGTGCCACGCAAGCGTGACACATAGGAACTGTTCCAACATCAGACATGACGTCATAAAGATGTTGGCTCAGCATTACGCCATGTCCTGCATCGTTTCGTCGCGTCCGACTCATCAGGGGCCCGACGATGCCCACCCAAATCTGGACCTATACCAAATCAAGAAGATCAGATATAGGGCTTTATCAGAGACGAGCGTGCTCTCACACCGCCATTCTTGCTTGGCTGGCAAAACAGTGAGTCGGACGCGACGAAACGATGCAGGACATGGCGTAATGCCGAACCAACATCTTTGTGACGTAATGTCTGATGTTGGAACAGTTCCTATGTGTCACGCTTGCGTGGCAGAGATACTAATCTAGTAAGGAGGGGGGGGGGGGGAGGAGGGGTCCAGGTCTAATACAGAAGTTTATAACCTTTATAACCTGGTGATGTAAATACATTTTATCTACGATTGATATGAAATATAAACATTTTATCTCTGTTTAGATGCGTAGAAAGTGATTCTTTCGTAGTTGTATTCATTGCGCATGCGCGTTTCATAATTCTTCACCTTATCGCACGATTAGCGTGTTTGTTTACATTTAACAAAACAAATTCGCAGTTTGTTTATTTAAAGTAACTTTTTTTTCTGTATTTATTATTTATTATTAAAATCCAACAATCGTATATAAAGTACGGTACGCAACTCGTGCGAAAACTGCATTTTGCTTTGCTCGTGTGTTTTACTACCCTCGCTGTCGCTCGGGTTCAAACTCCAAGCTCGCATGCAAAATGCTACTTTCCGCACTAGACGCGTAATTTACTATTACGAAACTATGATGTTTTTATTAAAGCGTACCTCACGAATTTAATTATTTTATAATATGAAAAGCCGGAATTCGTTAAGGACAAAATGGCTTTTACCCCTTGTTTCGAAGTTTCAAGATTTTCAGCAATAAATTAATCCACACACCAAGAAACTCATTTCGAGTTCGGCTCTTACAAAAGGGGTGTGTAGCGTCATGCTTTTATCCAAGTTTACCCTTCTTCCCGGTCAATGATTTTCCAACTCCTGCATCTGCCACTGGGCTTACAGTATATCCCGTTCCAAAAACTAATTTTTAGTCCACCCTTTCTACAAATTGTATGTCGGAATCAGTCTGGAACCCTCTGTCGAGGCAACGAAATTCAAGATGAAAGTTTGCCGGGTGAAAGATGACGTGCAATGGGCGACCCGTAGGTATCTCTCCCTGCCTGCGGAATTATCTTGTGTTATGACGTATCAAAACGAGCGTCATAAAAGACCGAGGAAATCCACGGCAAGTGGGAGGGAAGAATCGCTGTCAAAAAGGGACTACGTCTGCCTACCCATAACTGGGCGAGGCTTAACCCGCTCAAGCGTTAACATCCCTTCTGCTTAAGAGCAGAAACCCCCGTTCTATTTACAAGTTGTTGAGATTCTTTTAACGGATGAGCGAGCATACGCTAGATCTAATTATATTAGGAATAGGTAACAGACAGTGGGGACCGTACAAGACCAGAAGAATCCGACACATCCTTTCAGCTTACGATTGCGCCGACAATGAAGTGAAATCCATCCACTACATCTCCCCTTCACTACATCTCCCTTTCGGATATACATCCTATTGAAAGGATGAAAAAAAAAAATCAATTATACGAACAGGAGATATAAGCATGTGTGCACATATCACAATCTGTTAATAATAATACCGAATATAAGCAGCTCGTACGATTATATTCACGAATATAACCGAAGAGAGAAAATAACTAGCTAAGGGGACCAATCAGAACTATTTACAATTAATAAAATAGGCAGGACTGTTTGTCAGATTTGAGTCGAGTTGACTTGTTTTCACTCCTGTATGACATCTGCAAGGAAGCATTGTCCAGAAGGATTGGAATATATAACTTTGAATGACATAACTAATACATTAATACATCACCCTAATCGTATTAATGAAATTATCTATAAGGAATAGTTACATTAGAATACATTACGCGGCTAGTGCGGAAAGTAGCATTTTGCATACGAGTGTGGAGTTTGCACCCGAGCGATAGCGAGGGTAGTAAAACCACACAAGCAGAGCAAAATGCAGGTTTCGCACGAGATGCGTACCGTACTTTATCTACGATTGTTGGATTTTAATAATAAATACAGAAGAAAAAGAAAATAACAGTTATTTTAATTAAACAAACAGAAAATTAGTTTTGTTAAATATAACACCCTAATCGTGCAATAAGGTGAAGAATTATGAAACCGCATGCGCAACTGCGAAAAGAATCACTTTCTACTTTTCTACGCATCTAATCAGAGATAAAATGTTTATATTTGGTGTCAATCGCAGATAAAAGAAATTACCTTCTGTTCTGGAAATATTTTACATTGTATAAAGCAATTGTGTATACAATACACCTACAAATCTATCCAGGATTTCTTTGCATTGAAATTAATAATTTATAGTTATATCAACCATGATAAATAAAAATATATATGTTTTATTTTTCAGTAAGAGTGTTTTTACTCCTTTGACGCGAAATATTTATTCTTATAATCAGTCTTAAATAACTAAAAGAAAAAAAACCGATTTTGTAGAAATATTTTTGGCATTTGTAAAATCAATCATTTAAATTGATTCTGAACTTAAATTGATCCTTTCTGGTCATTCAATAAAAAAAATTGGAATCATGAGAATTTAAAAAGTCCGGATACATTTTTTTATTCGAGTAGTTTTCGGCGGATTTGCTCATTTCAAGCATCTCAGAATACGTTTTTTATATATATTTTTAGTTTAAGTGGTCTTTCGTTCTGGCTGTACTTCACAACAGATATAAATTGGTAAGTACTAGTAGACTATTATGAATCTTGCAAAGATATTGCGTATCATAGATCAAAATTGAACGAATGTATGGCTGAAACTCTGTTAAACATTCACTGAAAGTAAGAAATAATTTTTAAATCAATAAAATATACTCACATGTTTCGAAATTTATGACCATAAGCAAACATATATATGTATATATTATTAATATAATCGAGTAGTGTCCCAACGACGACGCTCCTCGAAATGATTAGTTGTTACTGAGCTAAGGCCACCACATTTATTCCAATAAAAATAAATGGTAATTTTGATTTGTTGGTCTTCAAATAGATATAATAACTTATCTGAATAGATATCTAAATTAATTTACTTAATTTTACTCTTTTTTCTAAATATTTAATTAAGCCCTTTGTCGTTGGCCTAAGAGCACGTATATTAATAGTAACCTTCTCATTAACGATTTAAATAAAAATTAGGGTGGTGAAACTTATTTGCGTGCAATGATTTAGTGCTTCTAGCACACCTAATTAAACTTTAGGGCGTATGATTAACAGACTAGAAAGATACTGCGCCGATTAAAATCTTCTAGTAGAGTTGCAAAAATTTAAATGGTAATTTTTAAAAAATTTCAACGAAAAATGGTTGTATTAAAATAAGCCAATAGGTTGTTAACGACTACAAATATTTAGGGCTAAACTTATCTTCAAACTAAAAACAACACGAAAACATTTTAAACAAATGCTTTTAATGAAGTTCAGCACAAATAGGACTTGGAATTTCGTGGATTCTCATACTACTAAGAGTAAATTATGAGCTTTTTGAAGCTAAAGCGGGAGCAGTTATGAGATATTCGGCTACGACATGGCCGGCTAAAAATATATGAAACTGTCGAAAAGTTTCACTACTACTTTCTTAAGATATTATTTTGGCTCCCAAGAAACTCTCCTAGCTTTTTTTTTACTTTTAGAAACCGAAAGAGACCTACATCTTATTATCTTAGCACACCTACATAAAATTCCGTCCTTTTTACAGCATTAATAATTGTAAAATAAATTGGTCTGAGACAACCCAGCCAAACATTCTTATATAATCTCGGTCCTTGATCCCAGAAACTATATTTTTCCGATTTTCAACAAAATAAGATTTATTTTCATCAATATCTCGGAAACTAGATTTTTCCCGGTAGAACGAGATATCGTTAGATTCGTATTTAAATGAACTTTATTTTAGATTTTTTTTTTTAATCAAAATCGCTAGAAATAATATTTTTCAGAGTTTTTGGGAATAGCGCCCCCAAATTTGGGACTAAAATTCATTTTTCAAAGTTGCTTCGGGGTATGATTTTTCTGAACATGTATGCCAAATTTAGTCAAAATCGGCCCAGTAGTTTAGGCTCCATGCGTCTACACACACGACAGACAGACATTTTTTAAAAACCACTTTTTTGGACTCAGGGGACCTCAAAGCGTGTAAATCCATTCAAATAAAATTTTCGCGCCATCACAAGACTTTCTCTTTATTTGAAAAGGTAAAAAAAAATAACAGCTTTCTTTAGATAATCTACAATCAAAGTAACAGACTTAACCTTAAGGTATAACTAACATTAGATTGTAAAACAACTAAAACAATAATTAAAAATAATTGAGAACAAAAAAAAAAAAAAGAAAACAGTGTAATGCCATTTTATATCTTAATATTGTTTTATTTAATGTATATAATTTTATTTTTTGCATATTCGAGACTTCAATTTTTACGTCAATTTGTTTTATAATTAATTGATTTATTTCTAAAATGTCTTCCATAGATAGTACATTTGTGCGTCATGTTTAAGTTTCATTTTATAGTGGTAAAAGTACACAGGATATGTTTTTGGTACATTTTTAGCAGATAATAATTCTTTTTTTTTTAACTCTTATAGCTCAGCTTCTCAAATAGATAGAGATATGGGGTTTGCGGGGTCTCAAAACTACATTCTTCTACTTTAAATTTCATATTTTATTACTTAAGAAACTGTTGGGCGAAAGATAAGCAATGGTGGTTGAAATAGGGTCTTAAAAAAGTCGTTGTCCGGGTAGTAATCGTTGTCTGGTATTGTAAATTACCATGTGGTGGAAAGGGGGGGGGGGGGGGGGGGGGGCTTTGTAGGTAAGTGGGAGGATTCCCTCAGTGTTATAACAGACATTGAACACGTGTTAACTACAATGTTACCTGAAATTAAAGATCAAATGTAAAATTTCACGTTTATGCAAGATGGTGCCCCGTCCCATCGCTCCTTGCAAACCGTTCAATACTTGCAAGAGAATTGTCCAGACTTCATTCAGCTAGACGAGTGGCCGCGTAGCAGTCCAGAACTAAATCCTATGATTACTCTGTCTGGGCTTGGTAAAAATAAAGAGTGCATGTGGGAGGCAGAATAAAGGACGTTGATGAACTTCGAAAGAGGATTCTTCGTGCCTGGGATGATATGCGTTAGGCGGCTTTTACACCGAAGTAGCCAATCGCAGGTTGCATGCGTCCTAGTAACACCGGATTATCTAAGGAGTCGTGGTAATTGAACGAGAGCCTACATCGAAGATGCATGTGCGACGTGCATCCTGAAAGCAAGTGGCAAGTGCGACTTGAGAACCAGCCAGCTGGTTCTCAAGTCGCACTTGCATCTTCGGAGTAGACTCTCGTTCAATTACCTCGACTCCTTAGATAATCCGGTGTTACTAGGACGCATGCAACCTGCGACTTGACTTGGTGTGAAAGCCGCCTTAATCAACTATTGCTAGGGCCATATCCCACAGGACAAGGAGAGTGCAGGCTTCGTAAATGAACTAGGAAGACATATTGAACCATACAACAAGTAAATCTGTACAATATGCATTCCAAACAACAACGAACTCCATATAATATGCATTAGTTTTGTTTTTTTTGTGATTTTGTTACATTATTTTTTTAAAAAATACTTTTATTTCATAAAAACTACCCGGACTTTTTTAAAGCCCTAATTCAAACCGTCATTGCATGGGATTCACCCAATAGTTTGTTAAGGTATAGGGAGCCAGCGTGGCCGAGCGGCTTAAGGCGCTCGCTCAGCTATCAATAAGTTGAGGCGACTCGAGGTCTGGGTTCAATTCCCGGCCATGATTCTCTGAATTGCATCTATTAATCGTGGACGGTGCAGGGCGAGGGACACCCCCTAGGGGGCACTCTTCCCCCACTCTTTAATGTGGGATTGATGTGGGTCCGATCCGTGTCATGATGATATGATTTGTATCTATGGTTCGAGGACGGAGCAGGGTGAGGGACACCCCCTATGGGGCACTTTCCCCCCCACGCTTTGAGCTTGCTTATATAGCGTACTAATGAGCACACCATACTCGCTTCGGCGGTAAAATGTACAAATGTATGATTTGTAAAGTAGCTGGAACTCTCTACCTCGGGGCGTAAAAAGGGCCTAAAATATGACCTAATTGCAAGGTTCGAACAAGTGGTTCGTCCTACCCGTTCTAGTAGGATGTACTAGACTACTACTACTACTACTTGTTAAGTTATAAATATGAAATTTAAAGTAGAAGAATGTAATTTTCAGACCCCGCAACCATCCGCAGACCATTTCATATTATCCAGTAGTCTCCGAACTCCTTATTTAGCTATTCTCTAATCAATTTAGTTGAACGGATGGAACAAGTTATTACTCGGATAATGGAGCTTCTTCGAATATTTTTGATCTTTCTTTTTAAAAGTTAGGATTTCAACTTTACATACGAGTACTGTACCCATGTATGAAGGCTATAATAAGACTCCATATCATACTCTGTTATTACAGCTTTGAAAAGACGTTGTTACACAGTAGCGCACTCTAGTTGCTTTCAGACTTGTTGAAAACAATCAACAAACATTATTTGGCAAAAGTGCATATGGTATTAAAAGCATACAACTCATATTGCACTTGAAACTTCAAAGATCTACATCAAAGTTCTCAAATAAAGATCCATTCTTTATTCATAAAAAATTCTCTTAGTTCGCATTCTTATTAACTTTTTTTTCATCTCACTGCATACATTAAGTGGTAATATTCTGCGGTGTACTAAGTACCTACCCTAATCAAGATAAGGGTAAACCATGCTTAAAGCCATATACTATTAACCTTTCATACATCATATGGAACTTACGTCCACAGAAATTATCTTAGTATTGAAGTTCATATTAATATCATCGTTGCTAGTAAATAACTAATAGATATTGTTGCACTAGTCATAGCAAGGGTAAACCATGCTTAAGAGCATGTACTATTAACTTTTTATACTTCATATGGAACTTACGTCCACAGAAATTATCTTAGTATTGAAGTTCTTATTAATATCATCGATGTTAGTAAATAACTAATAGATATTGTTGCACTAATCACAACAAGGGTAAACCATGCTTAAAGCCATGAACTATTAATCTTTCATACATCATATGGAACTTACGTACAAAATAATTATTTTAGTATCTAAGTTCTTACTAATATTATGGTTGTTTCTAAAAACACTGTTAGATATTGTTAAAACATATTTATTCTCAATATTCTTTTTAATACATACTTTGATTTATTTACCTTTTACATTTATAATTTTAAAATAATTTAGCTTTTTTAATATATTTTTTATCACATCGCAATCTTCTGTGATGTATTAGAGTTGTTAATCAAGAACTCACTATCCTTGATAAACGATCTTATTGACGTAATGTCTGATGTTGGAACAGTTCCTATGTGCCACACTTGCGTGGCACATCCCTTGGTGGCTCTCACTCACACAAATTGTGTAGCTTATTGCTTATTGCAGTGTGCAAACACGGTATCACATTGCTGATGAATTTTATTAACGCCTTATAGTTTCTTGGTTATACTAAAACCATCAACACACCATATTTGCGTGTTTAGTATGACTCGTGATAACCAGTTTCTTTGCAGTCCGATATTATAAAATAACGTGTAGTCCTTTAGAACTCGTAGATTTTATTTCTTTATAAAGTTTTTTTTTTTTATAAATGTTTAAAGGCTCGGCCACACAGAAAGCTACGCTACGCGAGCTAGCTATGCTACGTCTGATAGCTATGCGAGCTACGCTAGCTATATTTAGGCGGGCCACACAGAAAGCTATGTTTTTAAGCGATGGTTTTTTAGTTTCGTTCGATATGTTGAGTTGGAAGGACTACAGCAGCTCTGATGAAGAGCAATAGCTTTTATTTTCATTATGTGAGGAAAAAAAGAAAAGAAAGTGAGTTCATGCAGTGAACACTAAAAGGAATCAACTTGGGGAATTTCATCACTTGATGGATGATCTTAAAAAAGATGATGAGAAGTTCAGAGAATACTTTAGGATGACAAGAAGTGACTTCAAATTTCTTGTCAATCTTCTTCACAGTGATATACAACAATCGATTAAACTACAGAGCAACTATATCACCTGAAGAACGCCTTGCTGTATGTTTGAGGTATTTAAACTTTATATTTGTCATTTTGTCTTTAATTTCATACAAATGGAATATTTAGAAAAGTATAATAACAACAATTATTAAGAAAAATAATTTATTACATGCGAATTAAGATCTATTAACATTATAAAAGGTTTTTTTATCACAATTTTTATATATAAGGTGTCCCCGGATCGGGTTGCCAGTATGTGTAATGAGTAATGACATTATTGCACTTTTAGAAGAAGTCACTTTTTTACTCCTGCTTGTTCAAAATGAAGATTTATAATATTATTTTTGCACCCTGTACCAAAAAAATAAAAGTGTTAATATTAATTTTCTAATTAATATTAACATAAGAGGAAACTGGGTCAAATTTTGACTTTCAAGAAAAAGTATTCTTTTTTCCTTATAAAAATATCTATTTAAAATAAATAGATCAATTATTTATGATTAATGAATAATTATTATTTAAATATCCAAATTTAATCTACTTATCATTTTAAACATCATTATTGTTAATTTTCTGGTTGGAGGAGGGGGAGGGTAAGGTTTCCCCTATTACTTTTCATACTGTCACAAAATAGAATATAACTTTCAATGCACACAATGGGACATTTAAATCGATCCCTCAATTATTAGAAACACACAAAATTGTTTTTTGTTTTTTTTGTGAACGGTGGCTGATGGACATTTTTACCCGGGGGACACTACTTACTATAAAACACGTCAAAACGCTAAAATTCGTGTAGGATAAGGAGATGTGGAACGAGCATAGAAGGGCGGGTAGAGGTGGAAGGGGTAGTCCGTCGCTGTGGATGTCGCCGAGAAAATCCGTTCAAATGGAAATGCCAAAACATAGCTAGGATGCGTCGCTGACATAGCGTAGCTAGCTAGCGTAGCGTTGCGTTCTGTGTGGCCACCTCCATTCATTATTATAGAACGGAAATTTTCAAACACAGCTAGCTCGCGTAGCATAGCTTTCTGTGGGGCCGAGCCTTAAGCCAATAGAGATATTTAATGCCCTTGCGAATGGATAAAACCCAATCTTTCTATCTTTTATCAATTTCAAGGTATTTAACATTTTGTAAAAAACTTACTTACTTAACCCTGGCCTCTTCTACCTTGCGGTTAGAGGCGTTACAAAAGGAGTTTTATCTTTAGAAATTGCCACAACTCTGGACCATGTTATGTGTTGGGCATTCAGGTGAGAATCGATGTTGTCGGCCCAAGTTGTTCTTCTTCTTCCTTACGGCCGAGTTCCTTGACATCGGGCTTCCAACATTCTTGTTTTGAGTACCTCAATGCTTCCACCGTTAAGGTCCGATAAAGGCTCGAAGTTCATAGAGACTCGGATAGTGGTGTTTCTAACTCGATTGCTCCTAGTTTTGCCAGCAACTTTCCTGAGGTAGGTACCTCATCTCAGCCACTTTAATGCGACTCTCTTTTCTTGAGGTTAATGCCAATGATTCACATCCATATGTTAATATAGAGGTGTAAATTGTTTTGTAGTCAATCAATTTTGTCTTTTCTGAAACTTCGTTCTTGCTTAGAAACTTCCTGTTCATTGCATTAAATAAGTTTACTGCTTTCATGAATCGAGCATTTAATTCTTGAGCACACTTTCCGTCCTGACTAATAGAAATTACGGAGTATGTGAATTCTGAAACTTGATGCTTTTTCCCTTGGCTCTAATTGACTGCAGTTTGGCTAACCTTATTGCAGTGTGCAAAACTCTCTCTCACACACCCACAAAGACATATATATAATCGCCGAGAAAATCCGTTCAAATGGAAATGCCAAAACATAGCTAAGATGCGTCGCTGACAAAGCGTAGCTAGCGCGTATATATATATATATATATATATATATATATATATATATATATATATATGCAGAAACAAACAAAACTCAGGTTTCGGTCACAAAAATCGTCACTATGTTACAATCCCGACGTTTCGGTTTTTGCTCTCTCTTTATATATATATATATATATATATATATATATATATATATATATATCGAATTTTGAGTAGTTACCGCAAGTTTGTACGTTATCAAATGAGATAACGATGAGAATGAAACTTCATTCTCTCATGTAGACTCGATAAGTGTGTTGCATGAGTGCTACGAGAGACTTCGACTTTGCTGATGATGGGCGTTTAGCCGAAACCGGTCCAGTGATCTCCAGATCAAGCAAGTATTGACGGTAGGGATATCCTCATTTGATAATATATATATATATATATATATATATATATATATATATATATATATATATATATATATATATATATATATATATATATATATACACACATATATATATATATATATAATTAAGAGATCAAATCGTTCCTAGGAGAAGCACGTAACCTAATTTTTCTCGTATATTAAATCAAATTGTTCCACTTATATGCTATGTTCATTGAAATGAGGATTTGTTGGTTCCAAGATAAAGAAAACACTAGAATTGTTATTACTTAGATTTAATTAAAAATAAAATAGCACAATAACCCTTATTTTAGTAATGCATATTATATAAATCATTTATTTAATACTTAACATACATATTTATAAACAAGACTTTACAGTGCCACCGCGCCGCAGTCAGATAACTTCTCAAAGGAACATAATTTCAATTACTAAAATATTTTGATTCAACATTTTAGT
Source organism: Gerris lacustris (assembly GCA_951217055.1). NCBI lineage: Eukaryota > Metazoa > Arthropoda > Insecta > Hemiptera > Gerridae > Gerris > Gerris lacustris. The sequence goes on along the minus strand of OX578285.1, from coordinate 29,449,695 downwards.
GAATAATAAAGAAAAACGAGAGAAAAAAAACATTTATATATATATATTATATTATTATAATGTATATAATATTACGCTTATATAATATACCAATTCTGTACATTGTAAAATCATATTTTCAGTGGTGCATTGGTTAGCGCGTTTGCCTACTGAATCAGGGGTCAATAATCGAGACTCGTCCAAGTGAACGATTTTTTACAGGTAAATCAACTGGCGACTAAGGCCTAAACCTAAATTAACCTAGCCTAACCTAAATTTCTTTAATTTCACTTCAAAAATCTTTCTCTTGGACGAGTCTCGAAACACAATCTTCGTTTCACGATTTCGTTTCATCCAAGCTAATTTACTCTACCACGCCTAAAGAAGTTTCACTTCAAAAAGTATAATGGATTTGAATTGACTTAAACCCTTTATGTTTGGCACTAACTATATATAATGCCAACTTAACTCTTAAGTAAATAAAAATAAATTACCCCATGTTTCTGCTTTATACTAAAACGACCAGCTCAGCGTAGCTGCGTGTTTAGCAGGACTCGTGCAGTCATATCTTAAGACACAACCAGTTATCCTTTGCAACACGTAGATTTTATTTCTTAATAATTTAATATTTATTTATGTGTTTACTCAACCATTGTTAATTAATATTCTACATCATAAAGATACTAACTATATTTAGTTTTTGGTATTATTTTTTCTTTGTATTATTATGAGCGTCTATTTTTTTTTTGGATGTATCACTTAATTTATTTTTTTCTCACAAGAATTATGTGGCAGGCCTGATTTGGCTAACGGGCATTAATTAGTGACCTCTGATGTATACTGCATATTATCTAGTTACTATAAAGTCGAAATTCAACTCTTAAAATTTTTGCAAGAGTTGTTATAGAGTTTAGAAACATAAGCTTTCCTGTTCCACCGTTTGCTGTATTTGAGTTTTTACGAATTAATTTAAAAAAAATATATCAGAGTGTGCCCACGAGGCAGAAATAAATGATTTTTAATTGGGCTCAACTTCAGAAAAGGTTGTTTTGTGAAGCATCAGTTCCTTTAACTGTTGTGCAAATGAGGAAGATATGGCGGAAAACAATTGGCGCGGAGTTGCTACACCGCGGGGTATTTCATCGAACTACGCGCAATTCATTCTAAGATGGGTTTATTTACTTGTTTTCTTTTCAATCTTCCGCGAATATCAAAAAACAGATTTCAAGTTTAACTGCTAAACTTGGAATGTTTTAACATTTGAATTCCCAACCATTTTATATCGCTATATTTTATGGAACAATTTTTATAGTTAAAGAAGAGAGGATTAGCGAGCCTCGGTCAAACCAACAAGCTTCCGAATATTCAATGCTGAAAATATTTAAAATGTAGATTAATTTTGACAATAGACTTGTGTTACTAGAGTTATCAGTTATCACAATAAACTAGCTTTCTCAGTAAGACCACTAGACGCAAGGATAATGGTTACCTCCCATTACTTCAAGTAACTTCAAGGATACCTCCCATTACTTGAAGCAACTTCAATGATGCCTCCCATTACTTGAAGCAACTTCAGACTATTAAGTTGTTTCAATATCCTCGTGCTCTGAGGATTAGATTAAAAAACTTATTTGACGAAAAATGAAATATTTTATGCTTCAAAGGGAAATTTCGAGTGATTATTCAAAAACCTTAAATAGACCCACCACCAATCCCTCACTAATACGAAAGCAGATAACACGCCTTGTGAAGAGCGTTGACTTAAAGATTTGAATAAATGCTTCGCAGAATATAAATTATTTAGTTAACCCAAATCAAGAACAATAAAGATGACCGTCAACCTGATCGCCAGTTTTCTAGGTGTGGTTTACAAACCCTTCCTTCTTTACTATGTTTGTCATCTTTTAATATATGCCTGTGTATTTTTGAACGAGGGGCAGCGAGTTCTTCATTTCAAAGACTTTTTGCAAGTCTATAGGTTTGTTCCAACAGCCAATTCGAGAACGGTTCTAGAACCAGTTCAGGATTTTTTAATGCGCATGCGTCTATCAGGACTGGTTCAGAACTGATGAGCCTGTTGGAACGATTTTAGAACTCTTTCAGAACTGCAACCTTTATGTTACCTCTCTTTATCTTGTTTTTATTTTCCTCTTCGTATCTCTCCACTTGTTTTGGTTATGTTCACTCAGATCAGAAATGGATTACTTACGTGAACATATTCTATTGTTAAACTCAACAAAGTTTATAAGAATGCACATTAGGGCAAATCGTTTTTAAAGTTACAAATTTATCACACTGTCATTTCTGAATGATTATATTTTGCTCTCACATTTGGGATTCGACAGGCTCGTAACATTCCTGTCTTTTAGTTTCAGTTGCCTATTAAAAATTTGTTTGTATAAATTGTAATTTTTTTAAACATTAACTGTTAAATCATATAAAAAGTACCGGTGTGGAAATCCCACACAAGACTTCCATGAAGTGTTGTGCTGTCAATACGCGGACAAAAGAGAACTCAGTATTTACACCCATTTTCATGGATGTAGTGTAGGTACAAAACATTAAAAGTATAGGTACAATCTACCAAATAGGACACATAATATATACCCCACACGAAATAGAAATCAAATAATATCTATTGAAGTCATCGTCGACAGACTGATTTCGTGCTTAAGTGACTACAGCTCCGAAACGTCGCCGTGAGCTACGATGTTCGGGTATGTCGCCATCAGTTTTTCCGACAAAAGTTGTAAAAAATGCCGCAAACCACATCTCAATACGATATCTTTAAGCGATATGTTATTAAAGGTTTAGTTACATACATACACGTACATACATACGTACGCACAGACGTATATTAAACGGATTTTAATGATATCCCCGGGTTCGTAAGACCCCTCCTTCACCCTTCACAGAGATCTCGGAATCAAGTTTCGGATGATAAAATGTGAATTTTATCTTGGCTTATTAAAAATAAACCCTCATATAAGAAAAAGTCAACCACACATTAAGAAATATTTACAAATAAAGGGTTCAAAACTACAAAAAAGAAAAGTATAAGAACAATTTATCTGTTTTATTTTTCTTGTCTGTAAATCACCGGCGGATGTACAGACAAAAAGATCGGAGGTAATTCTTATAAAGGACTCAAAGTCGCTATGAGAAATTTTAATTATCTAGAGGAATAAATATATATAAATTATATTTTATTATTCCAATATACTATCATGATAAAAAATAATACGTAAAGAAGAAAGAAGTAGTATAAATATTAACTGTGGAGAGAGAAACAAAACACTCTAGGAAACAGAGATATCAAGAAACTAAAACAAATGTTAGGTTATAGTTGAACAGTAGTAGTAGTGTAACCTACACGCCTCCGTATATTAGTAGTTCTCGTCGAGTTCCTGCTTCAGTTCGGGAACTGTTTTCACGGTTCTAGGACTGTCTCAGAACCGTTCGTCTTTCTGTTGGAACACGGGACTAAAAGTTCCAGAACCGTCCGAGAAGCGTGTAGGAACGGTCTTTCGATAGTGCGCATGCTCCCCACAGTTCTAGAACCGTCCGAGGCTCTGTTGGAACAAACCTTATGTGTTTGTCTAACGATTTAAACACAATTTGACACTCAGGTACGTCTCAGCATTTGTGACAACCGTATTAACAAATGTTATACCTGACCTAATACCCACAACGAGTTCCACCTTCCATCTTTACTTCATATCCCTTACCCTGGTTCCTTCCTTAATCCTTCTATTCACACAGGCCAAGTCTACCCCCACCTTTTACTGTTAGTTTAAGTCATAAAAGCTTTTAAAATATGTAGCTAGTAGAAGTAGAGGCTGTACACCAAGTGCGCCGGGATAGGTTGGGTCACGGGGGAAGTGCGCCAGCCCCTTTTTCGAAGAGTACGGTCGAAGTGCCCCGGGTAAATCTTATCTCTCGACCCAGGTAATCCACTCCCTCAGATCCTCTAAAGTCTAAAGGACTAACGTTATTAATATTTACATATTATACTCAATATAAAGCAATTTTAAGTTACTTTTAACGAACTGCTTACTGATACGGCTATCATTAGCAAATCTCAGTGCTTGGGAGAATCCGTAGAATGATCTCGTAAGAACAAAATCCAAATTAAGCCAGAAAATACACTTTAATTTATGAATATTCAAAATGAAAACAACTTACAAAATCATAATAAGTTATCATTAAAACTGATGGATTAAAGCGGACTCCAACTTCGAAGTCCGCTACTAAGTTCTTTGGATATAGACGGGTTGCAAGAAGGTATAACCCGGGCTTACCCGACCTCCCCCTTCAGACATTTTAGACTAAGAGGCTGGCGCACTTCGACCATCACCTTTTTCTAATCCTAAATGGGGCTGGCGCACTTCGGTACCAGCCAAAGTAGAGACTTAACTCTTACTATGTTAACACTTAACACTGAAGATAAACGTGTTTTTTTTTTTTTTAATAATATACAATATACAATTTTGGTGTCAATATTGTTGTTGTACTTTCTGTTAACCAATATAGTAATAATTATGATGGGGTACCATAAAATCTCAGTCAAAACAACCAATTATTTGTTATAGGTGCTTGAAAATTATTCAAAGCAGAGTCAAAATTTAGCAAAAATGATAAAGGAGAGTTTGTTTATGTTACATTCTAAAATACTCGCAATCAACAACAGTATTTTTATTTATTTAAGTTATTTTTGTTTGGTTTTAAATGCATTTAATTTATATTATATAAAACAAAACATCACCATTCTAAAGTGGTGAACTTTGAAACGATTTGTTATTGCCAAGCTAAAGCAACCACATTTATTCCAATAAAAATAAATGCTTGTTTTGATTTGTTGTTCTTTAAATAGATATAATAACTTATAATAATCTATCTAAAATCTAAATAAATTTACTTACTTTTACTTTTTTTTTTAAATACAAAAATTAAGCCCATTGCCACGGGCCTAAGGGCTCGTTATAATTTAAATCAATGTTGTTAGCTACTCAATATATATCTGTCATTATCTCTTATCTTTTTTAGGTCAATATCTGAAGACAAAATCAGATTCAACAGGAAGTTCAACGCAAAAACTTTTAGGGTTATAAAATCCATGCACTTTGCAAATCGGCTAAACTTTTCATTTGATCTATACGACTCTATCACGTATGCACATGTCTAATGAGAGTAAATATAGTAAAATTATTCATGCAGTGAGCATTGACCCCCCCATGAAGACTCTGCCTTCTAGACCAGGTAATCATACCCAGGGCCGTATTATTTCATCGTCTACAGAAGGGGAACAATTCCAGGTCAGGATAAAACTAATTATCTAGAAGCTTTAACGAAAAAAAAACTTAAAAGAAAAGAATGAAACATTAAAGTAAAGACAACAATTATCAAAGATTTTCCTCTAAATAAATTGTTATTTTCTTCACTCGAGGTTAATAACGTTTTATTAAGAGTTATTTAAAAAAAAAAATGTGTTATGAGCCGCATAGGCGGCTTTTCACTCTGCGCGAGAGTCCGAGCGATGCCGTGGGACCGACGCTGAAAGCCGATCATCCAACAATCCGCGTTTAACAGTGACAATGTTCATACCTCAAGCAGCTTTGTTATTGCTTCTTGAAACTTCATGGTACAAAATTGGAATGACACCGAGACGTTATTGGGCTTACGTTATTAATCTTGATCGTGAGAATTATAGAGAATTCCGGTGTTTATATAAGGGATCTACGTAACGATGAAGAACGCTTTTGGACGTATACTTTTAGATGAGCGTGGACACTTTTGACTACATGCTGAATACTATAAAATGTGGATCTATAACAAATCAAAATTCCAACTTTCGATCATCCATATGCCTAGATGAAAGGCTGATGTTAACTTTAAAATAATAAATTATTTTTCTTAATATTAACGGTCTTTCTTTTTTTAATATCAGTAGTATGTAATATAATATATAATTACCACAATAGTTTTTTAAGTTCCTACTTTAAAAACATCTAAAGGTTTCTTTTACATTTATCATCACTTTTTAAATCAAATCAAATAACATATCATTATTTATTTTCTCTACAATTTATATAATATAAATTAAATAATACCATTGTTATAGTTCAAGGTGAAAATAGTATAAATTACAAATATGTTATTAGTGACTAAGTATAACATGTGAAAGTAAATGTGAATAATACATACATCAGGTGTGTCAAACTCAATTAAAACACGGGCCATTTAATAAACTGTTGAGATTCACGCGGGCCACATCACTTTACAAATTTTTCTTAAATTTATATTTTGTAGTGGAGATACCGGAATATGGACAGGATAAATAATTAAAACACATTATGTAATTTAGGGTAATAATTTATAATGTTTTAAACATTTAATTTAATGTATTTATAAAACTATTTTTTTTTTTACCGGAAACTTGGTAGCACTTTCCCCCTACTAGTTTTCCAATATCTGGATTCAAAGACTGAGAACAAACCATATTCAATATAGCAGAGATATGTTTATCAGTTAATCTGTAGGCCGTGTTACTTAATTTCATGGACGAAAATAGACAAGTATAGACTCCCAAACTAGCATTAAAATTGTGCAGAAAAATTTTTAAATTCTAAGTATACATTTTGGAATTCCTACTTCTATATATGTCTTTTAAAATGGCATCATTATGGAAATCAATAATCCAGTTGTATTGAAGTGGGAGCATTTTCAACTTCAAAGAAAAAATGCCCAATAAAGGAGAAATAATGTTTTGTAATTCTTTGAAGTAGGCAAGGAGATATATTAAGCCCACTCTTATTTATCGAGGTTATGGAAGATGTCGTCGAGGCCTAAGAAGGCAAAACAAGAGGTTACCATCTTGGTAACTGACAGCTCCAAGCAGTTACTCTCTCAGCGATGGCTTTTGCTGACGACCTGGTTCTGGTAGGAGGTCTGCTGAAAATCTCCAGGATTAGTGAATGCCTGGACAGAGGAACTCGAACCTAGAGGTCTTAAAATTAATGTCGATAAGACCAAGACAATGATAGTAGCAAGAGTGGAAGGAACATCAGAGCACCATTCATGACGAGCACTTAGAACAGGTGCATAGCTTCAAGTATTTAGGAGTGATGGTGAATTCAGATGATAAGTGCAAAGAAGAGATAAAAGCAAGAATAGCAGCTACAGGCAGACTTTTTCATGCCATGAATAGGGATTACATTATCAAAGCTGAAGTTAGTCAGAGAACAAAGTTGACAGCCTTCAAATCCATCTACGTGCCCACAATGACATATGGCTGTGAGTCTTAGACATCGTTATAAGAAAAGCCAGAGTCGAGTTCAAGAAGAAGGCCGATCATCCACCAATAAAATTATTAAAACCAGGAGAGACCGGGTGAGGTACTCCACTATAAGACTGGGCTTGGAACCCCAGCCCGTATTGAGAACAGTAGAGTACCCAACTTAGATGGTACGGCCACGTCAATAGAATGGACAGTGAGCGTCTCCCTAAGAGAGCCTTGGAAGCCAGATGTGAAGGGAGAAGACCAAGAGGAAGGAAAAGAACCACGTGGATGGACAACATCACATCCACTTCTCTGCCCAGAGAGGAATGTCCCTCCAACGTGCTCGATCCCTGTCATTGGACTGAGGAGGTGGAAATGTTTTTGGTTTTCCTCAACACCGCAAAGTAGAAGAGGATTCGAATAAGTAAGTTAGTAAGGAAAAAGGCCCAATAAAAAGAGAAAAAATGTTTTGTAATTCTTTGAAATCGTTATATCGTTTATCGAATTCGTTTTTGATTTCTTCAATTTTTCCACAATATTGTGAAAACGAGCAACTTCGATTTTCTGCTTTAAACTGCTCACTTGTAGGAAAATAAGTCAAAACTTTTTTTCTAGATGATTTTTAAACAAAGTCAGTTTTTACAAAACATGTTATTGCATCGCAAAAAATTTGTTATTGCATATTTGTAATCAATTGATCTTTGCCTTGCAATGTAATATTAAGATTATTTAAATGCCCCGTAATATCGGTAAAAAATACCAGATCTTTCGCCTCAAAGGATCTTTTATAATCGATATATTTTCGTTTTTATCATCTTTCATTTCAAGAAACCAAACAAAGCAATTATTTCCTCTTAAAGCGAATAAAAGCTCTTCAGAACTTGGTGGCAGGGCAACCAACGAACTTATGTGCAATAAGGAAGACCTTTGAATCCAAATTCTAAATCTTTAAGAAACGAAGTAAATTTTCTCACTTCCCTCCTACCCTTCATTTGCGTTGGTCAGGGTCCTTTTAGATCTGTTGCCTTCCCAATGTTTCCTTCGAAACATATTGTTCTGTTTTCATTTTATACCAGAGCATCCAGGGCCACAAAAAATTACCTCGGGGGCCGCATGCGGGCCGCCAGTTTAACACCCCTGATATACATGAATATATATATATATATATATATATATATATATATATATATATAAATGAATAAATTATCGACCGTAAATATAAACAAAAACAAACAAAACTCAGGACGAACCCTACGTTTTGTTTGTTTTTGTATATATATACAGGGTGACTGGCGTTATATGTGAAAAAATGGAGTAGATTGTTCTACTTCTCAGGGGCTACAAAAAACACTATATAAACCATGGGTCAAATATTAACAGTTCTCCCACAAGGTCAAATTTTATGATTTTTTTAAGATTGCATACCTTTGCTCATAAAAACACTTATTGATCCAAAAGTATAAAGCTAGAACAAAATATTTGGTTTCGTTGTAAAGCTGGCGAAATGACCTACAAGAAAATGTAATTTTAATTTTAATTTACTTAAATTACATGACAAAATAATTTTATATTTTAAGAAAAAAATTTAAAAAACATTACCTTTGTAGTTCCATAACTTAGTAAAGAACCGAGCTTATACTTTTCGGACTTCAGGAAAAACTTCCTTCTTTACTAATCTTTTGATCAATATTAATATTATTACATACATAAGGTGGCATCTTTAGTAAACTTGGCTGAAAGCAAAAAAAACATGTTTATTGCTTCTATTTTGCAGGTGAGTAAATAATTAAAAGCATATTAAAAACAAGTAAGATTGGTTTAGTATACCTACTCATCTACTTGTCAACAAGAACAGCAATAACCACGTTTCTTTTTTAGTTTCAGTGAAGTTTACTAAACATTCCGTCCTATGAATTGGTAATAATATTAATATTTATTGAAACGTTAGTAAAAGTCCGACAAGTTTAAGCTCAGTTCGTTACTGAGTTATGGAACCACAAAGAAATTTTTTTATTTTATTTTTTCTTAAAAATAAAATTTGTATACATATTTTGTAATGTAATTTGAGAGCATGAAAATTAAAATGATACTTTTCTTGTTGTATATTTAGTCAGCTATATATATATATATATATATATATATATATATATATATATATATATATATATATATATATATATATACACATATATATAATATAATATGGAACAGCGAAATATCTCCGGAACCATGATAGATAGAAAGATGCGGTTTTCAGGGTTTGATAATGGCTAAAAAGGCGCTTCCAGGCCACATGCTGAACATTTACTGTGTTCAATTTAATTAAAAAAAAGTGAGTAGCAAGCCAAATTTTTAATACTGGATTTGGATTCTATGGCTAAAAATATAAACTTTTTCCCTTTGGAAATTTTTTGCCCCGAGCATTAGTTTGCCGTCTGGAGAGCCCTGAACGTGCTAAAATGTAAGTTCATTTTACAGCTAACCTAATGGATTTAGGAAAATAATTCAAGAGACAAAATTCTTATTTTCAGTCATAAATTCCAAATCCAATCTAAAATTCATACCTTATAATATGTAACTTTTTTTGCCTATAAAAAGGTGTTCAGCAGGGATCAAAAAGTGAAAAAATTATCAATAATGCGTGTTTTTAAGAATGGATTTGGATTTTACGTCAAAAAATAAGAACTTTATGTCTCTTGAATTATTTCCCTAAATCCATTAGTTTAGCTGTAAAATGGACTTAAAGTTTCGATTAGCACGTTCAGGGCTCTCTTGACTGCAAACTAATACTCGGAGCAAAAATTTCCAAAGGGAAAAAGTTCTTATTTTTTGCCATAGAATCCAAATCCAGTATTAAAAATTTGGCTTCCTATTCACTTTTGTTCATGTAAATTGTACACTTTTGCTGAACACAGAAAATGTTCAGCATATGCTCTGGAAGCACCTTTTTAGCCATTATCGAACTCTGAAAACCGCATCTTTCTATCTATCATGGTTCCGGAGATATTATTTAATTTACCTTATTTAATATTTCTTACATCACGACCAAGGAGTCAAACAAATTATTTTTTGTTCATCCTATGTTATTCAATGCTGTTCGAAACTACATGTTTATTATAATTTTATGATGTAATTTATTGTTATGAAGTACATCAAGACGAGCCTTTAAGAGTCAAGCCCTAACAGGTTATGGGCCCAGGAATAATGTAGGCTTTAAGAAAGAAAAAATGAAATGTTTAACTCTACGATGGACTTGCTAACATTAAATTAAGAGTCAATATTTAAAACTTGTATATTTAGATATACATATATGTATATATGATTATACATATGTGCTGTATATATCTGATTATAGATGCATATATACATCCATATATATAATATATATATATATATACATATATATATATATATATATATATATATATATATATATATATATATATATATATATATATATATATATATATAATATATATATATATATATATATATATATATATAAATATATATATATATATATATATATATATATATATATATATATATATATATATATATATATATATATATATATATATATATATATATATATATATATATATATATATATATATATATATAAGTGTAATCGTATATACTTATACCTATATAAATGTGTAGCTTTTTGATGTTGACTTATACCACTCTGCCTTTAAACCATTCAATTCATGGTGTCTTCGAAAAGAAGTTATCTAACCGTTTATTAATTTAGAAGATACGATTGTTCTGATGAAAGCGAAGAAAACAAAACGAAAGATAATACAGCAAAGGAGATAATCGTACTAAAAAGAAAATTGATTTTAATAGAAGAATGCTTGATGGCATGCGATGTGTGGGAAAAACTTCAGTGATCACGTACAAAAATGGACAGATATCATACATCATGCTTTGTTGACTCATAAAGATTGTTTTAGCTTTAACACTAAGAAAACATTCACATTCATTACAAAATGCAAGCATAAAAAAGACTTAGCAAATACGTAACTGAAACTTGAAGATAAAAATCAGATAGTAGTTATACTAATAGGTACCAACCTAGTGAATACGAACAGCGATTTAAGTTTAGAAAATAATTCACGATCTGAGTTCAATAGTAAGAAAGATAATGGGAACTTATGAATTAGGAGCCCTCCCTAAAAGTTAGAGGTGGTTAGAGGATCAGAACAGATCACCTCTAACAGCCTCTAAACACCTCTAACTTTTAGGGAGGGCTCCTAATTAACAAGTATCAGATAATGATTTTAACGAACGAATTAACTATAAAGATTATAATGTACAACGACGTAGACGTAGAGCCAGGGGCGATCCTGGGTTGAAAGTTCTGGGGGGGGGGGGGGGCAAAGCCCCCCCCCCATGTTTTGCGGGTGTAGTATACATTTTAATATACCAGGAAGAACTCATTTGTATGTTATATGTTATTGCAGTCCTTCCCCGAGGCAATTCTATGCAATTTTTTCGTGAGGCTAAACAATTAAGTTCATTCAAGAATGTTATAATTGCCACTGATCTGGGACTGGGAAGTTCTATTGTAAGTATAGTTGGAGGCTTATTTAAACAGTCTCCTATGATATATTATCACAGAAAAAAGTATTGATCTTTAAATAATAATAATTTTAACATGAGGATAACAAAACTGTATAGGTTAATTAGAAATGTATAAATTGTCAAAAACAATATAATATTTATAGATAACAAAAATGTTAAATTAACATGGACGTCGACAGCAGTGCATTATTGGAAGGAAAATTTATAAAATATGACCACTCAAAACAGCGTTTTTATGCTTATTTGAGGTGAAATTTGATTTTAATTCTTTTTCATAAAATAAATTAAACTACTTTCGTTGGCACAAAAGTATGCACTAGTATTTTTAAAAGAATTTTAATTTTTAAATTAAATCAAATTATAATTTTTATTAACAATTGGAAATAGACAGAGAAAAATAGACCCCAGCACCAGGACTCTAACCATGGGCCTCTATATTTCCGTTACAGTGCTCTGACCAACGAAGAAATTTCAATACAAACTTAAAAATAGTAATTGTAAAATAATAAAAGGTGTGCACCTAATCATGGTAGATTAAATAGATCAGGTAATAGCAATTATGCAATATTACTTCACATCTATAATAAACTGTGTCATTTATTCAATAGTTGTGAAAAACATGTTTTCTTAGGGTGGCCATAATATAAAGTTTAGTCCAAAATGGGACATTGAATTTTGGGAAGGTGGTCGAGCTATTGTAGCCCCCCGACGAAAGTGGGGGCCCTAGCAAAAATTTGGATAAAGTTTAAACTTTAGATTAAGTTTTCGGTATGAATGCCTAAACCGTTCATCCGATTGCGATGAAACTTTGGGGTATGGATGGCCGCATACCCGGGAAAATTTTATGAGTTAGTAAAACTATGTTTAAATTTTGGTACACACAGGTACGGGGTACAAACGTGAAAGTAGTGAAAACCTTTAATGATGCATATGGTTGAAAAGCTCTTTAAGAGTACAGTAATTGTTGTTTTGTACATTTTTGTCATATTTTCATTTAGGAGGGAGGTAAAATGGAAAATACAGGAAAAATATTTCTATAATCCATTATTATTATCCATAATCCATTATTATTTCCATCATATCTATATATATATAAAACTAAGAGTGACAGTGACTGACTGATCACTACTTCCCATTTACATAGAGATTTGAAATTTGGTACATAGATAGAGTGTACCATAAATAGATAAGTACGGCCATTTTGCGTTCGATATATGGCCACCATATTGAATTATAGCCGCCATCTTGGATTTATTCACATTCTATTATCTCAGCTTCCAGTGGACCTAGAGATCTAAAATTTGGTACATAGACTTGTGGTAGCTAAAGAAGAAAATTAAAGGTACTTTCACTTCAACATATGGTCGCCATATTGAATTAAAACCACCATCTTGGATTTAACAACTCTCAATTATCTCAGCTTCCAGTGGACCTATGGATCTGAAATTTGGTACATAGACCTAAGCTAAAGAAGAAAATTAAAGGTACTTTCACTTCAACATATGACCGCCATCTTGGATTTAATCAGATACTATTATCTTAGCTTCCAGTGGATTTAAAGATCTTAAATTTGTTACATAGACTTATTGTAACAAATTTTAACAAATAAAATTGAAAATTGAATGTAGAATAAAATAGAATACTTAAAAATGCATAACAAAATAATATAACCTACTTTTACTAAAATACGAAATTATGTAACAATAAAGATATATTAATTATATGGTTTTAATTATTATTTACACACAGCGCCAACTTCTAGACGGATAAGGTGCGCGAAGCGCACCCATCTGGCTAGTGCTATATGTATAAATAAAAATGAATGTTTGTTTATCTCTATGTCTCTTATGACAATATTGTATATTGTTCAAATATATTGTTAGGCGCAAAAAATATGATTAACAACTGTTGGTCTCCAACATATATATTGCAAATTGTAATATACATTTTTTATCTAAGGCAACATTATTTAACTAAATATGTAAACTATTTATAAGGTTTTTCAAAGGTAACAGCTATATATTTCTTATGTTATTAAGGTTTATTAGGTGGTGATGCCTCAGAGTTTACTGAATCCCAGCTCCTTATTTCTCTACTCCCAAGTCCCCCCCCCCCCCCCCCCCCTATAAAATAATCTGAAAATAACCCTAATTTGACATGAATTGTAATTACTGGAGAAACAGTTTTATAAGTGAACTTTCCGAAAAAACAGACCCCCCCCCCTCCCCTGATGTCTCTGTGTCTTCTCGCATTACTGGGTTAAAATTGGTATTATCATATTTATAAATATATTTGCTTACATCCATTGCAGTAGAAATAGATTTTGACCTCGAAAAAATTAGTACAAGCAAGAAACTTGGTGGAGATGTTGTGTTCAGCTTCCTGTTGAATATACTAAAAGTCCCCTAAAATCGAAGTTGTGTTAGGGCCGCCATATTGAAAAATGGCGGCCAGTTTCAAATAACAAATGTAGAGGACTATAAAATAAACAAATGTTGTTCTTATAACTTTTTCTCTAAACCTAACAGGTTTTGAGTTATTAACGATTAAGTCTTATTAGTCCATGCAGAAGAGACCATATGGGTCCTTATCTGGGAGAATTCATAGTAGTTCTAGAAATAGCCTAATTTATGGTTTTTTGGGTCGCTAAATACGATTTTTTTACTTCCATCCCGAAATTACCCCTGAAACCCCCAATTTTGTAATGAACCTTCCCAAAAATAGTGTTGGAGGAAAATAAATATATATTCGAAAAGAACACAAAATTTGCAACAAAACCTATACTATGGCATTTTTGCGTAGGACGTCTCAGAAAATTTGCCTCGGTGCGGCAGCGCTGCTTGTACTACGCGGCCCCCCATAAGCCCTCACGTCGCGTTGCGTCGTTTCGCTTTCCCGTCTTAGGAGCACTGAGAAACATTTTCTGAGATGCTCCATCGCCAATCGCCACCCCGTTCGTCCTACGCAAAAATGCCATAGAATAGTTTTTGATGCAAATTTTGTTGTCTTTTCGAGTATATATTTATTTTTCCCAAAAAACAAATACACATATTATATATATATATATATATATATATATATATATATATATATATATATATATATATATATATATATATATATATATATATTTTTTTTTTTTTTTTTTTTTTTTTTTTGAAAAAACACTATTTTTGGGGAGGGTTCCATTACAAAATTGGGGGTTGCGGGGGGAATTTCGGGATGGAAGTTAAAAATTCGTATTTAGCGACCCAAAAAATCATAAATTAGCCCATTTCTAGAACTACCATGATTCTTCCAGTTAAGACTAAATCGTCTAATAAGACTAAATCGTTAATAACTCAAAATCTGTTAGGTTAACAGAAAAAGTTATAAGAACAACATTTGTTTATTTTATAGTCCTCTACATTTGTTATTTGAAACTTTTTTTTCTATCTGCAATGTTTACGGAATTACAAGCAAAAAACTGAAAACGGGCCGCCATTTTTCAATATGGCGGACGTAGCACAACTTCGATTTTAGGGGACTTTTAGTATATTCAACAGGAAGCTGAACACAACATCTCCACCAAGTTTCTTGCTTGTACTAATTTTTTCGAGGTTCAGCTGTTTTTTGGCCAATTTATACTGCACTAAATAACCTTTTTCCCAGGTAATAACTTCCTAACTTTATAAGATCAGTCTGGGCTCTCAATTCCCCTTCTTTTTTTATTCCTTTTTCTCAAGGATTAATTTTAGAAAATCCCTTCTGGGCTGGAATCAATATTATTTTTGAAATCATCACCCCAAATACAATTATTTTGTTTTAGCGTTTTAAATATGTGGTGATAATGAGGAGACTTAGGAAATAGCCACCATCTTGAATCAAGATGGTTGATCGTAAACATTTTTTTCAGGGAGCACCTCCAGGGAGTAAGAGGAACCTACCTACAAAATCGCTTGGTCGCAAGTCCAGAGATTCCTGAGATATCGTGACGAGTCAGTTAGATTTTATGTATATAGCTAAAAATATGCACTATTATTTTATTAATTATTTAACCTACTTTGCGCAGGCGTAGGGTTAAAGTCGAGGTGAGTTCACTACCCCTAACAATCTCTATCTCCGTATTGACGAAAGGAATTCGTGTACCATATTTCAGCCTAATCGATAAAACGTTAAAAAATACTTATCGGGCCTATTGTTTCCCTATCCGAGAATTTTTTTAAAAAACGCGTTCACTTAAATACATAGATATAAACAAGTCAAAACAAATTCAACATTAATAAATCAAGTTTTTAAATTGAAATAGAGTTCTTTAGAAAAATGTTTTAAGAATTATTTTAAGTTAAGTTGGTAGGGTTTAACGACGGATGACACCCCTGCATTCCTTCTATGGTGTCGTATATCCAGATGTAGAAATAAAAATATATTAAATAAATAAATTTTATTTTAATTAAATATCGATAAAAATAGTTTATAGTTAAAATTAATATTTTTATCGAACTGTTTTTACTCAGAGCTTTATTTACAAATATAATAAAATATCGGTATCGGATTGTTGGAAAAGGAATATTTGCGAAAGCGCTTGATATGAGCAGACCGTTGTGAAGGGCGATGTTTTCGAAAGCGGTCATACTATCAACAAAAGTGGAGGTTCTTGGTCGAGAATAATGGTTTTAACTCGTTGCCTCGGTTTGGTTTCGATGTTTCATATTGGTATATTCCGTGTTTACTAAAGTGATCGAGCGAGCCCAAGCGTCCGACTATTTTACCCGAGTTCCGATAGGAATAAGTCGGAATTCGCGGAAACGTTTGTAAAGAAGGCGACTTTTCTACGCTACAGTAGGCGGTTACCGAAAACTGTGGTGCCGAGTATCTCGAGTCGACTTAGTTGCCAAGTTATTTTTTAATCCGGGACTACATTTACACAGTTCCCGAAGTAAGTTTATTTTATTTTTATATGGTCGTTTTTTATTTCCGTTTCGGTTGCCCGATCAGGACTTTTCGAGACCGTTCGACCGGGTAAGTCCGAAATTTCGGTCAGGTTAAATAAAAAAAATTTTTTTTTTTAAGACAAGCAACTCCGCGGCCCGCTTTATACCTTCGCCGTCTCTTTTAATATGTTTCGTTAAAACGGCTGACTTTTATCTTTTTATCTTTAGACTTTGCTAAATTCGATCGATTTCAGTTATTTGTCGTAGTTAAAGCAATTAATTTTAGTAGATTTTGCCAATTAACGTAAATGTTATTGTTCTCTTTCACTAAGTTTGGAAATCTTGCGTTAACTTTATTTTGAACAGTTTATAACGAGTTCAGTTTGCTGCAACGTTTTAAATTAAAACTAATTGTATTATCACCGATTTTTCATTTGTTGCACAAAAAAAGTTTGAAGTTAAAATTTTAGTTTTAAAGAAACTATTCAAAGTTTGTTTTCACTTGTAAAATAGTTTAAAAAGATAATAAGATCAATTTGCTACGCTTCCGTATCCGGAAATTTCATTATATAGACAAACTATCTTTAATTAAATCAATATAAACAAAAAACTAATTACGGGAAAACAATTTAACCGAAACTTTATACGATTATTTGATTCCCCGAGTAATTGTTGCTGACGGTTTTGCTCCTTGAAGTATGTGAAACCGATGAAAACTTCGTCACATAAATTCAGTACCCATTATAAGTTTGTAAAATTATTTTCCAGTTGTAGTCTACAAAAGTCACATTTGTTGGGCAACAAACTGATGGAAGGTTATAGCAGTTAGTGTTTTCTTAGTTGCCCTCTCAAACAAACTTTTCTGTATAAAATATATTAACTTGATTTCATGGCATATTGGAATCTACGGGTATCTAAACGGCAAATTAGGCAACTGTAGAATTAAAGCATTATTTAGTGACTAGATATTACTTAGATGCCTCTAACATTCAGATGGTGTTCTAGTTTAAATTTTGATGAATTATAAGTTTCTATTATAAGATTTAATTTCCTTATGGCACTATAAATAATATATATATATATATATATATATATTTAATTTGCAAATGAACACTGTTTTTTTGTTGTTTTTTTTTTTTAAATAATAATTTGATAATTCTTTTCTAGATTTCAAATTTAATATCGGTCCTTACCGTAAACCGATCTGAGTCAAAGCAAGTCGATTGCTTTGACAGTTTTATCACCTCCAGGCTCAAAATTCCATTCAATATAGCTCGAATGCGCAACATACACAAAGATTCCCGTACAAGGAAATCAAGACTCAAACTGCTGAGAGCTAAAATTGCCTCGAAGGTATGTTCTTCTTGTAATTAGTCTTCTTTAATGATCCTAGCATGCTCTTGATCATAGTTGAAAAGCATGGGGTTGTATCCAAATTACTATCTAGTGTTTTATGTTGTTATGTGAGGATAGAACATTTTTAAACATAGTTTTTTTTTGTTTTTTTTTAAATAATAGATAAAAGCTCAAAATAGCATTAATAAGACTCGAAAATGTTAATGTAATATTGACTATGTTACTTTATCTATTTTTACTATGCTTAATAAAAACATTTTATGTTTATTGTAGTGTCACTATTGTTTCGAACACATACAAATGTATTAACGTGTTGAGTAGAGGAGACATTTTTATTTATTTATCTCTAAACGTTCGATTCACTCAGATATGTTTATGTTGTTTAAAAGTGATAATTATTGTTTTCATTTAAAAGAACAAGAGATGGGTGGACTCTCCTATAAAATATAGTTTGACTGTCAAATAAGATATAGTTAAAATAAGTTGGTCTGTTAAACGAGAGATTGTTCTACTGTCTGACCAAAGTCTAAAATAGTGACACCAACAGATGACACCATCTGTTGGTGTCACTATTTTAGACTTTGGTCAGACAGTAGAACAATCTCTACGACATCGAGCATTGTACACCAACAGATGACACCATCTGTTGGTGTACAATGCTCGATGTCAACTTATAGCCTTATCAAAGTAACTGCTTTTGAATAAATTGATATAGTTTGACTGTCAAATAAGATATAGTTAAAATAAGTTGGTCTGTTAAACGAGAGATTGTTCTACTGTCTGCCCAAAGTCTAAAATAGTGACTCCAACAGATGACACCATCTGTTGGTGTCACTATTTTAGACTTTGGTCAGACAGTAGAACAATCTCTATGACATCGAGCATTGTACACCAACAGATGACACCATCTGTTGGTGTACAATGCTCGATGTCAACTTATAGCCTTATCAAAGTAACTGCTTTTGAATAAATTGATATAGTTTGACTGTCAAATAAGATATAGTTAAAATAAGTTGGTCTGTTAAACGAGAGATTGTTCTACTGTCTGACCAAAGTCTAAAATAGTGACTCCAACAGATGACACCATCTGTTGGTGTCACTATTTTAGACTTTGGTCAGACAGTAGAACAATCTCTATGACATCGAGCATTGTACACCAACAGATGACACCATCTGTTGGTGTACAATGCTCGATGTCAACTTATAGCCTTATCAATGTAACTGCTTTTGAATAAATTGATATAGTTTGACTGTCAAATAAGATATAGTTAAAATAAGTTGGTCTGTTAAACGAGAGATTGTTCTACTGTCTGACCAAAGTCTAAAATAGTCACACCAACAGATGACACCATCTGTTGGTGTCACTATTTTAGACTTTAGTCAGACAGTAGAATAATCTCTACGACATCGAGCATTGTACACCCACAGATGACACCATCTGTTGGTGTACAATGCTCGATGTCAACTTATAGCCTTATCAAAGTAACTGCTTTTGAATAAATTGATATAGTTTGACTGTCAAATAAGATATAGTTAAAATAAGTTGAATTGTTAAACAAAAGATTGTTTAACTGTCTGACCAAAGTCCAAAATGGTGACACTAACAGATGACACCATCTGTTGGTGTGCAATGCTCGATGTCAAATTGTAGCCTTATCAAAATAACAGCTTTTGAATAAATTGACTGTCATTGAAAATCAGGGTTCTTATGCAGCAATTGAGTCTTAGATTAGATCCTAATTTAAGTTTCAAGTTATTAAGTTAACCAAGTTATTTTTTGCAATTGAAGTTCGTAATGATTGAAACTTTTTTTTTCAATGAATCTGATAAGTTTTTACTAAGTATCTTAATAAATTAGTACCAACGTGCAACCAAACTGATAGTACAAAAAAAAAAAAAAATTGTATTTATTTTTACTCCTCTGGATGTTCCAAAGAGCAAATTAATTTAGAAAAATGCTTAATTTGTTACAAGTGATGTAAAACAGACACTTTATAACTATTTCAGAGCAATTTAACAAATTGTTCTAAAACTCCTGTTAACAAAGAGTAAATAAAGTCTCTGAAGTTCAATAAAGTCTATGAGTTTTAATTCATTCCCCTACCAACTTTAAGTTAGCTTGTTTTAAGATGGGAAGAATTATTTTAATTGTTGAATCAACAAGCTCTTACTAGCAACCCTGGGCTTAAGATATTAAGTTCTTTTTTCCGATGAAAACATAAAATTTGTTGGGAACGTGAGTTAAGTTTTATGTTTTAGTAGTGTATTACTTGACACTTACTAACTTCCCAACTTTTCTAGTATTAGGTTCGTAGGAGTCACCATTTCTATTAAATTATTCATTACCCTAGCACATACTGTAGCAACAATGGGTACCTAATAACCTCCACGATAAGTGTCTCTCAATTGTTATAAGATATACTTTGTCACTTACCAACATCCCCACTTTTCTAATCTTATGTTCAGATAATTCATCACCCATTTCTATTAAATTATTTATTACCTTGACACATACTGTAGCACAAATGAGTACTGAACAACCTCTACGATAAGTGTTTCTTAATTGTTTTATGTTATACTGTCACTTGATAACTCTCCTACTTTTCTAATCTTATGTTCAGAGGAATCATCATCAACTGTCACCCATCAATATTAAATTATTCATTACCCTAGCACATACTGTAGCAACAATGGGTACCTAATAACCTCCACGATAAGTGTCTCTTAATTGTTTTAAGTAATACTGCATCACTTACTAACTTCCCCATTTTTCTGATATTATGTTCATAGGAGTCACCATTTACATTAAATTATTCAATACTCTGGCACATACTGTAGCTCAACAATGAGCACTTTTCTGATCTGTTCAGATAATTTATCACCCATTTCTATTTAATTATTTTTATTACCCGGGCTCATGCTGTAGCAGAAATGAGTACTTAATAACCTCCACGATAACTGTTTCTTTATTGTTTTCAGTTAAACTGTGTCACTTTCTAACTTCCCCTCTTTTCTAATCTTATGTACAGAGGAATCATCACCCATATATATTAAATTATTCAATACCCTGGCACCTACTGTAGCGACAATGAGTTCTTAACAACCTCCACGACAAGTATTTCTTTATTGTTTTAAGTTATACTGTCACTTTTTCTAATCTTATGGTCTGATAATTCATCACCCATTTCAATTAAATTATTCAATACCCTGGCACATACTGTAGCAACAATAAGTACTTAAGAACCTCCACGATAAGTGTTTCTTAATTGTTTTAGGTTATACTGTCACGTAATAATTTTCCTACATTTTTTCTAATCTTATGTTCAGAGGAATCATTAATCGTCACCCATCAATATTAAATTATTCATTACCCTGGCACATACTGTAGCAACAATGTGTACTTAGTAACCAGTACGATAAGTGTCTCTTAATTGTTTTAAGTAATACTGTGTCACTTAGTAACTGCCCCACCTTTCTAATATTATGTTCATAGCACTCACCATTTCTATTAAATAATTTAATACTCTGGCACATACTGTAGTCGACATTGAGCATTTTTCTAATCAGTAATCGTATGTCCAGATAATTCATCACCCATTGCTATTAAATTATTCATTACCCTTGCTCATTCTGTTGCAACAATGAGTACTTATTAACATCCACGTTAGGTGTTTCTTAATTGTTTTGAGTTATACCCTGGCACATACTTTAGTGACAATCGGTACTTAATAACCTCCACGATAAGTATTTCTTAATTGTTTTAAGTTATGCTGTCACTTACTAACTTTTCTACTCTTATGTTCAGAAAATCAATCACCTATTTCTGTCATATTTTCCATTACCCTGCACATACTGTTGCAACAATGAGTACTTAACAACCTCCGCCATAAGTATTTCTTAATTGTTTTAAGTCATACTGTCACTTTTTCTAATCTTATGTTCAGATAATTCATCACACATTTCTACTAACTTATTCAATTCCTTGCACATACTGTAACAACAATGAGTACTTAAGATCATCCACGATAAGTGTTTTTTTATTGTTTTAAGTTATACTGTTACTTATAACTTCCCCAATTTTCTAATCTTATGTTCAGAGATTTAATTTCTATTAAATTTTTATCACCCATTTCTATTAAATTATTCATTACCCTGGCTCATACTGTAGCAACAATGAGTACTTAAGAATATCCACATAAGGTATTTCTTAATTGTTTTAAGTTATACCCTGGCACATACTGTAGTGACAATGGGTACTTAATAACTTCTACTATAAGTATTTCTTAATTGTTTTAAATTATACTGTCACTTACTTACCTCCCCCACTTTTCTACTCTTATATTCAGAGGAATCATCAATCATTAACCATTAATATTAAATTATTCATTACCCTGGCACATACTGTAGCAACAATGGGTACTTAATATACTCCATGATAAGTGTCTCTTAATTGTTTTAAGTTATTCTTTGTTACTTACTAACGTCTCCACTTTTCAAATCTTATGTTCAGAGATTTAATTTCTATTAAATTTTTATTACCCATTTCTATTAAATTATTCATTATCCTGACACATAATGTTGCAACAATGAATACTTAACAACCTCTACAATAAGTATTTCTTAATTGTTTTTAGTTATACTGTCACTTAATAACTTCTCCTTTTTTTGTAATCTTATGTTCAGAGGAATCATCACCCATTTATATTTAATTATTTAATACCCTGGTACATACTGTAGCGACAATGAGTACTTAACAACCTCCATGATAAGTGTTTCTTAATTGTTTTAAGTTATACCTTCACTTAATAACTTCCTCACTTTGTAATCTTATGTTCAGAGGAATCATCACCCATTTATATTTAATTATTTAATACCCTGGTACATACTGTAGCGACAATGAGTACTTAACAACCTCCATGATAAGTGTTTCTTAATTGTTTTAAGTTATACCTTCACTTAATAACTTCCTCACTTTGTAATCTTATGTTCAGTGTATTCATCACCCATTTCTATTAAATTATTAATTACCCTGACACATACTGTTGCAGAAATGAGTACTTAACAACCTCCATGATATGTGTTTCTTAATTTTTAAGTTATCCTGTGTCACTAACTTTTTTAATCTTATGTTCTGAGAATTCGTCACCCATTTCAATTAAATGATTCATTACCCTGGTGCAAACTGTAGCAACAATGGCAATGAATGAATTATTTATTTAATATGAATTTATATTATGTATTTATTTTTTATCCATTTCATCTGCTTATTTTACTTCTTAACAAGAAGTTAAAGAGAAAATATGAAACATATATTTTTATATAAAAAATGTAATGAGTCCCCTGACAAACATAAATTTTATATTTATTCGTGAATAGTTATCATTTTATAAGTGATTGATTTTCCGATAAAAATGTTGTGTTAATGAAAGAAATTGACTGTCCAAATGTTGTACAGAATAAATATGGAGTAGCTGAAAACCCTTTTAAGTTGGTGTATGAACACAAAAACTTAAATATATATATTTTCTCTTAATAAATAAAGCATTTAGTTTAATATGTAAAAAATGAACAATCGCTTGTTATGAAAATGCATCAATGACTCTTTGAAGAAGACACTAATAGACAACTGCAACATCAGTTTATCAATTAACTTTGTGTGTAGGCTTCCGCGGGCAGACTTATGATATTACCGGATATCATAAATAAAGAAAAGTATTAATTACTATTATAGTAAGGAATTTGAACAGAAATATGAAATAGGTGAAATATGGTATGAAATAATTGTTTGTTTTGACTGAGATTTTGTGGTACCACTTTATAATTATGACTTGAGAGGTTGGTAGAAAGTAACACAATATTGTCACCACAATTTTATATTAAAATTGTCAAAACTGTTTTGACGTGTAATATCATCTTCAATTTGCGTGTTAACTTTGAGTACTAAGCTAAGTATTTTACAAACTTTTATGATATACTAACAGCACAAGGTGGGGGTAGACACTAAGATAGCATGTATGTAATGAAAAATCTAATCTTAACAATTCTGCCGTTGTAAAGCCAATAAAAGTTTTACCTTACCACTAATTATCCCATTTAATATCGAGGTTACTAACTTATTTTCTGTTTCTTTTGAAAATGCAGACAAAAGGGAAACTAAACCCAACATTGGCAATTATTTGCTCTCTCCAATTTTGATTGCCACTTTTGTGCCTCCTTGGTATTTTAGTTTTACAATACTAACAGAAAAAAAAAGTAAACCTCAGTTGTAATGACAATCAGTTGCAATTGACTCTCATCTCATCACGTTGGGATTTACAAAATCTTTGACACCGTCTCCTCGGGAGATCTTGATTAAAAGTAAATCTCAATTGTTTTATTAGTGAAGCAGGTTTTCTTGAGATTCGGAAGAATCTTTTGAAAGATATAGCAGACTCAAGAAATAAGGCTTTATTATGTTTTTTTGGTTCTTTTGTTTTACAATACTAAAGAAAAAAAAGTAATCCTGGTTTGTAATGACTATCAGTTGCAAACCACTCTCATCTTGAGCATCTCTTTTAAGAAAGATCTTTAACAGGTTCAAAATGTGGGGATTTTCAAAATCTCTGACAACCTCTCCTCCGGAAGATCTTAATTATTTATTAAAAGTAAATCTCAATTGTTTTATTAGTGAAACAGGTTTTCTTGAGATTCAGATGAATCTTTTTGAAAGGTATAGCAGACTCAGGAAATAAGGCTTTATTAAGTTTTTTTGGTACTTTTGTTTTACAATACTAAAGAAAAAAAAAGTAAACATAATTTGTAATGACTATCACTTGAAAAACACTCTGATCTTGAGCATCTCTTTTAAGAAAGATCTTTAATAGGTTTAAAACATCAGGATTTACAAAATGTCTGACAACCTCTCCTCCGGAAGATCTTAATTATTTATTAAAAGTAAATCTCAATTGTTTTATTAGTGAAACAGGGTTTCTTGTGATTCAGAAGAATCTTTTTGAAAGATATAGTAGACTCAGGAAATAAGGCTTTATTAAGTTTTTTCGTTACTTATGTAGGAGGCAGGTGCCATCTAAATTACTAAATGGAATAGAATAGAATAGAATAGAATATTTGTGTATTTGTACAGTTTTGTAAAAAAAACTTAAACAAATACACAAATATTCTATTCTAAATTACTAAATAATAGAAGATATGTATTAAAACATCTATCCATAACTGAAGTTTACTACTTGTTTGTTACATAACTAAAATAAGAGCATGCAAAAGTTGGGTATTCAATACCCAAAGAGGTCACTTAGTATATTTGATTATTTTATAGAACATAAAAAAATTACTCTTAAAATATTTCACCCAATTATTTTTACATTTCACTTAAAATTACAAAATAATTTAACTCAAGAGATAATTAGTAAGAAAGTATCTCTCCTCTTTAGGAATCAAGCCCAGATTATTATTAGTTTTTAGATATCAGTCCTTAGAAAGATTGTCTTAAGCCTCTTAAACACTCATTTTATTTTATTTTTCTTATGGCTATTAAAGGATTTCTAGAAAGTTTTAATTCAGTACGGCTTTATATAGAAGTATAATCCATAGTTCAAATCTACGAGTGACCCCTTACCAATAATTTATAGATAATTTTCCTTGGGCCCCAGTACATTGACCTGCATCAGCACTTTTACCTGGAACCCTTTGAGGCCTGTAAGCGGAGATCTCCGCAAGAAAAGCAGTGCCGGGGGCCTATAAGCAGAGATCTCCGTGGAGGAAAAGAGTGCCTGGAGGCCTGTAAGCGGAGAACTCCACAATATTTGTTTTTCTTTATTTATCCTTACTTGGAGACCCAGGACTGTTTACTAAATGATATTTAGTGCTTTCTAGTAGTTGTCTGAGGTACTATGAACCTTCTAAAAGAGTCTTATAGATAGAGCTATGGGTATCTAAAGGAAATAAGAGGGATATAGTTATAGTTGCTATAGTTACAGCGATATGTATAGTCTAGAACGCTCCTACCATGTGAAATTTTAGGCCTCACTATTTACCTTACATCTTCTACACTTTTCATCTTAATAACAGATTTATTTATTTTATATTTTGTTTTTTATAATTGTGATTATATATATTAGTAATTTTTACTAAATGAAATGTTTTTTTTTTTTTCTCTAAAAGAGATAGTATTATGTACACATATTTTTTTTAGTAATTATGTGATATTTTTATTGCTTTTATTTCTCAATATCTATATTTTATGTTAAATAACATTAAAAATATATTTATTATAACCAAAAAATAATAAAACTATATGGGTGGATGATAAAAAGTAGTAAATTCTAAAAAAGTATGAGTAAATTCATCCAATTCTTAATTGAAATACCAAATTTATTTATTTATTTGTTAATATTTAGCATTAATGACATGTCCATGAATTGCGTAGTCAAGAAAAAAATTAAATAAGTTAGTTAAAAAACACTAAAATTAAAATGATGCATCATTACATTTGCACTCCTGAAGTTTAGCTTACTTATTTATTATCTTTAATCCTAATAAATAGAGTTGTTTAGAGCAGGGAGAAATTTCTGAAGTAGTGGACTTAATTTTTATGAAAATCTACAAAACAATCTGGAAAAATCATAAATATAAACACATACACACAATTTAAGAGTTCTGTCTTCAATCGTCGATGCTAACTTTTAATGTTTTTATATTTTAGGCAATGGAAAAAACATGTGATGTATTAAACCGTTTCGATTCGGATGATAGCCCGGAGGATGCAGAAAGTGCGGCAGCAGAAGAGAAAGCCTTAACGGATATATTACAAAAACTGGCATTTGTAAGTTGTTCAATCGTTTCTCTTTCACCGCCACAGGATTTATTTCAGAAGCTTGCATATGCAATGAAAATTACCAAATAATTTATGGTTTATTTAGTCTATTTTGATTATTATGATCTTGTGATAATTAACAAATCAAATTTATTCAGCAAGAGTTAAAAGTTTGTTAATAATTTATTTGGCTAAAATTATAATAATTATCTATTTTCTTCAGTTGATCCCTTATGTTTATATTAGACTAGCTGAATACCCGTGCTTCGCTACGGGGTGTTTTATTTTCAATTTAATGGATTTATAAACTACCATCAAGAAACATTTAAATTATTTTACAAAGCGAGAATATCTATATTCTATCCCTCCCACTTATTTCTATACCCTCTCCCCTTTGATAAGATAATTTGCTAATATCCCAAATTAGTTATTCATTTCGACTAAATTTTTAAAAAGGAAAAGCAGTGGTATTATCCTTCTGTACCCCCCCCCCCCCCCTTCCCGTGTCATTTTACATCCCTTGGTTGAAATTGGAATTATCTTTTATAAATATACATACTTACATCCAAAATAAGAGCTCTTTCTCAAGTATTAACTTCCTAACTTTAGGAGATCGGTCTGGGCTCAATTCCCTTCTCAATGTTCTGGGCTTATGTTCCCACTCTTCACTTGCGTTGACATTTCCTTTTTACCCCTCTCCTAAATAAAAATAATAACAAAAACGTACATTACAATGACTTTTCTCTTAAAGAGCCTTTCAACGATATGCATCATAAAGGGTACCTGTCAATTACTTTGACATTTGTACCCCGTACTCATGTGTACCAACATTTTAACTTTATAATCTCATGTAAGCAGTACACTCATAGACACTCTTCATTTGTATAAGATAAAAGACACTCGTAGACACTCTTCATTTATATAAGATGTAGTTATACACATTTTTCCATTTTACCCCCTCCTAAATGAAAATATGACAAAACTGTACATAACAACAATTACTGTACTTTTAAAGAGCTTTTCAACGATATGCATCATTAAAAGTATTCATTACTTTGACATTTGTACCCCGTACCCCTGGGTACAAAAATAAAAATTTCGCAAAATCCTTTCTTAGTGGATGCCTAGGATATGAACCGAGTATATCCTCAAAATTTCAAGTCTCTCGGTTAAGCAGATTTTGCTGTGCGTTGATTCTATGTCAGTCAGTCAGTCAATCAGGACATTGCCACTTATATTATAGATGTAGTTATACACATTTTTCCATTTTACCCCCTCCTAAATGAAAATATGACAAAACTGTACATAACAACAATTACTGTACTTTTAAAGAGCTTTTCAACGATATGCATCATTAAAAGTATTCATTACTTTGACATTTGTACCCCGTACCCCTGGGTACAAAAATAAAAATTTCGCAAAATCCTTTCTTAGTGGATGCCTAGGATATAAACCGAGTATATCCTCAAAATTTCAAGTCTCTCGGTTAAGCAGATTTTGCTGTGCGTTGATTCTATGTCAGTCAGTCAGTCAATCAGGACATTGCCACTTATATTATAGATTAGATTTTATTAGATTTTCTTCTTCTTTTGGTTAGTCTTTAAGGATGAAAATGTTTTTTTTTTTAGAAAATTTATATTTTATTTTAATTTGTAAGTTGACTATATTTCACCTATACCTGGACATCTTCAGGCCTTGAATTGATCATTCAGATTTACAAAATTGCTCAAAAACTCGTTAACAATAGAACAAGATTGATATATGTCAGGTTTTATTTTAAATGAAAATGTAAAATTATAAATGACAATTTTGTAAATCTGGATGATCATTCAAGGCCTGAAGATGCCCAGGTATGGGTGAAGTACAGCAAACTTATGAATTAAAAGAAAATATTGTTTTTTTTTAAGAAACATTTTCATCCCTAAAGTCAAACCAGAAGAAAAAGAAAATCCTATTATAATTATTATAAGTAGATATTGTTCCTTCCAGGTTGCAAAACTACAAAGAATCAAAAGGCTTACTTTTACAGAATTTAATAATAATTATTTTTAAAAACTATCATGTTAACCTTGATATATATACTTAATATGATTAATTTTATTTTCTTTTTACACTGAAGATTAATAATGGATGTTGAATTTTTTAAATATTTTTTTTTTGTTCTATTTATTTTTCAGGAAGATTTCACATCACTTCAAAAGGGCGTATTCTCCGATGATGACCTATGTGACTGCGATTCCTGTAAAGAAAGAAAGTAAGATATCTCATAAAATTAATTTATCTTTTTTGATATGTACTGTGAAGTCTAAAAAAATATTCTCAGTACTTAATAGTTTATTATGGTGATTACTCTAAGCCAAAATGGAATCAATAATTGATCGACGGTTGAAACAAATACCTTCTTTAGCCAAGGTGTCGATTTTCACAGGTATTATGTTTTGTAGGTTTTTTTAAAAAATATTTTATAGAATTATCTCTTAACCCATTGAATGCATTTAGATTCACTGTGGTTCCATGTAGTGCTAAGACAGCATGGTGACATTGGATCCCTAGTGGATCCAATCTCAAGGGAAACAGTGGCGAAGTACCAGAAGGGTGTGATTGGAGCCCTAGTGGATCCAATCACACCCTTCTGGAACTCCGCCACTGTTTCCCTTGTGTCTCGGACAGAACCCTATTACAAGGGTCCGCTGGCATTTGTATCCAAAGAGGACCCCAACAATAAATTTCTTTAAAAGATTTACTTTTAAATCGGACAATCTCATTTGTTATTATTTAAACCCACCACAGAGATACTTTCCTGAATTGGAAGACACATTGAATGGGTTAAAATAACATTTATTGCAGGCTTTTTTTGTCTTTTATGCTTAATATATTTTCTCTTCATTTATGTATGGAAATATAATTTGGTCAGTAACACGAAATGAGTTTATGTAGTGCATACTATAATTTCTTCAAACACCCAACTTAAAGTGTTTTCACAAGATTTATTTTCAATAGATTCAATCAAGCTTCTATGCTTTAAATTGTTCGGTACTTTGATTTGGGAATCTCATCCATAATAATTTGTTTGTGCAATGGTAAATATATGTTAATTTTTATAGTCAGGAAAATGGTTTTGTCTTTGTAAGGTAATTTGGTTTTTCAAATTGTTTCAGAGCCTGGGCTACTGAGTGCCTCGAAGAACTTAAAATAGTCCAATCATATTGGCTTGAGCTGCGTCAATATGTTCGTATTATTTATAGATTAGCGATGAAAAACTCTCTTAGATCTGTTGATGAAAATTACCACAGATATATGAAAGACGTGGTGTCAAGGTATATTAACTTTTTCTCTTATTTAATTAAACAATAATTAATAGTGGAATCCACATAATTACTAGGTTTTAGCAAGGATTCGAGCTTGGCATGCTGACAGACTTGTTTTTTCATTGATTTCAGTGCAAGGGGCACTAAATTCCTACTAATTAAGTATACTTTTAAATAGCTTCCCTGGCACTAATTGGCTGAACAAAATATATTGTCTATAGTCCCTACAACGGGTGTTATTGAGCTGAGCCAATGATGTTATCTGTTTTTAACCTAACTATTAAACTGAGCCAATGTTAAAAATAAATAAAAAACACAACTTAATACTAAACTAAGCCCTTATATTTAATAAAATAATAAAGTCAATCTTAATATTATATAAAAGGAAAAAAAAAATATTTAGAGACATAATTACTGACTTTCTTGACATAACCGAAGTCAGTTAGTGTCCCATTGGTATATTGCTCTAATAAAATTAATAAAAAGTCTCTTTTTCTTTTGCCTTTAACTGAGGGAATATTATTTACATTTCTACTACTAAGCTTTATGTGTATTTCTTTCTGGAAGCTTAAAAGAACTTCCAAAATGTGGAAATAGGAGGGTGAAAATAATTAAATTGTGGATTAAAATGCAAATGGGTGGATTCGCATTTTTTGTGTTAGTTGTTCTTGTGAAATCAACCCCAAGTGATGAGGGTACTGAGAACTATCTAATATGTTGTTGTTTTTAAAATAATCCTAAATTATACTTAATATTTGTTGTATTATATGTACTTTTTAACTAATGTGTTTTATTTGCTATAGATTATGTGAAGTATGTGATCCTCATCAGTTGTACCAGAGGCTAGAAGCTCAGGTTAGAGAATTTGTCATTGAAATTAAAGTTCGATTGTTGCAGCTAATGGAAAAACTTTCTGATAAGCCACAACTACCTCTTCTTTTTATATCTGGCAAGTATTTTGTATATACGTTAAAGTTATTAGTTCTAAAATGTTTAAAAGTCCAAAACTGTATTACTTTTCTCTAGTTCCCATGCCTTATTTGCATTCTCTCTAAGGAATTACAAGTAAGGTTGCTTTGTTATATTATTTATAAATGTAGGATTATAATAGCATATGACAAACTCCAAGACTAAGTGTGTTTTTGGTAGCAATAACTTTTTTCTATTCTTGACTCAAAGGTTTGTGAAAGGCTCCGCAAAAAAACTTATTTTTAGAAACAAAATTTAAATTGCAAAATACATTTCCTATATCCCTGCAACCAGTTCAGTGCTGATGTGGATTAGTTTACGTAGCTTCAGGTTTCTGATGGTTCTTAATAAATTCAAGTCATGTTAGAGCTATATCAAAACTAATTTTATTAAAGCAGCAGAACTCCTCGTATCCAACCTTGGGACATCTGACTTCTCAGAATGTCAGACCATGCCCATGTGTAATGACTTCCATGAAATGTTGTGGTGTCAATACGTGAGCAAGAGAGAACTTAGTATAAACTACATAGTACAAACAGCTAATATCGATTATAGTTTTGCAACAAAAAACACTAAAATGCCAATATCTACCAAACCGCTTGTCTGATTGAGCTCAAAAAGTATAGGTACAATCTACCATATAGGACACATAATATTCCCCAAAGGAAATTAAAATAAAATAAAGCCTACTGAAGTTATCGTCGAAATCGGTCGACAGACCGATTTCGACCTTAAGTGACTAGCTCTGAAACGTCGTGAGCTACGATGTTCGGGTTTGCGCCATCAGTTTTTAGGACAAAAGTTCTATAAAATGCCGCATCTCAATACGATGTTTTGAAGCAATGTTATAAAGGTTTAAAGTTCCGAACAAACGTACATAGGTACATACATACATACGCACTGACATATATGTATATGAAACAGATTTTAATGATATCCCTGGGTTCGTAAGACCCCTCCTTCACAGAGATCTCGGAATCACCCTTCGGAGGGTATCACCATACTTCTATTTTCATGGAAGTAAAAATACTCATTATTTTAAGTAATCTTTTGATGTACGATCGTTACATTTATTTTTAACAATAAAGATTTCTTTTTCACACTAAAATTTTCACTTTTCTTTGTTCCTTTAGATATTCGACCTTTTTTGTGTTCCAATAATACTCCGGTCATGTAGGTGACGGTTATGAGGGGTTCATCTGTATTTTGAAAGTAATTTTTCTGTAAACAATTATTGCTGTAGATCTCTAATTGTCCTTATTAATTGAGGATCGAGCCCATACAGATACCTGGCAATTCAGATGATTGGATGTAGTCCAGGAATTAAGTTTAAAATATGTGATTTATAGAAAAACACACCTTTTATTTGTTAAATTAAATATGACAACCATAATATACAGTACTGTATTAAATATGGCAGTAAAAAGAAACATAAAATTGAATTTTGCACAAGTTCATTGCAACAATTCTGAATGACACAATACATACTCTTGTTATTTTCTTTTAATAATTCAATTTGGATAATTAGGGATTCGGTTGTTTGGGCTTTGGATAATTGGAGGTCTTATGAAATTCAAATGGGCTACTGACTTGTTTTATTTTCTTTTTTCATGTTTCATTTTATAATTTTAGGCATGCTAGATCGATATCAAAAGTTGATGAATGCTGCTGCTGAAGTTACACCAGTATTAAGTCAATTGGAAACTGAGCATTTAAGCAAGTTTAAATTAACTTGGAAATTATTAAATCAAAGATTATTCCAAACAAGTATATATACTGATACATTCTTTCAAAATAGTGTTCCTCTCTTTATAACTCAGGTAAACTAATAGTTTATTATTATTTATTTTAATTTTAATTTGTTTAACTTGTAAAATTGAACTTATTGTGTCAAGAATCGTAGCTTTTACTCAAATATTTGTAACAATCAAATTGCATGTGATCATTCATTATGAGTAAAATGATTGAGCTCATTTATCAATAGATAGAAATTCATTGTGGCAATAAAATATATACTAAAAATAAAAATAGGCCAATATTATTGATTTTTGAAATTCCATGTTCAGATGTTTTCTTTTCATAGCATTCTAAATAAATGAATTCAAAAGAATTCATACATTTTTATTGTTATCTATTGAAGACTTTTGAAATATTGGTTTTTATGCTGCAACATTCTTCCAAATTTATAATGATATCAGGAAGTTCTTTAAGCCTGATATTTTAGCTGAGCTTTGGTAATGGTTCATTTGTTATTCTTCAACATATTCTGAGGTTTATCAGAACGTACATTTGCCTTTATTGTCATTTTCCTTGGTTATTAAAATTGGTTTTTTCAGCAATTTTTTTATTGAGAAATTGTTTATTTTTGCCTTCTATAAAATCATGATTAGTTCATTTAGTTTTATTATTCATTTCATCATATAAACTAACTTTTACAGCTTGGGAAAGTTCGTGATCATGAAGAAAGTGCAGCTCTTGTCCATGAATTTCTTAAGTTTGACGATGAAGTAACCGTTGTTGAAGGTCTGTGGAAAGAGGTAGCCGCTCACATTCACCAGTATTCGTAAGACATCTTTTTATTCTTATATATGTTTAATTATTTGCATACATTATATATATATATATCCAATTATACTTCGAGAGGGTTTAGAGGTTTGACAAAGGCCTATTTAAGATAAACTCCTCTGCCCTCTAGGTCATCCCCCTTCAGGCCTAGCCTCAAAAGCACTTTTGATGTATATTTCTGTCCCCATACAGTTAACTTGACCAAACCTCCTTAGCTATCTCCTAGGCCCAATATGATAGTGTTATTTCAGACCCTACCCTAGCGAGTTCTACCTGTAACCCTTATTAAGTACCTCAACTGTGTTTTTCTCTAATGTGTGATAGTGACCCATCACGAAAGAGGTGTAGTTTCTATATCTAAACGTCTTCACACATAAAATTGTAATTAACAATTGACAGGTTTGGGCTGTTCTAATGCAGCCTTCTTCTGATAATCTACAAACAAAGTAACAGACTTTAAACTTTGGGTATACAATAAGGTAACATTAGATTGTAAAACAATTAAAACAGTAATTAAACTGAAAATAAGTAAAAGAAAAACTGAAATAAATGGAATGCAAAATACCTAGACTTCGAAAGTACTGGTGAGAAATCTTTTTAAATAGAAGGCTAAGCTACAGGCTATAAAGAGATTAAGACAAAAAAGACAAAAGGGTTATTACCTGCTAAAATTACACTTTTATAGACGACCAGATTGGTGGATGTAGTTAATTCTCGCTTCACTATGAATTTCTTATTTTTTTCTTATACATAGTTCACTACCTGAGGCGATATGAGCTTTTAATGTTTGTTTAATCTTCCCATTGTGGCTGATATGGGCTCTTAAAACAATTTACTTCCTGTTATATTGCTCTAGTAGTTGGTCTCCAAATCAGATCTGGTGCTTCTCCTCCCCTGTAACTATCGTACTTTTAGTCTTAGGCATATTGGTCCTGAGGTCTCTCATCTGTAACTCCTCCTTCCAAACATTTAAATTGTACTACTGATTTCCTTGGACTCCCAGGATTGCCACATTGTTAGCAAATACTAGTACCTATATTCTTATTGGCTCAAACCTCTAATTTTCTTTGTGACATTATCTGCACCTCCTCTCACTATCTTTGATGACTCAGTCCATCACAATAGGAAAAAGGAGTGGACTTAGTACACCACCTTGCCTTACGCCAGTCGTAATAGGAAACTGAGTTAAAGAAAAGTTAGCAATTCTTACACAACTTGTGCATCCTCGATAAAAGCTCAGTATCCTTGTAATGAGATGCTAAGAGACTCTTTTTCTCTCAGAAGATACTGAATTATTGAATTATTTAAAAGGGCTCTACCTCTCAAAATGTCTGAAAAAGGTACCGACGATTTTGGTTTCAAAAAATTCTAAAATGTAACCCATTTAATCTAACCATATAAGTCCTTTCCCAGGAATAATCTTCTTTCTGAGATATCGATGAAAATTAATCTAATTTGCTAAAAATCAAAAGCGAAGTGTAAACAATCCCTGTTAAACACATTTAACTGTGTTTATAAATGAAACAATTAAATTTAGTCTCTCTCTCTGTAAATGATGATGTTTCGTTCAAGTTTTTTATTAATCAAAGATAATTAAATTTCCTTGCATTTGGTTTCTTTGCATGATATTTAATTTTAAAAAAACTTGACATTTTTTGTGAAAGAGTTGATATTAACTTAAATAATTTTACATAAATTTAAAGGAAAAAGTTTACACTACACTACCTTGAACATTATTTGCAACATTTGTTTAAAGGTTGGACGAACAATTTACACGACAATTTCAATTCCCACTTTTATAATTATTCCTCCTTTTTTGTTTAGGCAAGATAACGCATCTTCTTTGGCTCGCCAAAAACTTCTGAAGGATGACTGGCATGAAATAAAACTTCTCAGGTTACGACCTAAAATTTGTAATAACAACAAAACGTAATTGTTTTTCTTTTTTACTAACCATAACATACTTTATTTATTATTTAAATTTATTTTATCTTATAACTTAATCCAATAAGTGATTTTTTTATGTGCTGCTTTTTTTTATATTATGCTAATGTTGGATAATAAGAGTTTGTTGGTGTTAATCGCTATTAATATTATCTCATTTATTTTCCCAAGCTTTTGTTTGGCATGTATTTTTTTTAACCTACCTGTCACTAGTACTATATTTTTTTTTTTTTGTTTTTATGATTATTATATTGTGTTTTCATTTTACAGGTTAATATGCAAAGAACTCAGTGCAAACAGGCATTTAGAAGAAGAAAATGGGATAGAAGAAATAAGCTTAGGACCTGAAGATGTGTGTGAATGTCACGTTTGTTTAGAATTAGTTTCCTCGCATGCTTCTGTAAGATTTACTTCATTTAATTTGGTTTGGAGATTTTTCCATTTTATGGTTTTTGTTTAGTTATTTAAATGTCAAGTACGATTCTTGTTGATTATCTACCAGAGTAAGTAATAACGAACTCTGGCCATGATATAAACATTAATGAACTAAACAGTAATCCCTCTATTTCTGCTGGATTTTTATCCATGGTTTTGATTACCCCTGGTAAAATATATGCTCAAAGTGATAGCCGCAAAAAATGTTTTTGAATAGCAAGGATGTTAGATTGAAGAGTATGGAAAAAGGCTTGAACTGGTGTCAAGGATCAGACAAATATAATTATTTGATCAAAAAAATCATTTCATCATCAGATAAAAAAAAAAAAATCATCCGAGAAAAGGCAAAAATATGTCACCATCAGTTTCCGTGGTCCCTTATCTTCAGAACACTGTGGAATGTTACTCCTGCGGATATTAAGGGATTACTGTTTTATTCTAAAATAACCCTTTTGCTAGCTTCCAAACTTTTTTAATTCTTGATGAGGTAAGAGTCTGTGTATTATTGCATAGGTTTGGCTGAAGCAAATAAGGCTCGTAGTTTTATTATTTTTTTTTGTTTATCGTCTGCTAACTCTTTTTTGCCTGAACTAACCTTTTCAGCCATCAATCTGTTTCTCATGGTATGAGAGAAGGCGTAAATATTGGTACGTATTTGTTTATTTGATTTTAACACTCCTCCTCTTCAAACTAGAATGTCAACGGAAAGCTAAGTACAATATTGGGTTTGCACGATTTACATTTCATAAACAATATGGTTGTATGATTCTTGTTTAAGTTCCTTATGTTCGGTTTAAAAACAATTACTAACAATCAGGGACACATCAACCTTAATAGAAGGATTTCTGGTAGGTTTTTAATTTGTAATTTTTTTTTATTACATAAATTAGTTTTGACTAATAATTTTGTTGACTTTGCATGTAGTAGTTTCAATATATTTCATTAGTATATATAATGTCATAGATATGGAATACGCCTCCTCTTAAGGGTTAATCCCAAGCTTTGGCATCAACCACAATTGTCTTTAAATTAAGCTTCGGGTTAGTTCCACATCTTTAGTGGAAGCTACTACCATCTGTGAACTTTTAGTTAATTAAATTTTAAAAATTTATAATAATACCTTCTGATTATGTTGAGTTTTTGAACCTGTGAATTGCCTGTTATATTGCCCCCTCTCTTCTCTTAAACGTTAACTATAATTTTAAATAACTAATATAAATAAGAATCTGTAAACAACTCAGCTCACGATGTAATAAATTGAGTCAGGAAAAAAAAATCCACAATATAATTTAATTTAATGTTTGTTTTGAAAGTAAATAAATTCTTAGTAGGTTATTGGTTTTTTTTAAATCTATTTATGGCTGGTTCACTAGAAGACTCCTTGCTTTCTTTATATACTTATTTTTTGTATGGTCTTGTTCAAAGTAATCTATCTAAAGTCTTTGATACAAAATATGCAATCTCTATTTAACTTGTAATCAACAATTTAAAGCTTTTTTTAATTGCTTTTTACATGAAAAAAAAAATTGACTTAATATATAAGTTCAAACCTTCACTTTAGACTTGATAAAAAGCAAACTTTTTTGTAAGAATATAGTGGACATTTCAATGAATCTAAAGATGTTTAATCAACGTAATATTTAGATACAAAAGCCATTTTTTAAAGACCTTAATTATAAAATTTAATTTTTTGATTCAATAAATAATCCTCATTTTCTTACCAATCAAACTTAGCTACATTAATACCCCGGACTTACGTAGTAGGTAGGACCACAAAGTATACTGTAAGTCGAAAAATACGTAAGTAAGGAATGTACTTAGATAAGTAATTTTTAAAGAAACAAAATTATACTAAGGGATAGAAAAACCTTTACAAACAATAAGTACAACAAAAGTTATTTCTGTCAATACTATACAATAATAGCGTTACTCTGTATTAAAATAATGTATAATGGGTATTAGAATAATACAAAATAACAACAAAACATAAAATAACACATAGAACTCCTTACACAAATGAAGTCCAAGAAAAGTTATTTCAAAACAATAATAATGTCAATCTGTTATGATTTTGACTACAATTTGATGTTAAATTAACGATTTATAAATACATGAGCTGTTAAGTCCATTGCAACGGGCTTAATTTTATATTTAGAAATAAATGTAAAATTAAGTAAATTAATTTAGATAAGTTATTGTATCTATTTGAAGACCAACAAACCCCCAACATTTATTTTTATTGGAATAAATAAAATATATGTTTTTTTTTTTGTCGTTGCCTTAGCTTATCAATAACAAATCATTTTGAGGTGAGTCGTCGAGGTTGGGACACTACTCGATTATATAAATGATAACCTGACGGATATATCCAAATTAATTTTAAGTTGTCTTATATCGTTCAATAAATATCAACTTTTTTTTGTTATTTCGTGACAAACTTACAGATTCACATTGACAAGCTGCACTCGCATCATTTATTTAATTTTGATATATTATCACATGATAAGGGGTTTCACAGTTACAGGATTGATCCTGATCACTTTCAGTAGGAGTGACAGATGTTACATAAGTCGGGGTATTACTGTAAAGATTAGATTGTTTATAATAAATATTTGAGGAGGTCGTAAGGTACAACATTTTTGATGTCATGGATTTAATTATTTTTTTTTTAAGGACAATAGGAAAATATAAAATGCTCTTTTAAAACTAATGCTTTTTTTCATTTGTTTTTATTGTATTTTTTTATTTTTTTTTTTAAATAATTTTCTTAAAAATGGTCTATCGTACAGCACCTTCTCTACTTGTTATTTGAAGAAACCATAATGCCTCAATTCTTACATGGTAAGACCAATGTTGTTCATGTTTAATATTCTGTTTGATGTTTAGATAAAGTTGAAAGTAAAAATTCTTTTGTGTATGTTTTATTTCATTCAGGCATGTTTGAAAAAATATTTAGTTTTGTTTCAGTCTTAGTTATTAATTTGTCTCTGAATTTCATATAATTTTTGTGGTAATATTACCTCAATCTTTTTTTTTACTCTCTTTTTAACATGAAGTAAATCTTTCAAGTTACCCTAAATTTGATTGTGTAGTTAGATGTCCGATTAATTATATATTTCGCTTTATTTATTTATTTTGTTGTAATTATTAAATTTTTTAGATCGAATTGATGGATCAGTTATTCAATCCGTCTGTTGGAGGCATTCATTTACATCCTGGATTTCACAGCCCAGTTAAAAAAGGTTATTTCTAATCACCTTTTTTAATTTCATCACTTAATCTGTTATAATAGTTTTACTTACAAAATTAACTTTTCAATATTTTTAATTTTTCTTTCGTTTGTACTTTAGCTTCTGAAACTACCGGAACGAATGAAGAAGAAGCTAAGCCAGCTCCATATGATGAATTCGACATTGATACAGTCAGTTTCATTACCTAAATTTGCTTTATTATTATTTGTTGTTTTTGAACGTTAAAATAAATATAATCACAGGTTTTACTATTAATCATTATTATTTTTCAGTTATGCTTGGAGTATGATCCTAGGTACTATACGAAGAAAGAAGGAACTGAATATACACTCCCTAATAAATCAGAGGATATAAGTAAGTAATCTTTTAACACCATATTTTATTAATAGCCGTTTATATTTTTTTAATTAGAAACTACTATTTAGCTATTTTTGATTAACCGGAGAACTTCAAAATTTCTTTAATTAAATATAGAATCAAATTAATTACCTGTTTTTTCAAAAGTTAAGACAAAGCCTTATGACAAATTAGTATAATTATTTTATATAGTTTTCACCTTTTATAAATTATTTAATGCCAGTTTGATCATGGTTGCATATTTTAATGTCATTATGAAAGAGAAAGTTTCACTGCTGCACCAGTTTTACGTACAATGAAACTGTACATAAAATGACCATCTAATGAAAAGAGCAAGTTTCACTGCTGCACCAGTTTTACATACAATGAAACTGTACATAAAATGACCATCTAATGAAAAGAGCAAGTTTCATTGCTGCACCAGTTTTATGTACTATGAAACTGTACATAAAATGCATTAAAATGACTATCTAATGAAAAGAGCAAGTTTCACTGCTGCACCAGTTTTATGTACTATGAAACTGTACATAAAATGCATTAAAATGACCATCTAATGAAAAGAGCAAGTTTCACTGCTGCACCAGTTTTATGTACAATGAAACTGTTCATAAAACTGGTGCGGCAGTGAAACTTTCTCTTTTTAAGGGTAAATAAAAAATAATAAAATTATTAGAAATGTATATATTTTTAAGTCCTAAAAAACTATGCAAATATAAGTAATTGAAGTGAGCGCCCTCCATTTATCAGTATATGCACCATGTATGTTTGTCTGTTTGTAATGTTCACCCATTTGGTGACAACTTGAGTAAAAGTTGACACATTTAGCTTGAAATTTGGTTTACATGTTCCTTTTATCACTGCTCGAGCAAGTTCATTGGACAGCGTTTTCAGTCCAAATGACAATTTAGTCACTAATCACAGTCACAATTACACCTTAGCAAGCTCTGAGGTGCTTAGGAAGGATGGAAAAGCGATGTTAACTTGACATATCCCAAAGTTTTCAAGAGAAAACTTAATGGACAAAACACTGGTGGGACCCTGCCTTTGTACCATTCAGGTCTAACTAAAATGATGGTACTTCTTTAGATTGTTACTCCCCTATGTTTTTTTTAGAATATAAATTACTTTGATTTAATTACTAAAGACAGGGATGTTTAGTCCAATATACTTTGGGACAAATAAATATCACACTTCTGTTTTTATAAGGGGGTTAACAGTCTAAAGAAGAACATTCCGTACACCTTCTTTAGATTGTTACTCCCCTCTATTTTTTCTTTATAAGGCAGTAACAATCTAAAGAAGTGCCAAAATTGTGATTCTGACTCCTCATTCCATTGGACAATAGGAAGGAAATTAATCTTTGTTTATATTTTAATTAAAACAGTTTAAGTGCATATAAAAAACATGAGTTAAATATCGAACCTGATCAGGAGGCAACCATTTTTCTTTAAAATAAACCCGGATAATAAAAATTAAACTAATTCCATTAATTTTTTTTTCTACCTAGTAATTTGATTTTTAAAAAACATTTTAGTATTTATTTATTTTATAATTTTACTATTTCTACAAATTACAACGCTTCTTTAGATTGTTACACCCCTTATAAAAAAAAATAAACAGAGGAGGAGTAACAATCTAAAGAAGGTGTATGAAATGTTCTTCTTTAGACTATTACTCCCCTTATAAAAATAGAAGTATGATATTCCTTTGTCCCATAGTACATTAGACTAAATCCCTTTGTCTTCATAGTTATTTAGTCAAGGTCATATTCTAAAATTTATTTTCTAAAAAAAAGGAATAACAATCTGAAGAAGTGCCTATACTCCTTATCCTTGGTCTAAATTTATTTATTTATTATTATTATTTTTGTATATTTTAGTGAGATTTGATAAGGCTACTCAAAAAGAACAAGATGTACAATCTTTTGAAAGAGAACCTCCCAAGAAGAAATCTCCTGGTAGTTATTTTTATTTTATTCTAGTTTTTGCTTGCATTATACAGGGTGTTCTGCAACATTTAGAGGAAGATAGAAAAATAGAAGTGTGAGCACTTCCTCGTCCAAAATTATATAACTGGTGGCATCCACAAATTAAATTAAATCAAAGAAAACATGGGAGTCGAGCACTTCTTACACATTTAAATGGGGTTTTCCCCAACCTTAGCCCTTCTCTAGCTGCGGTTTACCCCTATTTTTTTATTTTGATCATATTTTCGATGAATTAAAATAAGAATATTTTAGATTATTATGTGTAATTTTAAAGCCAACTTTTTTTTATCTTTGCCTATTATTCCTTTTTATTAGTTCTCACTTTTTGGGCTCAATTTATTATTTTTTTTTCCTAAGAAGAACTTAAGAAAACAAAACTTAAAGAAAGAAACTGCTCTTTCTTTAAAATGGTGCACACCACAACACTAGCTATAATCGTTTTTTTTTTTTTTTAGTGATACAATGTTTCTTAAAGATAAAGTAAACAATTGTTTGAAAATTCAATTTAAGGCTTTAATTCCAGAACCGATTGAAAGAAATATATAGTCTATACCAACATTTATGCCTTAGAATTACCTTAAGATTCATTTCTGGGTGCAGAACACTCTTAATTAAATATTTATTAGGAATATTTTTTATTGAATATATTGGTTTTAGTAAATAGTAATACTTATCATAATATAATAGTAATAATTGGTCTGCTGGTGGCTGAATTGAATGACTAATTATTAGTATTATAATAAATTTATTATTTATTTGTATGATAATCAAATGCTGAATACAATCATCGTCAGTTTTGAAGTTTTGCTTTGCATGAGCAGATATTATATTTGATGTAATTTTTATAAATATTTTGGTTCCTTTGACTTGTAGACTGAGTGAAAGAAATGTAAAGGTAATTGATTGTCAAGTACTTATATTTTTTTAAAAATAAAATTCAAATTTAAACTAAGCTCCTCCACATCTTAGTTACGCTATATTACCTCAAACGTGCCAACTTGACCATAAATTTAAACAATTGATTAAAACTAAAACTCAATAAAGAAGCAATTGTGGTTCAGTTGGGGTAAGAGTAACATTAGACTCAATCTGCAAAGTGGTTGAACAGAAAAGATTTTTTTTAACAATAATTGTGGTCATGTTTAATTTGCTTTAATTTTATTTGCAGCTACGAGAAATGTAAAAGATGCTTCGACGATGAATGATACCCACTGTGCTCATACCTGTAATCATATGAATAAGCATAGCGATAAAATAAAACGGATAGCTTGTACTGACAGTAAGTATAAATTAAAATTTACTTAATGTGTAACAATTGCTTTCTATTTTTTGTTCCTTTACAAAAGGTTTTTTATACATATGCATTCAAACTTTATTAAATAGACCTCATGATCATAACAGTCCACTAATACTGCTAAATGCATAAGAATTTATTGTTAATCTGTATCTAGTGTCTTATATATACAGGTTGACCCGTGATAAAATGTCATAACAAAACTGGCTGATTGTTCTTGAAATATTGATTTATTTCTTTTTTTAAAGTGTTTCACGAACATTTTAAAAATATTCCTAATATCTCAAAAACTAAATGGGATAGAGAAATTGGGCAAAGGAACAATTTTAAGAGCATTAAAAAAATCCTTTCAGAATCATTAATATATTTCCAAATTATCAGCTGCTAAGCATCTTTTAAGTCCTATTACATTTATTTAAAATTCGACCTCAAAATTCCTGAGCTTTCTACTCTTATTTAAGGTATGTTAGAAGTGTGGCGATTTTAGGAATAACTTCTGCTTTTCATAAGCTTTCAAATGGTATAATTAAAGTTTAAGGTCAACCGACTAGTTTTTGAATTATGGTGGATTGAATGTTACCAGACATGAAAGTTTTTGGTCAGGATCACAACCAATTCTTGTGCAAATGCAAAAAAGGTTTCCCCGAACGAAACCACAACACTTCGGGTTCTTAAAGGAAATTTGATGCTGAACAAAAAAATTTCATATAATGCATCCTGCACAGCTTATTTTTTTTAAATATTTGAAAAAAACATCACTTTTGGGCGTTTATCCTTACAATTCTCAAATACTACGCTTTTTATCATAATACTCCTAGAAGCAAATCTTGTAGAGAGTTGAATTACTCTAATTTTAGTACTTACTAACTTCTATCGATAGCTTTGTTTGTATTTTACATTAATTATATATTTTACGATCATCTCTGTTGTTTTCTCTTAATGTCTAGTTGTACCTTTGTTTTTATAATAAATACATTTTTTTTTAGGAACCGATGGAGCTGAGCATAGGCATGATACATGCGATCCTAAATTGCCACCACATCACCAGCAACAACAACAACAGTGTGATTGTTGTTACTGTG
Source organism: Gerris lacustris (assembly GCA_951217055.1). Taxonomy (NCBI): domain Eukaryota; kingdom Metazoa; phylum Arthropoda; class Insecta; order Hemiptera; family Gerridae; genus Gerris; species Gerris lacustris. The sequence continues at coordinate 29,405,577 of OX578285.1, read as the reverse complement.
AAGTGTTTGGACATGGAATGGTAGGATTATTTAATCTACTCATTTTTATAATAAATTATATTATTTTAATTTTATCTCCAGTAGGGACGAAAAGTAACTTTTCAGGGCTAGTTAATTGGTTATAATGTTGGTCTTTTCATGCCCGTTCTTAAATACGGGGAAATAATGTGAAAACGGGGGTATAATGTGAAAATGGGATTATAATCTAAGTTTGTAATTCTAATTATTTTGTAAATAGTAGAGAATGAATGGCAAATGTAGTGAATTTGTTGAAATCAGGTTGGCAACGCTGCTTTTTAACTCCCAGCTGTATTGCGTGTCATTCTACGATGTTTTGTTTACTTTCGTTTAGCATTCGTTAAACTTTTTTTTATTACTTTAAAAGTTAGTTTTAATTGTTTTAAATAATATATTTTATTTTATTTCTTTGTTGCATAAATCTTGTACAGCGCTTTTTCTGGAGATAAAATTTTGTATGTACCTCGAGAATAATGCATTATTATTCCCTTGTTATAATTATCTCCCTCGGCTATGCCTCGGGAGCTAATAGGCATTAATCCCTCAGCTTCGTCTTGGGAATTAAGATACTTAATACCCTCGGCTTCGGGCTTCGCCTCGGGATTTAGTTGCCTTGATTCCTTTGGCTTTGCCTCAGGAATCTACTCAGTCACCCGGGAAATAATATATTACATTATTCCTTGGTGCATAAATAACTATTTAAAACAGAAAGAATCATTATACTATATGTGAATGTCTGTTCTCACTTAATTTGAAAAGTACCTGTAAATTTCATTTTTTTTTTCTTTATTTAACTAAAACATTTTTAGTGCAAAATGTGTTAGTAGCTATGATTTGACACTTAAAGTGTCGTTAACCCATTACATAACCTTTTGCAGAATTTTCTCAAGATTGTGTCAATTACTTAATATTAATAACTAGAGAGCCGGCGTAGCCGTGTACGAGGTCGTAGGTTCGATCCCTCGCCGTGATAGACTGATTTATATGGTTCACTAATGATCACATCATACTCGCTTCGGTGGTACAATGTACAGAGATATGATGTGTGAAGTGGCTGGAACTCTCTACCCCGGGTATAGTAAAATGGGCCTAAAAGATGGCTAATTGCTAGGCTCCAACAAGTGGTTAGTACTAGTACTAGGACCTTACTACCACTACTACTACTAATATTAATAACTAATGCTATATTTATATATATTTTTTTAAGCAACCTCCATCAGCTCCAATGAGTCGAAATTACATGGAAATGAGAGAAAGGTTGAGATTTATCCTTAGTAAGAAACGAACAAGCTGCAAAGGAAACACAAATATTAATAATATAGAAACTCATCACGTAAATGAGAAAAAAGGTATATCAATTTAATTATATCTCTATAAAACTATTTAATTTAAATATAAATGTATATATATTTTTAATTTAATTTTACAATTGTAGTACAGTTGAGTACTTCTAGCCATATTTGTTTTGGTAAGTAGAGAGTTGGTTGCTTTAGTTGTTTGTTCACTTTACTAGTTGCTGGGTCTTAAGGAAACAAATGAAAACGCAATCTTTAGTGATATTTCGACCCCTCCTTGGGTCATTCTCATATTTTATTATTTTTTTTCTCATTTTCTTAATATGATGTACATACAATGGGATTCTGTGGCGAGTTGAGCCTAGTTTACATTGGTAGAGTAAAGGGTCGAGCGCACTAGCTTACTTTTCAGCACAAGGGACGGTAGAGTAAAATGGTAGGCTGTTTTTTGGTAGAGCGACTCTAAAGTCGTTCACACGTGCTTGAGATAGTAGCCTTTGTAAAGTGAGGTTATTACGTTTTTAGTTCTTATCAGATATTTAGATTTATCCACTATCCTCGACCGTTTACTATCTGTATCGTTCACATTAGGCTAGTAGCTTGGCAGAGTGCTACTCGACCGTTTACTCTACCAATGTAAACTAGGCTTTAGGGATAGCTAGACCAATAATACAGTGACCCTCGTTACCTGCATGGGACTTGTCAAGAGTTTAAGTCCTCAAAAGTCTATTTGTCAACTGATTAAGGACCCACTGTGTTAAAAATACCTACGTGATTCTATGAAATACGTTTATTAAAGGTACAGTAATACCCCAACTTACATTCATTTGGAGTTACGGAGCACCTGTCACTGCTACTGCAAGTGATCCGGCGTCGATACTGTATCACTCACTAAGTATAAATTCTTTCGTTATTTCACAATGAACAAAGTTACAGAATCACGTTGACAGACTGCACGCTGATCTTCATATCAAATTTTGATGTATAATCACACGAAAAGGGAGGTTTTGTACTTTAAAACCTCCCTTTTCATGTGATTATACATCAAAATTTTATATGAAGATCAGCGTGCAGTCTGTCAACGTGAATCTGTAACTTTGTTCATTGTGAAATAACAAAAGAATTTATATTTAGTGAGTGATATATTACAACTTAAAATTAATTTGGATGTATCCGTCAGGTAATGTGTTTATACATTGTAATGTTTAAATCAAAACAGATTGACACCATTTTTGTTTTAATTTTTCTTTTCGGACTGAAGTAAGTTTTATTGGACTTTATTTTCGGACTTTGTTCGTGAAAAGAGTTTTATCGCATAATATATTTGGACTATTTTATTGTGTTTTGTTCTTTTTTTTATCATTCTAATGCAGAGTAGCACCATTATTGTTTCATTTTTGCACTGAAATAACTTTTACTTTATTTATCGTTCTTAAAGGTTTATTTTGTCCTTCAGTATTATTTTTTATTAAAAAATAATACTTTATTTTATTATTAAAAGTACAATGAATAACCATTTTTTAATCTCACAAAGAGCTTAATTGTGCATATAGTAATATTTACAACCATACTTATTGTTGATCTAAGTTCCCAAGCTATCTTATAAATGAGTTAAGAAGCGTGCCTTAGTAGAGACTGCATGCATTATGGCAACTATGTACATTAATATTCAATTACCCGCTTCTCTCATAGGGCACTATGGCATGTAGATCCAGTACACATTAGTCTTTTAATTAACTTTACTTCTTTCTAGAAAGCTGTAACTTCTTCAGATTATGTAAAATACTCTATTGTAAAACACCCATGAAAATTTACATGCAAATAGTTACAAAGTTATTTAAAAAAAAATAATCAATTGTTACAATTATTATGTTAATTTTCTAAGCGAATTTAAAAAAAATACATATACATATATATATATATATACATATATATATATATATATATATATATATATATATATATATATATATATATATATATATATATATATATATATATATATATATATATATATATATATTATTTAAAAACTCATAGTCCAGGAGATGGGTGCATAAAATTGACTTACTTACATCAAGATCGAATTTTGTGTATAAGTTTCTTGTGGTGCCCATTATAAATATGTGTTCGGCTAGGTTTGTCTGTGGGACATAGCTTAGCCATAGGCTGTTAGAATGAACAGATAGGTAGAGAATGGCCATTTCCCATCCATTTTGGTGGACAATATGATTTCCATGATTCTGAGTAAAAAAATTAGTTAGTTGATGTTAGTTTGTCACTTGCTAAATACCACTTTGATTTGATAAAATATTTGAATAACTAACCTATCAAGTGACAAACCAACATCGACTTAATTTTTTGGTCTACTAACTAATTTTTTTACCCAGGATTATGAAAATCAAATTGTCGACAAAAATGAATGGGACATTGTGGTTCTTCACCTGTCTGTTTATTTGAGCAGCTTATGGCCAAGCTTTGTCCCACTTGTGCCCTTATTTTTAAAGGGCACCAAAAGATTAACTTATACACATCATTCTAGCTTGATGTTAGCCAGTCACTTTTGTCCTCTCTAACTCCTGGTCTATCAGGTTCTACTAAATATTTGTTCAATGAAACAAATGCTCTATCATATTAGCACACACCACTGTGTAAAAATGTATTTTTCTTAGCCTGTTTTGGGCCTACTAAAACTTCGCAAAGGCAGTACTCACATACAGACTGACAACCAAAAAATCTTGAGGCCAGTTAAGTTTCTTGCTATGTATGTAATTTAAAAAGTATTTTAAAAAAATGGGCAATTCTGATCAATGTACAGAAAATACTTTCATTTTCTATGTATAGATGTGGTTTTAGTAAATGTACATGATTAAAACAAATCAAAACTGCTAGTTTATCACAGGTTGTGTACTAAATGGTTTTGACAAAACTACAGGAAATTTGTGACTAAATTCAGTGATAAAGTTTTTTTTTTCTTTTGTGTTATTTATTTTATTTATTTATTTGTCTATTTAACTATTACTTTTTGTGTAGTAATTTTGCTGTGTATTTGTAGGTATTGTTCCAGGACAAGAAAAAAAGCCGGAAGTTGCAGGTGATACTAGAAATTTAGATGATCTCTTAGATTTTATTGAAGGAAACGAAGCAAAATGTCGGAATGAAAAGAAAGCTGCGAAGAAAGCTAGACAAAAAGAGAAAAAGGTGGGTTTTAAATATTTAAATTTTATATATTCACAATTTCAATTTATCTTTTGATAAAAAGAATACAATATTTATTAAAACACGTAGCACATGGCTTTTCACTAACTCTAACCTAAGAATCAAGAATGAGCTATTACTCCTTCTTCTTTATCTAGCCTCATCTTTCCTTTTTATGCAGTTTAATCCACAGGCATGTAATGTGGGTCGAACTACCTTTCAACATAACAGCAAAATGTGATTGTTACATGTACTTCCTACCTTTTTTAAAATAAAAATTAAATACTTTATAATAAATAACAAAAAAAAACGTGATTTGAGAATTATAATTAATTACTTGAACATAAGATGTAGGTACCTGCATATGTAAATTAAATTTTCATTTCCCATATTCATTAATAAATAACTATTATATTTTAAAATTTTAATTATACAATAAGGTCTTTCATATTGTACCAAATATAGCACATTTTTTCACACATTTAGAGCTTTTGATAGAACTAAGTCATTTAATTTAAATTTATGAAACTTTTTAAAATTTAACCTTATGTAGTTAAGTCCTATATTTTCCTGCGTCCAAGTGAAAAATTTCTCATTTGTGATATGTTTCTGTTTAACTCCTTGTTTTACAATCTAATGTTACCTTATTGTATACCTTAAGTTTAAAGCTTTATTTTCCAAGACACAACTCTAGCGATAGACACTCAAATGATAGTTGCCCAGCGATTATCGCTGAGGACTCCTATTCTAAGTTTGCATGTAACCGTTTTCCTAACTGAGCGACTCTTAACATGCAAACTCAGAAGAACGATCGTTGAGTGTCTATCACTGGAGTCGCATCTTGGAAAATAAAGCTTAAGTCTGTTAATTTGTTTGAAGTTTATCTAAAGAAGGCTGAATTTGAACAGCCGAAACAGGTCAATTTTTTTAACTACAATCATTTTGTGTGAATACGTTGTTTGGTTATTTAACCATACCTCTTTCTTGATGAGATGCTTTCACGCATTGGAAAAAAACACAGTCGAATATATCATGGTCAGTTTCGTCGACTTGAACTATGGTGTTCATTTGGCTAGTATATATTTGGGTTAGTCAAACTACAATTAGGGTTGTAGGTAAATTCAACTTATCATTTGAATAACTACTGAACCTGGCATATCTAAGTTGATAATAGTTATAAGAGTTTGATCTTGGATATCCCCTATCAGGAGTTCTCCTTATTTCTTTATCTATTCTGGACTTTACCCAAAACATATACATACATTTTTTTTTAAACTGATTATAATCATTATAAGCACACAGACTCGATCTACTTTACCCACTTTTTAAGGCAAAGCCTTTTAAGTATTTCCTGTAAAAAAGTTTAAAATTATTTAACTGGCCTGATACACTTAGCCTCTGCTCTAGTAGTTATAAGAAATTCATCTGAATTTCATCACACAATCTCCTTTACTCATACACAATCAGCAATGTAAATGCAAAGAAACATAGGTCAAGTTAATTTTATATTTCTTACTTACTTGTACTTTCTTTGTCTCAGATTCAATTAATGAAGAAAAAAATGGAAGAGGAAAAGGCTCAGAAGTTGTACCAAGAAGCTCTTGCTCAAGCCGAATTGGATAAAATAGCTGAAAATAACAAAAAGAAAAACCAACAGAATAATTTGTCAAACAATAAAAATACAAAATCACAACAGAATAAAAGTGTAAAAGGTCCTGCACCAGAGGCGGCCCCTCAAATGGTTACAATTAAGAGAATTATGGACTCAAACAATGCTGAGCCAACTGTTACTATTACACTAAGGGGTAAAACACCCAATCAAGATCGGGTGCTTTACACCTTATTTAATGGTCAAGGTACTTTCATTTATTTATTTATTTTATTATTATAAATGAACATTAATGAAATCTTATTTAGTACCTGATAGGACTTAATCTGTTTTATATCCCCACACAATAGGTAAAATAAATATAAACTTGAAATAATTTTAGAAAAATATTATAAAACATATTTAAATTGGTTTTATTATTTTTTAAAATTATAAAATACCGGTGTTTAGTCTCATAATTTGCAAGCGCAAAATCAGTCAGTCTCAATTATAATTTTCATATTTTTATGTGTATTTTTATTATTTTATTTTTGAATACTGGTACTATATTTATTTATTTTGTATTATTTTAATAAATTTCACTAAAATTAGAGTAATAATATAATTTAAGTGAAAGTGTAACCCAGTCATGACAATATGGGAAATTGAAGTATAATCACGCACGATGTCAAACAGTGACTGATTCTCCTGATACACGCAAGAACTGTAGCTAGAAAAATCCTTATCTTCCAATCGCTCTCATTTCTAAATAAATTTCACACTTTTATCTCAAATTTAGGCCTTAAAGGACTGCGCGTTTCCCAGGGTTAAAGTAGGTTTAAATTCATAAATAAAATATAGTAAGTCTGGTTTTACCGCTGTGGAATTGGGTAGTAAATAAGTATAAACTTAATGGTGTTTATTTTTTTAGCTTTTAGATAATGTTTTATGATGTTATAAAAATAATTAGCATCTGATTCCCTGAGCATAAGCTTTGATTAAATAATTTGTTGATCCCGGACATGAAACTAGAACTTTTGCTTTCAAGCAAAACCTCTAGCACTTAGATCATCAAATCCACTGTGCTATTCTTCAATTTTTTTATTTTTTTTTCTGGAATTCTTAGATCTAACTTTTATCTTTTAGAAATATATTGTACATTAAAGCCTTGTTTACAATATATTTCTAGCCATTAAATATTATTAAAATTGTTTTATTTGTTTTAATTTAATTGTATTTTTTTTTTTTTTTTTTAGTTTGCGAAGTAAAAGATGCCCCAAGTAAAAAAACTCAATTGCAACCTACAAAAGCACCTCAATGTAGTGTTATCAATGTTGCTACTAAAAGTGAACATACTAAACCTCCACCACCTATAACTGTGACAACAGCCAGCCCTCCAAAACCATTAAATAAAAAAGAGAAGAAACAGCAAAAGCAAAAGGACTTTCTTAAACCCGTTGAAATTCCTAAGCCTATCGAACTTCCGCCTCCTAACGAACTTGTCACAGGGAATTTTGCAAAGGTTAATGGTGTACCGCCACCTCCAGAAACTAGTCATATTAACAACGTTGTTACTCGCTTCTCCAAAAATGACCCTAGATCTTTTAAAATTGAAGATCTTAAGCTTCCTCCTGGCATTACTATCACAAAAGTTGATCCATGCACAGTCAAGACTAAAGTTCCTATAAAGGTTTGTTTTAGTACAATATTAATATAATTTCAGCACTTCTTTAGATTGTTACTCCCTATGTTTTGTTGTTGTGTATTTTTCTTAGAATATAAATGGCTTTGACAAAATAATTATTAAGACAAAAGGATGTTTAGTTCAATGTACTTTGGGACGAACGATTTTATAAGGGGAGTAATAATCTAAAGAAGTGTAATTATTTCTATTTTCCCATTATTCTGTATTTTTTTTTTTTTTTTTTTTTCTTTTCTCTTGAAATACATCCATTAGTATACATATGAAAAGCTATTTAAGTCATGTCAAACACTAAAGAATAGTTTAGTCAACCTCCAGACTTTAGGGATTGAAAAAGTAGTATGTCAAAAATGGAGTGTATCCTAGCCAAATTCAAATATATTGCTCCTGTTAGTTTGGGGCATTTAGTATTTTATGTGCTATATAAGTCACTGCTATTATTATTTTTTTTTTTTTAAAGTGATAAAAGAGGTCTGAGTTTTTGATCTTAACTTCAGTTTGTAAAATTAGATAGTTTAGTCTCATATTCCATAAAAGTATAGTAGAAACACTCTATTTTTATATGAGAATTTTAGACCTTTTCAATGCTCAAAAGCCCCCCCCCTATACAAGTCATAGTTATTTTTAAATGTGATAAGATAAAACTTTTTTGTGGAGAAAATAAACACATTTTATTTTTTATGTTTCAGGAGAAACATAAACCAATTTCTACAACTGCTCCCTCTAACCAGAATAATTCAGAAGTAATAGTTGTTGCTACTGGAAATTTAAAAGAACAACATCATAACCAACAACACAATCAACAACATAATCAACAGTACAATCAACACCAAAATCAACATCATATTCAACATCCTAATCATCATCAGCAGCAACAACAGCAACATCAACAGCATCAATCACAAGGTATCCTTTTGTTTGTAATTATTACCGTGTTTCATTATTTTTTGAAGTGAGAGTATCGAACTTCTTACTTTCGACAACAAATGTACACCATGCTTGTCTGTCTGTGTGTCAAGCTTTATTTTAAGGTACCTATTTAGGTTAGATCAGGGCTAAGTTCAAAGGTGGAGAGCAGTTAGCCCTCCTATCAATAAAGGTAGTAGAGGTGGGTCGAAAATAACAGAACAGTTCACAATTACATGTTATTGGAGGATAACAGTTCATCCGATAACATGTTATTGAAAAAGACCTTTTATCGAATAACAGTTCACATTATAACAGCTCAGATAATAGAACAGATTTTATAACAATAACAAGATCATCTGTTATTGTTATTTTATAACAGAATGGAATCAATAACATTTCGAGTAACAAGAACATGATGCAATGAACTGTTATTGTTATATGATAACACTTCGCTACTGTTATTGTTATCGTTTCATTAATGTTGTACTGATTCTTTCTGTTCTCTGCCATGTTTCAGTTATCAAAGCTTAAATAATTTTATTATAAATGGCAAAAATTTCACTGTTGTAGGGTAGAGTTCGGTTATAACTTGCATGGGACCCTTGTTCTGCTCCTAGTCCCAATGTCCTTTACTCTTTACCTTATGGCTTAGGGCTATTTATTATCTATATCTATCTGCGTTGCATAAGTGTAATTGTAAACATTAGTTGTAATGTAAACAATAATTTGTAATTCACAATAATTTTTGGATTTGTTTTAAATTTACTACAGTACGCTCACTTCAATGTTCGAGCCACATGATGTCTAGTATAAGTGAACTGTTAGAGTTAAATCAATAGTGTTACAGCCAAAAAGAAAAAGAAATGGTATATGTAATATTTGTATTAATTTTTTTCCATTAAAAGGGTAACTAATTTTTTCGGGGAGTATTATGACTAACATTAATCAGTTTTATTTATTTCATAAATAAAACTTTATATCATAATTTTTTTTTCTCTGTTTTAGGGCACTATCCTGTGGAAAATCATACAAACTATATTCAAAACAGCAAGAAGAAAAAGAACAAGAAGAAGAATGAAGTTATCCACTTCAATGCCCTTAATAGTAGACAGGTTAATGGTTTCGACAGCGGTCCTACCGAACCGGAAGTTAAGATAAACCCTCTCAAGGAGAAAAATAATAAACAAGTTACAATCTCGTATAACTCTAATAATATGTGTAATTCTAAATACCGGACGAAAAAGGATACTCCCCCTCCAGTAGTGGCGCCTGATGATAATAAGAAAAAAAAGAAGAAGGGCAAGAACAGCGCCATTTATGATATTAGTTCAGATGAGTGGCGTTCATTAGGTATGTTTTATTTGAGTTGACTTGCCTTGAATTTATTATACAAGAGAATGTTCTGATGTTGGAAGAGTTACGAGTGGCATTCTGAAACGTTTGAGTGTTATGTTTCTTTATTCATTAGTTAATTCGATTTTATTTTAAAACTTGTATTCTTATAAGGTTTATGGTATTTACCTGTTGTAGAGTATGTTTTTCTAGGCTATTATTATTAAAGGTAGTTGTCAAGATTTCTTACTTTGAAAAATCATTTAAATGGCTATAATGGTAAATTCTAAACCGAATAACAAGTTAAATGCTTGTGGTTTTTATTTATTAATTTATCTGACTTGTGTAAATCTTATTAAACTCAATACAAATTGATTTTTATAAGATGTAGCTTTCTTAATTGTTATTCAACTGTAATTTTTTACTCTATGAACTAAAATCCCTCGAGTCTTAGAATTACTAACCTTAACAGTCTAAGATAAAGTAGCTTATCATTCTGTTACCCAAATTTCTTTACCTCGTTAATTTTTATCAACCACAGCATATCTTACTTTGGCCGTTAGAATTCTTATGTTTAAACTATTAAAATTTTTATCTTGACAACACTTCCCAAATCGTATTGTCAGACATCTTGCTATTTCTATTTACAAATATTTACAAATATTTATCTATTTTGTTATTTTCTGTTGTTTAGTCAATTTTAAGTATCGTTTGTCTTACTCTTGAGATTTGTAAATAGGTTTAAAAATTAGGTTAAAACTTAAGTGGTTAAATTGAAGACAAGAGCAAATGTATATAGAATATTCAAAGGAAAGGAAACGAAATAGGTAAATTAGGGAAACAAATTAGGAGGTGAATGTCGATATGATTTTAGGAATATAGTAACTTTTGGTTATTACCTTTTTTTCACTTATAGCGTGGTTTAGAATTTTTTTTCTTTTTTTTTTCTTTACTTATTTTTTATTATTTTTTTTGAAGGTGCGCATAAAACATCGGATACAGGGGGGACAACTGTATTCTAGAAAAAATAACATAGCAGAAATTCCAACTAACGATTGCCAAAACACTGACAAATGTAAAAATAAATCTAGAACAATTATAACTATAATGTTGATGGATCCTAGCAGCTAATGTGCCAACTTTGCCTTAATTAAAATTATTATCAATATTATTATATCGATTAAAGTTTTACTACAAATGGACAGTTCTTTTCTAAAGAGGAAAAAAAACTAAAGTTGGCATTAAGAGCTAGTTTTAATTTATTTATATTTTTTAAGCTCTTGAGGTAGTAATATTGGAATTTTTTATGATTTATTTTTTATTCTTTATGAATTTTAGATAGCGTATTTGCACCCAAGGATATCGATCTAGAAAATGGAGATATCGATGACGATGAAAGAGAACTCGAAGCTTTTAAAAGATTCTGTTCACAATCTGTTCCTCCGAAGCGAAAGGAAAAAGTCCATTTTAACATAAAAGACATAATATTAAAGAAGAAATCGATGGCTCTGAATGAAAACTAAGAATCTTGGATATTAAAACCTTAGACTTTTTAATATTTCCTTATTAAGGCACAGTCATAGAATTTAATAAAAATATATTTAAAAAATCTTTTATAAAAAAAAAAAAATAAAAATAAAATAATAAAAAAAAATATATATATATGAAATGTTTGCTTTGAGATAAGAACTTTGACTTCTACTATATTATGTATTGAAAATTAAATGAATTCATTTTTGTTTTGTGTAAAAGATAAGAAATTGGTTCTCTGTAGTGTACTTTAATTTTGAGGTAGGAGGTTCATGTTTTATACCTTATTAATAGATTGTGTTGTTTAAGATGATTTTTGTGTTATCACATCATCACATGTTTGAAGTTAATGTATTGCATTGTATCTCTACTCCCAAATTTTCTGGCTTTATATGTTCAATATAAATGCATGGACCTTTGTTTGACCTTTATAATGATAGTATAATTGCTGTATAAAAGATATTTATTTAAATGTTAACTGATATTTAGTGATTATGATACTTTAGTGTAAAAAAAAGAAAGAAAAAAAATGGAAAAACACTGTTCATTATAGTTATTATACCATTTGTATTTTTTCCTCTTTTTTTTCTCTCTTTTTTGTATTTTTTTATAAGTTCCGAAATATCAAAATAAATTGTGAATTGTGTACAATATTTTTTTAAAATAAATAATATTTATGTAAATCATAAGTGTAATCATTTGTAACGTTAATGCCAGTGTTTTTTTTTTTTTTAAAAAAAACTGTGTAACAACAATGGAGCATTATGATATTCCTATAAAATAATGTTTTCTATTATAATGCTGATGATTCCTCATGACATTAGATAAACAAGGTTGGAAACTTATGTTAAAAGAAAAAGTAATGTCTTTGTGATAAAAAAAAAGGTAACATTTTAAGAAAACTAGAAAATTACTTGTAAAATAAACATTTTTCTAATAAAACTTATTGACTTGTCTAAAATAAATATTTTCCATGTGCAACTATATGTGAACTGTGAAAGATGCTCTTGTTAGAAATTTGATAGCTCTCTTGATGACATACTACATCTGACTTTCAATAAATTTGAATCTTGAAGTATAATAAATCTGTATTCCTATAAGAAATATGTGTACCCATAAGAGTGACAGCTCCGCAGTCTAATGTCTTGACTCCCTGAGAAAATATAGATGGAGAGAATAGGTAATGAATAAGGTCACAGAAAGTATTAGGAAACCCTCCCTTCTACATTAATCACTTGCTTATATCTCCAGCAGCTAGAGGGTTCACCACAGTCTAACGTCTCGACTCCCTGAGAAAATATAGATGGAGAGAATAGGTAATGAATAAGGTCACAGAAAGTATTAGGAAACCCTCCCTTCTACATTAATCACTTGCTTATATCTCCAGCAGCAAGAGGGTTCACCACAGTCTAACGTCTCGACTCCCTGAGAAAATATAGATGGAGAGAATAGGTAATGAATAAGGCCACTGAAAGTATTAGGAAACCCTCCCTTCTACATTAATCACTTGCTTATATCTCCAGCAGCAAGAGGGTTCACCACAGTCTAACGTCTCAGCTCCCTGAGAAAATATAGATGGAGAGAATAGATAATGAATAAGGCCACTGAAAGTATTAGGAAACCCTCCCTTCTACATTAATCATTTGATAATATCTCCAGCAGCAAGAGGGTTCACCACAGTCTAACGTCTTGACTCCCTGAGAAAATATAGATGGAGAGAATAGGTAATGAATAAGGCCACTGAAAGTGTTAGGAACCCCCCCCCCCCCTTCTACATTAATCAGTTGATAATATCTCCAGCTGCAAGAGAGTTCACCACAGTCTAACAGGATAACACTAGTTGAGACAACAAAAAAATATCTCCTTTTTTAAAAAATAATTAATTTTAAATTAATTATTTTTGATAGGAGAAAGTGAATTATCACTTATCCAATGAACTATAAATTGTGTACAATGTAAAAATTGAATAAAAAAAACTAAGAGGTCCCATCTTTATTCATGAAACCACCGATTAGAAGGTCCCAACAATATTAAACAAAGCCTAAGAGTTTCTACTATTAGGTTGGAAGTGTATTTGTCCCCCAATCAAATTTTATAATGAAAACTTGACTACACTAATCTTGTGTCCCAACTGATTTTCAAGAGATAAGTTTTTTCTAGTACTAACATTTAGATTTAAACACTCAGGGCCACGAAATTAGCCTGTATTACTTTCAACAATTATTTCCAAGCTATTTGCATTTATTTGTTAGATTATCTGAAGAAGGCTGCTTTAGAACTGCCCAAACCGCTCAACTGTTTCAATTACAATTTTTTGTGTGGAGACATTTTGTTATTAAACTACACCTCTTTGATGATGAGTCACTATCACACATTGAAGAAAAACACAGTTAATGATCTATCTATATATATATAAAGGCCATACACGATCAAACATTTTGCTCAAACCTGATGTCTGACAAATTTAGGCCATACATGTCAAACATCATGTTTACGCCATACACCTTCAAAATGTTTGCGCAAACATTTTGACCTAGTATGGGGGTTTTAAAAGTCAAATATTATTTCTGACTGACTGATTCATCACAATATCTCTGGACTTAGAGGTGGTTAGAGGCTTTACCGGCTAGGAGGCTTTACCGCGCTAGCGTGGTAAAGAAGAGGAATTCTTCAGAACCATGAGACGCGCATGCGCAATGAATACAAGTACGTAAATAATCACTTTCTACGCATCTAAACAGAGATACAATGTTTATATTTCGTATTAATCGTAGATAAAATATTTTTTTGTGTATACTAGACGAAATGAAACCAGAAAAAACTTTACTATGCCACGTCAAATGAAATCACTCTTGGCCCCTTGGGATTAATATAATATCTTGGAAAAAAATGAAGGAGGGTTATAGTTAGTTTAGGTTAAGGTTTGTACTTTTCACAAGGATCTTATATAAAGGGGATAGAGGGTTGAGGCAAAAAAGTGACCCCATGAAGATATGTAAAATATTAGCTCCAATGGGACAAATTACCTTCCTCTTGGTTATAGGTTACCAAAAATCTGTTTATAGTGTCAGGTTATAACCTGTTAAAAAAGGTAATTTGTCCCAGTTCAAAGGTCGTGGAGCATTTTTTCTCCAATTTCTCTTACCTCCATGGGGTCACTTTTTTGCCTTAAACCCCTTCTTAACATTCCATCCCCTTTATATAAGATACTTGACTTTTCGACTTTACCTAAGCATAACCTTTCTTTATTGTCCTCAAAAAGTGACACTTTACATATTTTCTTTAAAATGAACTACTGAATTTATCGAGAATCGAAATGCTCCAACCGGAATCATTTTAACAGTATAAAAAGGGACATAAAAAAAAAATTACAAGTAAATAGGACAATTAGAAATAGGTGGGCCAAATAGAGCAGATTTACCACTTTAACTAATACACAGTTAATCACTTTCCTATCAACCAGATGGGTGGCACTTTTCTGTCCAAATTAGAACCTTCAGTTATTATATATGCATTAAGGCGCCTTATAAATGCTGCTAGTAGTTGGAGACAAAATTATAAATAATATTAACAGTGTTGTTAACAAAAACATCACCTCTGATACTCTGATCGAGGAAGCATGGTTGGAAGTTTTTTGATGGATGGGAGTGGAATATACAGATAGTGTATTGCGGACGCAGCATACATCAGATATTAGGAGACGGTACTGAGAGGAATATCAAGGGAACAATGACGTCATTCCAGAGGTAAAAGGCAAGGATCTTATATAAAGGGGGTGGAATGTTAAGAAGGGGTTAGGGCAAAAAAGTGACCCCATGGAGGTAAGAGAAATTGGAGAGAAAAATCGTACTGCGCATGCTCCACGACCTTTGAACTGGGACAAATTACCTTCTCCAACAGGTTATAAACCAAGGATCTTATATAAAGGGGATGGAATGTTAGGAATGGTTTAGGGCAAAAAAGTGACCCCATGGAGGTAAGAGAAATTGGAGAAAAAATCATACTGCGCATGCTCCACGACCTTTGAACTGGGACAAATTACCTTCTTTAACAGGTTATAAACTAAAATTATAAACAAATTCTTAGTAACCTATAACCAAGAGGAAGGTAATTTGTCCCATTGGAGCAAGGATCATATATAAAGGGGATAGAGGGTTGAGGCAAAAAAGTGACCCCATGAAGATATGTAAAATATTTAGCTCCAATGGGACAGATTACCTTCCTCTTGGTTATAGGTTACCAAGAATTTGTTTATAGTGTCAGGTTATAACCTGTTAAAAAAGGTAATTTGTCCCAGTTCAAAGGTCGTGGAGCATGCGCAGTATGATTTTTTCTCCAATTTCTCTTACCTCCATGGGGTCACTTTTTTGCCTTAAACCCCTTCTTAACATTCCATCCCCTTTATATAAGATCCTTGCATTGGAGTTCATATTTTACATATCTTCATGAGGTCACTTTTTGCCACAACCCTCCATCCCCTTTATATAAGATCCTTGTTATAAACTGAAATTATAAACAAATTCTTAGTAACCTATAACCAAGAGGAAGGTAATTTGTCCCATTGGAGCTCATATTTTACATATCTTCATGGGGTCACTTTTTTGCCACAACCCTTCATCCCCTTTAATTAACATCCTTGAATATTCCACTCAGCACAGTCTCCTAGACTCCTAGAATTTGTTTATAGTTAAATCAGTTTATATCCTGATTCAAGATTCAAAATAATCAAAAAAGGTAATTTTTCCCAATCTAAAGTTGTGAGCATGTGCAGTACGATTTTTTCTCCAATTCCATGGGGTCAATCTTTTGCCTTTAAACCCCCACTTGATATTTTTATCCATGAAAATATTTTTATCTACATAAAATTAAATAGATTAAAAAAAAGGTTTTTGGTACTCAAGGAGGAGAAAGATGACGATGCAATTTTTGAGTTATTAACAAATTGACCTGATAGGGTTTCTTCCTTAGAGTTCCACCAAGAGAACAATAGATTAAACAAATAGGAAATAAATAAAATGAATAATTTTCTTCACATTTGTCAAAAAAAATTGACCAGAGAACAATAGATTAAACAAATATTAACAAATTAATAAATGGGTCATTTCAAAATTTCGGTGCATTTCAACCTTGGTAAATTTTCAAAAAAAAAATTTGAAATAATTGTAGTTTTTTTCACTGCTACCATGTCTTTATGGCCTCCCTAGTAACTTCCCTTTGTATGCACGCACAATCACCAACATTTCCAATAATATTGATTTTTAAAAAATCGCTTGAATCTAGGGAGTCAGATTCAAGTCTAGTTAATGAGAAACTTAATAAATTAATTAATAAAATATTATTAATAATACTAATAATATTATAGCTTAGTAAAATATTTGTTTAAAAACTGATTTAATTGAGCTCTTATGAAGCAAAATCACATTAGGTCCGTTTAAAAAATTAAAAAATCTTGCTCACAAAAATAATTATTATAAGTACATTACAAGTCAAAATTTAGAGGAATGTGATAAGGAGTGGTCACGGCTTGAAGTAAATCAACTTAAAAAGGCAAAAATAGTTTAAATAAAATGTAAAATATGACTGTTTTATCAAGATTCTCACTCCCTAGGTGAATGGAATTTGTCTATTAGACTAGGGAGTGAGAGGCTAGGGACTGAGGTTTTAGTGCCAAATGAGATATTATGTGAACAGGGATGACTCCAGGTTGATCCAGCTTATGTCCAAGACTGTATTCTAAAAACTGAACTATAAATTAAAAGCAATACTAAAAAAATCACCTTCCTTCATTCAATTATAATGGCCTAGGGAGTGAGGTTGAATAAAAATACTCGTTAACTTTCAGTACTAAACCACCATAAAAGACAAGAAGCCCTGGATTGTAACCTAATAAAACCAACTTCTATCCAGCATGTTGAATTAGTGTTGCCTATTTATGAAGCTAGAGCAAAAAATATTCCTTCTCTACAAGTTTGGCGGTCATTTTTAAAAAGTTCTAGGGAGTGAGGTAGAAACCTTGTGACACATATAAAATGTGCTTTTTAGTGAGCTAATAAGCAGAAATTAACCATTTTGGATCACTTTATGGAAAATACAGGGGAAATTGGATGTTTTTGACAAAATGGCGTAGAAAATTAAACGCTTTCCACAAGTGTTATATATTTTTGTAATCTACTCTTCAATACCTTTCACTTGATACCCCACTCAAATTTTTGAAAAAATATTTTTTTCCCCGTGACAGCAATTAGCGCCATCTTGGATTCCCAGTTAATCCGACCAAGTTGCTATTCTTATTTTTTCTTTGGCCCATCAGACCGCACATTTTGAATATTTTTCTATATTTTTAGTAAGAGCGGAAATACGATTTTAGGGGGGGGGGGGGGGGGGACACGCAAAATTTCGATGTTTTTTGACAAAATGGCGCCGAAAATTGAACACTTTCCCTAAGTGATATATATATTTGTAATCTACTCTTTAATACCTTTAATTTGATACCCAACTTCAAATTTTAAAAAAAAAAATTTCGCATGACGTGAGTTATCTGCCATTTTGGATTTAAACAGCTGATAATTTTGAGTTCGCTATATTTTTCCTGTGTGCGCGTCAAAACGATCTTTAATATTGGAAAGTTTCACGTTTCTATCTCTTTTTATTCAAAAGTTATTGGAACCTTACAGAGTGACAGACAGACAGACAGACACATGAACGAAACTATAAGGGTATCTTTTTTTGGTTTTACCAACGAAACCCTAAAAATCAAACTTTATGATAAACACTTTTCTTTTTATGACTCTGTGACACGAATTGTACCGAAATTTTGAAATGGCCCAAATATCAATTATTTTCTTCACAGTTGTCAAAATAATTGACAAGAAAACAATAAATTTAACAAATAGTAAATTAATAAAAATCAATAATTTTCTCCTGAGTTGTCAAAATAATTGACAAGAGAACAATAGATTAAACAAATAGGAAATAAATAAAAATAACTAATTTTCTTCACAGACGTCAAAATGATTGAAAAGAGAACAATAGATTAAAGAAATAGGAAATAATAAAAAAATCATTAATTTACTTCACAGTTTTCAAAATGATTGACAAAAACAATAGATGTAACAAATATGGAATTAATAAAAACATTAATGTTCTTTATAGGTGTCAGATGCATTGACTAGACAACATTATAATTAAAAAATAGGGGATCAATAAAAATCTTCCTTTTTTTGATATATATGGGCATCAAACTGAGTTCAAGACATCGATGGATGAAATCTGGGGTCTCTAATCTGTTTATGGCCCTTCAGATCCGGCCCGGATCTGGATAGTATGGTCCTTAGTGGGCCTGATGAAGCAAGCAACATTCAGCTGTCGGACTTCACAATGGTAGAGAATCTCCATATTCTAAGCTCTCAAAACCATATTTTTTTTGGCCAAATAAACTTATTTTAAGACTCGTGCTGATCTTCTATAATGTTTGAAATGACATTTCATTATGGAGAACATAACATTTTGCAATGTTTAGGTTCATTTGTTAACGTGTTTCGTGGCGCGGCGGGCCGATTGAAATCGTTTCACGGGCCCGATACGGCCCGTAGTTTGAAGACCTCTGCTCTAAAATATATAATTTTCAACTCTGATTTAAACTCTTATTTATATTTGTCTCCCAAAAATAATGTTATTACAATAATTCTACCCACAGAGAGATTTCTTAAATTTTAATTATTACATATTATTGGTTATTTATATTATTACATATTATCCCCGCTACGCGGGGGAGACGGGGCACTATTTACGCTACTGAAATCGACCCAGTACTTTAGTCTGCACAGATGACAGACAGACATATTTTAATAATCAATTTTTTGTACTCAAACGTGTAAATCCATAAAAATGTCGAAATCGAATTTTCGTGCCATCACAATACATTCTCTTTTTATCAGAAAGAAAATATACATTCAACTAAAAAAAGACGAAAAAACGAAAAGACGAAATCAACTATAAAAGAAGTTATTCCCGGAAAAAAAAAATTTTTCTAGATATTGATTAAAATAAGTCTGGTTTTGCTAAAAATCTTAAACGAAGTGTAATGAAGATAAAGCAATGATCTGTTAAACACGTTTTAATTTAGTATGAAGTATATTTTACTAGATGGATAAAAAACGCTTTAGGTGTTAAATGAATACTATCAATACTTATTAGTTATCATATATATATTCTCTTTGAAACGTTTCAACCCTTTTTCAAATTGTTTAAGGTTATTTTCAATCAATTTTCTTTCAATACATCTGGAACATATTAATAAATTGGTATAAATTCAAAATTCCTTCCTTTTCTTATATTTCAACTTTTTTTTTGTTAATAATAATATTTTGGAATTTTTCATCACAATTCCAACAAATATGAAAAAACAATCCTATTATTTTATATACATATATACAAAATAATTTCAAAAAAAAAAAAATTTACTTACAATCTGTGTACTGTTAAAAATTCCATTGTCCAGTTAAAAATTCCAGTGTACATTTAAAAATTCCTCCATAAGAGTTCGTCATAATTAAATAAAAAAATTAATATATACTAAATAAATATATAGTCAATAGTCACATATTTTAAATAATACACAATTCAATATAGTAATAAATTCAATACATGGGTTTTTGCCAAATGAGAAACATTACATTCTTAATCTATTTGATTCATATTGAAATTTGTTATAGATTTATCACCGAGAACGTTTAGATCACTTTATTTGCTTAAATATTATAATATTCTCATAAACGAGTATTTATTAATTTTACTTTGAAAATAAGTATGTAACCATATTGTGTATATTTACGTCATTTGAATAAAAACTTTTATTTAGTTTAAAAGTAATTTAATTAAATTAGATATTATTATATTTGAGTTTCTGATTACTATGTAATATTAGAATTTTTTCGAAACACTAAATATTTATTTATTTAATTTTTTAATAAAATAAATCACGCTGGGGATTGTAGAAAGCGGATTACGAAGTCCGGGTAGGTTTGGAAGCTTCTTCAACAAGAAGGGTGTTGAGGAGAGAGTGGGGCGAGTGGAGGGGAGAGCGGGGTTAGTGGAGGGGAGAGTGGGGCGAGTGGAGGGGAGAGCGAGGTAAGTGGAGGGGAGAGCGAGGCGAGTAGAGGGGAGAGCGCGCGAGTGAAGGGGCGAGCAAAGAGGCATAGGGCTCTCTATTAAGTGTGCAGCACTTTTCCACGTGGTATGAATTCGAATTATAAATAAAATATATTTAAGATATAATAATAAGAGAATATATTGTGCAAATTGCATGTTCGCCCAACTTTAATTAACAACAGATTAAGTATTTCAAGTTGTTTTTCAAATAATAAGCCGATTTCGAACAAGATGATTAATTTTATACACTTAAGAGTCATTTATTTAAATATTCAAGTACGTATTAGACTTAATTAAAGAGCTTTTATTAATTATTTATTTTCTGAAGATGAAAAATTAGGGAAATACTTCAATAAAGATGTAGCATCACTCATGACTTGATTGTTTGATGACGTCAAAACGAAAGTATTACGAAAAACTTAATTTCCTCTTGGAAATTTTAACATGAAACCTTAAATGAAACCTTAAACATGAAACCTTAAGAGTAATATTTAAAAAAAAAAAAAATAATATAATTAGTAAAAGCCTTGTTTACTCTAAAAAGCAAGGAACTTAACAAGACATGTATTATTTAAGTTGGCAAACATATGATCTATACCTACATTATACATAATGTTTTTTGAAAACGAGCATTGCATTTTTTATTTAACATTTATCCTTAAAGAAAAAATAGAAACAATTTGGAGACAAGGATGAAAATGAATGAAATCAAAAAAGAAATATAATTTGTGTGAATAGTTAAAAGTGAGTTGTGAGTGTAAAAGGAATTGAACAAAACTATCATTTTCTTTATCAAAACAGCGTGGGAAAAAAATATATCAATCCTATCAAAAATAATCAATGATCAAATGTAAAATATATCAAATTATTTAACAAAAAAAGAAAAGAAAACAACATGCATATGGAACAGTTTACACAATTTTTGGATACCATGAAAGTAATAAACGGCCTTAAAGCAGGGTAGGCAGGTAGGTCAAATATATTTCAAACAACAACCCCGGTAAATGTTTTACACATTCCTTCTTTTGAAAACTTGATTTAAAAAAAGAGAACTTTAAGAGTATTTGAAGTGACAAGAAAAGGGAACTACTTGATCATTTCCAAAGACTTGGATATGAACAGTAAATTCAATATTAATAATTTTAAGTTGTACAACCAAAAACTTATGAAACAGAAATATTTCCAGCCAGAAACCTAATAATAGAAATCAGGGCCGTCCCTAGACGTGGCGCCCGGGTCAAGCTGACCCGGGCGCCACGTCTAGGGGGGCGTCGCTAGGCCCCCGTTCTTAAAATACTAGGTGAATTTGGCAATAAAGGGGGGCGCCACATGTGCTTTTGACCCGGGCGCCTAAACCCCTAGGGACGGCCCTGATAGAAATCATTCTGTAAAATGTACTTTTCTTAAAACAATTTTGAACTGTGCTTGACTAAGACTTCAAATAAGAATAATAGAGACTGTTCTTAGTTTGAATAAAGTATTTTGATGTTTTAATTTAACTGAATTTTGCCTCAGCATAAGCTGATTTGGTTTAACATTTATAGATAAAACTTTAATTAACTCAGTCACAGATCACTGTATAAACCAATTAAGGCATTCATTCATTCAATTTAACTGAATAAGCTTCAATATTCAATAGGACTTATAATTTATTATATTTAGTTAATAAAAATACTACTTATTATTCTTATAATACACTACATATTATACCTCAGAGTATAAAATTAATATTGATATAATAAAATAATAATAAATATAAAACATAGTGTACGATGTATGCATTTTTATGAACGAAGAAACCCTTGTAGTGGCTTACTGGCAAGCATTTGACGGGATTTTTTTTTTTTTTTACATAAATTAAAGTATCAACTTTCTAAATTAATGCAAATTCATAAATCAATGAAACACGTGTTTTCAGAAAAGAACAAAAGTACTAAAATGCTTACCGATTCACTTAGTGCATCGAATGACAACTTTGTAGTAGACTTACTAGCCCCAAAAGAGCCCCGTAAAGTTAGCTATGATCATTTTTTAGTGAGTTGTCAGCTATGATGACCTCGTGATATTTATGTCCTAAGAAAAGCGAGTTAGTTACACATAGTGTTCTTTTTTTAACTACGTATAAAAACGAATCAACAGTTGCTGACTATGTAGCGACTTTAAGAAAACACGTAGGTGATAGCAATTTTTCTGTGAAGTGAGCATGTAGTTTGGATGATTCCGCAACTGGTATATTCCTTAGGGCACAATTTATTCCTGGTACAATAGATGGAGCCATCACAGAGCGATTGCTACAAGCAGAGCTGAAAGTCCGAAAAGTGTATAGTTATAAAAAACGTATTTTGTCAATAAAAGAAATTTCCAAAAAGTGGTATCTTTACTTTTGGTCGAAGAATGTTCAGGAATTTTTCAGATTTTTTTCACTTTACATAAGCGAGATAGGAGGGGGGAGGGGGGCACTTTTCACACCAACTTCAAACTCGCCTACGCTCGCCCTATCAAAGTTTATATCCAAAATATTATATATTTTTTTAATCAGCTAAACGTACTCTTTCATATGATACCCCACACAGTCTCCAAACAATTTAAGTTTTTTAGGCAAAACCAAGGAGCCTTACATATTTCCGCGTGTGTCTGTCTGTCCATCCGCCAGTCCGTCGCCTGCTCTCACGGCTACACCTTTCGTCCGATCAAAGAAGTGCAAAAAATCTGCAAAAATTTCTGAATATTCTTTGGCCAAAAGTAAAGATACCACTTTTTGGAAATTTCGAAAAAGTATTATTTTATTTTTTATTGACAAAATACGTTATTTTTTTTTATAATTATGGTCTTTTCGATGTATTTAGTCCGGTCCAGTGGCAAAAAAATACTTAATCGAGAGAGAGAAGAGATATCGATTATAAGAGGCTGGGAATCGATAACCTTTGCCTTAGGTAGTCGAAAAACTTCCCTAGATTGAATAATTGTAGAATCGATCCATCGAATCTGAAATGCTGTTTCCGAACATATCTCAAAAGTTTACATACAAATTTTAATGTCGGCAAATAATACAAATTAAATTACGATCTTACGATTAAATCCTATGATCTTGGTATAAAATTAATAATCAATAAAAGAACAATAATAGATATTTTCGTTCAAACAATACCCATCTCTATATGGAGATACAAATAAATATGTCTTTATTATAATTTAATCCAAAGTTGTACCCTTCGCAATACTTTTAGTAGTGATGGATCCTTTTGAAGTAGGAACGATGCCGTTCCAGCTGTTTTTAATTTATTTTCGCAAGTTTTAACGATCCTCACT
This sequence comes from Gerris lacustris, assembly GCA_951217055.1. Taxonomy (NCBI): domain Eukaryota; kingdom Metazoa; phylum Arthropoda; class Insecta; order Hemiptera; family Gerridae; genus Gerris; species Gerris lacustris. The sequence continues at coordinate 29,381,546 of OX578285.1, read as the reverse complement.
TAAAATTTGTTAATTTTTTACGTCATCCATCTAACTTATACAAAATATATATTGTCTTGGCTTGAAAATGGCTGGTCAGGCCGAAACGTTGCCATGTGAACGATAGTTATTTTATTGATTACCCTAAAAGGATCCATCACTACAGTTAAAAATATGTCTTTATTGTTAAAATCAAAGATTATTATAAAAAATCTGAGGTTGACACCGGAGAGGGAGTATAGCTATTACCAAAACATACATTTATAATATCAGGCCTTCAGTAAAGAGCTGCAACACACGGACATAGCTTTTAGCTCATGTACGGAAAACGTCTTCCGCCCTCTTGGAAAAGTTGAAGTATCGGATGAATATAAAATAACATCAAACGAAGAGATATAATGCTGTGCCAGATGGGTACGACCCACTTCTCGGGAGAGTGTGAGTCCGGCACCTTAACAATAATTTCGATGAAATCGACAAATCCGCTCAGAAAAAAATCAACTATTTTAAATAATTATTGAACTATTTGTATTTTGAAAGTAAATGAAATTGAAAAATTTGTTTCTGAAATTTTGAAAAAAAAGGTTGGCACTGCTCCTGGTATTCATCTAACTTCAACTTAAAGAAGGTGCGAAGCCAAGTTACACACCATTCTGGAAACTGACCATTCCCAGTTTCCTTCGCTTCGAGGAACAAGTTGAGCATTGGACAGCTTTGAAGCTGATGAAATTATAACAAAATGTACTATTTACTTTTTTTTTTTTTTTTTTTATAATGCCGGCAAAGAATAGAAAGTATGTAATGATAGTTACATATTAATTTTCTACTCTTTTAGACCTTTAAATTGATGAATAACATGTCACTGTCTATAAAAACCTTTTGTATAGTCATCAACCATATCGACCGCCATCTTGAAAATATTAAGTGTGAAAATTCCAAAATTATATGGTAGTTTCAAATGCTGAGATGCACCTGTGTGCAGGATTTCTGCCAATTCTTACGCCGGTTATTGTTAGACAAACAAAATTTTCAATGCGTTGTTGTAACTGCTGGCGGCGAAGATTTAGATGGAGATGAAGATTTAAGGGAGAGAGAAAGAAAACTTATTCTTTTTAGTACAAGTTGAGACTAACAAGAGGTACAGGACTCGTGTGTACTTAGAAATGGATTCGTTCTTGAATATGGATTTATTTATATTATCTGAGCTAAACCATTGTTTGAAAAGAAAAATCTGATTAAACATTGTTTCAGCATGCTATATTTCAACCCCTTTGAGTCATTTTCAAGCTAAAGCTTTTTTTTAATAACGCCTACTTACAAGTCTGTTAGAAAAAGTATTTAACAATTATGTAATATCCTAATTTAAAGTAGACGAAGTTGTTAATTTTTTAAGACGCATTTTTTTCTGAATGAAGAATAAATATAAGTAATATATAATACAAAGTAAAAGTAAAATCGATTTCAAATTCGTTTGTACTTTTGATGCGTTGCATTTCTGAACGTATTTAGGATGTACTGGGCAATAATAATCATTGCCTACTAAAAAAGACCTTTCATTTGATATACATGACAAAACTTAATTTTATAATTTTGGTAATTTGAGGTAGCCATTTTAAAAATAATGTAATAATATGTATACTTCCTCTCTCTACTCATCAAGAGTTTTTAAATGATATGCAACATGGCGTATGCTTAAACATCCTCATTTCGGATATATTTGTTTTAACAATGGCGGGAAAACCTCAAAATTTTGTAATGATAGAGTTGCATACTCTTTTCCGACTTTTAAAGACCTTTAACACTCTTAAGAGAGTCCTCGTCACTGAACAACAATACATTAACAAAGATTTGGTTTCAAATTCTTCTGACGTATTTATAGGTTGTATTGCTAAAGAACCTCTCGTGCAGGTTGTCACTATAATTTTATACTTCAGAGAGAATAGCTGGTGGATGAAACATGTTGTATGAATAGATGTATTAAGAAAATGCTTTGAAACTTTATATCTAAATAAAGCTCTTATTTTATAACTATGTATTACCATTGTTACATTTTTTCTAATTTTATAACTATAACAAAATCAATATTTATTATATAATTATTGTTACTATTAGTTGGTCCTACAAGGAATTAATCAATCGTGTGTATTGTGAAGTCGATTTCCAACTAGGACTAATTTTGGTCACTGGGCGATCCTGCGGGGGACATCAATAGGTATTGTCACTTGAGGCACCCAAGGCCTGTGACGTATAACCCTCAAGTGGCACCCGACGCCTGTAACGTATAACCCTCAAGTGGCATAATACCTAGGCAGGCACCCGACGCCTGTGACGTATGACCCTCATGTGGCATGATACCTAGGCAGGCACCCGACGCCTGTGACGTATAACCCTCAAGTGGTATAGTAGCTAATGACGTTATACAATAGGTTAAACTTTAAGCTCACGAAGTTAAATTGATGTCCCATCATCTAACATTCAGAGGACGTCAACTGGACATCCCTTAAGGTATAGAAAGAATACGTTACTCGTTACTCTTATAGATTTAAAACAACCTAAAATCTGCAGGTTATTTATCGGTAGTTGGTAATAAATATGTTTATACTACATATGAAACACATACAGTACTACTGTATGCTTTACAGTACTGTACAATGCTGTGCTGTACTGTGGTGTACTGTTGTTGTACTACATATGTATGTTTGTACTACTATGTTTGTTTTAATTATTTATTCTATAGGGCAAGAAACTAAAAGTATTATGTAAACAATCTAGGTCATGGCTAATAAGGTGGGAAACCTACATTACCGATGAGTTAAAATATATCACATACAAGTTTTATCTTTTGAAAACAGTATAGGAATTAACTTTTTCTTGCACTTTTGCCAACTTGTCCCTTTATTAAAATTTGATCTATTGTTAATTTTCTGTGGTAAGACACATTTAAAACATTCGAAGTTTTCAAACATTCTTCGATGACACATATTTATACTGCCTGCTATCGAAAGATAACTTATGTTTTATAGTCAGGTATTTTTAAAACAGCGCATACATATCTTGAGTAACAGGCGTAATTTATATTCCTGCGTCGTATCGAATGATTTTATATGCACTTAATGCCTTCTTAAATAAAAGTGGTTTGGTTCGTTCGTCTTCAGTTCTTAGCCTTGCGATACCGTCCGTAAATCAGTTCACCATTTTCTTCTAACAAAAAATATTTTTATGACCTTGAGTTGCATTTGTTGTTCTTTGACAATTTCTGGGTGTGAACAAAAAATTTAAATTTGTAAAATAACACTCAGGATTTCTCCTTATGGTCTACTGGGACTCAATACAAGTTTCAGCATGCTATATTTCAACCCCTTTGAGTCATTTTCAAGCTAAAGCTTTTTTTTTTAAATAACGCCTACTTACAAGTCTGTTAGAAAAAGTACCCAAGTAGCACAGCTGATCCAAAAGACATCCCTGGGATATCCTTTTGTCCAGATTTGATCCTGTCCATAATTGTTTATCCATGGGTTCCCCTATGGTTATCACGTTTTGGATACCTCATTGGGTCATCCTAAGGATGTCCTACGGATGTCCTTAACGGGATTGTCCGGTTAAGGGTATCCTATGGATATCCAGTAGGGGATATCCTATGGACATCGAGTTTAGGGTATCCTATGGATGTCCTTAACGGGATTGTCCAGTTAAGGGTATCCTATGGATATCCAGTTGGGGATATCCTATGGACATCGAGTTAAGGGTATCCTATGGATGTCCTTAACGGGATTTTCCAGTTAAGGGTATCCTATGGATGTCCTTAACGGGATTGTCCAGTTAAGGGTATCCTATGGATGTCCTTAACGGGATTGTCCAGTTAAGGGTATCCTATGGAAAAAAAATAGAATTAGAATTAGATTTATTTATGTTAGTCAAAGGATGATGTTTCAGTGAAAGCTATATTGAACAATCCTCAAATTATTTATAAAAGTTATATATTTATGGTGTAAGGTTAAAGTATTCATTTTGAGTTGCTCTTAATCGGAAATGTCTCATGGCTGAGTGGAAAAAGCGCGGGACTGACATTCAGGATGTCCCGGGTTCGAATCTCCCAGTGGGTACATTGAAATTCTAGTAGGAAAATTATAATTAAGGGATAACTTCATATGGGAATATAAATTAATATTCCATATGCCAATTGTCGCAATTATATATTATTTTTTACAAATTACATTTTAAGCATCCAGAATATGTCCCTAGAGTGTCCATAGGATATCCCACGGGATATGCTATGGACGTCCCGTGGAGGTTAGAAGGCCGGACATCGGGTCAGCCATAAGACGTCCAAAATCAAAAATTTTACCATCCAGGGGATGTGCAATAGGACAAAGTGACTGGTCCTGTGGATGTCCCAGGGACAAAGTCGTGCTACTTGGGTATTTAACAATTATGTAATATCCTAATTTAAAGTAGACGAAGTTGTTAATTTTTTAAGACGCATTTTTTTCTGAATGAAGAATAAATATAAGTAATATATAATACAAAGTAAAAGTAAAATCGATTTCAAATTCGTTTGTACTTTTGATGCGTTGCATTTCTGAACGTATTTAGGATGTACTGGGCAATAATAATCATTGCCTACTAAAAAAGACCTTTCATTTGATATACATGACAAAACTTAATTTTATAATTTTGGTAATTTGAGGTAGCCATTTTAAAAATAATGTAATAATATGTATACTTCCTCTCTCTACTCATCAAGAGTTTTTAAATGATATGCAACATGGCGTATGCTTAAACATCCTCATTTCGGATATATTTGTTTTAACAATGGCGGGAAAACCTCAAAATTTTGTAATAATAGAGTTGCATACTCTTTTCCGACTTTTAAAGACCTTTAACACTCTTAAGAGAGTCATGCTGTCTAAAAACTTTATACGTAGCAGTCCGCTAAATTTGCCACCATCTTGAAAATATGATGTGTAATATTTCTAAAAATAAACAGATGTCACAAATGGTGAGATGCACTTGTGCGCCAAATTTCATTTAAGTCGGTCAATTTGTAGTTATCGTGAGACAAACACTCTAACATTTCAAAGCTTTAAGTCTCCTTAATGAAGAACAACTTACTGATGATGCGGTGCATAAAGAACTCGCCTAAAGAAAACCATTTTGCTCTTTTATATATATATATATATATATATATATATATATATATATATATATATATATATATATATATATATATATATATATATATATATATATATATATATATATATATATATATATATATATATATATATATATATATATATATATGTTTTTTAATATGTATTTAAAACTCTGTCTGGTCTTTTATAATGTTTGAAATGGCATTTGACTATGGAGAACTTATATCTTTGTGTGTTTAGGCACATTTGTTGACATCTTTCGTGGCACGGCGCGGCGGGCCGAATGAGGAGACCCAGCTCTAAACCATAACAATTTCAAAAACTTTTATTTGCTTTATTTCTATTTACATATTTTTGTCTCTCAAAAATAATTTTATTAAAATAATTTCAGCTACAGAGAGAATTTTTATTATTGCATGTTATTGGTTACTCATTTTGTTAGATCTGAAATATATTCAAATTATTTATAAAAGTTATATATTTATGGTGTGAGGTTTAAGTGTTAATTTTGAGTTGCACCTAATACCTAATCGTATATGACTCTTAGCCGAGTGGATCGAGCTTCAAACTGACATATTGCAATAAGTATTTATTGTGTAATTGCCGTAGCTAATAGTTTACAACTGCATTATTTTAATCATTTTCATTTTAAGCATCCAGAATTCATCTCAAATCTGTTTCTACTGGATATGCTATGGAAGTCCCATGGACGTTAGAGGGACTCCCATCGAGTCAGCCATAAGACATCCAGAAGCAAAAATTCTATCCTCCACAGGATGTGCCAATAGACCAAGTGACTAGTCCTGTGGATATTCTAGGGGCAAAGTCGTGCTACTTTGGTGTGAATCTTATATAGATACCGATATATATATAGTCTAATTTTGATGAAATTTAGCTTAGAACTTTTAAATCCAAATGTGTCGGACGAGTTCTTTAACCAGCAAAATCACCCCAGCCGTCTCAAGATGGCGGTTTTAACCGTTTATTATAATGATATATTATGCAGTAAAGAGACAATTTTATTATGTCATCGGTCGGTAAAGTTTTGGCTAAGGTAATACAATTAAGAATAAAGAGTACCCTTTATATGAGAGCTTATCATGGGACAAATCAGGTTTTAGAAATGGGGGCCTTTAGAAAGGTAAGACTTAAGTTGAAAAATGGCAGTGGGCAGGACATGTTACCAGTATGGAAGAGAAGAGATGGGCTCAACGTATCACTGATTAGTACCCCAGGATGGAGTCAGGAAAAGATGCAGGCCGGTGATAAGATAGAGAGATGATATCGACATCACCGACTTTTGTGGGATATTATGGCATCGTTATCGTTCAGCAAGACATAAAGAGGCATGGGCAAAACTATGAGAGGATTATGCCCTTCGTTAATTTAAATTATGTAGTATTTAAAGTTCTACAATATCTTAGAAAAAATAATCAAATAATGTATCTACTACATGTTTTTTTACAAAGTCAAAAATGTATAATTTTTTTTGTGTAGGTATACGTAATAAAGGTGGCTATGTAATTAAGGTTATTGCCATTAACTGCAAAGTATCAAATTACTTTCGGAGATACAGGTGTGTTAATGACAGACTGACAAGCGCAGGAAATTATAAGGGTCTTCAACTTATAGCCTACGGAGACAAAAAACATAAAAGGCTTATTACAATACACTCTTCACTCTCTTGTTATAGAAGGGTTTTGAGAGAGTGAATTAGATTTATTGACGTGTTTATGAGTTTTGTACGTAGAGCTGACAGGTGGGGGTTAGTATCGATAGTATCGAGTTTCCACCAGTTGATATTTCCCGGGGAAAATTATCGATACCCTGAAAAGCCAACTAGCGTTGTACGTTTAATTCTTAATATTGCCTCAGATTTATATCTGGTGTTGCAGTACGAAGAGCTCACTGTAGGGCGCTTCGCTCACCCCCCACCCTCTCCCTTCTCGTTTAAGCATGGAACATCACCTTCCTATCAGCTGTCAAGTCGTTATCTGCATGTAAGTAATTGTTATATATTTTAATTTTTTTTATTACTTTTAATTTGATTATTTAATTAAAATTATTTTTTATTTTCTTAAATATATTATTTATCGTATTACAATTGTTTTGCATTGCAATTATTATTATTATTTGTTTTTTAAATGATAAAATATTTATTTTATTGCAATTAATTATTTTACCGTTCATATTTTATTTTATTATAATATAAACAACTAGACTTCGGTGTTCACGCTTGGAATCAGTGGATATGCTTCCTATTATTATCATTAATTCCATTATTAAGAAAAAAAGACTCTGCGACTCGCAGTTTGGGCGCTATTTATTACATATATATATATATATATATATATATATATATATATATATATATATATATATATATATATATATATATATATATATGTATATATATATATATAAATTTTGTATAAATGTAAACATAATATATATGTTTTTTTTTTGTGTTTCTATCCAGTAATTTTGGGTATATCCCTGATTGCTGTTCGATAAAAATGGAGGAATTAATTTTATATTATTTTATATATATATATATATATATATATATATATATATATATATATATATATATATATATATATATATATATATATATATATATATATATATATATATATATATAGAACAGCAATCAGGGATATACCCAAAATTACTGGATAGAAACACAAAAAAAACAACATATATTATGTTTACATTTATACACCTATATTTATATATTGAATGTAAAAACTATGTAATTATGAATTATTATTAGTTTAACTAATTTTATTATATTTAATTTTTTTTTTTATTAATTATTTATTTTTTCTTTTTTAAAATATACATTTTTGTTATAAGAGACGAGGCCCTAGCTCTAGGCGATTAACACTTATTGAAGGCCCTCACTTTATTGTGTAAAAATCTACTTGTTAATCATGAGGTGAAATAAACAATTATTATTATTTCATTATTAGGATCAATAAATAATCAATAACCAAACTTTCTTAAATATATCTACGCTTCAAGACTTTCATGTAACGAGAGTAAAAATAAATAAAAAACAGAAGTAAGTGCAATCAAATTAGTTTAGAATTAATTATTTTAAAGACAAACTCATGAAAAAGTAAACAGTATACATACAAACAAACAAACAAGAAATAACCGAACAAACGTAACCAAAGAAAAGTATACAAATAGTAGTTTTAACTATACAACTGTTATATTTATAAAAAAAAGTTGAAAATCTTCAAATCGGTTTATACTTTCTCATACTCGTAGTATATAAAGAGAAAGTATTGTGATTTAATCAGAATACGATTTTGATGGATATCCACGTTTTGAGGCCAACTTAGTACAAAAAAGTGGTTTTTAAAAGAGCCGGTCTGGCGTTTGTAGTCCGTGCAGACGCTAAACTATACAGGCCCAATTTTTGATGAAATTAGGCATACGGGTAAATAAAAATTATGCCTCGAGGTGAAATCAAAATATGGATTTTAGCTCCAAATTTCATTTTAACCGCAAATACAAAGTTTTTAAATCCCAAGTCTCTGAAATGAAGAATTCTCTTTCTACGCTCGGTCAATTATCGGAGGAATTGGAAAAAAAAACAAAAAAAACAGTACGAGTTAGAATTATTTAACAATCTGGTAATAATTATTTGTGCAACTAGTGCGCAAAGTGGCACTCGAGAGAAATGTTTAGGCACAAGTCGCAGGCGAGGGTGAAATGGTTTCTTGAGTGCAGCAGACACTTTAAGCCATAGTTGCACATTATATTTTTTTAAAGTTATTTTTCATCTGTATATAAAATATAACAGAACAATCAACAACTACTGACACTCGACAATAATAACAACTATATCAGCTGTTCAGTTTTTAGCCAATGTTGCCAACTTTTTTTTCTAGCTTATACGATCTGACTAGTAGAGGCATATTATTTATGTTCGTAAATTGGACCACTAGAGTGTGCGAAAGTAAAATCGGAGAGGGAAAAACATTTATGTTCGTAAGTTATACACTAGAGTGCCGTTCCCTGACTTGTCGGTGTCGGTACGGTATCGGGTATCGGTAAGCTCGTACACTCGGTACCGATTCGGTACAGACTCTTTACCTTATATCATAATGAGTCCTCCCTGACTAGGGCGGTATGCGTGGGAGCGGGGCGGTAAGGGATCGGTATACAGAGAGTCGGTACGAACAAGCAGTTAAAACAGAAGCTGTAAAGTACTATCTTCTTCAGACGACGACATAATCAAGCCACGACACTACCGTTACTGCAAGATTCCACCGAAGTATACCGACAAGTGGGGAGATGAAGGCGGTATCGGTAAGCTATCCGCAAACCTAAAAACCTGTGGCAATATGCTGAGAGCCCTAAAACGTTTTATCATCTTGTCCGCATCCTATTAAGAGGTTATTAACAGCATAGGCCATCGAAGTATCACCTGTCAACCAGTTGATCCTAGATGTCAATGGATTAAAGGAACTAACATATGAAGTGACAGGATCTCTACTTCGTGCAGTTTCTATTAACCGTCGCATAAAGTACCTAAGCTACTCTAAAAGATACAACGTATTTAGCTTGTTAAATGCAATTAAAGAACTACTATCTGTTGCTAAAAGAACAGTAAATTCAACACCTTTACACTCTTAATAATATTTTTAAGACAGGGAGAACTTTTTATACGTCATTCTTCTTCATAAGTGTCTCGTAAATATGAAATCGCTCCGAGTTCAGTGCCTACAATTTAGAAAAACCGGCGGGATTCGATATTTAAACTACATATTAGTCTCATACTATATACTTGATATAGTTTGACCTCCCAAATCTTGCTCCCTGCATCACAAACAAATTCGACAATGTTTGCCTTTCCCAAACTTGCTTTCTACGTTGTAAACTAACGAATGTGGCAGATTCGATCAAAATAAGCTTGTAAAATGGACCTTCCTTCGTTGTAAACTAACGAATGTGGCATATTCGTTAGTTTACCATATCGATGAAGAATCCAACCAACGAATATGCCATAATCGTTAGTTTGCATTGTCAAATATTTTGTTTTTACTTAAAATTTCATTGAACTATATTCGTTAGTTTACACTCGAAAATGCAAATATCTCAAAAAAATTGTATGCGTTGTAAAGTCACGAATATAACATTTTTCTAATCCTATCAAATAATTAAGCTAAAATGAACCCAGAATATTAAACTGCACTTAAAACTGAATAACTTAGTCCTCAAAAACAAAAGATTATATGAAAGGGCCTACTTTATCTAAAACATTTTTTGTTTTTTCGCTCTCCTGAAAAGTAGGGTTTTCATATTCGTGAGTTTCATGGTGCCGACGGACTTGAATTCATCGATTATAAGACGCACCTTGAATATAAGACGCACCCCGATTTTCACGACGCATACTTATATTTGAAGCCCTACGGTAACTTTCAGATCCCATGTTATCTTTTTATTTTTCTTTTTGTGAATTTAAACTGATCTCCAGAACTTTTATTTATAATCTCTTGCAGAATGTGCGAATACTATGCTCGCGTGGTTTTACTACCCTCGGTGCCTCGCTCGGGTGCAAACTCCACACTCGCCTGCAAAATACTATTTTCCGCACTAGACGCGTAATGTATACCTACTATTACATGTTGATGAACATTCTATTATTTTATATTTTATTTACAAATTAAAAACTAACTGGAGGAAAAATTTAATATGCAACTCGAGCTTAAAGTGTCTCTCTTCGTTCTCGCCTGTGGCTCGTGTGTAAATATTTCTCTCGAGTGCAGCAAAGTGCCACTTTGCGCGCACTAGTTGCACAAATAACTATATTTATAATTATTTATCTATTTGATTACCAAGGTAATATATTTTTTTACTACGTTTACTACGTTTTACTAGCTTGCTTTCTTGTTTGTTTGTTGTTTGTTTGTCCAGTACAAATCTTGCAATCGATTTTTAACTAACTTCCCGAGTTGCTTGACATATGAAACTTTTAGAATAGCTCTGAACACGATGACAATGCAATATTTTAATACTTTTAGCCATCTTTCAGCAGAATTTAATTCGCTTTCAGCAAATTTTGCTGTATGGAAAGTAAGTTCGGAAGTTATTCATGTTGTGCAAGTTATTTTATTTGTTTTGACATGTCCCATATTTACAAGCTTCATTTTGACGGGTTTCAAATTTGTGATTTTATATTAAGAGATAAACACTGAATGACCGCGAAAAAGGAAAAGTAAACAAAGAAATAAATTAATTGATGTGTGACAACCAGGTTTGTTTACACATGTGTCCTAGGTATCGGTTTAATTTAAAAACGTAGTATATAAAAAGTTATTTTTATCTTTATCTTGTAATTTTATTGTATTATTAATAGAACTAGTCCTTTGGGTTTTGTCAATCACATCTCCAGCGACCTTCCACAGTGATAGAACAGAACAACATTGCTGCGTTAATCATATATCCTGTACACTGTTATCCTTTCTGAAATCGTTCCTTTACCATGTAATCTTAACGTTAAGAACCAAGCATTCGATTACCAACAAACATTTTCAATTCTTTTGCATAGCTAAGCATTCCGAATATTTATTTTAAAGTTTTTTAAAGTTTGTTTTTTATTTACTTATTTTGTTATCGGTTTGAAACCAATAATGAAATAAGCATTTTCGAAGTGTAATTATAAGGCTGTTGTATTGTTTTTTTCTTTCATACTTTTCCGTCAATACTACTTAATACAAATACAAATATATATTATTATTATTTTGTAAATAACACCTATTTTTTATTATTGGAAAAAAGCAATGAAAACGTTTGTAACGTTTTCACATGATAAATTTGTATATTTTAATAGTCGTGTCTTCTTGTAGGTCAATGATTCGTTGTCCAGTACGAACTTTGTTTAACCAGTGTGAATATTTTTATTTTACTTTTTGTATAACGTGTTTGGTACAAACTATGTGTTTTGCTTTTGCAAAGGACGATAAATTCCATTGGGTTTTCTTGCCAAAATCGCTATATTGAAAGCGTACTGGAGAAGCGTGCCATAAGATTTCAAGGGAATCCATGTTGAGTATCTCTTGCTTGTTTTCCAGTGTCAAGTTGTTTTCTGTTTCCGTGATGTTTTGGCTTCTGTCTTGGCCAGGGAACAAAAGGGGAGACTGCTCTGTGAGGAGCATTAAGGAGCGAGTTATATGGACGGGACGGTAGGCCGTGGCCGACTAGGCCTCGTCCGGAATACAAATCTAACCGGCCACAAAGAGCGGAAACACTTGATATGCTCGCTCAGAGGCATAACGCGTCGTGAGTCCCCTACTCGCACCGTCCACCCCGCGCATGGAATTATTACCGAGCCTTTTACAATAGATAACACAAGACTCCCTGCCAAATAACTGACAACAATCCTTGAGAAGCTATTCTTTCACAAGCTTCTTCTACTGAAGCTTTACTCACACACCAGGTATAAAGTAATCGGTACGCTCGAGTACGAGCCGCACTTATCTACGGGTTATATGCCAATACCGTTAATTAAAATGCGACGCGAGCTAGCCAGTGACCTGTCTTTGTGCTTAGCTTTAAGACCTGTGTGATTGTAAAGACGGTTAACAGATAAATCATACCCTGAACTGCTTTGGAAAAACTTAATTCTTGCGATCTATTTATGCGGGGCATTATGCAACTCTCGTTCTCTGAACAAAAGTATAAATTAAATCCAACTTCAGAAACTGTTTACTGTCTATTTGGGTACAGGTTCAAGAAATATTTGTTTATAAATCAGGGGAGTAGCTATCGGGCCGCAGCGCCCGCGGCCGCGGGCTGGCGCAGGCTTGAGGGACAGCAAAATCGGAAAAGAAAAAAATGGTAGAATTTGAAAAAGAGAGAAGGTGAAAAAAATAATATGAATAATATAAATAGGTTAATAATAATAATAATGAAATTAATAAATTATAATAATTACATTAAAGGGTATTAAAAAAGAAAAAAAATGTTTCATCAAATATTATATTGTTTATGGAAGTAAATTAAAAAAAAAAATCATTCTAGGAAACTCTCAATCTTAAGTATTGAGGTTGAAACGGCACAGACATTGGATTTTAACGATATAATTAATAATTTTGCACATATTAAAGCACGTAAAAAAACTTAAAACTTCACTTAAACTTTAAAGGCTGGTTATGTTTTTATACAATTTATTATTTTTTATGTATATTTTATCTTTATTTACTTTTTGTGAAGTTTTAATCCAGGAAAATAAGAAATAATAGAAGAAATAATTTAAAAGCTTTAAAACTTTGAGAAAACACTCTTATGGGATGTAGTAGTAAGAAACAGTAAAGTTCCCCCTTCTTGGAGGGGTGCGTCCCCCCTTCTCCCTCCTTAAAGTTCAAAATTTAATATTAATACAAAACAAATTAAACTATTAATACAAAAACTATTTTCACATAATTCTTCACAATAGGTCCTATGCATGTTTGAAGTGAGACAAGCCGTTTTCGAGATGCAGTTGGAAAAAGATAAAAATAAATCCATCAGCTTATTTTTGCAAACCATCATATCAAAAACTACTCTTACGATTTTAATGAAATTTAAATGGTAGGTCATCATTAGCCCATTGTTGGTCCCATACATTTTTTTTTTATCTTCCACATGCGCACTAACATATACACTATACACTTATTTACACCTACATTTTCAAAAGCTCATCTAATTTTGATGAAATTTAGTCGAAAATTGCTTGTAGATAGCCCCGCATTAATTTCAAACGTCTGCCCTTTTTAACTTTTGCTTAATTGATACTATTATTCATGAAATTAATCAAAACAATTTTAACACAAAAAGAGGGGAAACATTTGAATAAATTAGACAATAACGGTTTGTAAGACCTTAAAATAAATAAAGTACGTGATAGGATGCGACGAAGCTATGTGCCAACTAATTAGCACTCTATTTCAATTATGCTCGCAAATCCGATGCACTCTATATATTTCCGACTAAGCTGAAAATTAAGAAGTAAAAGTTGTTTTTCTAACATAATAAAACCTATTGACCATTCACATTATTCGATCGAGCTAAATTAAATTAAACAACATTCAGGCAGATTGAAAATTACATTTTGCTAAATTGATAAATTATATCATGATTGACAAACCAAAATTGATCGAAAGACAGACACACAGGGAATCAAAACTGTTCCATCATGTCTAAAACGGATTTCTGTCTTGGAATTTTTAAACAATTTTTGCCGCGCTGCTCCTCATTCACGTAACTAAATAAAATTAGTACTCAAAAATAAATGGTAAGCAGAATAAAAAAAATGTATTTCCACTACTGTAAAACTTAAAAGCGCATGCAAATATAACCTTACGTCTTAAACCGAAATCCAAAGGGGGTGTAGTAGTAAGAAACAGTTAAGCCACCATCTTTGCCTAGGCTATATTTTGCCCCCCTATAGGAGATAAAATATTGGATATAGAAAACAGATTGAAGTAAATTTTTTTTCAGTAGAATCCAAACATGCTATCAAAAATATACACTCCAATTTAAAATTTTGAAGTTGTGTAACCTGGGGACAAAGTGGGTGGTTGCCCCTAGTGCACGATTGCCTGACCCACCCTGTATATACAGGGTGGACAAATAAAACCACACTTTTTTGAACACTTATAGCTCAGCTTCTGTAATAGATAGAGATATGGGGTTTGCGGGGTCTGAAAACTGCATTCTTCTACTTTAAATTTCACATCTATAACTTAAAAAACTATTGGGTGAAAGCCATGCAATATCGGTTTGAAATAGGGTCTTGAAAAAAGACGTTGTCCGGGTAGTAATCGTTGTCTAGTATTATAGTTTTGATAGAATTAATTACCATTAGGTGGAGGGGGGAGGGGGGGGGTCTTTGTAGGTAAGTGGGAGGAGTCCCTCAGTGTTATAACAAACATTAAAGATGTGTTAAGCACAAAGTTGCCTGAAATTGAAGATCAAATGTCAAATTACACGTTTATGCAAGATGGCGCCCCGTCTCATCGCTCCTGGCAAACAATCCAATACTTGCAAGAGAATTGCCCAGTCTTCATTCAGCCAGACGAGTGGCCGCCCAACAGTCCTTACCTAATGTTATGTTTATATGTTTAATGTATATGTTTTCACAAAAGTGTGTTTTTTTTGCCCACTCTGTGTATATATATATATTATACATAGATTATATTATATAAAATTAGAAAGATAAAGATGACTTTTTATGTTTACGTAAATGCCATAATATTATCATGGTATGTAACAATAATAATAATCAATAATATTATGTGTGGCGTTGCGACACAAAGCTAATGTATATTTGATTAAATCCAGCTCATGTATATTTTAATTAAAGATCAATTCTTGTTTGCCCTGTGTGCAAACTCGCCAATAAAATATACAATTAAAGACTTGAAAATATTTCACGAGTGAGAATATCGTATGTTTAGGAATTACATGCAGTTTATTTTGAGATGGGAAAAGTTGGAAGGGTTTTAATATGGTGTAGGATGCGCGTTCCCTTATTTTCTACTCAACCACAAAACCAAATCAATCAATTCGACATCAAACTAGTTTAAGGTCTCTTTAATGAATACTAAATGGAGAGAATTATTAAGTCCCATTTAATTAAAACGTATGAAGAGCCATACACACGAGTGTGGATAAATTAGCCGACAGCTTTTGAAGTAAACTTCTACTAATACTGGTTTGCTTGTTCATTAGTAAGTGAATATCACCTTCTGCTGTTGCAATTGTTATTGAACACCACATTACATTCGTATCCGAGTATATTGGAAGTCGTACAATGTAATATACAATTAGGTTTGTTCCAACCCCCCTGTTAATAAACCGTCCTTTGTATCTGTATCGTCCCGCGGATCATTCGGGAATCGTTTAGGACAGGTTTTATACGCATACACAAACATTGTAGTGTAATCAAATCATGTCAGGTTGGAACGGGTTTAGCACTATAATTCGCAACGTATTAAAAACATTCAAGGTAACATAACAGTTAGAGAACCTTCCTGTTGATATTTGTGACGATTGACATAACTGCACATGTCATACAAACCAGTACTTGGTACTGTCAGAGGAGCGTTTGGACCGGATAGTAAACTGTTCTCAAACGATCCCTGTGCGGGTTGGAACAGTTTGGAGGACGTTACGAAACACTGTCGCAAGTCGGATTTGAACGGTTTTTATCCATTGCGCATGCCCATGACGATCCACTGCTTACGGTTGGAACAAACCTATTGTCTAATTCCGAACTACGGTTTTTTTTGTTGTGTAAACATTATTTTTAATATACCTACTACAATTTATAATTTATTAAATATACCTACCAAAATTAATAATTTATTTATCATAATCGTCAGAAACGTTTTAAATCTTAGATTCTTTGGGGAGGAAAGTGCCCCTAAAGTTGGACCTACAGTTTTTTCAACAGCTATACAAAAATATAATGGATATAGCTTTTGTATAGTTTAAAGGCTGTACGCACCAGCACAGAAGATATTAAGAATATTGTTTTACATATATAAAACTTTTTTAGACTCATAAATCCATCACAATCTTATAAGAAACTTGAGTTCTGCATATTGTGTATTATGATAATTATACATTATATTTCAAACTACTGCATCTATTTAAAAAAAATAAAAATAATGATAATATTAACAAAAAAAAACTTCAACTCAACATCAGCCTTTCTTCTGAGCATAAGTATGATAGGAAGTATTGTTATAGCTAGCTCTACGTTTAGCCTTCATTATGTGTATTCAATTATGTCCGCAAATCATACGGAAGTATCTCCAAATGCACTCTTTGCCGTTCAATAGATCCATATCAAATACGGAATTCTCCATATTTCTCACGTTTAAGATTTACATCGTGAGCCCAATAACGTCTTCGTTTCATTTTAAACCATGAATATTCGTGTACCATAAATATTAATAAAATTGCAACAGGTGGTATGAACAGTACATTGCCACCTCACTGTTGTAAGTGGAATTGTGGACGATCTGCCGATCGGCGTCCTACCAGTTAAGGTGGGTTTATAGAATGCGTTTTTATACGCGCGTTTAGGCTATATAGATAAAAATACATTCTCATAAAGCCAGGGAAACGTCACTGAGTGTTTTCTCCCACTCTTCCTTTTTTTTGCACTTGCGCAGTGTTCCGTTCAGGTTATAAACATAGCCGAATATATTATTAAAATACAATACTAACTTTCTAAAAGGATGGTTGTAAAATGAAGAACAAGTGTGTATTTTATATTTACTATGTAAATGGATGACTCAAAAAATGAAACTAAACATATAAACAAGAAGGAAGAGGACAGGAAGGTTTAATTCAGGTTAGTTTTGACGCGAGAAAGTTGGTTTGGAACCAGATTTTCTAGCGTCATGTTATGACAGCCAATACATTATTCTGATGCGCGTTAAAAACGCAGGCTATGAACCCACCTTTAAGTGTGAATACGCCCGCAGGCCACGCTTTTCGTCATAGGGTTCCGTTCACGAACGTCATGAAGCACATGTAACCAAAAAGTCTCTGGCTTACCCAAGTGGCACACAGTTAAACAAAATCCTAAATCACAGATGTTTCGTCTTTTATGTAAAACCTTCCCAGATTGTAAGCATCAAATTAGAGATTAATTTCATAGTTGTAACATTAAACTACAAATTAATAATTCTTAGTCTTTATGTGCATTTTAACCAAATTAAAATGGTTTAGTTATTTCTCGGCTGACTCTATATTTAACTGTACGACAGTTCCCTAAATAATCCTTTAAGCTTTCTCTAAACAAATTGTCTCCCATTTGCAATTTATAGCACCGATTTCCCCTGGCTTAGCCTTCTCTGTAAACTACTTGTTGCTTCTTCTTTCCCTCCTCCCTAAGCTTAACAAGACTCTTTCCCTCCTTCCTAGGCTTAACAAGACTCTTTCCAACCTTACTGCAACCAAATGTTTTTTAAACATCACGTTTCCACCCTCATTCTACTCTTAAACTTTTTCTCTTATGTTACACAGTATTATAAACAATATTCAGAACACAATCTTTTGTACGAATGTCACAAAAAATGATCCCTGATGTCTGACACAGATTTCTGTCTTGGAATTTTTGAAATCGGAGACAAAATATTTTCGTTCTTCAGAACGGGTGATGTCGAATTGGGCCCAGGGTCTGTTAGGGTCGTAAAAACGACGGTTGAATTGGGCCCATGGTCAGTTCGAAGGCAGTGTCGAATTGGGCCCATACCTCTACAATTATGACCTGCAAAATGGAATGCTCGCATCCACCTTAGTTTTAAATACATTCAAACATCTAAAATAGATGTTTGGTTACGGTCAGATGGTGGTCAAACTTCAATTTTAGATGATTGAAACATCTCCTTTTTATATCAATATAAATAGTCGTGTAATAATATTTTATGTTATATTTAATAATATTTTATGTTATATTTAATAATATTTTATGTTATATTTAATAATATTTTTGTTATATTTAATAATATTTTGTTATATTTAATAATGTTTTATGTATTAATATTTTATGTTATGAGGGTTGAAGTTTTCGAAAAATAGGAGAACGCTGTGTGGTCAGAAGTGGCGTTGTACTGATAGAAAGTGTTCCGTGTATTTGTTTAAAGCTGTAGGTGCATAACCATGAACCGTGCCCGAACCTTCATCGGCATTGTATTTCGAACAGTGTAAAGCGCAAGGCTACAGAAACTTTAACTGAACCGCCCGCAAAAATGATAAAAAAAGAAATCGTTTCTGCACCAGAAAATTATCAGTGGCAAAGTAACAACAGACGACATGGATCGGATATGGAGGAACCTAAACCACGCAAAAAAAAGTAAAGTGCCACCTCTCCCTAGGTGTATCGCAGACGTCCACGAAACTTTAGACAGCATCCCTATAAAAACGACTCAGGGTGAGGAAATGTTATTGAATTTACGAGCGGAAAATATTGTGGTGTTTTGTTCCAAGAGGAACTTAGAATATCTAGCAAATATTGACAATATTTTCATGGATGGTACTTTTACCTATGCACCGATAAAATGTTGCGTTGATACAGACATTGATCACATTACGTTATTGAGTAGGATTATTCGTAAGTTTAAATAATAATTATACCTGTTGCCCAACTGACCAGGGGCCCAATTCCACTCCGTCCCTTCAGGGACTCACAGTAATCCGCCTAGAAATGTTTTGACCGTGGGCCCAGTTTGACCGTGTCCTTCAGAACGATCACACAGCTTCCGTTACCTTTTGTAAGCTCGGAAGCAAAATTAAGAACAATAGAGAGACAATGGGAGACTAAAACTAATTTTTTGTTTGATAACCGAACTTTTTATTTTTTAAATTTTAAAAGTGGGGCCCTTAAACTTGTCTAATTGCTATTACGGTTTTGTAGTCATTAAACTGTCCACTCTATAAGAAAAGTCCATCAAGATTTCGGTGAAAACTGCTTCTAAATTAAACTAATTTATAATCAGTTACTTGCTTTTCCGGTGAAATCCACGTTACAAAAGGGTTGAAGTCCGACTTTTGTCTTCCACTTCTAGAAGCAGCTTTAGGTCGTGATGTTGACTACTAGTAGAAGCAAACAAGATACATTCCACAAACGTAAAATATACTCGCAAGATAAATAAACGCAAATATACTTTGCTTCGAGTTAACATCACGATGCACCACATCCCTGATGATGCTTCCAGTAGTGGAAGCGAAACGTCGGACTTCAACCGGAAAACCTAAGTTATTGATTTCGAGTCAACCCGCAAAACCATTTACGCACTAAGTTAAACTAATTTATTCCAATTGGAATTCAGCTATGAATGACATCTGAATTAATTTGACTAAAGGAAACATCAAAGTTTTTTATTAAGTTAATCATGTAATAAACAAAACTCCACAAACCCCATTAACTCCAAAACTATATGAATAATCTCCAATGATACAACAAATCCAATACAGAATTAATATACAATACGATATACGATATACACCAAGCTCTCCTCACTCCATGCGTCTCTCTCGTAGTCCTCCCTCGTTTTTACTTAGTGCTGCCAACCACACATTTAACATCAATAATTAAATTTTAATAGAGATCTTACAATCATAAAGAAAATTAGGAATAACTTTTTATCGCTAAGTAGTTGGTACAAGAGAAAACGGCAAAGGCTTTAATGAAGTCATATCATTAACAAGCGGCGAACGTATTACCGCAATACCAGCATAATATCTATATAATTTTAAGCAAAGCTAGATTTAACTAGTGAGTTTAATGGTTTGTTTCGTATTACTGAAAATTCGATTCTTATAATATTATCAAGTATTTTAATTTTATGATTAACAGTATTTGAGGAGCAGGGTCAATAAGGAAATACCTCTTTAAGACATTGTCAAGAGTTTCAGCTGTCTATCTCTTCCTCTTTATCTTCCTTTACCAATAAATAAATGACAATGTTAATACCATCATGAAGTAATAAAATAGATTATGAAAAAGCATTAGAAACTGAATTGTACAATTTTCATCAACAAAATAATAATAATAATACAAAATTTGCAGGACTGACATATATTAAAGGCTTATCAGAGGGAGTATCTAAGATTTTCAATGAAATGGAGTGTGATTTGTTTTTTGGGCACAAACCTATAAATAAGATAGGAAATACTTATTTTTCAAAGCTGAAAGATAATTTAGATTTTGGAGACAAAATGGGTATAATTTATCAGGTCCCTTGTTCATCTTGCCCAGCAGTATATATAGGAGAAACACGACAAACCTGGAGGAACAGGCGACAACAGCATGAAGGAAATGTAAGAGCTAAGGACAATAAGACAGCACTGGCAGCTCACTCTACTGAAACGAATCACCAATTTAATTTTGAGAACACGATGATACTTATGAATGAATCTAACAATAAAAAAAAGACTTACATTAGAAGCATTACAGATTTCAAAAAATAATAATAGCATTAACTATAAGAAGGACTGCAGAGAATTAAATAAGTATTATGTAGGAATAATTTAAATTTTGTTTTTTTTTAATAAAAGAATACTATATATGTAACGCAGTCAGTAAATAACTTAATAACTCAAATAAGATGTAAAATAACTTACTTAAAGATGTGCTCTTTTTACTCTATTAAAAGCTTTTTTAACTGTTTTTAGCCTTATCATATATCAGTAACATCATTAATAAGCCAATAAATGTATACATTTTAGATGATAAAACAAATAATTCTCACAAATAACTCAAAGAAGATGTAAAATAACTTACTCACAGATGTGCTCTTTTTACTCTATTAAAAGCTTTTTTAACTATTTTTAACCTTATCATGTATCAGTAACATCATTAATAAGCCAATAAATGTATACATTATAGATGATAAAACAAATAATTGATTAAAAAATAATAATAAAATAAAATAGCACTGATAAAACTCAGTCGTATATCCAATGTTATGAGCCAGCTGACCTAACAACACACACTTTTTTACGTAAGTGACGTCACACTTCCCCGGCGTATTACTGTGATAGAAATAGACTGTGATAACAGACTGGTTTTTTTCGTTTTTATTGTTATTTAAGTTAATTTGTGTGTTCTGTTATCCTTTTTTTTAATTGTTTATATTTATGGAATGAGAAAACTAAACATTTTTTAATTAATATTTTAATCCATTTCAAACTTTTTTAATGACAAGTTACCAAGTAGGTAATGAATTGTAACTGGAAGTTGGGAGTTGTATTTAGTTTTAATTATGTTATTTATCTTGAAATGGAATTATTGATAGGATTTACTCAGGAACCGAATAAGGTAAATAGAACTTTAATATTGTTAAAAATGGAAATAAGAACCTTGTTCAGCTATATAAGAGATTAGTAAATACCTTGTATTCAATTATGTTATAGGCTTGAAGATGACCTAAGGAGAAGGTCGAAATATAGCCAGGATGTATTGAAGCAGTTGTAATCATTTATTATCCCTGTTGACCTATTTTTTTAAAAAAACTACATTTGTTCACAGAATTGTACAGTTAACAATAATTACAAGTTCAACCAAAATGTCCTAAATTTCATTCGATGTAACAACATAGTCTAACCGATAATTATGATCACTTAAGGTCGATTGATATACAAATACAATACCTAAAAATTAAGAGTATCCTTACTTACCAACTCTTTATAGGTACTGCCTCAAGTTGGTAGCTACGCGATTGTCTCTCTTTCAACATTCTTGATGTGATTTATATATTCTACTTGATAATTAAAGTTTCAAAGTGGCTGAAACGCAATCCTGAATTTAAAACAACAGTCCTAAAAATCCATCTAATTTATATAATGTGTTAAAGTTACCAGATTGTGTTGTAAAAGCCTGTCGTTTTTGTGTTAATTTTATACCATTTTGTTACTAGTCTTTGTTAAAATTAATTTTTATTTTGTATTTGTTATATTAGTGCAATTTCGTATGTTTCTGGTTAAAGTTGGCTAGAGAGGAGATGTTCGACTTATTATTATAGTTATTGTTTTGACTTGGAACATATTTTGTTTCAAATAATTTTATCTTCATGTTTTACTAACGATCCTCACAATTGCCAAAGAGAAGGCTTGATAATGGCAGGGAATGCCGAAACGTTGCCACGGAAAGTAAAAATCTGAGTACGATTTTTTATTGCACTAAAAGGATCCAAAACTAACATAAAAGGCTTAAGAGTATATATATATGTTTTATTTCAATAAAAATAAGAGGGGAAAGAAAGCTACCCTTGTGAGGAAATGTCCCCTTTCAATCGCTATATAGATTCGTTGTTTTTACTTAGATGAGCCATTTCCTTCCGTTTTTTGCCACCTTAGAATGTGAATGAAATCAATATTTTCGGTGGTTTTAAAAAACTTTTTTTTAATACCTTCTGGACACGTGATCGGATAGGAGGGTAGTGATGTCTTCTCTGTAGAACCTGCAGTTGAAACGTTTTCTAAAGACACGACATTAATTCAAGTCTGTCGGGGACATTAATCAAGGCGGGATAGGACGAGGAATCTACTCCCGGTCTCTAATAACATCCGCTTCTCTCGTCCCCGACGTATTTTTGGAAATCCGGTTACACGGATGATGCCCTAACGACACTGCACGTGTCCGTCCCACTCGCGCGCCACACGGGGGAAAAAAATACCTCTCACCCTGAGGTTTCTACTTCCAAGTTCGGTTTTTTTAATAGATAACTACGATAATTGTTCGAACAGGAAGTGGTAACGTGAAAGAAACGGTAAAAAAAGGTAAGTTCCTAATAACCTCAGTTACTGTTGTTTACGACATGAAAGATCCCTCTGTTAAGACAAAACCCCTTTTTACGTCAGATAACTGAAATTGCCGTGACAAGGGTGATCATACTATATATTTCTATTTTTGGCGTCAAAGCTTATTACATATTTTTAGAAATAAACATCGAAACCGGCATGATATTCAGTTGAATGTTGACGTTAAGGATTGACATGCCCTTCCTCAATGTATAGTTAAAGGACTAGTTTGTTCCCTATACTTTTTGTATGGCTTTGAGCTTCCCAAAAAGACCCTAAAACGTTAGGGGTATACTTAAACTATACTCTTATAAGTTTCTTTTTTTTCTTAATCTCTTCCTGTTTATAAAAATACAGTAGTTTATTCGGTTTTAATTTCCAATGATACTCTCATACAGTTCTTAAAAAATTCCCAAAAGTTATCAGAAAATAACTTTTTGGGAAATTAAAAGCGTTATCGATCACTTATTTATCAGTAACCACACTATGTGATGTTTATTAGAGATCGGTTTCGATGAGTTAAGTAAGTCCGATTATCCGATTATCTTTTCAAAATAAATTTGTTTCATTTTCATTCTTTAAATTTGTAATCCATTAGGTGCCGAATTTGAAAGTCTTCCTTAATCGTTTTGAAAGTGCTACACTTTAAATTATAAGATGAAGTAATTTCCTTTTTATTCGAATGATTATTATGTAGATTTTGTGAAGCTTGAACATCAATAGTCACTTCAAATTGTTTATAAATAAACTGCCAATTAGTGTGGGGCACATAGCTTCCTCGCATCCTATCACGTACTTTATTGATTTTATGCATTTAAAAGCCATTAATGTTATTTAATTGTTTCCCCCATTTTTTTAATCTGTCAATATTGTTTTGATTTTTTACCTGAATTAAAGTATCAATTCAGCACAAGTTAAATACCGCAGACGTTAACTAAACAAAACAAATAAGTACGTTTGAAGCTATACGTGTAAATAAATGTATATTTGTGCGCATGGGGAAGAGAAACAAATGAGCGCTGAAGGTTGAAACTTAATTATGACCTACCATACAAATTTCTTTAATATCGGTCTTTTTAAAATCGGAGTTTTTAAGATATGTTGGTTCTCAAACATTGAGCGACAGACAAACTCGGAACCAAAAATGTTCTCTGGTGTCTGAAACAGATTTCTGTCTTGCAATTTTTGAAATCGGAGACAAATAATATTTTCATTCTTCAGAACGATCACGTTGCCTTCAGTAAGCTTGGAAGCAAAATGAAATCTCAAATCTATTAATTTATGAAAATGACTATCGGCTGTAACAGAAATAAAGTAAGAGTTTAGCGAGGATCAGTCAAAAAATAAAAATCCAATATTAGAGACGAACTGACGTTTAACATCGATACACAATACACGTATCACGTATAATTACTTTATTAGGGTATAAATCATAAAGGGTCAATTAATGTTTTATACCTTGATAAAGGCCTTGATAAAGACCTTGATAATGTTCTAAAACGTCAGTTAGGTACTAATATTCAAAATTCCTTTAATGAGGTTAGTAGCCTATAGACAAGTCTTAGAAAAATACATGGTACAAAATTTCAATTGTTTTTACCTTTTATACAAATTCGACAACAAGAAGTCACACTGACATTTTTAAAGTTCGCATAATGTGACGCTAAAATGTAAATTTGCAAGATGAGATGAAAATGTTAATCAGCTCCATGAAGGATGTCAAAGGTTTTGCTGTTACTTGGACGTCTACCTATAGTTACATGACATGTATATGTATATGTCGATATTATGTTTGCACGCGGCCGTCTGTCATTCTGTCAAGAACATTCTACCCAAGTACGAATAATAATTTTGTTTCGTACAAAATTAGATGGGAGAATCGGCTGGTAAAGCTGAGTCGTGTATTGAATAATATTGACAACTGATATTTATATATAAGGATTAGTTTATCTACATTTAGAAATTATGATTTCACTTTAAACTTGTTTGATTTATTGATGAATCACCATGACAACCGATGTAGACATGACATGTGTGAAGATGACAATATAGATTTAGACATTAGACAAAAGTTAATAAATGAAATTTTGTATTTAGCACCAATTTTATACTTACTTGGGCTTTATCTGAACAAAACTGAAGGGAATCAACAGAGTTCATGATTCCCTTATTTTCCATTACTCCCTGCTCAACCTGACAGGGTGCAATGAGTAACTTTCCTCCCTGTAAACTAGGGAGAAAATTTCACTTTTTCTCCCATCTGGAGATAAACTAACTTACTCCGTGGCGCAACAGCCCATGGAGGGCCTAGGCCTGCCAAAGGGCTTGACACAATCATATGTGGAAAACTAACTCCGTGGCACAACAGCCCATGGAGGGCCTAGGCTTGCCAAAGGGCTTACACAATCATATGTGGAAAACTAACTCCGTGGCACAACAGCCCATGGAGGGCCTAGGCTTGCCAAAGGGCTTACACAATCATATGTGGTAAACTAACTCCGTGGCACAACAGCCCGTGAAAACACTGGACTTGCCAAAGGGTTTGCACAACTACTATAAATGTAATGGGTGACACGGGTTTGGTGAGTCGATCCATCTGCTGTATAAACAGTATAATTGGCATTCATAACCAAATAGATTCCACTACACATGAGTTGCTACCCGTTTATATGGGTAATGATGGGAGCACTAGGCCCCTTGCCGGAATCGGAAATCAAACTGGGAGCAATGAGCTACCAGGACACTATTTTAAAAGAATACCTATATGCATTACATTATTCCACGAGTTTGATTTTTACTTTTGTCTGATCCTCGCGCTATCCTTGATTCCATTTCACAAAGGTACCAACTATAAACCGTTGTACCTACTACGAGTAAAGTAAAATTTGTATACCTATCAATAAATAAATTTGTAAAGAAATTTTCCACTTAACAGCATTAAATAAGAAGGGGACTTTTACAGATTTTTTTCCTTAATTTAGCGAAATAAACACGAAGGTACAAAACCACCATTTTGTTGATTCTATCAACCTTTTTTGTTACCAGCACCTCCTTGCTTATTAATTACATATGTGTTAAAAAGTATACATTTTTAAATACATTATTGTACATACATGGTAGAGCGCTATACTGGAAATATAGAGGCCCGTGGTTCAAATCCCGGCGCTGGAGTATTTTTCTCTGTCTGTTTCCCGTAGTTAATAATAATTATAATTTGATTTACATTATTAGGTTTTTATCGATTGGCACCAAATGTATTTATAAGTACATTTTCCTTAATGTGAGGTGAAAATAATCTAAGCTTACAGCTTGGAAGAGACATTTTCCTTTTCTAATATTTATTACTTATTACATATACCTAATTCTAAATGTAGTTTAAAGTAAACAAATAATTTTATATCAAAAATTGTAAAAGATCTTTTTAAAATTTTTTAAATTGTTGTAGTTTTTTAAATGTTGTAGTTATATATATTATATATAAAAAACAAAATTGTTTCAGGTTTGAAAATGTCTCAATTTGGAGACGAAATATCGCCTTAAGATAAATAAATAAAATAGCAAAGAATATGGATTAGCTTTTTTATTTTATTAATACCCCTGAAGACAACCTTAGGAAAGATTATAATTATATTAAAGGGGACATCACATTAAAAAAAAATGGACATTTTCCTTCTTTATTTACAACATTATAAAAATATCTCGTACCATAAAATCAATAAAAAATAGTATTTAATTTGGTTTTATTCTTCTTTTCTTCGTTTGTTTTTTATTTACATCCTTCTGCTTATACCTTTGACATCCTTCTGGAATATCACACAGTGCAATGAGTCAAATATTTTTAATGATATTTCAAAATATTCTTACAAAAAAGGGGATAATACAGAGATTTTTGTGTTTTTTTTCTTATTAATACTAATATCTCGAGAATTTCTTGTTTTCATTGTTCAAATGAAGTTATCGTTCTCATTTCTGATCTGCGAATAAAGTTTTAATAATATTTTTTGACATTCATTTTGTTTGAAAACCCCCTTTCACAAATTTAATTAATACTTGTCGAATCAGTCGATATTATGAAGACTTTTTTTTATACATTTTCAAATTCATAGTTATTGCATCTCTACTCCATCCGGTTTTTAATAAATACTGTCAATAATTCATTTTAACTTTATATCAAATAAATATTTTCATTTATTCTACTAGAATTTTATCTACCTTCGATATTATATTTACCCTTTTCTATGTTATTTTCAAAAAATTGTCATTCCAATTTAAAATACTACACTTCAAAAAGTTATCAATTGAGCAGTTATAGCGTCAAAGTTTGTACGTTTTGAATAAATTTATTGTTTAAATCTTTTTAGAATTTATTTGCAACTGTCTGTGTCGAATATTTTAATAAATTAAGCGTCACGCCTTCTAAATTTGTTTGATGATCATATTTACACCTCTTTATTAATTTTAGAATTAATTAATTAATTACTTCGGCTGAAAATTTTGAGAGAAGAGTAGGTGCAGGATATTTCATTGTGACGCGTAGTGTTCTTAATTGATGCTGTGGAAAGCGAGCACAAATCAAAACTTTAATAGAATTGTAAATACTGATAGAAATTAATATAATTATAAGAATGGGTTTCTCTGTTACAAAGCGCTATTATTCAATGAGAGGTGTTTACAAATGTTTGCTTCTGTTTTCCGTTTCGAGCTTTCTCGAGGACGGCACGGTAAGGGACGGCCGAGCCTCTTCACCGGAGATCTCGGATAAATCTGTATAAACCGTTCGCTCACGTTTCACTCGCGTTGTTTACAAAGATTGTGCCAAAATCTCAGCTCTGAAAGCTTTTAAAAATAGATCCATTCTGCCTCAATGTAAACATATTAAGAGGAGAGAGAGGTTTTCATGTAAGAATGAGTTTGTTTAATGTAAGGACACTTTCCTAGGAACCGGAGATCTCGCGTCATTCAAGTCAAAATACTACGATATAAAACAGAAAACCGATTAGGTATTTCCCGGTGCATTTGTTTATCTTACTAAAATAGAAAATCGTTCCAACAGAGGTTTTATGTGTAGGATGAGTTGCTAAATCCAGTGTGATAACTTCGAGTCAAGGACGGATTAAGCTCTTTAAATACACTTTGGACTAAACATGTGGTTTATCGAGGTGTAAAAATTCGAACCCTTTGCTTCTACAACTTAACCATTCCCATATTCATCGACATGCCTCAAAATTCTTAGTCACCGATAAACAACCTAGGGGGGGGGGGGGGGGGGGGGAGGTCCAGTAATCTAACCTATATCTGTGGTCACTCCAAGTTATGACCCACACCCGATGTTTTAACTTTATTGAAAGGCGATCTAACTGCTCTCATATCATACGAGCTACCGAAGCTCCCCTCTTCAGCTTGCATCGTTAAGGTGGAAATACACATGCTAGTAACAAAGCATGCCAGTGGCGAGGAACTATCATGCCAGATGCTGGCTTGCCGCAGAAGCTGTGTATATTTGCCAGTGAAACAGCATGCTTTTATCATCAGGATGGTCGCAATCAGTTCCCCACCGTCAACTCGATGGAATGCCAAGACAATAATCAAAACCGCTGCGCTTTATTAGCATTCTTTTCATTCACATGCTTTATTATTATTATGTATATATACGTGCCAGTAAATCTCCTCCGCGAGCTACTCACATGCTGTATTATGTATATGCATGCCAGTAAATTTAGTAAATCTCCACCTTGAGCTACTCGCACGCTTTGAGAATCTAACTGCCCTCATATTACACGAGGTACCGAGGCTCCCCTACTCAGCTTGCATATTTTAGGTGGAAATACACATGCTAGTAACAAAGCATGCCAGTGGCGAGGAACTATCATGCCAGATGCTGGCTTGCCGCTGAAGCTGTGTATATTTGCCAGTGAAACAGCATGCTTTTATCATCAGGATGGTCTCAACCAGTTCCCCACCGTCAACTCGATGGAATGCCAAGACAATAATCAAAACCGCTGCGCTTTATTAGCATTCTTTTCATTCACATGCTTTATTATTATTATGTATATATACGTGCCAGTAAATCTCCTCCGCGAGCTACTCACATGCTGTATTATGTATATGCATGCCAGTAAATTTAGTAAATCTCCACCTTGAGCTACTCGCACGCTTTGAGAATCTAACTGCCCTCATATTACACGAGGTACCGAGGCTCCCCTACTCAGCTTGCATAGTTTAGGTGGAAATACACATGCTAGTAACAAAGCATGCCAGTGGCGAGTAACTATCATGCCAGGGTCTGGCTTGCTGCAGAAGCTGTGTACATTTGCCAGTGAAACAGCATATGCTTTTATCTTCAGGATGGTCGGTCATGTGCGAGCTACTAGCACAAGCCCTACTACCCCTGCGGTTTACAAGGGTGCTTTTCATCCACATGCTTTATTAAGTATATGCAATGCATGCCAGTAAACCTAGTAAATCTCCTCCACGAGCTACTCACATGCTTCATTATGTATAGGCTTGCCAGTAAATTTAAATACTTGCAACAAACAATTCAATACTTGCAAGAGAATTGCCCAGACTTCATTCAGCCATACGAGTGGCCGCCCAACAGTCCTTACCTAAATCCGATTGATTACTCTGTCTGGGGTTGGTAAAAACAAATAATCCACGTGAAAGGCAGAATAAAAGACGTTGATGATCTTCGAAAGAGGATTCTTCGTGCCTGAGATGATATGCGTCAATCACCTTTCGCTGGGGTATATTCATATTCCACATGAGAATATATTCCATATGGAGAAGGATAGTGCAGGCTGTCGAAAATGAACAAGGAGGACATATTGAACCATACAACAAGTAAAATATGCATTAGTTTTTAGGGTCCGTAGGCAAAACCAAGGACCCTTATATTTTCCTGCGTGTGTCTGTCCGTCCGTCCTCTCACGTGCTCTCACGGCCACACCTTTCGTCCGATCACTTTGAAATTTGGCATGTATGTGTCTTGTACCTGCCCACATATTTTAAAAATATAGCGACTTAAAAAAAATATTTGGATATAACTTTGATAGGGCGAGCGTAGGCAAGTTTGAAGGGGGTTTGAAACGTGTGTCCCCCCCCCCCCCCCCTCTATCTCGCTTATGTGAAGTGCAAAAAATCTGAAACAATTCCTGAACATTCTTCGACCAAAAGTAAAGATACCACTTTTTGGAAATTTCTAAAAAAATATTATTTTATTTTTTATTGACAAAATAGTTTTTTTTTTTATAATTATGGTCTTTTCGATGTATTTATATGGTTGTACTCCGGTTCAGTGGCAAAAAAATACTTTTTCAGAGTGTGTTTTGAGAATATCAGACCCTTAGAATGGTTCCAAGTAAGCTTTTTAGCATTTTAAGAAAACACAAAACACTGTTTATACACTTTACAGTTAAACGCTATATAGTGTGGCCTACGGTCAAGTGTGTGCTAGTCAGCACACAGCTAGGGTTAGCTGTGTGCTGACTAGCACACACTTGACCTGTTTATTTTTTGTTGTAATTTTTTTACATTCATTCTTTTAAATACATTTATTTCATGAAAACTATCCGGACAACATCGTTTTTTTAAGACCCTAATTCAAACAGTCATAGCATGGCTTTTCACCCAATAGTTTGTTAAGTTGTAGATATGAAATTTAAAGTAGACGAATGTAGTTTTCAGACCCCGCAAACCCCATATCTCTATCTATTACAGAAGCTGAGCTATAAGTGTTCAAAAAAGTGCGGTTTTTTTCCCCCACCCTGAATATATATTAGTTAATAATCATTAATTATCACACTGCTACATTCACCCTTAAGGTGAATTAATATTTTGATTTATAAGTATTTTATATTTATTCGAAATGTGAGATTAGTCCCTATTTGTGAACATAAAATGTACTTAAATAACGACAGTGCCCTTATAGAGGAAAATAAATATTAATAGAGAAATAAAATATCATTAATTTAACATTATTGCATTTATAAATGATCAATAAATGATATTAATTTATTCATAATAATATATTACCAATGATTTGGAATCAATAAGCGAAGAGTAAATAAGCCCTTTCTTTAGTAACAAGGGTATACGGTTTACTTGATTTACTTTTCAAGAAGTACGCGTACAGAGTACGGCTGTAGTACATATAATAAATACGTTCTTTGTTATAGTGCACAGAGACGGACGCAGCAATCCGCTTCAGACCCGTGCTTCCATTAGACCTCATTAGTGCTACACCCGAAAGGAAACTCGCTAAAAGTACCCTTACCCTTAATAGTATGTATGAATTGTAAAAGGGTTCGTTCATAGGTTTAGCCTAGAATCTTGTCTGGTTGGATTTTAAACTGAGTACTCCGAAGTTAAAGAGAAGGTAAAGAGAGGAAGTACCTATATTACCTGTACTGTTTACCTGTTCCCTTCCTAGGGTTCCTGATGTTTTATCTGTCGTTATCTGAAGCCGGTCCAAGGCTGTATCCTACACCTCGTCCTATTCACTCGGGAAAAGGGCCGGAAATCGGCAGACTGGCGGTTCCTCTTCACATTTACACCCTAAGCTCGCCAAGAAAGAACTAGAAAAGAAATAGAAAACCGCTATTGATATCTTACGATGACAATAAAAGTGACAAGTGATTGGGCCAACAAAGGATTATAAGGGGCCAGCTACTGAAGGACCTACCTGACATAGTACTCGCAAAACATCTTGCCTCTATACTACAGGCTTCAGTAATATGTCAAAATAGAGGATTTAACTATTTATAAGAATATAACGTATTCACTTCAAACGTCAAAAACAGGGTTTATTTTAGATTTTAAAATAATTCATAAAATACACTTTGTGAGTAGTGAGTATTCGTGACTTGGCCTGGACCATCTATAGGATATTCACATAAAATATCCTATAATATTTCTTCTGTATTAATTAATTGTTCAAATGATTTTTAATTAGAGTATTTTCTTGTAGTTATATAAGTTCTTATTATAAACTATAGTCTTCACCCCACGCTCTGTGCAGGGCTCATGCTAGGTATTAGTGGTTATGTTTCTATTATAATGTAGTCCTAGAAATTAAATTAAATGCCTAAATAAGGTTGGTTTCCAAAGCCTTCTAAGATTAGTTTATAGCAATGCTTGATATAACCATGGTATACTAAAAAAGAGATAAAATAAATGAGAAATTAAAAACAGTCAAAAACAATCGGACTTGGAAGTCATAGAACAATCATCAGCCAATGGTGCATTAATTTAATTACCAGTTTTGTTTCAATACGGCAGCTGCACCAGTAAATATTTATTAACTCTGGTTTTAGGACAAATTAATCAAATAATAAATATGTACTTGATTTAAGGAGCGGCAGTATGAGGTTTAAGCGCCTCAATCAGAAATTAAATTGGTGAACAATTAATGGACACTATAAGAGCTCAAAAAAATTATCAATTTCACTCTATTTAAGGTAGAACCAATGGACGTAGGACAAAAAAATCATAGGACCAAAGTTGTAGATCTTTTAAAATCAGTTGCCGCTGGTGGTATTTGCTTTTCGATACGACTTACCGTTTAGTCATGACCTCATGACTAAACGGTCCGTCGGACGGACGGGAAAATCTAACTTCATTTCATTAAATTCTAATCTTTAAAAAATCTTTGAATTTGCACCCGCCATCTTTAATTTCTTAAGGGGGGAGTAAAAATTGAAAAAAAAAAAGTTTCGAATATTTCCAGTCGGTTTAGGCCAATTTCCGACCAAACGCAAATAACCGCGAGTCTCTACATGGTCTAGAAGTACCCAAAAAAATGTAATATGTGAATTAGTGGGATTTGTCATTTTATATATTTACTTAACCTAATTTCTTGGATTGTATGGAATGAAAAAGTATCCGGAAAATTTGCAATTATGACCAATGACTGACAAAACTTTATATTTTATAAATATGAATAGATAATGAATTATTTACAAATTAATATCATTATTTATAAACAATATGGGGCATGTCTATATTGGTTAGTGGACATTTAGGCAAACATAGTTAATGGACGCGTCACAAGTGTACGTCTATGTTATGTTTACCTAGATTTTGAATGTTAAATTAAGTATTTAACGAAGAAATTCAAGTAAAACCCAATTATTTACTTTAGTACTACGAGTGTTTAGGTCCTCCAAGTTTCGTCTATGCATCAGTTTCTCTGTCGACCTCTCCGTCTCATTTTTACTAAATTTATATAAAATATTCGATAACACACTTTAGCTTACTTAGAAGGGTAACTTAACACTAATATAGGCATTGCCTTGAACAAATTTCGTTCAATTTCGAATTCGGAATTGTGTGTTAAAGTTATTTTTGGAACAAAGTTACTTATGGCTCGATGCAGCGTCTAGAGCAAAAAACGACCGTCATGAAATCGATCGATGGCGATAACTTGAGTAAATGATGATCGATTTAGTTAAAATGTGGTACACATGTCAATTTACCATTGCCCAGGACGAGTTCGTTGGACAATGTTATCCGCCCAAGCGTTTACGCACAACGCTTACGAAAACGTAAGCTTCAAAAGTAAAATTGGAATTTTAGGACGGGAAAATCTAACTTCATTTCATTAAATTCTAACTTCATCTATTTAATGAGAAAAACAACTTTTATATATATATATATATATATATATATATATATATATATATATATATATATATATCAGCAGAGTAATACCGTGTTTTTGCACACTGCAATAGGCTACACAATTTGCGAGAGACACCAAGGGATGTGCCACGCAAGTGTGACACATAGGAACTGTTCCAACATCAGACATAACGTCATTAAGATGTTGGCTCGGCATTATGCCATGTCCTGCATCGTTTCGTCGCGTCCGACTCAACGATGCAGGACATGGCATAATGCCGAGCCAACATCTTAATGACGTTATGTCTGATGTTGGAACAGTTCCTATGTGTCACACTTGCGTGGCACATCCCTTGGTGTCTCTCGCAAATTGTGTAGCCTATTGCAGTGTGCAAAAACACGGTATTACTCTGCTGATGTGTTTTGCCAGCCAAGCAAGAATGGCGGTATGAGAGCACCCTCGTCTCTGATAAGTCCTATATCTGATCTTCTTGATGTAGTATAGGTCCAGAGTTGGGTGGGCATCGTCGGGCCCCTGATGAGTCGGACGCGACGAAACGATGCAGGACATGGCATAATGCCGAGCCAACATCTTAATGACGTTATGTCTGATGTTGGAACAGTTCCTATGTGTCACACTTGCGTGGCACATCCCTTGGTGTCTCTCGCAAATTGTGTATATATATATATATATATATATATATATATATATATATATATATATATATATATATGTATATATATATATATATATATATATATATATATATATATATATATATATATATATATATATATATATATATATATATATGTATATTTTTTTTTTTTTTTTTTTTGTAAAACTAACACCGACACTGCAATGAAGTGTTAAAGATCGCTAAATTTAATAAAGGTGACCTAAACGTTTAAAATAAGAGAAAACTAAGTTTTTACCGATATCTTACGTTCTAATGTCTATGATTTTAATAAAATTTCATACACGCATCATCTAAAGTAAAATTGAAAATGGCATATAAAATTTCAGAAGTTTTGTGTAGGGAAGTGATATATTTTATAATTTTAAATGGAGTAGGCCGGGGCGTAAATGAGTTAGGGACTCACACTAATACAACTATCCTTTTTAACTATCAACTCATCATGACTACTTTTTCAATATTCAATACATATTTATTGCAAGACGCTCGCTTCAATGATAAAAAAAAGTTTTTCTTTTAATTTTGCCTTATCTCCGCTAAGTACAAATAGTTAGTTACTTTTAATTTTTATCTTTTCTGACTCCGCCATGTATAAGTAGGTAGGAGCGTATACTTATCAGTGTTATTTTACAATTTATATTTAATAATAAACGTAAGGAACTTCCTTCCTTAACGGGTGTTCCGCGACACCACACGTATATTTTTTTTTTTTCTTTAAAACAAACATGATATTTGAA
The DNA here is from genome assembly GCA_951217055.1 of Gerris lacustris. NCBI lineage: Eukaryota > Metazoa > Arthropoda > Insecta > Hemiptera > Gerridae > Gerris > Gerris lacustris. Next base: position 29,346,041 of record OX578285.1, on the reverse strand, counting down.
TACCAAACCCCGTTCCGTTTATGTTTGGTGCTACGGACCTATTTAAATTATGCCACCCTTAGAGAATGGGCATGTTCTAAATTCTAAATTACAGCATACATAAGAAAGCACTTAGTTTGCCTTCGCAACAACGCACCGCTTTGCAAAAAAATAATATCACAGTATGTATCTTACTTTCTGTAGAAGAAAGAAATAGCTAAATAAATAGCCGAAGTTTAGCTCCGTCAAATTGTGTACTGGAATACACAGTTTTAATGGAGCTATAAATCGGTTCGACTAGTTCATACAGTAAGAAAAGAAGCCTTCATCACCAGTGGCGTAGCTAGGGCATTGGGGGCCCTGCTTTTTTTTAATTTTATTAGATTACTGCAACTACAATACATTATTGTTATAAACAATACAGATTTGAGAATTAATAACTTGAAAAATAACATGATGTAAGGAACTATCCAGTGATAGCACTTACTGAATTGAGACAGATTTATGTGTGTGATATAGTGAAATATTAAACAAAAATAAAATTATGATATTGAAATAAACATAGTTTAGTTGTCTAAGAGGTCACGTGGTCACTGCCTCTTCAGGCGTCTGGGAGGATTGTCAGGAATGGTGCGGGAAAATAGACTGTGGACTAGTGGATTGGAATGGTCGGAAAGGGAGTCATGGAAGGATTAATATCTGGAAATGGCTAGTTCACGGACAAAAGGTACTTTGAGGTCATTATGAAGGACAATATTAGAAACATAGAATGGGGCGTCACCTATTTTTCTTAGGCTCTTGGATTGGAGGGATTGGATGCGATAGGAATTGGAAGGTTTTGTGCAACCCCAGAGTTCTATGCCATATGTCCACATTGGTTTTATTATTGTGTTGTAGATGAGTACTTTGTTTTGCATGTTGAATTTAGATGTGTTGTGTAAGAGTCAAGAGTCAGTATAAAAGTTTAAAGCGTGTATTGCATGTTTGACGGGCCCGCCCTGCAAAAAGAATAATTAGAATTTAATTAAACTTTATTTAATTCTTGTTTTTTATGAAAAGAAGAACGTGGATTTAGCAGTTGATACTTTTAATATAGACTTTAATATGGTAGCAGTTTAATAAAATGTAAATGAATTTATATTCTCGGCCTCGTGCCTGTGGAACTACATGTTTGAAGTTACTTGTGGGATTTCTTTTTTAACCTTTTCCAAATGTAATTTTATATTATTTTTGTTATAAACGTTGTTCTCTTTAACATAAATATTGATTCTGAAATTGAAGTGCTTCATGTGTATTTATTATAATATAAAGTAAGGGAAAGGATTATTTATTTATTTTGTCTGTTCAATTCTTAAAGCTACCAAATGAGGAATGGGGTTTATCATAATAGGATTTGCCACTTCAGAAATTTTCCTCTCTGTATTGTTCCCTAATTGCTTATAACCCCTAATTAATAAGACCTGCACAATGAAATTAAATTACTTTTTAATGAAATGAGCTTTTGAAAATGCCGAAAGTATCCTTGAGCGAAAATTAATATACGAAAATGAAATGCCCATGGCACTTAACAAATACAAATTATGAAGTGCCTTTGTTATTATGAAATAAAATAATAATATAAATAAATATAGTATAATAACTCTGCTATATTTCACTCTGCGTGTTTTGTTTAAAAATCTTTCTTTTTTTTTTATAAAATATTTTTTTAAGGCATTTAGGCAATGTGAAACGTGCCTTAGTTAAATCAAATTTTCTACGTTTTTATTAGCTTGCATTCTTGTTTGTTTGGTTGTTTGTCCAATACAAATCTTGTTATCGATTTTTAACTAACTTCCCGAGCAGCTAGACATTTGAAACTTTTAGAATAGCTCAGATCACGATGACAATGCATTATTTTAATACTTTTAGCCATCTTTCAGCAGAACTTAATTCGTTTTCAGCAAATTTTGCTCCATTGAAAGTTAGTTCGGAAAAAAACATTCTTTAATAAAATTATGGATACAGAAGACATTCCGTATGAATGGTCTAAAGTTTTAACAATCCTTTTGTACAAAAAAGGCGACATAGAAGATCCAAACAATTATAGAGGGATGTCTTTGGTAAACAGTTTTGCAAAATTATTTACATCTGTTATTAATCAACGCTTACCTAAATGGTCAGATGATAAGAAAATTATCCCGGAAATTCAGTCTGGATTCATGAAGGGTAAAGGATGTATGGACAATATTTTTATTTTGAACTCCGTGATCCAAAATTACTTACGCTTGCCAAAACGAAAAGTCATAGCAGTTTTGGTTGACTTCCGCAGGGCTTTTTGACAGAATCGTTCACACTAATCTCTTTAAAAAAACTTAGGCAAATAGGAATATCCGATAAAATCATACATATAATATCAAACCTATATAAATGTGCCCATAAAAATATTAAATTTAAATTAAATCAACGGAGTAATTTCTGGTCCTATACACATTTCAAGAGATCATCTACAAGGCGAAATACTTTCCCCTTTATTATTCAACTTATCAGTATTGATGGAAAAAGAGACATTGGATTACTTCTGTTTGCAGACGACCTTACCATTCTCGGTGATTCCGAGATAGATACAAACAAGGCTCTAAAAATCCTCTCGGAATACTGTGAAATTAATAGCTTGGAATAAATTTACAAAAACCTAAACCCTTACTTTCTGTAAAGGAAGACTTAAAAGTAGTGCCAATAATATTTACTACAACAACCAGAAAATAGAATTAGTCAGTAAGTTCAATTACCTAGGAGTATATTTCTCGAAAATATATATTCGAGTGTTCGAAGTGGCTACTAAGCAAGCTGTAAGTCGTAGTCGCGCGGCAGCAGGAGCTCTACGTGAAACTTTAGCCTGCAGCCAAAATATTAGCTTTGACGCCACTCTTAAAACCTTCTCAGCATGTGTACTCTCTACTCTCATATACTCTGCACCCATTTGGGCTTTGCGATATCTTGATGAATTAGAAACTGCCCAAAACTACTTTTTCAAGAACTTCTTCTCCCTCCAGAAAAACGTTCCCCACTATGTTATACGCTCTGAATTCAACCTCTGTCATGTTTCCGTCCACATATTGAAACAAACTCTTCGTTTTTATAACCGCATTAACACCTTAGAAAATAGCATCATTATGAAATTTTGTCTCATGAGACTAAAGGAGCTGGACTCGGTGCCATCCAATACTCATAAATCTACTGGTTCACACAGCTGAAAGATTTACTAAAAACTTAAGATTCCAATATCAATATTTCTCTAGATCAAGAAATAAATCCTGTAGTATAAAAATAATCCAAAAGTTTCAGTTAAAACTAAAAGCCCAAGATATGCAGCGGATCCAAGAATCTACGTACAGTAACTTTTGTATACGAAACTGTTTTCGAAAAAATGCTTTTCCCCACGAGTTATTGCCCCAGAATAACTCGTCAGTATTCTGGGGTTTCCATACTTTTGTGCCACCCTGTATATAAAGACAATAACAACTTAAACGGTTGATGAATACAACTAGAGAAGCTAGAATAAGGTAGGTCTGTTATTATAGATTCTATTATTTTATAATAACACAAGTTCTTTTTCAATTTAATAAAAATAAAGAGCTCCTTTTAAAAAATTTAAATAACTTCGATAAATCACAAAACTGATTTAAAAGACAAACAAATATTATTCAGGTATTTTGAAATTATTATAAAACTTCAATTCATAATTTCCTGCCAAATTAAACAGTATCAGTTTAATACAAAAAATTGTAAATTTAGATTTATCACTAATGAAAATAAATAATAAATTGGATAATTTAATTAATATTAAACAGCTAAATTAATTAAAATGAAATGTTATTATTAATTGTTAATAAAATTTTATTTTATTTTTGTTAAAAATATAATTTTTTAGAAAGGTTATTGTTATTACATGGTTACCCCACAGTTATTACGTTATTGTTTGTGTTTGTTGATTTTTAATTTTTAAATGTTACAAAATTAGTTGCATAAAATGTTATAGTTTTAATGTAGATAGTCGATAGTAATTTTTTTAAGAAGTTTGTTAAAATGTTTATATTTTGTTCTTAATGAAGTGTTAAATGGTTGTTTTCTTATTAATCTTCCCATCTTATCCCTTTTACGCATTGAAGAGAGTAAACCACATGTGATCCAAGGTTTGAGCTAAGTGTATTTTTTACTTACTTTTGTCAATTTTACTGTTCTACAAGCACCTATATAATCTTGTATTTTTGTATTAAATGTTCCAGCTATTGTATGTGTGTCATTTTTCTCTAAGACCTCTGATCAATTATTGATATTGCATGAAAACAAAGTTCCCTTTACATGGTACGGATCCCCCAAATTTCATTAATTTATCTCGAACCGTTCAAAAGTTGAGAGGGGGGGGGACTTTTGGACCACCCTGTATATATAAATATTATATACCAATTTTGTGAATTGAGAAATCACCTACCTCCGTAGTGCAATGGTTAGCACTTATGCCTGCTGAATCAGAGGTCGGTGGATCGAGACTCGTCAAAGTAAAAGATTTTTGACAGGTAAAACAACTGCCAGTTGATTACCTATAAAAATCTTTCGCTTAGACGATTCTCGAATCACAATCTTCGTTACATGCAATTTCGTTTCATCCAAGCCAATTCACTCTACCGCGCCTAAAGAAGTTTCACTTAAAAAATATCCCTTTTAAATACACTGAAAATATATCCCTTTTAAATACACTGAAATAATGTCCCTTTTAAATACACTGAAATAATATCTCTTTTAAATACACTGAAAAAATATCCCTTTTAAATACACTGAAATAATATGCCTTTTAAATACACTGAAAAAATATCCCTTTTAAATACACTGAAATAATATTCCCTTTAGATACACTGGTTAATTATATTTACTTAACTTCACATGTTAACTGAGAACTAAGAGAAAGAGATCACACCAGACGCGTTGTAGGAAAACTGTTTTTAAAAGTTTGTCGGATCCCAATAGTTAGATTATTATCATTCCGAAACAACCTAAACTTTAGTAATCCGTAATATATATATATATATATATATATATATATATATATATATATATATATATATATATATATATATATATATATCTTACTTTTCTTAATTCTTCATTATTAATTAAATAGAGGAATAACTCAAACGAGCGATAAAAAGTTTCAAGTTTCAAATAAGCTTGTTTAGGCACTTCTTTAGATTGTTACTCCCTTACGCCCCTACGTGTTTTTAGAGTATAAATGACTTAAAACTAACTAATGATATGACTATATGACCTTGTTTAATTATTTTCAATGACTGAAAACAAATTAATTAATATTATAAAAAGCGTTGAGTAATCTTTTTTAGGGTCCGTAGGCAAAACCAAGGACTCTTATATTTTCCTGTGTGTGTAGGTCCGTCCGTCCGGTCCCCTGCTGTCACGGCTAGACCTTTCGTCTGATCACTTTGAAATTTGGCATGTATGTGTCTTGTACCTACCCACATATTTTAAAAATATAGCGACTCAAAAAAATATTTAAAAAAAAAAAATAGGGTAAAAAAACTTAAGGGTTAAATTTTTTTTTTTTTTCGACACCGTGAGGGGTATCATATGAAAGGGTACGTCGAGCTGATTACAAAAATATATATTTCTTTGGTTATAACTTTGATAGGGCGAGCGTAGGCAAGTTTGAAGTGGGTTTGAAACGTGCCCCCCCCCCCCCCCCCCCCCTCTATCTCGCCCATGTAAAGTGCAAAAAATCTGAACAAATTACTTAACATTCTTCGACCAAAAGTAAAGATACCACTTTTTGGAAATTTTAAACTATGGTCTTTTCGATGTATTTATATGGTTCAGTCTGGTTCAGTGGCAAAAAAATACTTTATCAACAAGTTTGTTTATGTGTTTTGAGAATATCAGACCCATAGGATAGTTCAAAGTAAACTTTTTAGCATTTTAAAAAACATCATCAATAGAGTACTACTTTAACTATACAGGGTTGCCTACGGACCCTCGGTGTGTGCTGAATAGCACACTCTTGACATGTTTATTTTTATTTAATAAATTAATTAATCTCAACCATCAGTTATTTAATTTTATTTTATTACCTTTTACCATTTTGAAATTATCCTTCGGCAAACGATCAATCGCTAAGTATCACAATCCTTATTAACTAAGCGGGGGAAAAAAGGAAATCTAAAGTCAGGGGGTTTAAGAGGAGATAAAGTGGGAGAAGGGGGTTGAGGGTCCCTGAACGCACCAATCAGGAGAGCGCTTTTAACTCCCTCAAGACCGACTCACAAGCAAGACCATATGGTTAGTGTTCTACCGGCCGCCGGCCTTTCGTGATCAGTGCATTTGGATACGTCTAGCCAACATTAAATACTGTACGCGACTACTTCAACACCTCCTATCTTCATCCTATGTAACTATTTCATTTTATAGATTCCTCTTATTATGTTTACTTTTGTATTCGTTCATTATCAGTTTTTTATATGGTAGGAAATAATTCAAAAATTACTTTTTTTAATAAGTACACGTTTCGTTTTATAAACAACTATTCCTCCGTTGTCCTATTCATCAGATTTAAAAATGTATTTAATATTTGTGTATTTTAAAATCCTACAAGATATTTAAAAATTTTAATTATTAACAATATGATAAACAACATTTCTGTTTTACACGGTAATTAGCTAGATGCTTGAATTTTAACTTTAAAAATTAATTGTAATTTTTAGCACACATTTCAATTAATTTTTTTTTTAATATATTTTTATTTCTGTCTTCGCGTCATTCGTTATTTATTCCTTTTATCATATTTATCCTGAAAAAAGGATATTTTTAATTAATTATTTTTTTAAAATTTTTTTTTTTTGCTCGTTCTAAATTATGTGCAGCAAAATATTTGTTTTATTCAATATTAATATTTTATTTAATGTGTTTTTTTCTGTCGTGTTTTACAAGGTTTTAAAACATTGATTAGATTATTAAAAAATTAGATATTTTTTATATTTATTTCTCGCACTGATATTACTATATGATAAATATTTGTTATGTACCGTTTTAATCTTATTTATACCCCTAAATCTCTCTTTTCCTTCAATGTTTTAAGATTTTATTTATATTTTTATATAATTTAGCTGGGATACATTAGAAACCAAAAAAAGAAATTTTCAATTTTTTATTTTTTAGAAATTTGTCTCTTATTTTTTATGTCGATTTTAACGATTAAAAAATATAAATGAACCCCAGTCATATTTGACTTTCTTGAACGTTTCACCCTAATTATCTTAATCCCTGGAAAATTTTAAATTAATTCCGCATTCAAAAAATTTTAAAACTATCTAAGACACAAGGTTTTAGTCAAAGGTAAAATAAATTTTTTATAGAACATTAATTTTTAATAGAAAAACATTTTAAATAATTATTTGAACAAAGAAAAAAGTTTTTATTATTTTTATTTATTTATTTTATTTTTTTTGTCTTCTACATATATTTTTTTTTTCTTTGATTTAAAAATCATTATTATTATTCCCAAAGACTATACAATAGCTATATTTTATTTCAAATTAAAAATTTTAACTGAGCCTATCGTTAGAGACAAAAATTTAAAAATTGGTTTATCAATAGACGATTTGGGTTTAAAGATAACTTGTTTATAAAAATATATGGTACTTCTTTATATTGTTACTCCCCTATTTTTTTTTTTAGAATATAAATGACTGTCTAAATAACAACTAACACAAAGGGATGTTTAGTCCAATATGCTTTGGGATAAATAAAGAATATCACACTTCCGATTTTATAAGGGGAGTAACAGTCTAAAGAAGAACATTCCATACACCTTCTTTAGATTGTTACTCCCCTCTGTTTCTTTTATAAGGGGAGTAACAATCTAAAGAAGTGCCATATATAGGATACAGAATATTATTCGGTATTGTGTGTTAGACGATTCATTTTGTGTCTGTATCTTTTTATTATTACTATGTTTTTGTACATTTATATATTTTTAAATGTTACATTTATTTATTTAGTTTATAAATCTTTTAAGACATGAGACTTTTCAATAAAAGTAATAAATTCATATTCAATTTTTTGGTAGTTTTCATACTACGGAAAGTTAAATTTTAATTTAAATCAAATTATAATTATTATTAACTACGGGAAACAGACAGTGAAAAATACACTCCAGCGCCGGGATTTGAACCACGGGCCTCTATATTTCCAGTATAGCGCTCTTCCATCTAAGCTACGCTGGAGTGTATTTTTCACTGTCTGTTTCCCGTAGTTAATAATAATTATAATTTGATTTAAATTAATAAATTCATTATTATTGAAGACTTTTTCAATATTTCTTTACATGATTAATGTTGTGCCTCTTTTTACTTGAATATTTACTCGTATTCTGTTTTTACTAACTTATACTGTTTTCGTTTTCTTTTCCCTCCCTTTTCGCTCAATTTTCCTGCCTTTCCCTAAAATTTCCTTATTAGTCCTGTTAACAATGGTTTGATAAAAGAACAATAATTAAACATGGGCGTCCGTCTTACTTTTTCATAAGGTTGGCTGGCTTGTCCTCACAAGCAAGCCCGGGAGGTTTGATTTTTTTTTTTTTTAATTATTTTTTTGGAAAAATGTATCAAATTATATTTTTAACGCTATTAGACATACTTTAAAAGCCTTTAACCTTGTCCATAATCTTGTTTGTAAGGAAATTATTTACATGTTTTAAATAGAATTAAATAAAAATATAATATAAACATACTAAAAGAAACGTGGAGGACTGGAAGGAAAAACAATTTGTAATTGGAACAGAAACTGTAGTGAACAAAAGTTAAACTTTTCATAATTAAAAAAAAACATTTTTGAAAATCTCATTCTGCTATACTGTAACTATTTGCCAATGGTAAAGGTTTTTTTTGTATCCTATGAATATGTCCATTCATTATAGAACCAAAAGTATCTAAAAATGTAAATTGCTAGTTTCTTTTCTTCTCTTTTTACCAAAAGTACCCAAAAATGAAAATTGCAAGTTTCTTTTCTTCTCTTTTTACCAAAAGTACCCAAAAATGTAAATTGCAAGTTTCTTTTCTTCTCTTTTTACCAAAAGTACCCAAAAATGTAAATTGCAAGTTTCTTTTCTTCTCTTTTATTGAAATTAAATCTTATGACATAAGAAATTTAAAAATATAATAATAAAATACTTATATTTATACTTATTTATCAAATACACATAATAATTGTAATTTTAATTTTTTTAAACCGTTTTTATAGTAACGTCACGTTTTTTGCATATAAATTCTTACTTATTACATTAAAAAAAAAGATTAAATTAATCATTATTATATCATTGCATTAAAAATTATATATATTTATTTAAATTTGTTAAAATATACATGAAATTCTTTTCAAGTGGCAAAAGTAATTTATAAATTTGATTTTTTTGTTTAAAACGTTAAACATTATTTTAAATACTAATTAAATGATTAAAACAATCAGTCAAAGTTTACAAAAAAATAAAATGAAGGCTTCATTATTTATTATTTTTGCTGGAGCTTCATTTTTATACTAAAATACTATTCACTATGAATTTGCTGATTAATAATTTCTTATTGTTTCTTTTTTTTACCTGAAAGAGTATTAATTGTTAAAAGTATTTTTTCTTGATCATTTTTTTTAATTGTAAAATATTTTAGTTTCTTCTACTGAAACTCACATTATTCTTGGTAATTTGTATATTGTTCCTCGAACACTATATTTATGTTGTTCTATCGCTTAGTTATTATTTGGTAACTACTAATTTATTATAATAAATTAATAATTATTAACGAGCTTAGTCGGTAGATTACCAAGTTTACAATCAATTACCACGCTTAGTTATTATGGGTAATTATCACCATGAAGTGGTCTACGTTTGAAATGAGTGCCTTTTATTGGTCCCAGAGACGTTGACTTTAATTGTATATTTCATCTGAATGTCGGAAGGAAAACACGAGTCGAGTACCCCACTAGTGTCACATTCGGTAGTGTCTAAATAGAACCTCTCTAAACTAAAGAATCAGGCGTGCAGCCCAAAAAACTGCTTCTTGTAACCCTACCCCTAAGTAGTTGGGGTCTATAAAGCAGCGTCTACACATTCGCACAAATGGTGAGGCGAATAGCGGGGCGATTGGCAAGGCAAATGGTGAGATGAATAGCGTGGCGAGCGGAGAGGCGAATGTGTAGTTGGTTCACTCGTCAATTCATCGCCGCTCGTGGCGCTTGCATTGAGAGCGATTTTTTGGGACGAGTCAACAGGCTTGTATCGATTATGCGATCACTCAGCAGTGTGTAAACAGTAAGGACGAACAGACGAATACCACTCGCAAGTGCCGGCGAGTCGCGAGCGCAAATGTGTAAATGCGGCTTTAAAGGAGTTAAAAGGCTTACTTTGGCGATCATTTGACTTGTCCATGCTTCAATTATTCTAATTTTTCCTAATGATATGGATGATGATTTTCATTTTTCTTCAGTACAGGCAGTAACTTGGTGTATGTGATGTGATGTAAGTAGTAAGTAACTTGATTCTTTGTTATAAGTATCTATAGATACTTATAAATCACCTAAAACCTAGAAAGTTTGTTGGATTTGACAATCGTGCTAAGGGTTCAGCTCGAAGTGATGTCCATTCGACAATTGTTAGCGAAGAAGATTTATCGAGGCGACGCACTTTTGCGCCACCTATACTTATTTTCTTGCCTTATTTTATTTACATTAAGTTAAGTCAACATACGAGTGGCTCGATGTCGCTGTCGGTAATGATTGAAGGATGCGTCGTTTCGACCGTCGAGCCGACAAACAAACCCCACCGTGTGATATCCCATATAGTCGGGTCTAAAAGCCATTACATTTTACTCACTGTTAGAAATCTGCATTGCATTTTAATTGAGGATCACTTTTTGTCTTGGATTTTCTTAAATAACTTTCTAAATTAAAACCCTTTTGTAACCAAGACAAATTCTACGACACTCGGAAGATCAAAAAGAACATATCTACATTTAGAATTCAGTTGGATACGGCCGCTTTTTAGTTGTATTCATTATACGAATTTCTGCAGATCTTATTAATGTATGTATAAAAACATTTGCTAATAGGTTTACCTCTAATGCTTAAATAATATTTAACTCTTCAAGATTTATTTTATTTTATTTATTTTTCTTTTACTTTGATGTTTCTTTTACGTGCTGATGAACGCAAGGTTTTTAATAGTTTACTTTATTGTATTTCTTTCACTGTAAGATTATAGAAGTGCTTCAAAATCTTTATGGGAAGCGATAATTTTAAGATGTACATGACTACGGGCTGTATAATCGCTGCAAAACGGACCACTGCTGGTCATTTAAACTACTTACATATGTCATTTTGTTTATCTAAAGAAGAGTTGTATGAAAGAAATGAAGTAATACGATGCGGGTTCCTTATTCCCAGACAGGAAATATAGAAACTCCGCTCTCACTGCTTTCTCAATAGAAGTTCATCTCTTATGCTTTGTTACTTCATTTCATTCAACCATTTCGATAAAGTATATAAAAGTAGAGCTAGAATAAAGAATTATATAGTAATAAATAACAAAGATTTAGAAAACGTGTTAATTTATTTCAACAACACCATTTAACTGGTTAAAACATTTTAGTATTAAATTATAAATGTTTTCTGAAACATTTCATCTGAAGTCTATTTTATTTTTTTACTTTTTTTAATTATCCTTGCGATTCTTTTACTTTTACTACATTTGACTTGTCACTTTTACCATAACACAAATAATTCACAAGTTGTTAGCAACATGGTGGTAAATACATTACTGCTTGAATCAGTTACCGGAAATTTAGTTTATCTACGATTGATACGAAATATAAACATTGTATCTCTGTTTAGATGCGTAGAAAGTGATTCTTTACGTACTTGTATTCATTCCGCATGCCCGTCTCATAGTTCTGAAGAATTCCTCTTCTTTACCACCCTTGGGCGGTAAAGAAGAGGAATTCTTCACCTTTACGCACGATTAGCGAGTTTGTTTACATTTAACAAAACTAATTAGCTGTCCTTTTATTAAAGTAACTGTTAATATCGAGTTTTTAGTGAAAAACAATGAGTGAATCAAGTGACTGACGAAAATGTGGAAAATAATACTCCTCGAGAAATAATTAATTCGGCAAAAAATACAACTCAAGAATTATTGCCATCTTTATCAAGAGAGAGATACGAACTTACATACTGCAAGTTTATTTTTTTCTGTATTTATTATTTAAATTTAACAATCGTAGATAAAGTACGGTACGCAACTCGTGCGAAAACGGCATTTTGCATTGCTCGTGTGGTTTTACTACCCTCGCTGTCGTTCAGGTGCAAACTCCACACTCGCATGCAAAATGCTACTTTCCGAACTCGACGCGTAATGTACTATTTTCAATCATCAATTTTCATCAATAATTTATGATTTTCTAAGACTCTTTTTAAAAACATTTTTTTTTTTTTTTTATTGATTAACAGTTCTACAAATGCTTTCATTATAACGCAGACATTTACTACACACACTTCCATTGAATATAGTTAAGTGATTATAATAGAAAATAAATCAGATTGATTAGAGAAATGAATAATAATAATAATAGATTGCAATAATTATAATAATTTAATGTAGGGTATATTTTGTAGTAGTAAGTCTCTAGGTCACTGCCTCTTTAGACGTCTTAGAGGGTTTTCTGAAATATGCTGAGAGGATAGAAGTTTTACAAGAGGATTAGGATGATGGGATAAGGACTTTGACTGTGGGATTTGAAGACGAAGGGAATTTTGGAAGGGGATTTTGGTGCACCAAACTTTCAATCCGTAGCTCCAAGCTTGCTTTAGAAATTCATTATAAACACAAAGTTTGTTGTTAAGAGAAATCTTAGGGTACCTACGTTCCCAAAGAAGAAAATATATAATTTCGAAACATCGGTAAATTTTAATTTTTTATCTTTGACTGATTTTTTCTCTCTCTCTCTTCGTTCTGTATTTAAATCACAGTCTATAAATAACATAGTTAAAAGGAAATAATTTTAATTTAATTTTCACAGTAAATCAAACTTTTTTTTATTTTTATCTCCAATCTTATCTTCAGAAGTATTATTCTGATGGTATTAAGCTCATCTTCTCAAATTTGTAATATATTTCCTTGGACGTTCCTTCTGATAATGATTTAAAAACACGATAATTACGAACAGGATAACGTAAAAAGTCTGGTCTCCACGAAGGAAAAACCTTAAGTTATTACTGGTCTCAACACGTGCTCCTAATTGTAGCTGGGGCATATTAGTGCATTGTGTTAGAGTGCTCGGGAAGCTGAGAAAGATGTTCATTTAGGTTGTTAGTATGCCGTCCCGTACCTCAATTATCCAGTTGAAAAGTACACAACAATGGCGTCTTAAAAAAAAGACCCCACGTTCTCCGTCTTGCCTAAGATTTGGACACAATATCAAAACCGTCTCTTGACTTATCAAGAAAAAAAATCAGGTGTAATTAACTTGTTTATTGTCCACATTATTCGGGTTTCTGATTATTCTATCATTTTTATTGTCAACATTTTCTTTGTTATCCTTAAGGTAAAAAAGGTGACAAAAAATGGTAACAAAAAAAAGACAAAAAACTTCGACTGCCTTTCGAAGAAATAATCTCTTGGAATAATATTGTTTTAAGTCGTGATCATAAGCTTGCTACTTTTATGACGTAATTGTTATCGAATGAAACAAGGAGAACACATGTTCTAGTGCCATTTTATAACTTATCTGGTTTTTGATAGTTCCCCCTTACTACTACTTCACTGTTTAGTTTTATAGCTGTTATTACTTATGTGTTATTTCAAAACAATCTCAACGCGGTTACTGTTTTCAACTGATGTTTACATGACCGTATTAAGTTTTTATTTAAAAACATTTGGATACAGTTCTGACGTCATAATAAAACAGCTGATTTTGACACGTGATAATTATAATACCTGGGAAAAACGTTATGTTTGTACGATCTATGTGTCTGGTTACCCAAGAGAGAATATGAATCTGCGCTGCTCTTACTCAAATACGATCTCAATTTAGTAAGGTGTTTACATGTAACTTAAATATTGAATACGATACAGTACAGACTTTTGGTGTATCGACATTTTGATATGAACTAGATTACATAAGGTGTGTTTATATGGAAACATACCATTTCAGATCTTTTCAATACACCGCATGTAAACGATGCTATTAATTGGTAATGGAAAAATATTTACTTTATTCTTGTGTTTCACAAGTGTTCTTTGGCTAATTCGTAAATAATTCATACATAGTTAGAATTTTGGAATCTAATTTAAGGCAAGACTATAAGAACCATGTATCGCAGGTGATTCAAGATGAATCTATTTAGATTTTTGTAAATAACGTAAACCTATGTAACTGCATGTGTGTTAACAAAAGGTTGACGTGACTCATTACTTTTTTATAATAGCAGCTGACATTTTTTTATTGAAAATCTAACTAGGCCGATATCGAACTAGTGACTAACTGACCGACTTGCAGTTTAGTTAGACTTCCAATTTTCCTTGACTCTGCGTAGATGCGAGCTTTCTATCTATTTTCAGGTTGTGTCCATCCACTATTGTGTCATACGTCATACTCGTACAATTGTAAAGGGGTTAAATTTTGCTGAATTCATGTACAGTATTATAGAAACTAATTACAACAAGTCTAGTACATTTCGGAGTAGAGCTCATTCATAATAAACACTATGAGCCGATCTAAATTAAAAACAAAAGAATCGGTACAATAACTAATTTTATATATTTTAGGTTATATTTTCCAAAATTTTCCGGCCCGGACTCCCCCGGCGTTCCGGTACTGGAAAATTTGCGAGTGCATCTTTAGTTTAGATTTGAAGTTAGCTGAGACGGCGGTTTTGTTAATCCGTGAGCTATACTAGAGTTAACGAGATGAGTCATTGATACTAAGACACATCGTAGTTCTCGAGACGCCTACAGTCAAACGTCTCGTTAACCCGCTCCAAAAATACTCTTCCTAAGAAATCTCCAGAGTAAAAACTTCTTTCCCTTTTTCTCTCCATAAATAGTTGATTACTTCTATAACTCTTATTAACTTATTTGTCCCTTTAGAAGTTTGACATCCGGTATTTCTGAGTAAATGTAACGCTAGCTATTATAACGATTAAAGATCACTCTTAAAATGACTTAATTACAACATGAAACACTATCTCAACACCGATTCTTATGAATACAATAACGCGAAAACATTAAAAACATGATCACTATAGTGACTTTCTTCCTTTGACGAATGAGAGTGTATTACCATTTTGGTAGAAACTCGTATTGTTAAATATAATCGACGATAACTAGGGATGACCCTCGGTCAACATTTTTTATTTTATTCCTCTGTCGTCTTGGAATTGTAGTTGACTTTAAGAAAAGGCGAAATAAACGTTAGTAAATAGGACAAGCAGGTGTGTTAGGAAATGCTTAACGCCAGTTAATCTATGGCAAGAATTTCCGACTAAACGCGATTGAGTGACATTAAACCTACTAGTGACAGGTTTAATAGAATTGTAATTAGAATTCTATTACAACCTGTCATTAACAACCCCGTTCATAACTAAACACACACTTTTAGCTTGCCACGTATTCCCTTCGACAATATTTCACTGCCTAAAACCGCTTTACTCAGAAAATTTCAGATTATTATTTACTTCTTCATCATATTTATATCCTCCTTATAATGCTCACTACTAAACTTGTTGAACTGGGTTTTAACAAGGATATGTCTTTGCTCTGAAGCACAAAAGAAATTTCCGTCACTCAAATCTCTACTAAACTTGTTGATCTGGAATCTGGGTTTTAACATAGAAATGTTTTAGCTTTGAGGCACAAAAGAAATTTCCGTTACTCGAAAAACGACATGAAAAATGAGACCCTTCTAACTATCGTGCCAGGAAGTTAGGATTTAACAGGAAGTCGATTGGTTGTCATTTATAGTACAATATTTTATTCTTATTGTAGCTTTAGTTTTAAAATATAATATGAAACAAAATGTGACATTTTTAGTATTATTTTACTAACATTTGAACACATTTGCACTTAATTATAATAGGTGACAAAGAAATTTGTACAAATTATTAGTTTTGAGGAAGGGGGCATCCGTCTTTCGGGGGGGGGGGGGGGGGGGGAGAGGATGCCAGCTGGTATATTTTCCCGTGCCGGTAGCTACCTCCCCATCCGCCAGTGAAACAGATATAAATATGGTTCAAAATAGATAATCTTACTGGAGATTGTTACCAGCCTGAAGAAGCTCTGAGTATAAGGGTGAAATATAGCTTTTTTTAAAAAAAAATATTTGAACCCTTAAATGACCAAAAGAGAATATATGTCAATATAGGTTTCTATACAATAAAATAAGTTAGTTGTATAATAAAGTATAATATTAAGTTGTTTTAATAAATATGTATTCAAACTTATTCCTCATATATCGCGCTATATTTACCTATCTACGGGAGAGGTTTATGTGTGAATTTGTGTATCGTTATTAAATAGTATTTAAATGTATTCGTACATCGTAAAAGGTTTCTAAGATATATTTGATTTTGTTTGCTTAGCTTAAAATATATAATTTTTCGCCAACCATATTTCTATCTTTTATAAGATTTCAAAAAGTAAAATCACTTTAAAATATTATAGAATAAAATAAAAGTATTTTTATTTTTTTTTTTTTTTTTGTTATTATCTGATAAAAAAAAAATTGTTTATTTAGTTTTTGGTTTCTTTTTATTTCATTGTTTATATTAGCATCTGAAAGCCCTCGTAGCATTAGTCCCTATTCCTTCTATTTGTGTGGTTCTTTAACATTTTCTTCTTGTTGGAATTAATTCTCTCAAAAGAATCAGGACAGAAGGGGGAAAAAGTAAATAAATAAATAAAGCTATTAGCCTTGAGAAAAAACTAATTGGCTGGAGGAAAACCATGGGTCCAATTAGGTTTTAGAAATTATTCGAAAAATCAGTAAGTCTAACGAGGTGAACAGAAAAGTCTTTTCTTGAATTGTCTGTTTCATTTTTGAAAATTTCCTGACAATGTTAGTTTGACTTTGACTAGATAACAAGAACGAAGATTTTTAGAAAGAACGAAAGAACAATAATTGCCCAAATAAGCTGTTTAAATAAGTTACATTATAGGTAATTTAAATTATTAATAAAACAATTAATTTAAAAAAAAAAAAAACTTACAAATACAGAGAAAAATCAAAGTTTGGTAGTATGTTGTAAAACCACAAGAGTGTTTATGGGAATACTAAAAATCAACCTAGTTTAGTTTTTGGGGATCCAATAAAAAAAAAAAACCTAGTTTAGTTTTTGGGGATGCAATAAAAAATCCTAGTTTAGTTTTTGTGGATACGATAAACCAACCTTGTTTAGTTTTCGCGGGGATACAATAAACCAACATAGTTTAGTTTTCGTGGGAATACAATAAACCAACCTAGTTTAGTTTTTTGGGGTACAATAAAAAAAAAATATGTGTGAGGCTCTCACGCATTAGAAGTGAAACTTAAGTCTAGAATGCATTGCTCTCTTTCATTTTCCAATGAAAGAGATTTATTTTATTTATTAATTTTTGATTTTATGGGAAATTTAATTGAAAAAAAAATAAAATAAAATAAAAAAATATTGCTACGCTAAGGCAACCACATTTATTCCAATAAAAATAAATGTTTTTTTAATTTGTTGGTCTTTAAATAGATATAATACAATTAATCCTTTTACCTTAATACATTTCGAGGCCCCCTGGGGGGCCGCGGGCCCCCCGGTTAAGAACCAATGATTTATACAATCGAGGAGTGTCCCTCTGACGCCGACGCACCCCTCGAAATGATTTGTTATTGCTACGCTAAGGCAACCACATTTATTCCAACAAAATCTACGCTAAGGCAACCACATTTATTCCAATAAAAATAAATCTTTGATTTGATTTGCGGTCTTTAAATAGATATAATAACTTATTTAAATTAATTTAATTAGTTTTTACTTTTTTCTTGTAAGTATACAATTAACCCCCATCCCTTGAACCTAGTCTAATTATAATATATCTAATATTACGCTTATATACTAATTTTGTGTTCTCTCTTCCTGTCAATGTGTATAGAGCAATGGATAGCACGTTTGCTTCATGATCAGAAGGACGATGGTTCGCAACTCGCTCAGGATTAGTCTCGAAACACAACTTCCGTTTCATTACTTCCATCACAAATTTCATTACAATTAATCTGTAAAAATGTTGGAAACTTGGACGAGTCTCGAATCGCAAACTTCGTTACACGATGTTGCTATATTTATAAAAAAAACTCACTCTACCGCCAAAGAAGTTTCACTTCAAAAAAACCTAGTTTAGTTTTTGTGGATGCGATAAATCAACCTAGCTAAGTTTTTGCTTTTTATTTAACATCAATTTGTGAATAAACATTTTCATTTATAATAATTGAATCTTAAAAATTAAAAGTGTTAAGCTATACTGTTGAAAGACTTACATTTTTACTTTCTCATACAAAGAATTGTGATAGACTCGATTTTGAGATTTTGATGGATTTATACGTTTTGGGGTTCCTTTGAGTCCAAAAAAGAAGTTTAAAAAATGCCAGTCTGTCTTTTGTGCAGACGCGTATAGCCTAAACTACGCGGGCCTTACTAACGAGGCAGATTTGGAAGAAATTTGGCATACATGTTCATAAAAATCATACCCCGAGGTGAAATCGAGAAATGAATTTTAGCTCCAAACTTGAGGGGCACTACCCCCCAAAAACTTTGAAAAAACGTGAAAAAAATATTTCCCAAAAACGCTTCCGGCGATTTTAATTAAAAAATTCCAAAAAGTAGTCCATTTAAATGCGAATCTAACGATATAAGATTTTTCCGGGAAAAATCTAGTTCCTGAGAAAATAATAGCTTTAAACGCGGACGGAAAGAGGCCGGGTTTGATTCCCTGCCGAAATTTTGCTGAAATCTTCAATGACAGTTGAATACACCTCCGAAAACAGTAAGTAATTATGAACTCGTGTATGAGAAAGTTTGTCTGAGTTGTCTCGGACAAACTTTTATATTTCAAAACTAGTGTTTTACTTCCTGGGCGAAACCAAAGTTTGACAGGAGCATCCTTGAATCCTGTTCTTTTTTCTGTTTGGTTTTAAGAAAAAAAAAGGTCGATATACTTGTGGGAGGAATCCTGCGACAGTCTTGAGTGGAGGCAATGTTTTTTTGTGGGCCACAAGCATGAAGGCTGGTCTAAGCCCTGCGAAACAAGCTATTCCCATGGGTTCAGCACATGTGTGGTTCCTAACGGCCCGCTTTCCTTTCGTGGCTTTCATTAAAAGCCTTTACCCATTAACCATTTATTTGTTCTTGACGTTGACATAAACTATTTACTGGATACTATTATAAGTTATTGGCAGCTGTCACAAGCTCAAAATATTATACTATGTCCGAGCAAGTGCAATAGGTAGAAACTTACCATATGGACGGAATTTTTGCAGTTTCAGAGTAGGTACAGTGTTAATCGGATTTAAGAATTTATTTCTTACGATCGTATAAATTCTCAAAACAAATTACGAGATATACTCCCTATTAACGGGTTATTTATTTTATTTATTTATTTAAAAAGTTATAAGTTACTAACTTTGTCAGGCCTAAACTTTCTCGGGCTGTTAGGCCGTGCATTATTATTAATTTTAACGTAAGTTATACTTAGAAATTGTCCAAAGTTTACTTAATGTTTAACTGAATTGTTTGGCGTTACATTTTATATCTTCGTTTCTATAAAATAGCTGTCTACATCATTTGATCGCTCGATTTGAAAACAGGCATATAAAAACAATAATACTTTCTCTTGATTATAAATAAAAATTCACTATTAGTAATTTGTCTTAAAATTTATAAGAGAAAGGGACTAACGATATTTCGTTTGTAAATATTGTTCAATGTAAATATCAGAAAATGTTATTATGAATAAGCATTTAACTATTTTAATCTGGCTATAAATAACTTTTTCTTTAGAAACTTCTTCTTGAGAAAATAAAAAGTTAACAAAATAAAGATTAGAGACTTGGCCCTGCCACAAACATTTTGAAGAGGTAAAAGCGTATAGCTTCTAAAACACACCTGAAGGAAATGGGAATGATAAGTCGTAGCAGCGAAGAACTTTACTAATGATTCGGGTAAAGCTTAACGTATCGATTTCGAGGGTGAAAAATGCAAATTAAGTAAATGTTCTGTAGGTCGGTACCATAAAGATAGCGACGGTCCTTGGTTCGTTCTTCAGAAATGGAAAATACCACCCACAGGTTCCTATATCATTTTGAAAAGACGTATTTCAAAAAAAGCGGGCCTTAGTATTATCGGAGGTATAGTCATAAGGTCCGTTGCCAACTAACTGTCAACTGAGTTCTCTTGGAATCTAAATAAACCTTTGGAACGAGTGAACGGGGACACTTGTCGGTTCTCCACTGGCCTCCACACCGTTCTTTCCAGTCCGATATCCTCTTAAGACTTTTTCCTAGGATTTTATAGGCACAGGTGTGATTTAAGTACCCAACACTTCCACATTTTTAAAATCAAAAAGCATTTCTTCAGTTTGAAACCTCGTTAGGATCATAAGATCTTTTGGCAATAAAGACCCACAACAAACGGTATCGACTCATTTATAAACATCTTCCTTGAATATATTTTTTTTTTTGGCCCTTCTCTCCACCACTCTCTAGTGAGAGCCAAATGTTCCAAACTTTCTATTTCCCATGTTTTAGATATTTTTTTACAATGCCGATAAATTTCATGGTAATTTTTAGTATTTCATGTCGTCCCACACATGAGCTTATACACTTGAAATACATAACTAACAAGGGATTATTAATATTTATTGTTTTCGTTATTTGAAATATCGTTAACGACAAGAAAGAAAGGAAATTATTAAAATAAAAGAAGGCAGTTCAGTTTAAATAATCGTCAGTTCAATTTACAGCGGAGAAAATGATAAATCGCTTCTCACAAGACTTTTTTCTCTTTCTTTCGAATCATATTAAATTATTTCAAGTGAAAACTTTTGTCCCGTCTATTAAGAGGCGAGGCTGTGGAATAATTTATAGAACGGATAAAATTAGGCTGAGACCAAGTGGTACTGCGTACGCATAAGAAAGTGTCACACTTAATTCGGGCACTTGCAGTTGTAGTTCAATGTCACCATTGAAAATAATTAGACGTTTATAATGTAAGCAATTACCACTTCTTTTAGTCTGACGATTTATCGAGTTTAACTTGAATTCCATTAGAGTAATACGAGTTTTGTCGGTCGGACAATAAAGCTTGTTATAATTTCATATAACACAAGAACTTTAATATGGTGAAACTCCATCGCCTTGTAACATAATTATTTAAGATCTAAGGCGAATAATATATTTAGATAAAATGAAAATTGTTTATCAAAGAGCCTGTCGCAAGCTCTTACACTTATCCGCTATTTGTTTAAAAAGAACAAAAACATTTGAACGCATATTGAACATTAATTTAATTACTAAAATAAATTCTTACTTCATAGACATGTATTCTTTAAAATAAGTTGCAATTTATTTTAAATTTTATGATTCATATTTTTATCTTGCGATACATATTGTTTAAAGTCATACTCCGAGGTTTAATAGAGAGATTAATTTTATTTGAAAATTTGTAACGGAGGCTGGCACCTTTATTTAAAATTACGAGGGCTTTGAATTAAAAAACAAATTCACAAAATGTTGCTATATAACCTATGTCTTGTAACCTTCCTTTCTTAAAAATTTCTTCACTTCATGGAAACACATTGAATCATGGATGTGTTTTTGTGTTCACTCCTGGTGGCGAAATATAAAACTAAAGTGAAAACCTAGCTACCTCCTGTTATATCCCAACTTCCTGTTACTCTTAAACATAGTAGTGTTACTTTTTCATGCCGTTTTTTTTGTGACAAAAATTTCTTCAGTCTCCAACCCGAAACATATACTGCGCGATAAATTGCGATAAGTTGCGGAACTCTCAGAGAAGTGGACTGTAGATTGTGATTAATGAAAAGATGAGTCACTTGCCAGTTTTGGTGACGGCTTGGAAATAGATGAATAATTAGATAAAAGATAGATCGAATAATAATAAAATAACATATATATATAGCAAGATAGGTGTGAATGTGATGTATGTGTGTGTACTCAAATATTAAAAGATAGAAATTAAGTAAAAAAGCAAGAATAAGGAATATTACATAATTGCGCAGATAAAGGAGAGAAAGGTAACGCTCCCAAAAGACGTTACTACCAGACTAATTGAAAAAGATAATAAAGGAAAGGAACTTTAGAACTCCCAACTCTATGCTATCAAAACAAAAGAAAAAGTATCTGAGAAAAAGATAAACACAAACATATACGTATTAAAAAAAATATTTATAGGAGTGCTCAGAAGGGATTAATATGGCACTCATATAGGCCATTTAGACAATTTTTTATGGGGGGGGGGATTTTGAAAAATTTAGGTGGGGATTATTTTTAAATTGTATCGATTGACATTAATTTATGTATGTACGGTAAGTTCGTAATGATAAATACAAAGTAATCGTCAAGTGCATTACAATATAGTAAATAAACTACCACTACCTAAGGTATTGTTTTTGTTGAGTACCATTTACACGGTAGTACCTTCCGTAGTTGTCGCATTTGCCTTTCTTCTCCGAATTATAAAGAAAGTACAGCTTCAGTATAAAGTATGTGTAAGCGATGGAAATTTTATTTTAAATTTCAGAGTAATCCACTAGAAATTAAATTTCGGCCGGAATCAGATCCAAGGCAACTTTTGAATCAACTTTACAAATTCTCTGATTGATGAGTTGTTCAAAATATTATTTATACATAAATGAGCCGATATTACAACAAAATTACAATCTATGAGTTTCAAAGTCAATATTTAATCACAAATTCAATAACGTACACAAATTTTAATTTAGTTTACTTTTAGTATGTAATTAATTAAGTTTAAAGTAAAAAAAAAAAAAATTTGAAGAATAGATTTCCTTAAATGTTTAGTGTTAACCGCAATTGCCTTCAATATAAAAGCAGCCTAAGAAAATGTTTGTAAGGTTAGTAATTATTTTTAGAAAAAGAAAATGCTGAAATATAGTGATAGTGATAAGTATAAGGCATGGCAAACGGAAGAACAATACTTTTATCCTGTTTCTACAGGCCTACACGAAAATAAAGGCAAAAGGCCCACTTTTTTCAAAGAGTCTATAAAGATTCATAAATTTAAACACAAAACTGTAGCTTAGAATATCCTACGTATATACAGAATGCTAGGTTAGTCTACATTCACTATCGCGAGAACAGTAAAGTTGAAGTTTATTGGGTAGGAGGAGGGGGGTAATGGCGTCATAAGCCTTGGAAGTGGGGGGGGGGGGGCCCTGAATGTAAATTCTGTCCATTATTAATAAAAACGTTAATTTGTGAACATGAAAGTTTTCCCAGCTCTGCTTCGCAGTAATGCAGTAATTTTTTTAGGTCCGTTGCAGCTGCAATGGTTTTGCTTACCGAAGACGAGCTAATTTACCATACTCAACGAGATTAGCAATCCTAGAAAATACTCAAAATAAGAAAATACTCATTGAATCGAAGATTATAAACATCACATGATGAGCAACTCCGTCTACCAAGTGTGGATTACCTATTTAATTTGCGATATTCTTACCTGATAAAGACGATTAGTTTATTTGGATTTATACATTCAAAACTGACAGGAGAAAATCAAAATACTCTAAATTTCACATAAAAGGCAATTAAGCACAAGGGAAATTAATTGTCTAGCAAATAAACTCTATTCTCTGCGACTTATGTCCATTGAAATATTCTATTGCTGAAATGACAAAGAGTATACTTGTTATTTAAAAGTCAAAGACCCTAATTGTTATTTAAGCAAGAGGAAAAATTGGCCTATGTAGGAATATATTTATTGAAATGTCTATTTGTCAGGGTGTTACCGACCTAAATCGAAAATTAGTTTTGGGTGAAACTAGATCCAACATGGAGAAAAACTCCGCCAAGCGCACTTTGCTATCTCAATCCGTTGCCGAGATATTTTTTGAAGTTTAAAAAAAAAAAAACACGTTTTTTGCTAGTAAAACCGCAATTTTTTCAATTTTTGACCACATTTTCAAAATCAGCGTTAAAAATTTCCTATAAGACTAGAGCACTTTAATTTTTGGAAACCATTAACTAAACACCGAAATAACAGTTCAAACGTTCAAATAGTAGAATAATCATTTTTAAATTTTAGGTAGTATTCATACTCCGGAAAGTTAATTTAAATCAAATTATAATTATTATTAACAAAGGCCCGTTACATATAGAGGCCCGTGGATAAAGTCCCGGCGCTGGAGTCTATTTTTCTCTGTCTGCCTCCCTTTGTTAATAATAATTATAATTTGGTTTTAATATAAAAAAAAAAAAAAAAAAAAAAAAAAATAGTAGAATAATTAAAAATTCTTAAATTCTTTGAACCTTTTTCCTAGAAAAACTCTTGGAGACTGTCACATCTCACAAAAACTTCCTCATTCAATACCCTTTCGAACGGTATAATCAACATTGCGATGCCGTATCGATTTCATGGAGAAATTCTAATTCGAATGTAAAAAAAACATTTAATTTTGTAAAACATTTCAATAAAAAACCACTTTTGGAAACGAAAAATTAGATTAAGCCATTTAGATTAAAAATTAAATAAAATAGAAAACAATTTCAGATACAAAAAGTTAAAATCAAAGTTTATGTTTTTAATTGTGTGCTCAAAGTAGTTTCCTCCGTTGCGAATACAGGCTCTTCCCCTTTTTTGGACCAACCCAACCGTCACACCCATATAGAAATAATATCGCGGAGTGAATCGAAAGCCTGGAATTGCGGAGAAGAATTGTTTAAATTTTTTCGTACCCGAGAGTGTTTTTTTTTTTTTTATAATTTATTAATCTAATTTTTCGTATCCAAAAGTGGTTTTCTATTGAAATGTTTTATGTAATAACTTTCCATTTGATAAAATTGTTGTGGATTTTTCTCGTTCCATCCAAGCATTTTGGTAGGTACCGCACCTACTAAAAGTCTTGTAGGTGACGTTTTTTGCATTCGACCTTTGAATTTCTCTATGAAATCGATACGGAATCGTAATGTTGATGTTGTGAATCGTGATGTCGATGTTCTAAAGGGTATTGAATGAGGAAGTTTTTGTGAGATTTGACAGTCTCCAAGACCAAGAATTTCTAGGAAAATAGCGAGCGTTCAAAGAATTTCAGAATTTTTAATTTTTCCATAATATTTGAACGTTTGAACTGTTATTTCGGTGTTTAATTAATGGTTTACAAAAATGAAATTGCTCTAGTTTTATAGGAAATTTAACTCTGATTTCGAAAATGTGGTCAATGATAGAAAAAAAATTACATAAAAGCGATTTTACTAGCAAAAAACATACCTCAAAAAATCATATCTCGGCAACGGATTGAGATAACAAAGTGCGCTTGGTGGTGTTTTGCTCCTTTTGGGATCTAGTTTAACCCAAAAACAATTTCGGTTTAGGTCGATAACACCCTGAATATTTTAATAAATTGGCAATAGCGTCTCCGTCGAGGGATAGTAATCTGGGCAAATTGGTATAATGATATGCATTTTCTTTCAGTCATTCTAGATACTTAAGAAATAATGATGTTTTCCTTCTTCAGTTAAGTCCTATTTTATTTAATGGTATGAACAGTGGGTCTTTCTTTAGAGATGAAAAGCCCTAACTCGAAGCTCTTCGGTAAATAAGCCCAACCCCCACCTGTTGAATCTTTGAGTTCCCCCTAAGCTCCTTTGCAAGTGTCTTTACAATAAACTTGAAGAGAGATTTAATTTCAAAGTTTACTAGTAGCTCAGAATTCCCTTTTTGGGGTAATTAAATATTAATGTGAAAGGTATGCTGTCTCAATTATCACAATGTAAAATAATTACTCAAAAAGGCTAAATTCAAACAATCAATTTTTATACGGAGTGAATACTCACTAACCACGTTTGACACTCCTAAACATCAAATAAACTGAGAGTTATCACAACGTAAAATAATTACACTAAAAAGATCAATTTTTATACGGAGCGAATATTTACTATCCTCGTTTGACACTCCTAAGCATTAA
Source organism: Gerris lacustris (assembly GCA_951217055.1). Classification (NCBI taxonomy): domain Eukaryota; kingdom Metazoa; phylum Arthropoda; class Insecta; order Hemiptera; family Gerridae; genus Gerris; species Gerris lacustris. The sequence goes on along the minus strand of OX578285.1, from coordinate 29,319,793 downwards.
CTAGACTGAGAGTTATCTGAATGTAAAATAATTATACTAAAAGGCTAACTTAAAGCAATCAATTTTTACACGGAGGGAATACTCGCTAACCTCGTTTGACACTCCTAAACATCAACTAAACTGATAGTTATCACAACGTAAAATAATTACACTAAAAAGATCAATTTTTACACGGAGGGAATACTCACTAACCTCGTTTGACAGTCCTAAACTAAACTGATAGTTATCACAACGTAAAATAATTACTCTAAAAGGCTATCTTAAAACGATCAATTTTTATACGGAGAATAAAACTCGACTGAGAGTTTTTGTTTTTCAAAAATGCAACGTTCTGGATGAACTCAAATAAAAATATCCCTAGTAATAGAGGCCTCTATTTATAGTAGTTGAACCTTGTGTACTAAAGTTGACCAGTTATTGTCTAGCCACAATAGTTGTATCACTAATTGTTAATCAACCCCTTTAATTAGTAGTCATTGATTTATATGTGGTCTAAAATAGACTTATCTCCCTTCAATCAATAAACATTGTCAATACAATCAATATATATACTGCAGAAAATGCATTTGAATTACACAAGCAATATTTGCTATTGCTTTTATTACTTTTAATTTTGAATTGACATTAAACTAATGTATATCTTATAGAAAAACAAAGCTTGTACGGTTGTTATTTAATTGCCTTTTCAGATTCAAATATAGTTGCCAAAATAAATACTCCAATTTCCTTCCATCCGTCTTATGAATATCTAAAATATTGGCAATATACCAATATATATAATATATACGTTCATTGACAATACCTAATAAAATATTTATCGATTGTCTGAGAGATCGTTAATAGTACATTACGCTACTAGTGCGGAAAGCAGCATTTTGCATGCGAGTGTGGAGTTTGCACCCGAGCGACAGCGAGGGTAGTAAAACCACAGGAGCAAAGCAAAATGCAGTTTTCGCTCGAGTTGCGTACCGTACTTTATCTACGGTTGTGGACTTTAATAATAAATACAGAAAACAAAAATAATAAACTTCCTGTAAGTAAGATCGTATTTCTCTTTTGATTAAGATGACATTAATTCATTAGTTGTATATTGTGCCGAATTAATTATTTCGGGAGGCGTATTATTCTCCTCATTTTCGTCATAATCACTTAAACCACTCATTGTTTTACTCTAAAAACTCGATATATAAACAGTTACTTTAATTAAACAAACAGCAAATTAGTTTTGTTAAATGTAAACAAACTCGCTAATCGTGTGTTATGAACGCGCATGCGCAATGAATACAGCTTGGAAAAGAATCACTTTGGACGCATCTAAACAGAGATATAATGTTTATATTTCGAGTCAATCGTAGGTAAAATATTTTTTATCTACGATTGAAAATCTTAAGTCTGCTGTCTTCGCTGACGCGTGGAGCAAATTGAATACACTTTATCAAGTAATTAATTATGCACTCGTTATATATATATATATATATATATATATATATATATATATATATATATATATATATATATATATATATATATATATATATATATATTAAGGCATTGTGGCGTAAACCCAGGGTACCGTGCATTTTTATTAATCTCTCTTCCTTTAATAATAGAAATAATTAGGATATTATGTTTTTTATATTTAGGGTAATTTTTTAGCTTAAAATCTTCTTTCATTATTGGCAAGTCGCAAAGGGTCTCGGTAATAATAGCTGTTGGTTTCAAGAGACCTAGTCATATTTAAATTAATATCTTCTCTCTCTATTCTAGTATATTCTCTCAAATTAGTTCTTGACAATGTACATTGTACATATTATAAAAAAGTACTTATAAGAGTATGTAGATTGAACCGTATTGGTTACGGTCCACCTGTAAACTGGAGGGGTCCCAAAGCTGGAGTTGTAAGGTCGGTAGCAAAACCAAACCGTCTGTCGGAAGGATCGTCGAACCACCCCTCCATGTAGTCTCGAAATAGTCTACAAGCTACCCCAGCAGTTCTGGCTCCACTCCGTATAATATACGACTCGGAATATACCTTCGACTCCGTTTTTACTTTTACTCACTTCTTCGGTCGAGAGAAAAAATTAGACCCACCCACACCTCACCAGGGAAATTAATTGACAGTCTAGAAAGAAGCAAAATCTATCTAAGTTAACAATTTATATCTTACAAGCATTCGCCCCGCGCTTCGCACGGGGTTCATGCTTGCAATCAGTGGTTGAATATTATTACTATTTTATATCTATTACTATCATATTGTTTAATTGAGTAGGCCATTTCATTAAATATGATACTTTATACTTAATTATTTGTTTAGCTTGATATAGAAAAAATGAAAATTGCTTAACATTAAATTAAAATAAATCACTTGAAATTGGGCCCTACCACAATAACGCAGGACTTCTTCCAAAATTATTATAAAATGAGGATAAAATGTAACTCCGCCATTTCCTCGCCATCCGGAGGAAACATATAGCTAGGCCACACCAAAAACTAAAACGTAATCCTTAAAACAAACACTATATTACACAAAATACTATTAACTATGTAGTAATGGATCGTAAACAATATTCCGTGTGTAGGTAATTCCATCTGTAACCCTCTCAGATGGTACCAAAACTTGTATTTACTATGATGTAAATTGGCCGTGGCTTAAGACATGTTTCTGAGATCCACGCACCAACAAAAGATATGTTTGACCCTGGGATTTATTTCTAATGAACTCTGATAATAAATAATATATAACTAAGATGGTTTTCTAACTTGAATGAAATATTTAGATACTTATTTCAGATATGCCTTAAAATATTAGAGATATTGCTTGCTATTAAAAAGTACTTCAGGATGATACACAAAATCATTAAGGTCATTTAAATCTGTTACATATGCAACTCCATTAAGAGATATTATTACGTACGTCACTTAGTCACTTCGTATACAATTTCTTACTCTTTCTAAAGATTGAGGGACCATCTTTAATTTTTAATCAGTGGCTGTATTACTACTATTGTATACCTATTACTATGATATTGTTTAATTGAGTAGGCCATTTCATCAAATATAATACTTTATAATTTGAAATTCACACAAACAAAACATTTTTTTTTACTCTGGGATTTATTTATTGTCATCGAGTAAGCTTATTTTAGGGGAAACTTTCTATGCATAATTTCCACACCTCTATTTCTTCCGACTTCAAATTTAAAGTTATTATTGGAATTAATATTGTTTCCCCCGAAGATAGTTTTTTCTAACTTGAATAAAATATTTAGTTATCTTAACTATGATTAATTTAGTTCCAATAACTATTGAATTGATTAATTAAATTTAAATTTCTCATTTATATACCATTAGAACGAACTTTATAATCAATATTCGTTTATATTTCTTTATACTCGTTTTGAACTATACAATATAACTATATAATAATAATAAATATATCTATGTATTATAAGCTTATAAAAATAATTATTTGTTAAAAAATCAATATGAAGTTATTTATGAAATTTTAAATTTGTTTGTTCTATATAAATGTTAATTTTTGTCAGCAAAAACGACAAATTAATAGAATAATTGGAATAATAAATACCCGATTTAATAGCATTAGTGTGAGGTTCAAGCACCCGAATCGAAAATTAAATCGGACAATAATTGCTCTCGCCATGAGAGCCCCAAGTCAAAAATTTAACAAACATTGATCAAATTTACTTTATTTCAGGTAGAATCGATGGTCGTACCCGTGAGGTTCATGCTAGGAATCGCTGGCTGTGTCACAGTGTTAATATATTAGAGTAAATTGTAGGCCCTGTCATGTCTGTCAATAAATTTCATTATATTTGATTAGTTTTACTACGGAATAATAAAAATAAAGATAGAACCTTTATCAATTTATTTTATTATTTATTAGTACTCGAGATTAATTGAAAACTAAGTAGTTAAGGTCAAGAAATAATAATGGTATATATAAATTTAGCTACATCATATAAAAAAGAAAACAATGTTGTCGAAATAATTTGCCATACACACAACTAAACTATAAATTGCCCTAAATAAACTTAAACATTCATTTAAATAAAGTAAAATATTCATTTAAATGAAGTAAAATATTCATTAAAATAAAGTAAACAATTCTAGTAATAAAAATATGGTAATAAAAACAATATATATATATATATATATATATATATATATATATATATATATATATATATATATATATATATATAATAATAATAATAATAATAATAATAATAATAATAATAATAATAATAGTAACATTCCGAGTGGTTAAATAAAACCGGCTTGTTACGGTTAATCTTAAAGGTATTCGTATAAGAATGGTACTAAGTGAAAGAAATAAGGTTATTATAAGGTTCGTTTTATTCTTAACTAAAAACTGCTGAGAAATTTGAGAGATACTTATCTCTATGACAAAAAAAACAACATTCAACATTAAGAATTCTAAAATTGGGTTCATAGCTTGCGTTTTCTTTACGCTTGTTTGTATAGATAGTAGATAGATAAAAATACATTCATGAAGTCGTGGAGACGTCACTAAGTGTTCCCCCCACCCATCCTTCCTTGTGCACTTGCGCAGTGTTCCGTTCAGGTTATAAACAAAGCCGAATATATTATTAAAGTACAATACTAACTTTCTAAAAGGATATTTTTAAAATTAAAAAACAAGTGTAGGTATATTTAATATTTACTATGTAAATTAGATGACTCGAAAAATTAAACAAAATATAAAAACAAGGGGGAAGAGGACAGGAAGGTTTCATTCAGGTTAGTTTTGACGCGAGAAAGTTGGTGTGGAACCACCTTTTCTCGCGTCATGTTATGGCAGTTTATAGATTATTCTGAAGCGCTTAAAAAACGCAGAATATGTACTCACCTTAACCCCTTTGGTTACCATTTTTTTTTCTTTTGCCATTTATTTAATCGATTAACCCGACAGGTTATTATTGTAGAGCTTCATCATTATTTATCTATCTTCCGGTTAATCAAATCACGATTATCATCAGATTTAAACATCATCTCGATGAGATCGATCATCACAATGTCCCACCATTCTGGTGCTTTAACCGTCGGCGTAGCCAGTAAGTCACCACTGATTTACTCTTGATAAATAGTGCACAACAGGGATAATATAGTTGAAAACCTACATGTCTTGAATATCTTTGTTATAGCCTCGAGTATCGATTTAACATCTTACTTCTTTTCTTTTCGTTTTAAAGCAATTATAATTTTTTTTTTTTTAAATTTCTTTGATTAAAAAAAAAAATTAAAGGGAAAGCTTGACTTGAAAAGAATACAATTTTTATAGTTCAAAATAATAGTTCAAGTTGGTAAAAATTACTTTTCTTTGTTAAGTTTTAATGTAAGGAATAAAAAATATACAGGGTGTTTGGTCGAAGATGTAACAAACGAAGAGGGCAGATTCTACCCATCATTTGCAACAAAAAACACTATATATAACATGGGTCAATTCCCAATAGTTTCGCCACAATAAATTTTTTTGTTATTTTCCAAGGAACAATCATGTTTCTCTAAAAAATCGATCGCTGCTACTAAAATAATGGTGATAGAGCTGAATTAGAGGTACCGTTGAAAAGAGGAGAAAATTTCAGTTTAGAAAAAGTCTATTTTAAATGCCTTAAAGGGGCAAAACATATGCCTAAATTTAATTTTATTGTTACATTTATTTAATAAATTAAAATTAATTTTTGTTTAAGCCTATAATTATGCCAAAACGGCATGAGCTGCAGTTTGCCAAATTTCAGTAAAACTTCTCCATTAACTCCCCTTCAATTTAAGTACCCTAACACCATCAGTTAATATGTAATTTTTTTGAGCTATGATTGCGTTTTTGTAAAAAAACGACTGTCAAATGGCGTACAGACCACCTTACGTGTTACTGCGGGGAGACTGACTTAATTTGTATACTTACCCTAATAAATAAGATGAATGAGACAATTTTTTTTACATCTAATTAAAGAGGTCTGCAGACCTAACTGTCCATTGGTCAATCCTAATTGACCTTTGGACTATGTAATAGGAAATTTTAACTTTTGATATTTGACCGGAATGTAATTTATCATTATAATTTTTTTTTCAAACTTAATCATGTTAAATGCAATCATACGTTAAAGAATTTGGTCACAACAAAAAGTCCAAACATTCTATGAATGAATAAATGAATGAATGAACCATTTATTAATCTACAATAGTTTTACAATAATTAGTATTAATCTATTTTTTCACATAAGATTAAATCAGCCAAGGCTGTGGTTAAAGTCCTCATGCAATGTTATTCTTATTCTATTGTTTATTTATTTATTTTTGTTTTAAGTTTATTTATTATTTATTCGTATTATGTATTTATTTATACACATATAGACACATGCACGCATACACATATATATTTTAAGTTTATTTATTTATTTTAATTATTATTTTTAGAAGTTAAGAATAATTAATCATCCCATTTGCCATTTGGGAGTACATAAGTTCATACGTGGCATGCATATACATTATACATTTTTGCTTAACTGATATCATGCAAGTTAAATAACAATAAATATAAAATCACAAGCAATGTACATAGTTCGTCTACTTACATTCAATAATAAATAACTTAATTATCTGAATAAATTCATATTATATTTGTTTTGATACCATTATATTACCTTTTTATTATTTATTCATATACTAAATTAATTATGTTTTATCTCTTTTTTTTTTTTTTTTACTCTATTAGATTAAATTAACTTTTATAATTTCTTTATTTTTATCAATTTTATTTAATATAGTAATCTTGTTTTTTTAAATTTATACCATTATTATTATTATTTTTTATTTTTTTTTATTCTTGTGGTAGCCATGCCTCAGCATAATATAATATCTGCATCCTTCTCCACTCTGATCTATCCATTGCTACTCTTTTCCACGTAACACCATCACAACATTTCTTCATCTCACTGTCCCATTTCATAGACAGAAAACATTCTATACAAACCTTATTTATACAATAGCATATTATTATTTGTTTAGTATTATTACTGTTTCCATAGAGTGCTTTTTTTAACAATATTAACCCTCTTATTTTTATTCTTTAATGAATAATTGCATTTAGCATGATTAATATATACTTATTGATTAATATATACTTATTGTCGTTATGTTCACTTTTGTCATTTAAGAGGGGGGTAAAATAGAAAAACAGGAAAAAAAAATTTTTAATTAAAAATTATAAATATTACTATTTTTGATCCGATTTCAGCTGTTTATAAATAAAAATGTTTTTTGTTACTATCAGCTGTTTAATACGGGTATATACTGCGTTAATACTGCGTACTGCATTATTTCGCTAATAAAAACATTGAATGATATTGTTTTAATTATTTAATTAGTTATTGAGCTAAATAAAATAATCTATCAAATGGAGATTCTTAAAAAAAAAAAAAAAAAAAAAAAAAAAAAGCGATGCGGAGATACACCTCCTGTCAACAACAGTACGGCAAGTTTTTGATAAATGTGATCATGGCGTGATGCAAACAAATTAATGTAATATGAATTTTAACGCATGAATAAAATGTAAGATTAAAATGCACGCTCAGCTCAATATTGCAAGCAGACAACTGCATTGCACACCTAGTTTAAATAACACCCTTTAAAATGTAACTCTCTATAACGGAAAATTTATTAAATTTTCCAAGAGTTAATTAGTATTCAATTCCACTACAAATATATTATATTTTCGGCTTGTTTCTATTGTTTCATTCAATTCTACCTCGCTGCTACGTCCCGCTCAACATAAGTTCATTACAGGATTGTGGCTATTGTCTAAAATCCGATGTGATCATTAGAATGAAATGCGTCTCGAGGAACCGGGTATGTCCGTGTTTGTAATTCGATATTATTCGCCTGTGTCGGTGAAGCAAGTTTAGTCATTCTACTAAATCGAGTTGGAAATATGTTGCGTACAATCGTAATTAATTTCCGAGTTTAGAAATTTAACAGTTATGTGGGATTTAACTAATTAAAAGACAACAAGCTTATTAGTTTGCTGTGAATAATAAACATTTTGTCAGGTTTAAAAGTATTGTTACGTTGTCCGATTACCAATATAGTATCTAAGGAGGATAAATATCTTCCTTGTCAGGTTTAAAAATATTGTTATGTTGTCCGATTACCAATATAGTATCTAAGGAGGATAAATATCTTCCTTGTCAGGTTTAAAAATATTGTTATGTTGTCCGATTACCAATATAGTATCTAAGGAGGATAAATATCTTCCTTGTCAGGTTTAAAAATATTGTTATGTTGTCCGATTACCAATATAGTATCTAAGGAGGATAAATATCTTCCTTGTCAGGTTTAAAAATATTGTTATGTTGTCCGATTACCAATATAGTATCTAAGGAGGAGAAATATCTTCCGGCTTCTGTCTTAAATCATGGTCTATCTCCCTTTCTATTCTTTTTGTTTCGATTTTTAAGATACTTTAATAAATGGTAGATTCCAAGTTAATAAGGCCGGTAATTCTCTTTGTCGTACCTACTTGTTTATACATTCTTACATACCAGAATTAATACAATATCGTCTAAAGGTAATAGTCACTAAGGGTATTTTTTTAAAAAATAAATGAAATACTAGTGTTCAAATATTGTTAATTTAAATTAAAGGTAAAATTAATCAAGTTATTGGTAGAACAAGAAAAAAGGGCAAAAAAACAGGTTAGGGCAAAAATAAACCGCACTTATAGCAGTTATAGCTCAGCTTCTGTATAGATAGAGATATAGGGTTTGCGGGGTCTGAAAACTACATTCTTCTACTTTAAATTTATCTATAACTTAACAAACTATTGAGTGTAAGCCATGCAATGTCGGTTTGAATTAGGGTCTTAGAAAAAGTCGTTGTCCGCTTAGGTTTGATAAAATAAATGTATTTAAAAAATTAATGTAACAAAATTAAAAAAAAAAAAAAAAAAAAAAAAAAAAAAAAAAATGCATGTTTTACAGATTTACTTGTTGTATGGTTCAATATGTCCTCCTAGTTCATTTACAACAGCTTGCACTCTCTTTCTCCAAAGGGATATGGCTCCAGCAATGGTTGATTGACGCATATCATCCTAGGCACGAAAAATCCTCTTTCGAAGTTCATCAATGTCCTTTATTCTGCCTCCTACATACTAATATGTACAAAAGTAACTTGTTGAGTCATTTATTTCTAAACACAATCTGATTCATGTATAAAATGTAACCGTTAAGAAGGTTTCAATCAGGTAAGTAATAACAATAATAAATGTCCCTAAATAATATAAATAAATATGTATCAATCCTCCCCTTTAAATTGATTTGCCCTTAGTTGATTTATGTGCCGGCGCCAGACCTGTCCGTCATCCATCTTGACCTGATAATGTAGATATCCATCTCTGCTGATCACTCTGCCGAATCTCCACTTCTCTCCTCTCGTACTGTAACTCCTAGCTTGGACTCTGTCTCCTATTTTAAGTATTCGCTTTGGTCTTGTTCTGGCTTCCTGAGATCTCTCTGGTGCGGCCTTTCCAAACATGACGTCCAACTTACTGCGTACCTTCCTGCCGAACATTAATTCATATGCCGATGACCCTGTTGCGTTTGGTGCTCGTCTAAGTTGTACAAGTAGCAGAGTCAGTTTGTCACCAACCTTTCCACATTCTTCCTCCATCGCCTTAAGACCTTTTTTTATGGTTTGTACGAAACGTTCGGCTTGGCCGTTAGTTGCAGGGTGGAAAGGTGCTGTGGTTTTGTGAACAATGCCATTTTCTTTTAAAAAAGTTTCAAATGTATGGGATACGAACTGAGGACCGTTGTCCGACACTATACAGTAGGGTAATCCAAAGATGGCAAATATATTTTTTAATTGTCTTATACACCAGTCAGATATAGTCAGCTTTGTTGGAATAGCCTCAACCCACTTAGTGAAAGAATCTACTATTATGAAATAACTGTATCCATTCATCGGTCCCGCAAAGTCGATATGCAGTCTCTGCCACGGTGCTTCCGGCTGTTCCCAAATATGGTTTTTCTCTCTGTCCGGTTCATTTTGTTTCAAACAACATTGCTTACATGATCTTACCAACTCTTCTATGTCCCGGTCCATCCCTCTCCAGTAACAATAGCGGCGTCCTAACATCTTCATTTTTAGCATTCCAATATGACCTGAGTGTAGTTCTTGTAAAACCTGTCTTTCTAAAATTTCCGGTATACAGATTCTCCTTCCTCTGAAGACACAGCCATCTTGTAACGTGTATTCATTATTATTTAATCCGAGATGTTCTAGTGATTCACCTGACATTAATTTAGCTTTGAGATTAATTTAGCTCTTGAGATGAGGGTCTGTTAAAGTGTCTTTGGCAATTTGATCACTGTTTATGTTTAAAGTATTAAGTTGGCTTATTTGGAATTTAGCTGAATCGTCCATGAGTTGTGCACTTGGTGTCTCAAAAGGAAATCTGGATAGGTAATCTGCATTTCCATGTTGGCTCGACTTGTTATATTCGACTGTGTAATTAAATCCGGATAAAAAGAGGGCATAATTTAATAACCGTGAGGCTGATAGTGCTGGTAGAGAACGATGTGGGTGAAATATAGAAATTAGGGGCTTATGATCAGTAACCATGATAAATTTCCTTCTGTAAAGGTAAGTGAAAATTTTTTTTAGACCCCAATAAATAGCAGTGGCCTCTTTGTCGATCTGACTGTAATGATATTCACTCTTAGTTAACGACCGCGAGGTGAAGGAAATCGGCTTTTCCGAGCCATCGGGATACCAGTGTAATATTACAGCTCCTAAGTCTACTGGTGACGCGTCTGTTGCTAAAATTAGCGGTAAATCCGGATCGAAGTGGGCTAAGATAGTTTCATTAGTAACAGCTTCTTTTATCTTTTGAAAACTATTTTCGCAATTTTTGGACCAATGAAATTTATTTTCTTTTTTTTAGTAAATTGTTTAACGGTTTTAAAATAGTGGCAAGGTTGGGTATAAATTTATTATAATAGTTTGCAAGTCCAAGTAGTGATCTAAGCTCTTTAATATCCTTAGGTCGCTTTGCATTCGTTATGGCTTTAACTTTTTCCTTACTTTTATGTAGACCTGTTGAATCAATTATATGACCTAAATAATTGATACTTCTTTGGCAGAATTTACATTTGTCTCTGTTCAACCTGATGTTATTTTCTTTCATCTTTTTGAGTACTGTTCTTAGCCTGTCCAATAATTCCTCGACCGTTGTCCCTTGTATAATAATATCAAAGAAGCATTTGGTTCCCGATGTACCTTGTAATAATCTGTCCATAAAACTTTGCCACATTGCCAGGGCCACTTTGACTCCGAACATTACCTATTTACTTTAAAAAGTCCTTTATGAGTGCTTATTGTCTGTAACCGGGCACTTTCTTCATCCATTGATAAATGTAAATAAGCGTTTGATATATCAAGTGTACAAAAATATTTACCTTTATTCATGGCGGCATATATTTCTTCTATCCTCGGAATCGGGTACTTGATATCTTGTATTACCTTGTTAAGGGTCACCTTGTAGTCCGCACACAGCCTAACAGAGCCATTTGGTTTCATTACCGGAACTACTGGGGTGCCCCACTCCGAGTTTTCTATTTTTGAGATTATTCCTAATGTAGATAGTCTTTCTATCTCGTCCTCAACTTTTTTCTTAATAACGAATGGAACTTGCCGTGGTTTAATGTAAATAGGCTTTATGTTTTCTTTTAAATTAAAATGTCCTTTTTCTTGTGGAATCAAGCCGACCCCTGGCTTGAAAACCTCCTTGAATTCTTCTAATATACTGTCGAGTGATTGAGTTCTATTTTCATTAAGGGCCTTAATATCTGCCCAGTCAAGCTTTATTTCTCTTAACCATTCCCTGTAGAATATCGCATCTACTTCTTTATTTATTACGTATAATTTTCCAATAAACTTCGTTCCCTTGTAATTGCAGTGTACAAAGCTTACGCCCTTCGGTTTGAAAGTCTCCCCTGTGTATGTTCTCAATTCCACATTAGTTCGATAAAGCTTACTTGGAAAGCCTAAACGGTTAAATTCTTGTTATGAAATAGTGCTAAGAGCTGCACCAGTATCAAGCTCCATTTTTACAGTTTTCCCTTCAATTTCAACTTTTAGTACAAATTTATCACTTGAGTTTGACTGTACTATGTTGATCTCGAGGATATTATTTTCTAAATCACAGTCATTATCCTCATTCACTTGATAAGTATTTTTATTATGACCTTTAGTTAAACATACCTTTGGTAAATGTCCGATTTTCGTGCACTTGGCGCAAACATTTTTAATAAATGCGCATTTATCTGCACGATGCTGAGTGGAGCCACATCGATAACAACGTCCTCTTAACGATTCCCAGCCGGTTCCAGAAATAGATATATTTTCATTTGGTTTGTTGATTGCCCTTGTAGGTGTCCTTCTATTGTTTGCATTAATATCTTGTTTTGTGTTCCAAGTATTCTGAATTGATGTATTTTCTGTTTTTGACATGTTTATAGTCTGGGCTAACTTTACTATTTCATTAAATTTCATTTGCTTTGTTTCTTGGAGAAGTTTAGTCCGTATTTCCGAGTCTGTTAGTCCACGAATAAATTGTAGGGTTAAAAAAATTTCTGAGACAGACTTGCCACAATCACAAGAAAAACAACAGTGATTGGTTAACTGTTTTAAATTAGTAGCGAAATCTACGATGGATTCTCCGTGTTTCTGAACGCGAGAGATAAAGGTGTGCTGAGCCATCCATATACTCGGTTTTGGGTCGACATAGTTATTTAGTATTTCGACTAAGTCATTGTACTCCATCTCGAGTGGTTTGTTTGGAGCGGCCAGTTCATATATTTTCTGATGTAATGTAGGACTTTATTTTATCCAAGGAAATTCCCTTCAATTCCATATATAAGTCTAGTCTTGTTATGAAATTTGAAAATGTTTCATTTTCATTATATGGTGTGAAATGAATATTTGCAGCAAGGGAAGGTTCTTTGTTTACATTGTGGTTATCATGAAAACCGCTGAGTCGTGTCTCATCTTCTGTTAAATTATTCCTAATTTCGGTTGCAATATTTTTGATTATAATATAAGATTCTTCTATTTCATCTCTGTACTTAATTTCTGTATCCAATTCCTTTTCATCTTTAGTTAGGGTATCAATTTCGTTTTGAATATTTAAATATTTTGTCCAGTTTTCCTCTAAAATTGATAACCTATTATCTACTTCAGTTAATATTAATAATTTATCAGATTTAAATAAATTTAATAATTTAGTAAAATGTGCTTTTAATACGCACCTTTGGTTCTTTAGTAGTTCTGTCATCCTCGTCGCCAATTAATATGTACAAAAGTAACTTGTTGAGTCATTTATTTCTAAACACAATCTGATTCATGTATAAAATGTAACCGTTAAGAAGGTTTCAATCAGGTAAGTTATAACAATAAGAAATGTCCCTAAATAATATAAATAAATATGTATCACATACACTCTTTGTTCTTACCAACCCCAGACAGAGAAATCAATTGGATTTAGTTCTGGACTGTTAGGAGGCCACTCTTCTGGCTAAATGAAGTCTGGGCAAATCTCTTGCAAGTATTGAATTGTTTGCAAGGAGCGATGGGGCGATGTACCATCTTACATAAACGTGTATTTGGCCCCATATCTTCCTATCCATTACAGAAGCAGAGCTATAAGTGTTCAAAATGAGTGCGGTTCTTTTGCCCACCCTGTATACAGATACAACGTAGTTGCGCGAGCGAGCTACCCACTCAGCAACAAAATTCTCCAGATTTATTTTTTACTGTAAAACATCTTACTTCCTAATTCAGACCTTTTCTCACCTGCATATTAGAGATGTTTTTCGTTATCTGTGAAATCATTATTTTACGTTTGATATTAGACATAGGGTATATATAATCGATATCATTTTATTGATAAACAGTGCTTATAATTCTATAATTAAAATGTAATTGTTAAAAAACTAAGAAATGACTTGATAAAGTAAGTTACTTAATTTATTTATTTAGATTTTATCAGATTCCACTTATTAGGACATTTTCAATTCGAATCTTTACTTATCATAGCATTTAGTTTAGAATACATAGATAATGAGATAAACTTAATTCTCAATAATATTCGTAATCATCAGTTGGAACATAGAACAGCATAATTCAATGTGAAGAAGTTTGATACGTATCAGAAGATATTATCATATTTTAATCCTAAATAATACGTAATCATCAGTTGGAATAGAGAGCAGCATAAATCAATAAGAAGAAGTTTATACGTGTCAAAAGATATCATCATATTTTTAAAGATATCATCATATTAAAAAGTAACATTATCATTTTATTATAATTTGTTTACATTTACCATCTCCCCTGAATTTTGCATGTTTTCTATATTGTTATAATAATACAAAGGTATTATGTAGAGTCGAGTGGGAAAAACCAAATGTTGGCTGCCTTGAGTTCAACTAACATTATACCCAGTTTATAACTCCTTTTCTTCGAATGTTTAAGATGAATATAAGTAAGCAATATTACAAACGCTTTAATTAAAAATGTATCTGCGTCAAATTTCATAATATTTATAGTTTATTTTTCGTTGTATCTGCCGAGTTTTGTTTGGTCGGTGTGTTGAATAAGAGACTTATTTCACTCGACAACACTGTGTTTCAGTCCACCTGTGCTTGCGCCTCTGCCAAAAAAAAATCCCTCCCTCCTATATCCTCGCTTTTTATCTCTTCTATTTTTCTTGTGCCCAATTATACGTCTGCCTTATATTTTTATATACATGTATAAAAATATTAGATAAAATTAAAATTAAAATAAAAGAAAATAAGAAAAAACCCGTCAGCCTGTTTTATTTCCGTTTATTTCTAAAACTGAAATCTCGTTTATATTCTCCCCTCTATTCTTTCTTTATTAATATAAATAGATTTTCGTTTTTCTTCTTAATGAATTGCTATCGATGTTCGATTTTGTTCGTGTACAGTAACACCCGACAGTGCAGCTGAAATTGATCAGAAGCTCGATTCTGTTGACGACAGTGCATCTGAAATTGATCAGAGGCTCGATTCTGTTGACGACAATGCATCTGAAGTTGATCAGAAGGTCGATTCTGTATCTTTAAAACCATCCTTTTCATGTGATTATATATCAAAATTTGATAATAAGATGCGCTTCAGCCTATCAACGTGAATCTGTAAATTTGTTTGTTGTAAATAATAACAAAAATAGTTGATGTTTTGTGAGTGATATAAAAACTTAAAATTGATTTTGATTTATCCGTCAGGTTGTGTTTATACATCATTATGTTTATATATAATTGTAGTCGTACTTAGTATGGTACATATATATATATACTATTTTTTTATAAAAGATTTTTTAATAAAAGTTACTATCTCATATAAAATGAAAGTATTGTGATGACACGAAAATTCTATTTTGAGATTTTGGTGGATTTACACGTTTTGAGGTCCCAGAAAGTGGTTTTTAAAAAATGTCTGTCTGTCGTCTGTGCAGACGCGTGGAGTCTACACTACGGAGCTGATTTTGACGAAATTTGGCATACATATTCAGAAAAATCTTACCTCGAGGCGAAATCGAGAAATTCATTTTAGCTCCAAATTTGTGGGTGCTACCCCTTAAAACTCTGAAAAAAACGTGAGTAAAATAATTTCTCGAAAACGGTTCCGACGATTTTGATTAAACAATTCTAAAATGTATTCCATTTAAATACGAATCTTACGATGTAAGCCGTTTTCCCGGGAAAAATTTAGTTCCTGCGAAAATAATATTAAGGAGTAAAAATACTCCTTAACTTTTATTCATAGCTAACTAGTTCATTCTTTCAATTGGTGCTTCAGTCATGAACCAAACAGTGATGGTCCTTTTTCTTCCTTAATTCATACCGATGGATGATCAAACAGAGATAATCAATAACAGATATTGTTTATATATCAGATATTGTTTATTTTTAGAGTATTTGGGTACTTATCAGTTAGGACAGTCAGTTAGAGGTGGTTAGAGATCACCTCTAACTTTTAGGGAGGGCTCCTAATTAACAAGTAACATTATTTATATTAAATAAAAATGCATGTGTTTGATGAGTGGTCAAATGTGACGTTTTAAAATTATACAATCGAAATCATACAATGGAAGAACCTGGATGACCCCAGTGACGTAGCTTGAAGGGACTCCTGTCCCAAGGCTCAGCATCTGGGGGGCGCCATATTGAACATCGGTAAACTTTTTATTTGCTCGTCGGGTTGGGGGATTGATGTCGAGAATGGTTATCGGTTGGGCACGAAACCCAACATCGTCCCTGGGCGCTCAAGACCTTAGGTTTGTTCCAACAGAGCCTCGGACGGTTCTAGAACTGCCGGGAGCATGCTCAGTATCGAAAGACCGTTCCTACACGCTTCTCGGACGGTTCTGGAACTTTTAGTCCCGTGTTCCAACAGAAAGACGAACGGTTCTGGGACAGTCCTAGAACCGTGAAAACAGTTCCCGGACTGAAGCAGGAACTCGAGGAGAACTACTAATACTAATATACGGAGGCGTGTAGGTTACACTACTACTACTGTTCAACTATAACCTAACATTTGTTTTCGTTTCTTTTCTTGATATTTCTGTTTCCTAGCGTGTTTTGTTTCTCTCCACAGTTAATATATTATACTACTTCTTTCTTCTTTACGTTTTATTTTTTATCATGATAGTATATTGGAATAATAAAAAATATATTTTATATTTTATATTATTTATTCCTCTTGATAATTAAAATTTCTCATAGCGACTTTAAGTCCTTTATAAGAATTACCTCCGACCTTTTTGTGTGTACATCCGCCGATGATTTACAGACTAGAAAAAAAATCCAGATAAATTGTTCTTATAATTTTCTTTTTTGTAGTTTTGAACCCTTTATTTGTAAATATTTCTTAATGTGTGGTTGACCTTTTCTTATATGAGGGTTTATTTTTAATAAGCCAAGATAAAATTCACATTTTATCATCCGAAACTTGATTCCGAGATCTCTGTGAAGGAGGGGTCTTACGAACCCGGGGATATCATTAAAATCCGTTTCATATACGTCTGTGTATGTACGTTCGTATGTAACTAAACCTTTAATAACATATCGCTTCAAGATATATCGTACTGAGATGCGGTCTGCGGCATTTTTTTCAACTTTTGTCGGAAAAACTGATGGTGACAAACCCAAACATCGTAGCTCACGACGTTTCGGAGCTGTAGTCACTTAAGCACGAAATAGATCTATCGACGATAACTTCAGTAGACATTATTTGATTTCTATTTTGTTTGGGGTATATATTATGTGTCCTATTTGGTAGATTGTACCTATACTTTTTGGGCACAGGCGGTTTTGGAGATATGGGCATTTTAATGTTTATACTTCCATGATAATGGGTGTAAATACTGAGTTCTCTCTTGATCGCGTATTGACTCCACAACATTTCATGGAAGTCATGTGTGGGATTTCCACACCGGTACTTCTTATATGATTTAACAGTTAATGTTAAAAAAAATTACAATTTATACAAACAAATTTTTAATAGGCAACTGAAACTAAAAGACAGGATTGTTACGAGCCTGACGAATCCCAAATGTGAGACCAAAATATAATCATTCAGAAATGACATTGTGATAAATTTGTAACTTTAAAAACGATTTGCCCTAATGTGCATTCTTATAAACTTTGTTGAGTTTAACAATAGAATATGTTCACGTAAGTAATCCATTTCTGAGTGAACATAAACAAAACAAGTGGAGAGATACGAAGAGGAAAATAAAAACAAGATAAATAGAGGTAACATGAAGGTTGCAGTTCTAAAAGAGTTCTAAAATCGTTCCAACAGGCTCCTCTTTTTGAATCAGTTCTGAACCAGTCCTCATAGACGCATGCTCATTAAAAAATCCTGAACAGGTTCTAGAACCGTTCTGGAATTGGCTGTTGGAACAAACCTCTTAGCTCCGCCTCTGCTGGACCCTGTTGTAAAAACTGTATGTTTAAAAACAATAAACATACTTATTTATAAATATGTATGTTTCATATTTTGCAAAAGAGTTGACGTTATTACTTCGGCTCTTTATTACATTAGGGTGACATCTGACCTGTACCTGTCATTGAATAAACTAAATGTGCCTTGTATTAATCACAAAAGCATAATTATGTTCGCTCCTGAGTCAATAATAAATAACCTATGAATATATATATATATATATATATATATATATATATATATA
The DNA here is from genome assembly GCA_951217055.1 of Gerris lacustris. Classification (NCBI taxonomy): domain Eukaryota; kingdom Metazoa; phylum Arthropoda; class Insecta; order Hemiptera; family Gerridae; genus Gerris; species Gerris lacustris. Next base: position 29,301,475 of record OX578285.1, on the reverse strand, counting down.
TATATATATATATATATATATAAAGTCATATGAATGATAAATTGTGACTTCTAGAAAATAATGAGCTGTTCTTCACAAATTTGGCACAAATAAGTGCTGTCTTCTGTTCTGGCAAGCGTCGAACAACAGCCGTCACGCTTCCACCTTGTACAGCTTCTAGCTAAAAAGCCGAAGACATTTTAGTAACCCTGTGAATTGTATTATTATATGAGTTCCCTAAACGCAGGTTTCATTTCTTTTTTTTTTGGAAGCGAGACAGATGTCTGAGTTTTACTTGGTTAGAATCTGTTAAATGCTGCGCAACGGATGACAACTTTAATAATGTACGGAAAAAAATAGAGCGACCTATAGCATCTTATTAAAAGATTCAAAATTAACTATAGACCCCCTATTAAACAAGAATTAGTGAATAAACTTATAAAAAATCAAATAGAAATAGAATTTTAAAAAAAGTTTGTTTTTTACAAAACTACTGCCGGAAATAATTTGAGTGACGTAACACTGATAAATCGTAGTAATTGATAGTAATCTAATCAATCTGGTTGTCCTGTAATGACGTAAATATATTGAGTGAATAAGTCCTCTACCCTAAGTACAGGGGCGCGGGCATAGGTCTATGGGTCTTCGAGGGTGACAATTGTGAACAATTTATCGCCCCATTGACCTGTCTATCCCTGGGCCTGGGCCCCTAAGAATCTACCGACGCCCCTTCTAAAGTAACCAGGATGACCAAAGATTAAAATGACCCTTATTTTGTATTGCGCTAATAATCTATTTCACTACAGGACATATAATATGGTAATTGATACCGAATAATTTTAATTTTTGAATGATACGTGAATGACGTTTCATTGAAGAAGTGGGTGAATATATTATATATATATAAACTTAGGGTGCCTAATAAATAAGACAGAAAGAAATGGGGAGAAGAATTTGACTGGGCTGGAGATGCTATAACAAATATAGAAATCTGTTTAGACCAAGTATAAACATGGAAGCTAAGAAAAAACCTTTGGATCAAGTATGTTCTGCCTGTTATGTTGTATGGAGTAGAGACCTGGGCTATGCCTGAAAAAATAGTTAAGACGATGACAGCTGCTCAGAGGATGATGCAAAGAATTATGCTGAAAATCACAGTGAAGGACAGAAGTAAAACACCTGGGTAAGAAATATGACTAAGCTGGAGGATATCCGCGTAACTATGACAGAGAAGTGGAACTGGGCAGGACACATAGCGAGAACCAAGGACGGTAGAGCGACGAAGGAGATGATATCCTGGTATCCTAGAGAATGTAGAAGAGCACAAGGGAGACTCAGTGTAAGATGGGACGAAGAAATGTGTTGCGGAGGTGATACGTGCGGCATTGCGAGTGGCAAATAAAAGACGTGGATGGAACAGGATGAAGGATGTATATTGCCAAGAATGGTTGAACGAAAATTAAATTTCACAAATAATAATAATAATTTAAGAAAGTATTTTGTCATATAAAAATGGCATATAAAAATAAATGTACTAGTGTCATGTATATTATGTTTCAATAAATGGTTATGTATTTATATTTATTTAATGATACGTGGATAAAAGTAAACAATAAAATACGTAGTATGTTAAAAGACGAATAATCTTTATGTTTTCACCTGCCAAATTAATCACGACCAAACGTAACTAGTTAAACATACGATCTTATGCGTAAACGTAAACGGGAAATTTCTTCATAAATCCCATGGATGTCCGGCCAAATCCGCGGCAAGGAGGATTTGAAGACGTAAATTTTGCTTGCACTGCTGAAAAGCGAGTTTCGCAAAGCAAAAACAAGAACCTGCGTATTTACACTCTACACTGTCTTCCTGGAGAGGAGGAGGAAGTTATAGCTGGATTTGGGTAATTCTTGTAAAGAATGAAAATGTTTACGTACGTATATATTCTTGGAATCCTTTACACTGTCGAATTATTCGTGACTAATTGCGTAAGCAATAAATATATGTATAATATATTAATGTTAAAAGATGTACTAATAAACATTGAATCGTTAGACAATCGTATTATACGCGACAAAAAGTGATGAGTTTATAAGTATATACTATACTTGAGTAAGTACCTTCTCAGCTCAAAGAATAACAATCATTTATATAATCGAGTAGTGTCACGACGGCGACGACGACGTATCTCGAAATTATTTGTTATTGCCTATTGCTAAGGCATCAACATTTATTCCAATAAAAATAAATGTTGGTTTTGATTTGTTGGTCTTGAAATAGATATAATAACTTATCTAAATAGATATAATAACTTAATTTTACTTTTTTCCTAAATATGAAATTAATCCCGTTGCCACGGGCTTAACGGCTTGTCATTTATAATAATTGAGTAGTGTCCCGATAATGACGACGACGCACCTCGAAATTATTTGTTACCTATACAAGCTGCTGACTTGATTTGGGAAGAACATCGGCTCGAAGCTTGAAAGAAAGACGGGAAGGAAACGTAGATAAGACGAAGGCAAGGTAAGTACGACACATGGCAGACACATGTCGTACTCTATCCTACGGTTAGGGCTCCGCTACCTAACCCCACAATATGCCTTTAACTTTCGTATACCCACTTACTATTCGTATAATTCAACCAGTCGATGACAGATCTCTCCACTTCCTGGTAATTCATTGTTTACAGCGTTTATCATCAAAGGGATTTACGAATCGAGTTTCATTATAGCCATTAACAGTTTTTATCAGAGAACTCTTTGTTTGTTATCTTTTAATGTTGAAACGTTATGCGTATTAAATTGATAGTTTCAAGTTTATTTAACGATCTATATTGCATTCAATAAAACCGGTGTATTTTTAAAACATGTTTCGTTATGAAATGCAAATATCTAACTACTTCATACATCGTTTACATTACTTTGTGTTATCGTTTAAAGGAAAACAGTTATATTTTGTGTGAATTTGTTAAAAGAAACGTATTGGACTGCATCAATCGGTAAGTTTCTGAACGAAATTTAAACTCAGTTTCAGCTAAATAAATAATTCCACTTTTATGTGGTTGTCAGATCAAAGAATAACAATATTAATACAAATATGAACAATCATCTAATACCTATGTCCACTATTATCAGATGTTAATTATTTGGAACAAAATATTTATATTTTATATATTTATATTTTTTATATTTTATTTATTCACTTGTTTATTTATATGTCTAATATATGTTCCGTCAACTGTTAATTAATTATTTAATTGTCAAATCTATAATATTTAATAATCAAAATCGTCGGAACCGTTTTCGAGAATTTTTTTTTTTTTTTTCCCCAAAATTTGGAGCTAAAATTCATTTTTACGATTTTACCTCGGGGTATGATATTTCTGAACATGCATATCCAAATTTCGTCAAAATTGGCTCAGTAGATTAGGCTTCAGGCGTCTGGACAGACGACAAACGACAGACATTTAAAAAAAAACACTTTTGTGGACTCGGGGGACCTCAAAATGTGTAAATCCATTCAAATCTCAAAATCGAATTTTCGCGCCAATACTTCTCTTTATAATTCGCACAATACTTTCTCTTTATATGAGAAAGTAAAAATAAAGCTATGGTTAATTTTTGCTAATATGTATCATAATTCGCCTCCGGCAATTTGACATTTATTTATTTTATTTTTTGCATTTATTGATAATAGTTGTAGTTAGTTTACTATTCAGGCAAAAACACATGAATGTGTAATGCCTACGTATTGCGTATTCTCGTCTCAATTATGTCAACTCTATATGATTGAGATACGTCACACTTAATTGAGATTGATTTAGCATAATCTGATTTAAAAAGAAACGATCTAGACGAGCAAATGATAACGTCACAATCTCTTTATGTGTCAATTTGAATTATTAATTGTACAAGATGGTACTCAAAGGTAATTTGTGCCCATCTGATAAAAAGAATAATAGGTTCAGTAATAATAAGATTGGACCTGATTAACCCCGTTTCTCTTTTAAATAAAACTGCTTTTCCTTGTTTTGTTCAAGATCAGATAACGGATTAATGGCTTGTAGCTTATAGTACCAAGTTAAAATTTTAATCTTCTGTTTTCAACGTTTTTGTTGCATTTGATATTTATTTTAACCGATGTCTTGAGATGTATGGAAAATGAATTATTCACTTATTCTTAACCTTTCAAGATATAAAGCGCTATTATTAGTATCCATCAGTAGTATTTTTTTTAACCAATCATAATTATGACTAGAGAGGTTAATAAAAAGTGACAAAACAATATTGTCACCACAATTATATATTATAAAACACACGCGTTTCGACATTTACATCACCTTCAGTGTAAGTGTTAGAATAGCGAGATATCACTTACATTGAAGATTATATAAATGTCGAAACGCGTATGTTTTATAATACAAAATTGTGGTGACAATATTGTTAAGTTATTTTTTATTAACCTCTCTAGTCATAATTATGAAGTGGTACCACAAAATCTCAGTCAAAACATCTAATCATATTTAACCTATCAGTAGTATTATTTTGAAATTTTATCAAAATTAATTTCACTAATTCAAAGTTATTCATCATTATTTAAATGTGGTATATTGTACTTCATACACTAACTAGTTTTTATCGCATGACAATACGCAATTTAGAGATTTCGTAGATTTACGCATGTTTTAAGGATTCCTGTGTCGATAAAGACCGGGCCAAACCTGTCCGCATCGCAGGGCCGCTTCTAGGATCTGATGGCCCATAGGCTGGACTAGTGGTGCGGGCCCCCTGCATAGTTTCGAGTTAGCTTCCTAAAAACCTTTCAGAATCACTCATTGATTTTCAAATTATCAGCTGCTAAGCATCTTTAAAGTCCTGTTACATTAAAAACATTTTATATTTTCAAATTAGACCATAAAATTCCAGAGCTTTCTACTCTAAATTGGGGGCTGTTAGAAATGTGGCGAATTCAGAAAAAAACTTATTCTTTTCATAAGCTTTTGAGTGGTATAGTTAAAGTTTAAGATCACTGACTAGTTTTTGAATTATGGTGGATTGAATGTAACTAGGCGTATTTTTGTACAAATGTAAAAATAGTGTCCCCGAACTAAACACTTAGGGATTTATAGAAAATTTTACGCTGAACAAAAACGTTAATAAATATGGTAACACCTACAAATATGGTATCGGAAAGGCTTCGTTTGCGAAAAATATACAAAAAAAACAAAAAAACATTTTTAAAAAAACACAATTTTTGGATGTTAATTCGGTTTAAAAGTACTATCGCTATCATGAACTATTGCTTGGTTAAAGTTTAATCGCTTTTAGTATAATTGTAAGCCAATAGGAATAAAACAAATAATATAACTGCGGATGTATAGAAACAGTCAAATGTCGGCGCCTAATTTATACATGCCATATGTAGAGAAACTTCGTGGAATCAATGACGTAAACCAGACTAGAAATTTACCGTTTCCGCTATACCTTCTTCTTCTCCGGAACGAAGGGAAAGAACGTGTGTATTAAGACATAAGAGTCCCAGCTCCAAACATCTGGCACTCACTTATAATAAAAGACGAAATTTGTTTTTGTTTACGATTTTTTAAGAAGTTTCGAAATCCCTCTTAAACTGCTAGTTTAATCAAATTTCGTAAGAAAAAACACGATTATTTATTTTACCAGAAATGTAGTTACTAATTCTTAGTTGTTACAAATCTACGAATAATGGGATAAATTACCTGATGTAGTGGTAGTAGTAGTAGTGGTTTGACGGGAAGGACGAACCACTTGTTTGAACCTAGCAATCAGGCCACTCTGGACCCATTTTACCTAATGTAAAACTGAAACACTTAATCAAATAGCTGTTCAACGCCGAGCCAAATTGGTGCCCTGAGCCAAAAAAATAAAATGTATGCCGTCTCCCTCAAAATTCTATATTTTTTGAGCCTCATTAGAATAAGTGGAGAGGAATCAGTAATTCGTGACACAAATTTGACACGATTTGTAATATCTAAAAATAAAATAATTTTTACAATTGCGTTTTTACTTTTCCTCACCTATGATAGGAAAAGTTATGTTTTCACCCAACATTTGTTGTTTTTTTTCGAAATTTCAATTGAATTATCCGTTTTGGGTGTTTTTAAGACCTCCTGAGTTGTTTTCAGCATGACGTCTGTGTGTATGTGTTATTATTGCGCTGGGATTTGAACCACAGGCCTCTATATTTCCGGTATAGCGCTCTACCAACTAAGCTACGCAGGAGAATGATTTCCCCTGACGTTAATGATACCTTGTCCCGAATTTAAGCCTTCAATTTTCTACAAATCTGAGAAGTCAACATTAATGACATAGAACTAGACCGAGAAATAACGCTTATAATTATAAAGTACCCAATTAGTACCTATACCTAGTACAATCAATTAGAAATTCATATTTTACGATTTTGGTAGTATTCATACTACGGAAAGATTAAGTTTTAATTTAAATCAAATTATAATTATTATTAACTACGGGAAACAGACAGAGAAAAATACACTCCAGCGCTGGGATTTGAACCACAGGCCTCTATATAGAGGCCTGTGGTTTTAGAGCGTCAAAACTAGTCTACTTGTAACACAAAATGTTCATTGAAAAATATGAAAATAGTACTCTTTTTTGTGGATTCTTTAAGTTTACTTTTAAAAATGTATTTCTGTTTACACATTAGGAAATTTGTCTTATTTTGCTCTATGTCTAACTCAACTTATTCAAACTTCCGAACCAAAAATCCGCATCGTTTTTAAAATGATAAAAATTCAGGATTGGTGGATTTAGTGCCACATCTCTAGGCGTATTTCGTTTGAAACAAACAAGGCCACGTATGGCACACGAGAAGGCAATTGTTTTTACTAAAAAGCACATGTTCCTCACACACCCCAAAGCCTTAAAGCTCGAGCTGCTCTTTCAAAATTGTTTATACTTGAATACCAAAAATAAACTTTCAAGAAGTTATTTATTGCTCCGGACGTGGCAGCTGCTCGTAAACCTTAAAACGGCTTTTGCGTGATATTGCATTACAGATATGTCAAACTAAATTCGACCGAAAAACCATAGGTCAGAAAATAACTTTTGACCTAGAGGGATTGATATATGTTCTTAGAGATTTACGATAAGACAATTAAAACGGGGGAAAAACTATTTAATTACCCATAAATGAGGTTACGCCTTTTAATTTTAGCAATAACAGAAACGGACTAAATCTTTAAATAAAAGGCTATGAATTAATCCCCCCCCGCTAAGAAATCGACGGATTTTAGAAATCTTGACACCAATAATATTAATAGATAAACAAGTATAGGGTAACTTTCAAACCTTATTTTATTCTAATCACACTAATTTTTTGTAAGTAGTGAATTTAAATTCTAAAAATAAACAATAAGAATTTTCTCGAAAATTGCAAATTTACAATTAAGCTTAACCTGCCTGTTTTAGACAAAAGATCCATTTGATGGAATACCAAAGAGTGTTCTTGCAGATGTAATTAAAATGCTATCACTGAGCTAAGATAGAATGTAACTCTTATTACTTAGTAAAAAAAATAATATCTACTTCTTAAAACTACTTTGGAAATTTACAGTAATATAATTATAAAACCTTACATAGCGAATAAAACTCAAATAAAAATAGTTCATTTTGCATGCGAGTGTGGAGTTTGCAGCGAGGATAGTAAAACCACACGATCAAAGCAAAATGCAGTTTTCGCACGAGTTGCGTACCGTACTTTATCTACGATTGTTGGATTTTAATAATAAATACAGAAAAAAATATTTAATAAACTTCCTGTATGTTGTGTATTTCTCTTTTGATAAAAGATAACATTAATTCATTAGTTGTATTTTGTGCCGAATTAATTATTTCGGAAGGCGTATTATTCTCCTCATTTTCGTCATAATGACATAAATCAATCATTGTTTTTCACTATAAACTCGATATAAACAGTTACTTTAATTAAACAAACAGCAAATTAGGTTTGTTAAATGTAAACAAACTCGCTAATCGTGCGTTAAGGTGAAGAATTCTTCCTTCTTACCACAATAGGGCTGAAAAAGAGGAATTCGCCTGCACAATGAATACAAGTACATAAAGAATCACTTTCTACGCATCTAAACAGAGATACAATGTTTATATTTCGTATCAATCGTAGATAAAATAATTTACAGTAATATAATTATAAAAACCTTACATAGCGAATAAAGCTCAGATAAAAAATAATTTACTGTAATATAATTATAAAACCTTACGCATAGTGAATAATATACTCAGATGAAATACTTTTCTTAGAGCAAAATCGATGAGTTGATTGTATCTTTGAGATTTATTGCCTTACTTATAATTCTAAAGCGTTCCGAGTAAAAATAGAGTTAATACTACATTATTTATCTGTACAGTACAGTACATAATTAAACTAACGATTCCCACTAAGTTCGTTCCAACCCTTTAAAATTACTTTGGTATTAAGTAAACCGGTGAACTATTTTTTTCGTAATCACGGTACAAAATAAGTAATGTGTAAAAATCAAAGTGTAAAATTTATTTATTTTGGTCGTAATCCAGAAAACAGGCGGATCTGTATCCTAATTATTGTTTATATGATCGATTTAGGTTCTAAAACTTTTACTATAGTAACTGAGGTTTATTATGATTTTTATTTTATCAATTTGTAAATCGCAGTTTAAAAATAATAAACATTCGGATATATCCTGTTCAGTATGAAACTACTAACAAAACGAAGTTTTTCGTCGATCCAGAAATAGAATAGGGTGAAGAGGTGGATTGCTCGAAGTAGGCCTAGAGTGAGCCGGCACCAGGCACACATGAGCCTGATTAATTCCATGTAACAGAAACCAGATGGCCAAGCTGCAGCCAAATAATCCCTACTTGTAAACACAACCTAGCCATTACTTGTTTGTGTTCTTGTTCAGCCCCTGGACATACTATTATGCCCATAGGTTTGACCGTGTAGTAACTGGCTTAGAGACAATTCAAGTTTACCCATTACTAAAAGACGCAGATTATCCTCATTTAGTGTTATTAACGTTAACCAGTCGGATTTATTAGCGGTTGGCCGTCTGACATAGTCGTTTCAGATTCTGCCACATTACTCTTATAATATCCCAGAAGCGATTTGAATTCCTAGAACGATTAAATGCCTCAACATTGTCCTATTTATCAAAATAAATGAAGAAATGACAAAATTTAGACGAGGTTATTAAATGCAAATACAAATCTAGAAATAATTGTTTGAGGCGAGGCTATTATTATTTCAGCGGCAATGTCACTTTTATTAAAAATACAAATCTATAAATAAATGTTTGAGGCGAGGCTATCATTATTAAAGCGGTAATGTAATTTTTAATAACAAATGCAAATCTAGAAATAAATGTTTGAGGTGAGGCTATTATTATTTCAGTGGCAATGTCACTTTAATATCAAATAAAAATCTAGAAATAAATATTTGATGCGAGGCTATTATTATTTTAGCGGCAATGTCACTTTTAATAAAAAATACAAATCTAGAAATAAATATTTGATGCGAGGCTGAGGCTATAATTATTTCAGCGGCAATGTCACTTTTAATAACAAATACAAATCTAGAAATAAATGTTTGAGGTGAGGCTATCATTATTAAAGTGGTAATGTCATTTTAAATAACAAATGCAACTCTAGAAATTAATACTTGATGCGAGGCTATTATTATTTCAGCGGCAATGTCACTTTAATACGAGAAATAAATGAGAGAAAAATCTATTTTTAGCTTGCAATAATAAATTTAAGAATGTCCCTTACTACCTTAGTCCTCTAGTTTAATTATATATAATAGGGATTGTGTTACAAATAATCTTCTTTTTTTCAGTTTCATCCGTTTTTGATATTAAACACTTGACCTTGTCACTCGTACTCTATAAACATTCGGTATATTTTTATCGCAGTGAAACACAAATAACTGGCCGACAAGGAAATGAATACGTGCTCGATGACAACGTTATATCTTTTAATTTCTTTTTTTTCATACAACTGCAATAGAGGGAATAAAAGTTAAGTGGATTCTTTGGATAAATATGACATATGTACAGTCAAACTGTTAGTACCACAATGAAATAAGATTTAAACACTATATTTAACTCTCACATATTATGCATTTCCTAAACCTGTTTAGCTCAAGTGCCCGTTCCTCGCTTAGGATATTTACGTTAAAAAACAAGTAAGGCGCGCTTCACGTAAATACGTCACCTTTACAAGACCTTTAAATTGATGTATAACATGTCATAGTGACTAATAACTTTTTTTAGTCACCCGCCATATTGGCCGCCATCTTGAAAATATTAAGTGTGACATTTTAATAGTTCCATATTCTTTTCCTACACTTCAAGACCTTTAAATTGATGTATAACATGTCATGGTGACTAAAACCTTTGTTTTTAGTCGTCGACCTCCGAATTGGCCGCCATCTTGGAAATATTAAGTGTGAAAACTCCAAAAACTGTAGAGTTGTCACAAATGCCGAGATCCACTTGTGTGCCGAATTTCATGTTCCTAGCTGTAGTAGTTTATGAATTGAAACATGTCAACGGATAGACAGACAGACAGAGCCGTTATATATTAGGTTTCTTTTCGTACTTCGTACAGACCCCTAAAATCACAGACCTCTTGAGGGGTCATAGAATTTCTGAAAACATGAAAAAAAAACAATTAAAAGAACCTCCACTATACTTACTAAGTTTCCATGATGTTTCAATACGCATTGAATCCTGATTTGGGATTTAACAACTTACAGTATTCGCGTTACGAGTTGTGACTTTTGATTGGCCAATCTAAATGAGTAAAAAAATAAAGCCACCAGGTCTGAGGAAGGGGTGGAGTCAGTGACATTTTTGTTTGCCTAGTTGTCCCGACCTTCTAGAATTCAAAATCCTGACCTCTCATTGGCTCCCCACATCAATTTTTCGGATTTTTCTTTTCTGTCAAAAGTCACAACTCATAACACCCAAACTGTAGGTGTTTCCATGAGTTGTATTGAATTCGTATTCGATACGTTTTCAAATCACCGAATTTTTACTAAGTTACTTTGATAAAGGTTATAAATAATTTTGTAACCTTCACTATTTATAACCAGGTTTGTTTTCAAAAACAAAACTAAAAATGACAAAATGTTATGTTTTTTTGGTTGTGTGGAGTGGTATTTTGACAGATTTGACTTGTTTCACCAGAATAACCACTAGGTGCGCTCAAACTCACATCACATTCTGCGCATGTTGAGATCGAGCTCAGGTGTTTCCATGGGACTTGATTCATTTCCCAGAATTTAGAGTATCGTATCTTGATCTAAATCGTATACAATCCCTATTGAAGCGAGGTTTCCATGGACAATTTGGATTCAAAAACTGTATTCAACCTGTATTCAATGAATCAGGTGGTTCAATCCGTTATGAATCATCATGGAAACGTAGTAATGCTGAATTGCATTGCAATGCATTAAGCAATTCATATGTTCGGCTTTCGCTATTGTTGTCGCTCATCGGTTTAATTGTAAGTATCGTCTTGTACCACCTATTTCTATTGTAAATTCGAAGAATCGTTGAATAACCCTCGACAAACTGAATTATCATCATCATTTATTTAATCAAGTAGTCCCGACGATTACGGCGACTCACCTCGAAATGATTTGTTATTGCTAAGCTAAGGCAACCATATATTTATTCCAATAAAAATAACTGTTTGTTTTGATTTGTTGGTCTTTAAATAGATATAACTAGGCATCGCTTGGCTCTATCATTGAAGCGAGCGTATAGTAATAAATATGTATTGAATATTGAAAAAATAGATTATCGTGAATCATGATGAGTTGATAGAGAATGGGTCTAGTAGTAGTGCAGCGGCTAGTAGTAAGGGAACCACCCCGCATTCTTACTATTCCTCTAACCACACATCTCCATTTCAATATATATAATTTGTATCTCTTTGCTACAAACAAACTACTGCATGTATCAAATTGAAATTTTGCATGCCTTTTTCAATTGTGCATTAGATGGTGTATATGAAGTTTTATTAAAATCGTTACGTTAGAACGTAAGATATCGGTAAAAAGGTTGTTTTTTCTATTTTAAACGTTTAGGTCCGCTTTAATAGTTTTAGCGATCTTTATTAATTCATAGCGGTGTCGCTGTTGGTTTTACTAAAAAATGTTATCTGTAAAAAATGTTCATCTCCTCGAATAGATGATGATAGAATCTTTTCCCGTCCTGAAATTCCCATTTAATTTTTGAACCTCTCGTTTACGCGAGCGTTGCGCGCGAACTCTTGGACGGATCACGCTGTCCAACGAACTTAGCCTGAGTATTAGTTAGAGAATCATGTATACCAAATTTCAACTAAATCGGTCAACTTTTACTCAAGTTATCGTCACACGCGTGAACGTTACTGACAGACAGACAGACAGACAGACAGACAGACAGACAGACAGACAGACACGGAGCATATTTCGTTGAATGTAGGAAGCTCGCTGCGCTCGCTTCAATAACTATTCTAAATAGATGTAATAACTTATCTAAATTAATTTTCTTAATTTTACTTTTTTTCTAAATATATAATTAAGGGCTCGTTCGAGTATAAACGAATCTAACTAAACTATATTTCAGATGTCAAATTGTGTCGAATAAAACGGATCCCGCATTTTTCAAACGTTTTATTTTCACTCTCTATCCTCTAGCCGGACTTAAAAATAGATTTCCTTTTTTTTCAATAACTAATTTTAAAGCTGGATTTTTTTAAAAATAACTGTCGACCGGAACATAAAGCGAAATGTAGAAGGCAGAAAATAAATATTTGCGTCATTCTACGGCATGTAAATATGGGGCCGAGTGTTGGGTAGCCTAGTCTTGTCAAACGACTCAGACTCGGCACAGTAATAAACGCCGAGATCCGGCATAAAAACAGATCTATCCTCTCAAGCCAGTTACTCTAAATAATTCCTTCATCCTAAAACTCCAGGGCAAGGCCTTCAAGTGCCTTAACTATAGACATAATTGAAGTAAACTATAGTTCGAAATGTATAGTCTAGCTTTCTCGAAAAATATCTAGCATTGAAAAACCTCGTAAAGTGGAACCAAACGAAAAACCTATAGTAAAAATATTGAATAAAATATTTTAGTTTCGTAGTAAGACTTTAAATACACAGTAGAAACTCCGTTTAAAAGATATAAATAATACTCATAAAAACTAAAATAAACTCAAATAATTTAGCCTAGAGTCAAATGTATTAATCGGAGTGTTTTTATCAAGAGATATTAGCTACAGGGAAAAATTACCTTTGTTTATAGATTGGAAATTTAATTTAAAATGATTAAGGTTAAAAATTGATTTGACTGTTGCAAATAAATGCCTTACCCTTCTAGATGATCCATGTTAACTTCTACTAGTAATGTTAAACATGTGAATGTGTTAAACATTGGTTATCAGCAGTGGACTGCTGATAACCAATGAAAGTAATTTATTTATAGCATTTTCATGTGGTTTGGCAATTATTTGAATGATAATATATACTCTTTAATTTTTATTCAATGTAATAAATCAATAATAACATAAAAAATAATATGTAAACTATTTCAATCAATTAGAGTCTAGAGTGTTTGAATAAAAATGTACTTTCAGCCATACAGCTGGAAGCTGATGGCAGCACGCCATATCTTATTTCAAACATGATTAGGGGGGGGGGGGGTATGATAGGATTGAGAGGAAGTTCTCCTGCCACCTGGTGCATGAAGAGGCTTCTTGGTACCTTACCTTTCTGGGCCACCTAATACCTCAACTAGAAAGTAGTAAGAAATGGGTAGATATAGATATATATTAGTTGAAGAATAATTCTTACTAATTTGCACCTTTGATAATTTTGGATTACTTGTTAATGGATCATAATGGTGAGTAAAATCAACAATTGGTTAATTTAAAAAAGGGTTATATTACACCCATTACGGGCATCATCAAACGATGCCCGTAATGGGTGAAATATAACCTTTTTTTAATTAACCAATTGTTCATTTTACTCACCTTTATGATCCATTGACAGGTAATATATTTTCGAACCGGATGCTCGGTTCAAAGGGTCAGTTAAACCAGCTATTAGAAAAAAATTTGGAAGTATTTAAGTTCATCTTATTAAAAGTTATCGTATACGCTCACTAGGCCGTCCCTGGTTGGCTCGGCTCGGCCCAGATTATTGCTCATAAGCTCAAATGCGTTGCATTTAATTAGGGTACGAATATTACACCCGCGCAAATCGGACCGGATTATTGCCAATGGAATAAAATTAGGGTGTGGACACCAAACCGATTCAGCCCGGAATGGAAAAACCAATAGCAAAAAGGGGGGAGTGAATTCCATCAGCCAGACAGACATGCGGAGAACACCACGCACAGCTTTTCAGTTACCGAAAAAAATACGTCGTCCGAAGACTTTCTGGTCGACGCAGTCTAGAGTGCGTCAACCTGAGATAAAAAGGGCAAAATTAAAAATTTTCGTTCGACAAACTCGGTCAAAATTTTCTCTGATATGTATATTTGTAATACTGAAATTTAACTAACAAAATAAATCCCAATGGTTCAGAAACAGACGATTTTACTAGTCACTTTAAAACAGACATTTAATAAATCGTATATGCTTTCCCCGGATCGACGTTTTTGCAGTTTGGACCACCTTTAAAAACACAAATTTAATTGGATATTAGAATAAAATGGCCTTATCTCATAGGAAATTTAATTCTCTTTCTGAATATGGGATTAGAAATCGAAATTAAAGTGTTTCTAGCGGAGACATTTTTCGAAATAAGATCTGCGTTTACAAAAAAATCACCATATCTTGAGGCTTTTTGTTAAGTTTCTCCCAGTGGTGTAACTATGGGCCCGCACGGGCCCACAAATCTTACTATGCTCATCAATTTTCTTTGGCGAGGGCCCCCAAAGAGATCTTGCCGGAGGGCTCCCAATCCCTTAGCTACGCCACTGGTTTCGCCCAAAAGAAAGAGTTTTATATCCTGTATAATTATTTAACTGACAAATTTGTCCATTTTCCAATAATTTAATGGCCACGAAACATTTTTATGGCCATGTACATGACAGAAACGAAGTTTGTGCACCGCATAAATCTTGTTTCATTACTAATCTCAATGGTATACTAATCTCAATGCATATTTAAGGGTTCAGTTTAATATCTACAAATAGAACTCCGTTGTTTAGGATCTGAAATATCAACAAGAACGAGCTCCGTAACGGTAATTTAATTCAATTGGATAATTCGAGGGGGTTCCAGATTTGATCGTAGCCAGCTCCCGTATAGACTGTAGCCCTGTCAATCGTATACTACCAGAAATTAGCTTTATTCGACCGTCTCTTGACCCTCTCCTAGAAGAAATCCTTGGAAAACACGTGCGCTCCGGCGAAACGCTTTGAGCCCGGCGCTTATCCATAAGTGGCGTCTCTCAGCTCTGACAGAGATATATGCAAAATATAAATTCTTATAAGTAAAAAGAGAACAGAAAAAATAAAATTTATAAAAATGCATCTATGTTTCGACTCTTTATTGAGCCATTCTACGGACTCACTTTACACTTGGCTTGTTTTATTTATTTATTGTTTTTTTATGTTTGTTCCAGAAACATGTTGAAATGTATGGTGTTAGGGGTTGCAATATTGCACGCTGCGTTTGGAAAACAGCCTAAGCAAATCTTATTAACAGGTAATTAATACCTATTTAATTTTTCCTTTCTGCACTATCATTATAGAATGATGGGTGTTTCGGTAAATATTAGATGTTTCCAGATTTCTTAACTTGGTGGTGGAAGACATAGTGTCCTACAGTCTGTGCCAAACGAGTATTAGTGCGTTAATAGGAAAGTCCTGAGCACTCATTTTTTATTATTATTATTATTATTATTAATACCTTTATTAATTTTTAATATAATAATACATATAATATAATATATCATTTTATAATTGGTACCTACCAATTTAATATATTAGCTCATTAAAGATTATCTCCCCACTTTAGAACATATAGTTTTGAGCTGTGAAGAGAGAGTTCTCACAGTTAATTTGTATTTATGCAGTTTTACGATAATTAGTTATGATAAAATGACTTAGTTATTTATTTAATTTTTTTAATTAGTACAATAATTATTCTATTAATAATTATATTATATTATATTAATTATATTATACTTATTATTTATTTCTACTATGTATAGTCTTATATAATTAATTTGTTATTTATTTATTTATATTTTATTTTATTTTTTGTAATAATAATGAAATGTATATAGTCTTATTTATAATTTTAATATACATATATTAATTTTTAATTTATTTTTTATAAAATTATTTTACAACAATATGGTTTTTATTTTAGTTTTAAATAGTTCTAAATTTTCTATATTCTTAAGTTCATTGGGTAATTGATTAAATAATAAGACTGCGTAATAAGACTGCGTAATAAGACCAGTGTCTGTGCCATAGAGGTTCTAAGAGCTGATACTACGTAATGACCTCTGGTTAGACCTCTAGTTATTATGGCATGGTCTATTTTCTCTAATTCGTGTTTTCCTTCTTGTAGGCGGATTAGACATTTATATTGATACAATTGTTTAGGAGTTTATCGAAAGCTGTTTAAATAGTGGTTGGAGAGTTCCATACAACGTCTTTTATTTAATATTATTCTTACAAAAGCTTTTTGTTTGATAAATATTGTTTCTTTGATAGAGTCACAAGCTGATCTTCATAATCTTATTAACAGGTAATAAATACCTATTTGTATTTGGCTCCCCACTCCATTTTTTGACTTTCCCGCGCTATTAACGCACTAAGACTCGTTTGGTACAGACTGTTGATACGTATTTTGGTGAACAGGTTCCATGTTTATTCAAAGCCTAGTTATTAACAATAAAGGCCCGGTCAAACAGGAAGCGAACTGTCCTTGGAGGAAAAGTCTTTTTTGTGGACTGTAATATTGTATCATCCTGGTCAAACAGAAGGAAGATGTCCGTGGCGTACAGATCCAATCCGCCACGGACAAGCCCAGTCCACAGACTCTGTGGACTGTAATATTGCATTAAACTGGTCAAACAGAAGGTGGCAGTCCGCGGCGGGAATATTTGAAGTTGTATTTTCCTCACAGTTCGCAGCAGATGTCTAGATGAATCAACTGATCAATTAGTTGATTTTAACTACGATTGATACGAAAAATAAACATTGTATCTCTGTTTAGATGCGCAGAAAGTGATTCTTTTTGCGCATTGCACATGCGCGTTTTTATAATTCCTCTTTTTACCGCCCTAGGGCGGTAGCACACACTTGACATATTTGTTTTATCATCAGCATGTCAAGCAGTTCCTCCGACGAAGAATTGCTTTTTCTGTTCGCTTTGAGGCAAGCAACACCAAAAAGAAAATGGGTGCATGAAATTAATGAAAAAAGAGTGGAGTTCAGGGGGTTTCACCGTCTGCGCTGTGGGCCAGTAGGCCGCGAACTGGGCTTGTCCGCGGCGGATATCTTCTTTCTGTTGTGAATTGAGTTCATTTATTTGTTGTTTTATATAGCATTATTGCTTGGGGAAGTGCCGCCGATACTACTTTATTATCAGTAAACACAGACACAGTTCAGAAACCAATAATAAAAATAATCTATACTTAAGTAGTACCCCATTGATGGAGTTTTTTAACATGCTAAAAAGCTTACTTTGAACTATCCTATGGGTCTGATATTCTCAAAACACACAAACAAACTTCTGATAATTTTTTTTGCCACTGAACTGGACTACAACTGCATATAAATACATCGAAAAGACTATAATTATAAAAGAACGTATTTTGCCAATAAAAAATAAAATATTTTTTTCGAAATTTCCAAAAAGTGGTATCTTTACTTTTGGTCGAAGAATGTTCAGGATTTTTTCCAGATTTTTTGCACTTCACATTAGTGAGATAGAGGGGGGGGGGGGCACGTTTCACACCCACTTCAAACTTGCCTACGCTTGCCCTATCAAAATTATAACCAAAGAATTATATATTTTTGTAATCAGCTCGACGTACCCTTTCATATGATACCCCTCACGGTGTCGAAAAAAAAATTTAACCCTTAAGTTTTTTTACCCTAATTTTTTTGAAAAATATTTTTTTTAAGTCGCTATATTTTTAACATGTGTGGGTAGGTACAAGACATATACATGCCAAATTTCAAAGTCATCTGATGAAAGGTGTTGCAGTGAGAGTAGGCGACGGACGGACGGACAGACACACGCAGGAAAATATAAGGGTCCTTGGTTTTGCCTACGGACCCTAAATAGAACAAGAGTTGAAGAAATCACGAATACCTTGTCCATGTTCTGTTTAATTACCCCAGTCCGGGGCGGACAGTTCGCTTTCTGTGTGACCACCCTGTCCAAGACGGACAGCGGACAGTTCTCTTTCTGAGTGGCCACCCTGTCCACGACGGACGGCGAACAGTTCACTTTCTGTGTGGCCACCCTGTCCGCGACGGATGGCTGTAATCAGTCCGCTTCCTGTTTAACTGGGCCTTAACGTCTGCAGTTGTCCTATCTAAAGCCTGGATCTAAAGCCTATGTCTGTTACCCTATTTATTCGTAATTTTAATGTTTTAGTATTACCTTGTTTATTTTAGATGAACATACTACAATACAAGCTGAAATCGGAGATAAAATAACTGTCTTTTGTGGACAAGGAGATGATTACAACAATGTAATATGGTATAAAGACGGCGAACAGTTGATTCCGTCGGGATCAAATATTAAATTAGATTTATCCTCGTAAGTATATTAATATTTGAGGTAACTGATAACATGTAATTGATTATAAATGAATCGCCTGAGTCTATGTAACGGATTCAGTAATGAGTAATTATTATTGATGTGAAATCTATTATTATGTAATTAACTATAACATACCTAAAAAATCCCGTCAAGTACTTGCCAGCAAGTTACTAAAAGGGGGGGGGGCACATTTTGTGTTTGTTTTAATTTTTCGGATGTAAAATGACCGCAATTTTGGAAACGAGATATATATTTGTAATCTACATTTCAATACCTTTGAAATGATACCCAACTTGAAAATTACAAAAAATATAAAATATTGCGATCTATTCGCAATTGATCGCAGATCGCAGAAATGTTGAGCGTTTAAGTCCGCAATAGTTTTTCTGTTTTTGGGCAAAAAAGTTTAACTTGTATACCAAATTTCAAGTCTGTAGCTTCAGTAGGTCGGAAGATATACTCCAAGATGCGACGGACGGACGGACAGACGAACTACCAAAAGCATAAGGGTTTCTAGGATGACCTCGAAACCCTAAAAAGTAATTTATCACCTAATTTTAATTTAATTAAAAATGCGGCGTCATCGGTATTAGAACTACATATCCCGTGTTTTAGCCTCGTTATCAGTGGCATTGCTGGTTGTTTAGGCGTCCGCCTTTAATTTATTTGTTTATTCTTAACAAAAATTGCGGGCGGGCCCCCGGTGCCAGGGGGCCCCCAAATCCAAAACAAAAAATTAACATTAAAAGTTCTTGCAGGGGGCCCCGATGCCCTAGCTACGCAACTGCCCTGGGGGTTGTCAAATAAATAAACAGGACAAATATGTGCTGGTCAGCACACAGCGAGGGTCCGTAGGCAACACAGTATTGTTTAAGTAGTACCTAATGATGGTGCTTTTTAAAATGCTAAAAAGCCTACTTTGAACTATCCTATGGGTCGGATATTCTCAAAACATAAACAAACTTCTGATAAAGTATTTTTGCCAGGGAACAGGACTATAAACATATAAATACATCGAAAAGAGCATAATTATAAAAAAAAATATATATATAAAAAAAAGTAAATATTTTGTCAAAATAAAAATTTCCAAAAAGTGGTATCTTTACTTTTGGTTGAAAAATTTTCAGACATTTTTTGCACTTTTCATGAGCAAGATAGAGGGGGGGGGCAGCACATTTCCCACCAAATTCGACCTCGCCTACGCTTGGTCTATCAAAGCTTATAACCAAAATAATATATATTTTCCCAAAAAACAAAAAAAATAACCGTATTTTTTAAAAATAATTTTATTTTTAAAATGTATGCCAAATTTCAAAGTGATCGGACAAAAGGTGTAGCCCTGAGAGCAGGCGACAGACGGACAGACAGACACAAGCAGGAAAATATAAGAGTCCTTGGTTTTGCCTTCGGACCCTAAATAGGGGGATTAAAAAAATGGGGGAGTTGTTTTACTATTGTCTTTGCATGCTGAGTCGTATGAAACAAAAATCAAGTCAATAAGACCAAGGGTTTATGAAAAAAAAATTATTTAAAGAGAGAAATACTATGTAAATGAGTAACCAACAAGTTAGGTTACTACTAAATAAGTTTAAATAAAGTTACTGAAAAGGTGAACTACGTCGTGAGTATGAAAGAGTTTAGGCTGGATAAAAATAAACAGGCATGTGCAAAAACATAGTTTTTACCACTAAAACTTTCGTAATAAATTACCCTTTTTCAAAAAATGTAGATAATCTTATGCCGAATAGAACTTACAATCAAATTGTCATGTGGGGACTATTTTTTACCTAATTCATACACTTTTGGGGCCATTTCTAACGCTGTTCTTGAATTGCATTTCCTCTATTTTTATTTATTCATTATTTATCAAAATTATTATGTGTATTATACTTGTATATTAATATTGTTACAGTGTAAAATTATCAATAAAGCAAAAAGACCAAGGAAATTACAGTTGTCAAGCAATGAACGGCGTTTCAAGGAATTTTTCCATATCACTTCAAACATTTCCGTTTATCAACAAAAATATTAATCTTAAACCCCTTAATCCTAAAAACGATTACGACTATGAAGATGAAGATGAAGACATGATGAAACTTCCCAATAAGGATATAGAAGAACCTAATGATTATATGGTTTCTAATGAAGACAGTGCTCACGAAGGAATGCCTATTTTTTTGGAATCATCCGAAATGAATAAGGTTGTGGCAAAAGTGGTTGGAGATCATTTTAGATTATCTTGTGAAGCCGACGGTAATTCCGATTATTAATATATTTAAATATTATTTAATTTTTCAATTTTATTGCTGGGAACACTGGAAAAATTATATGAATGTAGGTTTAAGAAAGCTGATGTGGAAACGGCCATTTTAGTTTCGTGCAAAAGAGATAAAAAAAAATTCATTGTCACTCTAGTATTAAGTGGCATTCAGTTGAAAATTGATGTTACACAATGAATGCTCAGTTGAGCCACTAAGTGTCAAGATAGAGCCAATCTAAACAGCCTGCCTCAGAATAGACCAGAAATATTATTAACTGAGAACTGATACTTACTTAACTTGGTAATTGACGATAGAAAAATAATAATAAGGAGTTGTACGATTCCCCAACAACCTTTGCCAACAATTTATTTGAAGTAAATGTTATTATTATTTTATTTTTAAATTATTTTCAGGACAACCTACTCCTATAATTACATGGAAGAAGAATGATACTATTCTAAGAAACGACGAAAGATACAGCTATACAATTTTAAAGTTGAAACTTGAAGATTCCGGAAACTATACATGCACAGCAAGCAATATCCACGGCACAGTCAATCATACAACGCAACTTAAAGTATATAGTATGTGATTTAGTTTACAGAATATATACATATATACGAGTATATATATATATATATATATATATATATATATATATATATATATATATATATATATATATATATATATATATATATATATTATTTTATTTATTTTTTTTTTTTTTTATGCCCCAACCTATTTATTTGTTATATTCTCCCTAAATTTTCAGGGTCCATTTCTGAAGTACCGATAGTTGTTGAGACTCCAGTAAACACCACAGTTACTTTTGGAAATTCTGCTTTTTTTGTTTGTCGGGTCTCCCAGAAAAATCAGAGCAAAATTTCTTGGTTCAAACATGGAGAAAACGACCAGCTTATACTTCTCAACTCCTCTTCACATTTAAGAGTAAGAAATATACATTTAAATATATATGTAAAATCTTTTCTTATTGGGTCTTATATATTCTTACAAAATCTGTAATTTTCTTTTTCTTTGTAGATTACAGATCCAGAAAGACTGGTATTTGAGAATGCCCAAGTCTCAGACATTGGTTTATATACCTGTGTTGTGAGTATCAAAGAAAAAAATGAGACCTACCATGCATACCTTAATGTCTTTGAGGATAGTAAGTAAAAAACATTGTTTATTCTTTGTACCTAATTATTCTATTTTATAAAATAAGTCTAAGAAATGCTATACCTCAAAATGAATACAAAAAAAAAATAAATAAATAAATAAATAAAAATAAAAAAAATACAGCAAAAGTTCAAATTTATATCTGTTCCATAAAAATATATTTTGTAAATTTGGAAAAGGAAGACCACATTTAAATAATATATCAAATGTTTGTACAATTGATTTCCCTTTTTTGTAGGTGCTGGTCCATTTGCTCCACAGTTTAAGAAGCAGCTTCATAAAGTAATTGTAAAACCTGCTGGCAATATGGTTAGAATAAAATGCCCCGCTGAAGGTAAGATGTAGTTTTCAACCTCATTTAAATTAAAACCTTCTTAGTGTTGTATCCTCTTTTGTCCGTTGATTTATACATTCTCATAATCACTTCCATTCTTTTAAAATGTTCAGGTAATCCTCCACCCAATATAACATGGGATAAAGACGGAGAAAAGCCTGAGCGTCACCTAGGATCTGTGAGATATGGCCAGTGGTCCATCTTATTAGAAGAACTTGTTCCATCAGACAGTGGAAATTATACCTGCTTGGTTTGTAACAAGCATGGATGCATTAATCATACATATAAGGTAGATGTACTCGGTGAGTCTAAATATAACCTAATAATTAATAGCCATTTTTATTAATATCATAAAATTATTTTTTATTTTTATTTAAGCACTTTTTATTTAGGTTCACCTTTAAGTTATAATCCCATTATTATATTATTTTTTTATTCATTCGTCATTTCCTTTTTTTCATGAGGCAGAACGTTATCGTCATAAACCCTACTTCAAAGCAGGTTTTCCGCAAAATTTGACAGTTCTCGTACATACTAATGCCACTTTTGAGTGTCCTACAGTATCGGACTTAGAACCTCATATTGAGTGGTTTAAAGGAAAAATAATAGATTTGACAACTTCTGATGATCTTATTCAGGTATAAGAATTCTTCTGACTTTAGTCAATGTAAACAAAATTATATTTATTATTTTAAGAGGGGATTATGTATTTATATTAAATAAGATTTCTAAAGCTTATGATACTAGTCGACAGTATTAGCTCTTATAATCTGTTTTCTCTTATATTTCTTTGAAATGAAATGTTTACATTTGACTGATGTCAGTAGGAATACATTTTATCAATTTACATTACTTGTTATTAATAATTTCACATTTATATCTTTATAGAGCGCTTAAATTCAAGACCAATTCTCTCGGAAAAGCCGGAAAACTTAACTTTGGTGGTAGGTTCTTCTGGTGGTATGTGGTGCAAAATCTTGTCCGATCTTCACCCTCATATGGGATGGTTCAAGGGTCGAATCATCAATGAATCTCGAATAGATGATCTGGTGAAGGTATACTTTTGCATGTCTTGGGATTATTAAGTGTGGCACATTAATATTACTTTATTTTAACTGCATGCTGCTTTTAGATTTTTGGTTATTATAGACGATGTATCACTTTGAGCAAGTGTTTTCTAAGGTGTTTCTGATAATTTACAAAGATTTAACTTCTGGTCTATATTTCTAAAATCTTTGTCAACTATAAAATATTTTCAATTAAAAAAATATGTCTCATTTTTAAAAATTGGGAACCACCACACCTGCTTACAAGTATGTTTACATTCTCTTATATATAATTCATGTTATATTGTATACATATTTTAATTGTCCTTTGAAATTTGTATAAAAAAAAAAAAATTGAGTGTGACACTAAGGAAAAAACATTTCCTGCTCTATTTCCAAGACAAATAACAGAAAATAGGTCATTCATATTAAAATTAATACAAAACAAGTAATTTCTTAAATGAAAATATTCTCCTGTAAGCAAAATTATCCGAATAAATGTCACTATAATTTATGTAAATCAAAATAGAGGAACTGTTAACTGTAGAAAGTATAGGTTTATAAAACTCAGTTGTTTGTCTTGTCAAGTAGATTATTACCATTTAAAAATATATATAAAATGTTCAATTTCCACTTTTTCTTGTGATGTACAAATATGTATACATAATTAATTTTATAAAGTTAATTTAAGTAATGTAATTTTTTCAGAATGACATGAATTTTGCGGTAAGCCTATTTTATTATCAAAAATCTTCTTTTTTTTTTCTTTAAAAAAAAAATTGCAATATATTTTTATACATAACACAAAAAATTATATAAATATAAAAATAGATTTTTAAATTTATAAACTTAAAGGTTTCAAACATTTCTTTTAAACACCTGAATGTGTTTTACATTTTTTACCAATAAATCATTGACATGATAAAATAATAATCATTTTAAAAAAATTTTAAATAGCATTACGTGTTATGCTGCTGTATAGTCAAACTTTAAAATGTTATCAGGGTTAATAATAAAAACTAATTTATGAAATTACTTTATTAAAGACTTGATTAATTTTATTTGATACTTGATGTGTAGACTGTTTTATCACCAATTTAATATGTAGAATTGGGAATTATTCACTTTTTACATTTCTCAATCTTTTTAACAATCCATTTCACTTATACAATGTTTAAAAAACTGTTTTTATTGGTTTTGTATTGGATATATCATGTTTAGGAGTGCATGCAGTTATTTTAATTATTTTTAATTTAATCTGACGAATTTCCTTTTTGAAAATCCTCTTTTCAGGTCCATTTAGTTCTACTATAAAATGCAGAAATATCCAATACCTGTGATGTTTAGGCATTGAACAAAGTCTATTAATGATTTGTTATTGATAAAATTGGTAGAGCCAAGAAGAAGCCCCAAAAGAAAAGGTCTAATTTTAAAGCTATAAAGAAAGTTGAAATTAATGGCATACCATGCCTCAATATTAAAATTGTTAACTATATTATTAAAGAGGAAAATAGAAGAATTGGTAAAACCCATTGGTAATAACCAACCCCCTTCCTACACACTATTAGAATGCATTCATTTGTCATAGCTTTATTGTTAGAGCGAAGCATTTTTGTAACCAAACTGTTGACGGACATTGATCAAAAATGGAACAAATCATGGAAATCATCTGGATATGTTAAAACCCTCTTTAAAAAAAAGGAAATCCGTTGGAATTGCTTTCTTTTACTCACCCACTCATTTTTTTATTATTTTTTTTAATCGTGTGCAATATAAAAACAAAAAACTAAAAGTATAAGTTGTAGAGTAGTAACAATTTAATTAAATTGTAAACTTAGTTTCTACTTCAAAATAAGAAACTAGGTGAGTTTGTGTATATGTGTTTGTAAAATACTTTCCCAAAATTTAACAGGCTGGAACAGATAATACGACAGAACCTGAGAAATTAGATCTGAATAATGTGACCTATGAAGATGAAGGCTGGTATACCTGTGTCGCTGGCAATAATCTTGGGTATACTTACTCCAGTGCCTACCTCAAAGTTGTTGATAGTAAGTTCAAGTAATTATTACTAAAATCAGTTAATCAACTTTTAAATTTCTTCTTTTTATTTTGTATTGCTTGCTAATCAAAATTATTTTGGCTTTTCAGAATTTGAAACACCTCCTAAAATTCATCCTTATATTATTTTGGCAGCTATATTATTCCTTAGTATTCTCCTAGGTTCACTTGTAATGATGCACAGGTTCAACAAACTTCGAAGGTTAGTCATAAATATCCTAAAATTTGTAATTTTATCTTGCTAGAGAATTAGGCAATTAATTCAATTATAAAGAAATGCAAACCTTTTTTTAGTTAGTTTGTTAAAGGATTTATCTCTCTTTTATTTTGCAATAAATAATTTTTATTATAAGTGCATTTGTATAATTATAACTTCAACAGGCAAGATAGAATTACAAATTGCATTTTAAGTTCTATTTGAGCCAAAACACACAGGCTCGACATGAAACATCTCAAGAAAGGCCACCTTGCAAAAGAGGAGTTTCGAGCCTTGCATTTATCTCTGACATAGACTCCCCTTCCTCTAATTTGTTTATTAAATAATTTTTTCCATAATCAGCACTGATGATGTGGTGGCCATGTGGAGTCAAAGGTTGTTAGAGAGAATTTCTTAATATCCTCTATGATGATCTTCACTGACACTTTTATTTATTTCAGAAGTAGAAAAATTTAAACTAGAATTACATTAAAATTATTAAAAAAAAAGGGGGGGTTTAGAAATAAAACAATATTGTTTAATACAGATGTAACTAACCCCACGTTTGCTATTAAAGAATTTATAATTATATATAATATGATATATTTTATTAACTTGATTGTTGATTTACAGAGAGAAACTCAAAAAATTGCTAGCCAATGAAACAAATGCTGTGGTAACACATTTAACCAAGAAAGTCATTACCATAGAAAAGCAAAGTTTGACTAGTGAGGATGATCCCCTGGTAAGATTTTTAAATATATTTTAAGGAACATTTTGAATCAATGTATATGTTATAAATATTTTGCAGTAACGAAAGGCTTTAATTATATGCAAAACTTAATACAGAAAAAAATGCTTATGAGAACATGATATAATAATAATAATAATAATGCTTTATTAATTGAAAATACATTGATTGTTTTTTTGTTGTTTTTTTTACTCAGCATTTATAAGCTTTGGCCAATTTGCCGTCAGCTGGAGTTGGTCATTATAGGCCTATTGATTAATACAATCTACTTAAAATTAAAAAGTAAATATCAAACTTTAAATTAGTTTACATGCGAATGGTAATTAATAAATTAATATGATAACATACAATACACAAAACAAAGCTTTAAATTAGTATAGTTACATGCACAAGTTAATTAATAAATTTAAATGGCAGTAAATTAGTAAGTTTTGCTAGGTTCTTAGCAAGAAAATTAATAAATAAATAGTTTAAAAAAAAAAAATCTACATGCATCAATAAATAATCTATTAAAAAGGACGTAATAATGACATTAAACTAAAAATAACTAAAATCACAGCACTAACCAAATAAATAACATTAATTACCCTAGTATACTATAAAGAATTCAATAAATAAATAAATAAATGGCATATACATTGCTAAATATCGTGCTGCAGGATATACCTCCTGTAGTACCAAGCGCGCTCTGCAAAAGCAACCAATGATTCCCAGTCTTTTCCATTTAAATAATCAATAATTTGATTTTCTTCTAACTGGTATCATCCGAGCCATCGCACTCTAAATTCTCCCAGCACTTTGCACTTGCCTATGAAGTGAAACACATCTTCTTGCTCCTTAGCGTTGCACATAGTGCACAGGCCAGTACCACTGTCACTTCCTAACCAAGGCTGATGGTTCAGGCACATGACTCCCGCTCGCAGCTTCATTATCCATCTCATCGTTCTTAAACTATGACTGTCTTTTAGGTAGGCGTTTTCTTTTAAATCGGTTATTAGTTTTTTATAGTGCAGATGGAATTTCGCTTTATGGGCATCCAGCAAGAAGCTTTCCTTTTGGTCATTTTTAATATTTTCTATTACTCCCATCATTTTCTTCTTCCATTCTACCGGATTTGGTGCTTCTCCAAAATTTACACCACCTTTTTCTCCCAGCTTGATCCACTCTTTATACCAAAACTGTTTCTTTGATATTGCTTCTAAAGCGAGTGTTTTTGGTAGTCTCGAGTCGCCCATTTGCAGTACCTCCGTTATGTAGTTGACATGCATTTTTAGCGTGTCAAGATACATAGTGTTTAGCTCAGTCTCCAGGTACAAGGCGTAGTTAGGGGTATTGTAGGGCAGCGCAAACGTTTTTTGATAAAAAATCTTAACAACTTCTCTACGTTGTCCCAGGTTTGGTATCCCCAAACTTGAGCTCCGTACAGCATAATGGCTTTGGACACAGCGTTGAATACGGATAGTTTGCCAGATAGGGGCACCTTTGCTTTTCAATAAATTACTCCAGCACGTGTTAAGTCCTGCTTTAGCCACCTGTAATCTATTTTGCGTATGTGCTGTCAGAGAACATGATATATATTGAACGGTTTGATTTTGTTTTGCAATTTTTATCTACTAAAAGAGAAATATATAATAGCATTGTTGTAAATGTTTCGATAATTTTTAGATGCCTATTGTTAAAATAGAACAAAAAGAACTTCGAAACTGTAAAATGGATTCCATGGCATCTGAGTATGAACTACCCTTGGATTCAGCATGGGAATTCGCACGGCAGAACTTAACTTTGGGTAAAGTTTTGGGTGAAGGTGCTTTTGGTAAAGTCGTAGAAGCTCATGCAATGGGTATTATAAAGCCTGGTATTTCATCAATAGTGGCTGTTAAGATGTTGAAAGGTTAGTATATCAATAAATCTGTATAATTTGTTTTGTGTTCCGCTAAGTCAGAGAGATAGTGATGTTTACTCTTTTTTTAGAAAATAAGTGTATTCTAATACTAATTAGAAATTATCTGCCAATTAGTGTGGCACATTGCTTCCTCGCATCCTATTATTGGACAAATCGTCTCATGGGAATAGAAAGTATGGTTGTTTGGACCTGCTTTTATTCTATGTGGACTCATATGCTAATTTTTATTCTATATTGAATAGGCATATACCAGTGTTTCCCAAAGCCGCAGCACACCTCCACATTATGGAGGGCTGCCGAGAGCCATCCTGGACCCCATGTTGATAGGTCTACTGGGTCCATTACCTGGGTCTACCTCCCATTTACCGGGGAGTCCAGAAAATTTTTGAAAATTACATGTCTGGAAATCACTTTTTACGCAATTTGGCTTTTACCATCATAAACAGTTACAATGTTTTTTATGGAAACACATATTGAAATGTTAGTAAATACTGGATACTAGGCACTTATTATTTAACTTAACGGCTGTTTATTTCAATTCTTCTGTACCTTTCATCAGGCAATACATGAATAAATTAGTTTAAGTGTACAAATTTTTTCCCTTTTATATTTAGTTATTTTTATTTTTTAAATTAAATTACTAGAAATAGGTGCCAGACCAGGGTTGGGGTCAGGTGGGACATGCTTTATGAAGTGAAGCGTCATTTTACCTGATAAAAACATATTCTCATAATAAATAATGTACATAGTTCCATAAGGAAAAATATAACTATTCTGTTTTAAACTATTGTACTTATACAGACAGGCATTATTTTGTTCTGATTAGTTTGGATTTTATTATTTTTTATTCTGGATCCCGTTGCACACCTGGCCTGACTCACGGCTTACAGTTTGGGAAACCCTGGCCGAGACAGTTTATAATTATGACTGGAGAGGTTAATATAAATTAACACAACAATATTGTCACTACAATTTTATATTAATAAATTAACATATGCGTTTCAACATTTTATATCATCTTCAGTGTTAACATAGTAAGAGTCAGTAGAGATTTTACTCTTACTAGTTAAAACTGAAGATGACATAAAATATCGAAACGCGTATGTTAATTATTAATATGAAATTATTGTAGTGGCAATATTGTTGTGTGTTACTGTCTATTAACCTCTCTAGTCATAATTATGAAGTGGTACCACAAAATCTCAATCAAAACAACTAATAATCATTGGTTAAAATTTACATGTCTCAAAAGTCTATGGTCCAATTTTGGCTACCCTTCCACTTTTTAGGATATTAGTTTTAATAAAAAAAGTTTGAGCGAATAAAGAAGCAAAAGCAATGGGTGCAAGAGGTTGAAATTAATATGGTATTAACAATGGGCTAATACCTACCAACTAAATTTCATCAAAACCAGATAAGTGTATTTTAAGGTATAGTGGTTTGCAAAATGTTGAACGAAAGGCCTGAGCAATACCAGTAATGTTTCCAGTGGTCTGAAACGGATTTCTGTTTAGTAATTTTTTTATTCAGAGGAATACAAAAAAAAAAAAAATTCCTGAATGGTCACAATGCTTTCATTACTTTTAGTAAGCTTGGAAGCAATTTTGTTTAGAAAATCATATATTTAATTTGAAAAATTATGTTTGCAGAAGGACATACTGATGCTGAAATGACAGACTTAGTGTCAGAAATGGAAATGATGAAAATGATTGGAAAGCATAGAAACATAATAAATCTATTAGGCTGTTGTACTCAGGGAGCAGGTCCTTTATTCGTCATTGTTGAATATGCACCTTACGGTAACTTGAGAGATTTCTTAAGGCAACACAGACCGTCATCTGGATATGAACCTGCAATAGGTGAAGACGTAAAAGACCGAAATAGCCTCACTCAGAAAGACCTAGTCTCATTTGCTTTTCAGGTGGCAAGAGGAATGGAATACTTAGCATCCCGCAGGGTAAGCATTAAAATTTTATTTGAAATCAATTATTCTATTTTCAGTAATAAACCTTAATCTCATAATGATTACTAAGAAAATTATTATTTAGCATTCTATTCGTTGGGAATTCAGCTAATATAAATGTTTTGACTGTTTCAGTGCATACATCGGGATTTAGCAGCAAGAAATGTTCTTGTTAGTGATAATTTTGATCTTAAAATAGCTGACTTTGGCCTGGCTCGTGATATTCATTACCACGATTACTACAGGAAAACTACTGATGGAAGATTACCAGTCAAATGGATGGCTCCAGAAGCATTGTTTCATAGAGTGTACACTACTCAATCTGATGTGTAAGGAAATATTTCCACTGCTCATGTTTGTCATGACAGCATTCAAAAACCCTTAATAGCTCCGTGATTGGCATTAAGCAATCCTCATGTTATCTGGCCACCACAATCATATTGTAGTGCCCATAACTATCATTACCCCCATTGAGCAAAATGGTTCTTACTTGTTAAAATTGTTATGAACTGGTAAGAATATTACATTTAATATGGTTCAAAACATTAGCGAGAGGGGGAACGGTTAGCATAATCACAACTCTGCCCATAAAAGAAAAAAAAACAGTGAAAGGTTTAATTCTTTGATTTGTGAAGAATTAACTACTTAATCATAACTTTTTTTTACATTTCTTTTACAGGTGGTCTTATGGAGTTCTTCTTTGGGAAATTATGACTCTTGGTGGTACGCCCTACCCTTCAGTGCCTAGTATGGAAAAACTATTTCAGCTGTTAAGAAGTGGCCACAGGATGGAAAAACCTCCGTGTTGTTCCCTGGAAATGTAAGGCATATTGTATTTTGTTAGTATGTAAAGGGTCTGCAAAAAAAACTGCACTTTTTTTGAACACTTATAGATCAGTTTCTGTAATATATAGAGATGTGGGGTTTGCAGGGTCTGAAAACTACATTCTTCTACTTTAAATTTCATGTCTATAACTTGATAAATATTGGTTGAAAGCCATGTAATGACAATTTTAATTAGGGTTTTAAAAGAAGAATAAATGTATGTAAAAAAGAATATTTAACTAAACTACAAAAAAAACTAATGTATATTTTACAAATTTACTTGTTGCGTGGTTCAATATGTACTACTTATTCATTTAGGACAGCCTGCACTCTCCTTCTCCAGTGGGATATGGCCCCAGCAATAGCTGATTGACGCATATCATCCCAGGCACGAAGAATCCTCTTTCAAAGTTCATCATCCTCCTTTATTCTGCCTCCCACTTACACTCTTTGTTCAAACCAACCCTGACAGAGTAATCGATTGGATTTAGGTCTAGACTGTTACGCGGCCACTCGTCTGGCTGAATGAAGTCTGGACAATTCTCTTGCAAGTATTGAACTGTTTGCAAGGAGCGATGGGACGGGGCACAATCTTGCATTAACATGTAATTTTTGGCATTTGATCTTCTATTTCAGGCCACATTGTGCTTAACACATCTTCAATGTTTGTTTTAACACTCCTCCATATGGTTATTTATTCTATCAAAACTATAATACCAGACAACAATTACCACTCGGACTATGACTTTTTTTAAGATCCTAATTCAACCTGTCATTCCATGGCTTACACCCAATAGTTTGTTAAGTTATAGATATGAAATTTAAAGTAGAAGAATGTAATCCTTTAGAAGAATCTAGTTTTCAGACCCTGCAAACCCATATCTCCATCTATTACAGAAGCTGAGCTAATAGTGTTCAAAAAAGTGCGTTTTTTTTGGCCCACCCTGTATATTTGTCTATTTTGAAATTCGAGTTATAAAGGATTTTTTTTTTTTTTATGTAGATATATGATAATGAGAAATTGTTGGAGTTACCAGTCAAAAGAAAGGCCGACATTTAGTGAACTTGTAGAAGCTTTGGATAAAATTTTAACTGTGACTGCTAATGAGGTTTGTTGTGTATGTCATATATACTAAAGTATTTAATATTTTAAAAATTCACTTATAGTCATAGTTTAGTCAAGTGGTGTGAAATATAGATATAGATGTAGAGTAGTAAATTACTGCTATCCACTTATTTGATGATTTTAAAAATAAAGAATTTCTTATACTACTAGTGTTAAACAAGGCTCCACAGATTATTTTTGGTCAAAATTGAATTAGGAATCATCAAATTTACCATTTTCAGGTACAATTATCAAAAGAATGCATTTATTTAGTTCATGATGATTTATTTAAGGCATAAAATAGAGGGATAGCCTTTTTCCATCCATGTGCATAACTTATTTTCTGCTAAGATAATTATACAACATTTCAAAGAGAGAAAAATCCTGCCTTTTGCTCATCCCAACTAGAGTTATAGTTTTCCCCCTTTCCTCAAAATATTTTATTTTTATAATAGTCCTGTTGGATCAAATGCTCCTCATATATGTACCATCTGAATCAAATGGATCTGTGAATGATGTAACTCTATGTAACTGATGTTGATTACTTGTGTTACAGGAATATTTGGATCTTGGACTACCACAACTTGACACTCCTCCATCTAGTCAAGAATCGAGCATCGTTGAAGAGCTTTTTCCGTATCTTTTATAAATTTTTAATTTAGCCCTCATTAATAGAAAATGAGTTCACGCTTCATTCGTTTTAAAAATTATAAAATCGAAAGGGAAATGATAGATATTGTTTATTGTTGGTATGAAGGGTTCATTATGAACAAGCTATAAAGAACTCCGACTGATTTAAAAAAAGTAAAAGTGTCCTAATTACAGTATTAAAAAATGAAATTTTAAAAAAATCAGAATGAACTAGCGATTGAAGAAGCCAAACCTCTTGTTCAGTGATAGCAGTTTTTTAAGGAATCAAGTATGAAGACAAAATGGTTGAAAAAAAAAAATTAGAATCTTAGAGCAAAAAAAAATAATAATTGAGAAATTCAAAATAAATGGCAATTCATGCCTAAGGAATTGTTGTTATGAAATTTAGCAGAGGAAGGAAGACAGACATCTAGACCAGCTCTGCGGAGCAATACAAATCCCAATAATTAGCAAAATAGATTTCTATAAATCTAGAGTGCTTTTGTTATCTTTTTGAGTTCCTTTCCTTCCCCTTTTTATTAGACTAATTTAATTAAATAAATGAAAAATTAATAGGTTGAAATATTTATGATCAAATATAGATAAGAATTAACTTGAAAATAAAGTACTCAAAGTGGTAAAAAAAGAGATTATGAGCTACTGATTTGACAAATTAAAGACAGATATTAAATGTATTGTTTTACAATTTTAATGTTAGAAGAATTGTTGCGAGGAAATGTCTGGAAAGAGATCTAGTTATCTAGATACTTTTTAAAAATACATTTGCCAATTCTAGGATGAGTGGCTGTACTATTAGACCTAAATCTATTTAAGTGTCATCGCTGTATCTAGTATAATTCTAATATAGTCTCCACAGTAACTTGAGAATCTTTTAATCAAATATTTAAATCTTATGACATTCGAACTCGTCTCATTAGTTCTTTTTCTTATTAGAAATGAGTGGAGTCATTTATTCTTTTAATTAAATTGAAATGAAAAATTCAAAGTTTTTTAACCACATTAAATTTTTTATTCTTAAAAAAAAAAAGTTGTATACATGAACATTTTAAACTTAAAAAAAAATGGGATTCATTCAAATAATTGATATCATAGAAAATCAAGAAATAATAATAATATTCAACTAGTTACCACGGCAAGGAATAAAAACCTAATAACACCTTGATTCTCCTACAGCACTTCTAACACTTACTAGTCAATTATTTTTTACTGTAGTTTACACGAAGTAATGGCTTTCCTTTATCACCTCTTCCTAACTCCTCTATTCTACATCAAGGGAAAATAAAAAAAAATTGGGGTGGGGAGCCAATGAGAGGTCAGGATTTTGATTTCTAGAAGGTTGGGCCAACTAGGCCCTTAGGATAACCTTTTAGTGGCTTTATTTTTTTCCTTTCATAGGTTGGCCATCCTGAGTGTCAAAAGTCATAACTCATAACAAGCATGCTGTAAAAAGTGAACATGAATAATACTTTATTACAAGAGTAAGCTTAACTGACAATATTTTTTAAAAATATGTAACCTTTGAACTTTCTTATTATAGACTTACAACTAAAAAATAGGCACTTTAAAAATGCATTATTGCCAAACAATAGAAGTGAAGTCCCAGTGAAACTTTATAGCTTTGATTAATTGAACTCAGGTATATATATACTCAGATTAGGAAAATGGATGGAAGAAAATAAAAGGATGATCGAAACTGTTTTGAGGGATATTACATAGAATATAATTATTATTACTTGCATGTGTAGATGTCTAATATTTCAATTATTAATTATTCTATATCAGTATTATTTCAGTATTACAATCTTTTAAACCAAAAAAAAATATTTTCTTTATTTATATTTACCCTAAAAAAAATAAATTAGGGTAACCATCCTGTAGAAAAATTGATGTGCTAAATGTTGTTCTGTTAGTCTACCCTATAATATGTTTATCCTGAATAAAATTTTATTCTGCACAAACAATCAGCATACATTTATGTATATAGTAGCTGTAGATGAACTTTTACACTAACAGATTCCAAAACTTATTAAACTAGTGAGTAGTTTATCTCTAGGACAAAATGAATGTATTAGAAAATATTTAAATGTGTTAAAATGTTTAAAGAAAAACATAATAATGGTAAAAATAAATACTACTTAATATTATTTTAAATTAATTCTGTAATGTAAGAAAAAATGTTTATTTTAATTGTTTTGTGATTATTTACTCTCATTTGTTTTTGTAAGTGAATTTAGTTAGAGCACTTGAGCGAGTAGAAAGAAATGCATGTTTAACTCTAATGTCAATCTGACTTGATTGATTATTGAAAAATCGTCAATGATTTTTCTATTATTTTTTTTTTATGATCATGCAGTGAGAATAGTAGATTAAGTTGCGCTAGAAAATTTGAAGATAAAAATTATTGTCTAAAAAGGAAAATTATTTAAATATTATAATTAACTAACGGAAGAGGATTGATTAACAGGGTTAATAATTATGGTAAATAAAGTCATGATTAAATATTGAATTTTTTTATCGGTAAAAGGGATGATAGAATTATTCTGCATTTGTTTAACTTATGTTGACGTTGTGTCGCTGGTCTAAATGAGATTCTAAAGGTTGCTCTAGTTTAAAAATGTTTTCCCTGCTTTTCATTTTTTTTTTTTTTTTAAATTAATACTTGTTATAAAAACGTTAAATCTGTTGCAATAAGAATTCATATTATTTTATGTATTTAGAAGTATAAGACATGTAACATCATGTATATAAAAAAGTAATTGAAGTCAAGTTGTGAGTTACTACCGCAAGTTTTTAAGTTATCAAATGAGGATATCACTACCGTCGATACTTGCCTGATCTGAGGATCACTGGACCGGTTTCGGCTAAGCACCATTATCAGCAGAGTCGAAGTCTCTCGTAGCACTCATCAAGTCTACATTCCAACTTCAATCTCTCATGTAGACTCGATGAGTGCTACAAGAGACTTTGACTCTGCTGATAATGGCGTTTAGCCAAAACCGGTCCAGTGATCCTCAGATCAGGCAAGTATCGACAGTAGGG
The DNA here is from genome assembly GCA_951217055.1 of Gerris lacustris. Taxonomy (NCBI): domain Eukaryota; kingdom Metazoa; phylum Arthropoda; class Insecta; order Hemiptera; family Gerridae; genus Gerris; species Gerris lacustris. Next base: position 29,265,328 of record OX578285.1, on the reverse strand, counting down.
ATATCCTCATTTGATAAAAAAGATTGATTATTATACTATGTGATTGTATCTAATTGTTCAACACATTTAGATATAGATCTAGGATGTCCGACATCAATAAAATCTACTGTGCATACGCTGTCTCAAAACTAGAATATTTACTCTACTTGACTCAAAAAAAACATACTCTCAAGTAAACATTTGTAAAATTATTTTTGTTTTTCAATTAATTTTGTGTGTATAGAGACTTAGATCAAACTTAAAGAGGTACTGTTTTGTGAGACACTTTCTTTTAACAATTGTTATAAACATTTAGCAGTTATTCAATTCTCAGTTATTTTTAAAATAAATTATCTTAAAATAAGAATTCAGGTTAACGACAACGAAAATTTTAGAAATAGTAAGCAACAACTTTATTAAATAAATGTTGTGAAAAATATTGTAAATATTTAATACTTTTTAAGATTGTAATTTTATATAGAACGAAAAAAAAAAAAAAAAAAAAATGATGTAAATAGTTTTGTGTATATTTAATCTTTAAAGAGATATATTGTAAAATAAATAAATATAACATTAAGAAATAATAATTGAAAATTATAATAAAATATCTTGTTAAAGCATTCTAGATTTTAAAAAAGTGTTCCTCTCTTCACACAAATGGTAACAAAAATCTTAAAATGAATAAAAAAAAAATAGTTTTAGTATTATCAGATTATAATAAACTCTTTTTACAATTATACTATTTTTACAATTAGTATTATTTTTAACACTCAGGTTGGCCAACTTGGGTGAGGGAAAAAATAAAGCCACTAGGCCTGTGGGAGGGGTGGGTCAGCATCATTTGTTTGTCAACAATAGAAGGTTATTTTACTCCTTTAACAAATCTTTTTATTGCTTTTGCCACATATATTTTCACTTCTTATTTGCAAATACGTTTTGAAATTTAATCTAAGAGTATATAACTACTTAGCTGAAGAATACATTTACCAACCAGACGATGAATTATAATAAAATAAATTGTAAGAACCTTTGTTGGTCATTAATTCAGTCAAGGTTTACATTTTAATGTATTTAATTTTTCTACTGTGTAAAAAAGTTGTAGTTATCATTTTTCGGTAACTAAACAATAAACCCTATTATATAGCATGGAAATATTGTCCTTTTTTATTTATATATAGCTGATATTTTTATGTATAGATTATATTTTAAATAGCGCATATTTCTTATTATTTCGTAAATTATTTACAATAACGATTACAGAGTTTATTAATTAAGAAAATGTAAAGATTCGAGAGGTGGAGGTTATACATCTCTTTGAACGCTTACCCTTACCCTTAGGTCCGCGTCTGTCCACTAGTAATATTTTTATTTGCCTAGTTGTCCCGACCTTCTCGAATTCAAAATCCAGTGCTCTCATTGGCTCCCCTCCACATTTTTTCGATTTTCCCGCACTGTCAAAAATCAATACTAATTGTAAAAAGAGTATAGTATTAACTTTTGACAGCACAGGAAAATCAAAAAAATGTGGAGGGGAGCCAATAAGAGCACTGGATTTTGAATTCAAGGTCGGGCCAAGTAGGCAAATAAAAATGTTACTGGCCCCACCCCTCCCACAGACCTAGTGGCTTTATTTTTTTTTCTCATATATCTGAGTGTCAAAAGTTAATACCGAGTGTACAAAAGTTAATGCAGGGTGGATATCTCATATTAAAACCCATCCTAGATTTATTTAAACTATACTGTTTAAAAATCATGGCATTAAACTTAATTAAGGTTAGTTTTAAGCTTGTGTATTTATTATCTTTAAATATTATACCTAAACTCTAGGTTAAAATTATTGTTACGAAAATTGTCAATGGTAATTTTCAAACAAAGTAACCTATTTGGTGTACTCAAATTGGATGTATTTTAAAATAATTTAGTATTAACAAATCTTTGGGAAACTATTCAGGTTTCAAGAAATTAACTTTTACTTTTGAGATCCGATGTATAGAATTTTTTGTTGATGTTAGACAGCTAAGTTTATGAAGATATTAGTTAATATCTGTGTACAAATTTGTTTACTAGTCATTTAAATATTTAATTAATTTACACCAGTATTAATTTTGTATAAATATATATGTATTTAATTTAATATTTATTTTGTTAAATATATAAATTTTTAAATAATATATTATATTTATTACCCAGATTTAAATTTAATTTTATTAATTTAGTTATTTAAAAGTCCAACAGGTGACTTCCGAGTTAGAAGAATACGTGCAGTAAGTTTAATTTAAAAATTGTAACTTTTTAATTATTTAATTATGCCAGTGATATTTTCAGTCAGATTTTTTTTCCAGTAAAATGCCAGATTTATTGAATTCCAGCCAAGATGATGAAAATAATGGGACTAATATCCCTGTTAACATTAAACTACCCTCATTTTGGACTTCCAGTCCTGTGTCGTTTATCACAGTTAAAGCTCGGTTTGGTTATCAAATATTACAGTAGAGAAGACTAAATACGATCATGTTGCTGGCTCATTCCCACAAGAAGTTGCATTAACCATAAATGATATTTTACAAAATCCTCCACGAAATAATCCTTATACTATATTTTTAAAAAAATGCTCTTATTAAACGTTATTCGATTAGTGAAAGCAAAAGAATAGAGCTATTGTTAGATCAGGTTGTGGTGGACAAAAATCCATCATTTTTATCATTCTGTGAATATTTTTTGCGGGTTCAACTTCTTCAGTCACAGATACAGTAGAACCTCGCTTACACAACCCTCAATAACATGACAACCTCAATTACAAGTGCAATTTTCAAATCCCCTTGAGATTGCCATAACACATAATGTTAAATTAACCTCTATAATACAACTATTATTATCCAAAAAACTTCTATAACACAGATTTTTTCCAATTCACAAGGTAACTCAGAACCTCTATAACAAGTCGTTTTGAGAAGTCAACCTCTATAACCCGTCTCTATACAGGAATGGGTCGATCTTCAACAAGTCTAGACTTGAAAACCCCGCCCATTAACCTCGATTACACGACTGATAGCCAAAATAACCTTGATAACACAACCCTCAACAAAAAGAGCACCTCGATAACAAGACTGTTTCCCTAATCCCCTAGAGCTTCTCATCGAGGTTCTACTGTATAAAGTTGTGGCACTATAACCACACTGTTTTATCATTACTTATTGAAAGTTGTATTATACAGATTGACCTTTATTTTTCATATAATATATTTTATATTACATTTTTATTTTAAGTATATACTCAGCAGTAAAGTTTAAGTCGAGAATTTAAGTCTAGACAGGGCTGCACTCTTGTAAGAACTTTGAGAAACCTTGACTTCATTGGACAGACATAAACCGTGTACTACCCTTAACCCGTGTCAAATTATCCACTGCATAATGTCAACAGTAATACCCCATTAAACACCTTTAAACTGTCGTTGAAAAGGTAGAAGTCATTAAAAAAAATTGAAATTATTGATGTTGAAAATTTTTAACTTAAAAAATTCAAGAATTTTAATTAATTTTCTACGTAGTTTTATGTGTACACATATTAATATTCTACTTGAAATTCTCAAATATAGATTTTTTTTTTTCATGACATTGTTTAGTACACTTTGTAAATGAAATTTATTTATCAATAAATAAGCTGATTCATTTGTGTAATAATTATTTATTATCAAACATCCAGTGATCCGACATGGCTTGGTCCCATATGGGTGGGATTAGAGGGACTTAACTGCATAAGATGGTTGAAAGCCAAAAACTATCAGATGAATATTTATTTATTTAAAATCACTGTCCCTACATTAGGATATCTGGTTTAGACTACCAAAGAGGTTATGGTTAAATACTCATAACTACATTGAGTTTAAAGAGTCTAATCTCTTCTAGGAAGGTCTATTAAGGAATTAAAAAGCTCACTTTAGCAATATTTTGACCCCTCCTTAAATCATTCTCAAGCTGATTGGCTAGACGTTATATTACATTAAACTGGTTATATTCTTGAAATTTTTAAAATTATTTTTCACAAGTGAAATGACCATAACCTAACTTTAGGTGAAGACTAGAATTGGAAAGATTAAAATAAAAAAAATGTCGAGAATATAACCAGTATAATGTAATATAACTTCTAATCAGCTTGAGAATGACCCAAGGAGGGGTCGTAATATTGTAAAAGTGAGCTTTGTAATTCCTTAATAGACTCAACAACTCCAGAATTGAATACTACAAAGAAAAATTTCTAATTAATAAATATTATATTATTAGCGGAACACTGGAAAGAGAAGGAAGAAGAAAACCTATACCTAACAAAGGAATACCAACACCGTACAATTTTATCTATTTAAAAAATACAATTAATAATTTGATAAATAAACCTGAATAAAATCATTTTATTACAGAACTTGAAATATTAATTTTAATAAATAATTAATTTTTTTTTCACTGTTTTCCAAAAATAAATTTCTCGTCTCAATACAAAATATTACAATAAATTTAACATTGTGCCCAAAACATTTAAGAAATGTTCAATGTGACAGTAATAAAGTATTTAAAATCATCTGTACTTTTTCAATCTTCTGTAATAAATAGTAGGCCCGACAGAAACAACTGCTATCGAACCTAGTTGTAGGAAAGTTTTAGGAGAAAATACTTCATCCATAGATGTAAGCGTAGCAATCATATCACCCGCCTGAATGCATACATAGTTGTAAGGAATCAGACCTAAAACATTTAAAAAAAAACATTAAATTCAAAAGTAATATAATGATAAAGGTTATAACAGTGTTGAACAACATAAAAACACAACATTACTTTTACCTTCATACTAAGATTTAAATTGCTAGTATTAATTAAAGGAAGATAGAAGTTTGATATCGCATCGCACTGTAAAAATGCGAGGGCACACATTAGAGGCATGCCAGGACCCATTGCATTCAATTAAAGAGTAAGATCTTCGTTTTAGTTGTTAATTGGTTGTTAATTGGCTAAGTAATTTTTGGACTGTTTCTGAAAAATCTATTCTTAAAATGGATTGCTTCATCGAAGAGCTTTATTTATTTCAAATTCTTCTTTATAAAGAAAAAACAAAAACAAAATGAAAGCGTTGTATACCTAAGACCTGTTGTATACCAAAATATCTAAAGGATTTCACACTTTCCTTTTTCAAAATTTTAAAATATCTGGTGACAAATATTGTGTAAAATAAATAACTTCATTTCAGGAGCCAGTTAGCCCAGCGGAACGCTTATAATATGTTGAAGTTAAGCTTCTATATTATTACAGCAAAAACTATAAACTTTACAAATGAATAAAAATAGATCAAAATGCATTAAGTATAAATTATGTGAAAAAAAGTGTTATTTTATAATAATAAGAAAGGTAAATTATATATATTTATAAAACCGAACATAGTGAAATAAAACTTTATATTATTTTTGACCCCAAAAAATACACATTTTTATTTAGGATCTAATTTTTACAATTGTAGTTAAAAACTATGGATGAGATTATGTGTTTATATATATACAAAATTTTGGCTGTCTGTATGCATAAAAATTATTAACACTGATTTCGAGCTGCAGAATAATTAAAATAAAAGTATTTTATAAATCAATAATTATTAACATTTTTAGTTACTCTAGCAAAAATCCGCCTAGGATGTGATCTACAGATGGCGCCCGGTCCACCCCGTCAACTGTATATATATACAATCCCAGATCCCAGATAGATGGTCCACCATGGTCCAGCCTAGAGCGTGCTTACCTTTATTTATAAGTTAGATGGTATGTTAGTGAGATGCTGTCAAATAAAACACAGTGTGAAGGTTTATGCTAACGTTTCGCTATATTTATTAGCATCATCAGAGCAAGAAAACAAAGTGTAAAATAAACATAAATACAAAAAGGTCGAAATTGATTGTATTTATTTTTATTTTACACTTTGTTTTCTTGCTCTGATGATGCTAATAAATTTAGCGAGACTTTAGCATAAACCTTCACACTGTGTTTTATTTGACAGCATCTCGCTAACATACCCTCTCATTTATACTTGAACTGCACGAATCTTCTCCATCATTTATTTATAAGTGGTGACAACTTTTTACACATCAATTTTTTTTTTTTTTTTGAGCCAAGTCTAAAAGCAGTTGGGATCTTACCTCATGTAATTTGAGGAAACAAAATAAAAAATATTAGTCTTACCCAAAGTTATAGTTATAAAGAATGTCCTTAAAGGAACACATACAAGAGGTGCCATCAAATTCACAAGCCAATTAGGAGTCATAGGAAACAGCCTCAGAAATAATAGGTAATAGAACAGATCTTCCTCGTGTTCCACAATCTAGAAAAAAAAATGGTATTGCATAAAATATTGTACTACACAACAAAACACAGAATTTAGTGTAATCCTATTTAAATTATGGCTGAACTTTTGAAAAAGTTAATTCAAGTTGTTAGTTAAATAAAGTGTGCAAAAGATAGATTTATTGTTATATCCACTTCTCTTAATCAGAAATATGATCAAAATTAGGAAATTATGGGCAATCCATACCTAAAAATTGATATCAATAAGTTATTTTTAACAAGAAACGATTATACAAGGAAGGAAAACAGCTTCCACAAATAAGCTAAGCTGTGTTCTATCATGCTTAGAAAATTTGCAACTATTGTACCATCATCAATTTTACTAAACAAATTAAAAATTCAAATAACAAACCTTTTCTCTTAATTTTCTCACTTTGGTCCACCAGAAATATTCTACTATTCCTTTGCCGAAACTTCTAGACAAGAAATAACTGCAAGTTGCTCCGATCCCAGACAGTAGACAACATAAGGGCAATGCAACTTGAACACCAAATAGGGCTCCACCAAGGATATTCTGAAACAAAATATATTGTTGGTTACTATAAATAATAAATGATAGAATTGCATTGAATGCAATATACACATTCCCAGTTAGTGTACCGCTTCTACATTTGCTTAGAACTTTAAGCCCTATGGGCGTACAATTACGTTTTCAAGTTTCTTAGCAAAAGGCCTATGGGCGTAAATTTATGTTTTGAGGTTTTTCTTGTTTGGAGGCACGGTACCGTCAGTGTAAATTTATTTAGGTATATCTAGGGCGGTCTCTCGTATTACGGACATTCTTTGAAGAGCCCAGTAGATAGAGTGAGGGTTTAAGAAAGTAAAGAAAGGATAGAAATTTTGTCATCTAGGGTTTCTAGACCCTATCATCAGTGTATTTTGTGCAACTAGCCCCTAGGCTTAGGGGTTTATCTCATTTATGAAATTTCTCAAGCATTACAAACCCTTTTATACATAATTATTTTATGCTATACTAATTATTATGTACTATATATATATATACTCATTTAGCGACTGTCATTTTCAATAAAAACCATTTTTATAAAATATTATGAGGTTATTTAAACCTCCCAATATATACCTCAGTCTAATGGGGGTTAAATCACCTAGAGCAGTGGTTCTTAACCTTTTAGTAACCGCTGCCCCCTTAAAATCTCAAAAAAGCCCCCCCCCCCCCCCCCCCCCCCTCCATTTTAAGTAACATAACAATTACTGGGTAAGTGTGTGTTCAACATCATGAGGTAAATTAATAGCTAATCAAGAGAAGTGTTTCATTTAAACCAGAGTATAAGCGTGCCAAACCAATTGCAACCAAAAATCAGTAACGAGCCAATTTGGTCAGTCCTCACAGACTTTTGTGCTACGAATTATAATGGAATAAATTTAAAGTAATTTAAATTACAAATTTAAACACCAAAAATAAATAAATAAAAACAAAATTAATACCAAAAACACAGATCCAGGAATCATAAAACTTTGCTTGTATATATAAGCGGAGCTAAAGAGGAGGAAAACATATTTATCATGTTCCTCATAATAGGCTCTCATTAATTTTGCAATAGATTTGAGATCGTCAAGATTACTCGGGAAACTGAAGTCTTTCTAGAAAAAAATAAAATTTTAGATGTTATTAATAATTATCTGTAGATGAATGTTGTAGGTTTAAGTATGAAATCGACCCTTCTTAACGTTATCTTCAGCCCTTTATTAAAGTTTCGAAACGTTTCCTTACAGCATGTAAAACTTTTCATTTCATACTTACCTACGTCAGTCTATAGATAATAATTATTAAAAATAAAAATATATACAAGAAGGTGTCAATAAACTTGAAGTTTATTGTTTAAGATGTTAACAATCTAAATAAAGTAGAGCATCGATTATTCTAATTATTCGAACTAATGCTGTGTAGGGTGATAAGGATAATTAAAAATTCGGATAGTCAAAATTCACCAAAAAATGTAAGATAATCAATGAAAAATAATCAATTACGTAATTTGTAAATTTGTCCCTAAATATTTTAAACCCATGTTAGTTTTAATATGGTATAAACTCTTAACTATATATATATAAAAAAAAAAAAAAAAAATCAAATTATAAAAGTGAAGTAATGAAGTATATATGTAAGAAAAACATGTTTAAAGTCAATTGATCGACAATAGTACATTACGTGTCTAGTGCGGAAAGAAGCATTTTGCATGCAAGTGTGGAGTTTGCATCCGAGCGATAGCAAGGGTAGTAAAACCACACGAGCAAAGCAAAATGCAGTTTTCGCAAGAGTTGCGTACCGTACTTTATCTACGATAGTTGGATTTGTAATAAATAAATAAAAAAAACCAACCTTTCCTTCATAGTTAATATTTGGTGCATTTGAAGATAGAACATACAAGTAGAGCGTACAGCTAATAAATATAGTGAAAAGGGTAATAGCACTCTTTATAGTACCCATTAATATTCACTGTATAAACTCATTTTTAAATACTGAAAAAAAAAGAAGAAAATTAATCAAAATTACATGCAACTTTGTTATTAGTTAAAAATCACTCTGTGAGGAATTCGGAGGCAAAGTTTTATAAAAAAAAATTTATTTACAAATTATCAATATTGTCCCCTTTAAAGTACTCTCCCCCTGATGCTAAGCTCTTGTGCCATCACTGTTAACACTCTGTAAGGTCCCCGGGTGTAAGGTCCTTCGGAAGCCTTTTCGTAGTGGTTTTGATGGACTCTACATCCCTTAAATGCGGCTTAGGGGGGAAAAAGATGTTACATATTTCCAAATCAGGAGAGTAAGGTGGGTACAAATCTGTCATAACTATGACATCTGTTAAAATAAATTTTGAATTATGTTCTGTTTAAAAAAGTTTTTATTAACTCTCTAAGACCTCTTTACAAAGGCCAAATATATTTTTACACTAACTTCATTATGACCAGTAAGTGATTTCTTTGTATTATTAAGAAATTAGATCTTTAATCACATGATTTAAAATGATAAGAAATAGGAACTTGGTTACATACAAATTAGTAAATTAATAAGTATAATTTTATTAGTAAATGTGATAGAACATCATTAGAAGATTTCTAATTTTATGAAATTTTGTATGTTTAGAAAATAAAGTTGACTGAAGATGACTCTGCAGCGACTCATGATGAAATAGTTGTTTTGCTAAAACATTTTTTAAACCTCAACGTCCATCAATTAGACCCTATACTAAGAATTAATAAGGTGTATGCATTAAATTATCATTCATTTAATTCCTCAACAACGAGATTATAATTATGAATGGTGTTGGATAGACTGGCAGCAGAAAATAAGCTATGGCAGATAAGCCTGGGTCACACTAGGCTGGTTGCCAGCCACTGCTGATCAGTGGCTGGCGGTAGCACTAGCAAGTAGCGACTGGCAACCTAGTCACATTATAAAATTGTATTGGCTGCTACTCGCCAGTTTTCACTTAGTCACAGATCAGGAAGCATGTCGCCTTTCGGTCCATGTCAAAAGTCATTTAGGCGGTTGTTAAGGGTGGGTGTGAGGGTGCTTTGTTTGGATGTCCTTAGCAGTTTAAAACCTAACAGAAATCAGAGACGATGGTGGATTAGGCCGTGGATCCAAAGAAGGGAAGAGTTAGGAGCATCGTCAAGACTATTTCAAGAGCGTAAAGAAGAGGACTCAGAATCATACTGAAATGTTTTAAAAATGACGGTTCCTAAATTTCTAGAATTGTTGGAATTAGTTAAACCTTTGATTAAAAAAAAGGATACTAAATTCAGACAGACGACCACGTGTTTATTTAACTCGTCGCTGATACGCTACTAGAGTGGTCAGATTGCGCTGATGGGTGGCGGCAGCGAGTGGGAGTGAAAAAGAAGGTTGAACTACAGCGTACGGTGCCCCTTCTGATAACACGTTATCTCAATATCGACCTCTTTCGAGACTTAATATATCGATATATCTTGTCTGTTAAACTCTTATGTAGTTTGATTTGGACCTCTACCTGGACTATAGGTAGGAGGGTTGTTTGTCTTCAAGAAATGAGTGGAGCACCGCAAAGCGGTGCGGAGCGGCCATTGAAAATTCTAGGGAAAACAAATTAAGGTTAACAAAATTGAATTCTAACACAAAACAAACACATTTTTGTTAAAACGTGTGCAATTTCGCAAATCATTCATTGTTTGGATATATCGATAAATGACGTCATTATAACAATAGTACCCACTTGCGATATCCGGTAGGGGCACCGTACACTGTAGTTCTACCGGAAAGACTTATGGAGTATTAATGAAATATGACCCAAGATAGAATGAGGTGGAGGTCCTCAGTTGCAGCCCAACCAAGCACAAGAAATTAAAGGAAATAAATCATGCTAGTCAACAAAGTTAGTTTTAATGACAACACTCATGCTTTCCAACAGGTTTCAAAAGGTTAATTGAGATCAGCTGACGACTGAAATCAGCTCCACTTAAACCACTGCTGCAGATATGTAAGTAATTTTAACAATTATCTTTTAAGGTGTGTCCAGAAAATAAAGAGTCAAATAAAGAATTTGAAACTAGCCTTCTCAAAGAATATTAATAGATAAATATATTTATTATAATAGATTTTCAAAAAACTTAGTATTATATTATGTTGTTTAAAAATATTTTCTTATGTCATAAAAACTATTATAAACATAATTTTAATATCCAAAAGAATGTGCTCAAAACATTGATTGTAAACACTTATCTTTCAGCAAGAAATCACCAAGTGTTTAACCTTCAGATTATTGTATGCACAAGACGTAGTAAGAAACTACAAGTAAATCAATTAAAACTTACCAAAATTACTTCTAAATGTTGGTAACTTAGTTTGTTTTTATCACAACTAAACTAACATATTATAATGCTTTCGGTACATTTTAACACGATTCTGTTTCATATAAATGGTGGTAACTTTATTCACTGTCAACAATATAATTCCGCATTTTGATTTCGGTAACGCCAAATAATTAAACTAAATGAAAACAGTGTTTTTCTGGAAATCTCCATGATAGCCGGTGAATGATAACAAAACAAATGAATTCACTAATCCACCGGTACGAGAACGGATATGAATCGGTTGAAAACAACAGGGGGCCGATTCTGTAACTTTTGAGAGCTTGAAGCCCGTAATGTTTTCTGGCTCATAACAAACCATTGTTTACTAGAGTTCTGTAAGCATTTTATAGTTTTTTCCTCTTTTCATTCTATTAAAAGCTTTTTTTAACCATTTTTAACCTTATCATATATTAGTAACATCATTAATAAGCCAACAAATGTATACATTATAGATGATCACAGAATGTTCCTTAACGTCCTGAGGTGAAATAAGTTCACTGCTCTCGGAAAAGGTATAGTATCCACATTCGGGGACCGAATCCATCACTTGTTGCAACATTTTATACTTCGGTTGAAACAAAGACTTTGAAAACACGTATACGTTTTCAAATCGCAATCCTGCCGGATGATACAATAGTCCCAAAGTAAGGTGAGTTTTGCCAAAACCCGAAGAGCCGACTACGAGACATCGAATGCTGTTCGGTAACATTGGGGAATGTTTAACGAATGTTTTACTCCGGACGTCCTCCTCTGGCATAATATCGTCAATGTCCAAAGACATGTTGGGCTGCACAATCTCCATTTTGGACTGTAAAATAATTGAGCATATCATCTGTATTTATACTCGAGAGTAAATACTATAAATACTGTTTACATAATTATTATGGGATCATTATGAAGCGGACAGTCAAAGGAGCAGGACTGATAAACAGTGAGTTATCTTTTACTATAAAAAATACTATTACTGTTATCAGCTAAAATATGCTGTACAAACGAAAATAATTTCTTGCGTGGGCTTTTACACATCATTGGTATGATTGTGTGGGCGGACTACGAGGAGATAGTAGTAAATGAGAAAATAACCTTCAATCTATGTCTATAACATTTTTTTGTACGTCATATGGTTTTCACGGAAATGGGAGTTGAAATATCGGTAATTTATTAAAAAAAAAACAGTTATGCACCATGATTTAACGAGCCAATTTTCAAAGAAATCTACGTATTATTGGCTTATGATAATATACGAAAATTTTGGTTTAGAATTTGGACGGGTGTAAAAATAATTTGGTACACAGGGGTACGGGATACAAAAGTTAAAATATTATATACCCTTCAAGATGCATGTCATTGGAAAGCTCTTTAAGAGTACATTTATTGTTGATATGTACACTTTTGTCATATTTTTATATTAGAGGGGGGTAAAATCGAAAAAACCATATTATTTATTGCGTTTTTCCATTTTACCCCTCTCTCATATGAAAATATGACAAAATTGTACATAACAACAATTACTGTACTCTTAAAGAGATTTCCAATGACATGCATCTTGAAGGGTACACACTATTTTGTCTTTTGTACCCCGTACCCCTGCGTACCAAATTATTTTGAACACTTATCCAAATTCTAATCTAAAATTTTCGTATATTATCATAAGCCAATAATACGTAGATTTCTTTGAAAATTAGCTTGTTAAATCATGGTGCATAACCATAGGCGGCTCTAGAGCAATATATTTGGGGGGGCTAACGCTATCGAGGGGGGGGGGGGGGGGGAGGGGAGTGAAATACACTTCAGGAAAGGGGGGGAGGGGGGGGGGGGTCCGGGGAAAATTTTTAAAAATTTAACACCGAAAATTACGGTTTTAAGGTATTTTGGTGTCTAAAAATACCTGTTTATTATACCTGTTATGTTAGAAAAAAGATTAATTTATAATGATAAATTAAAAATTTCTCCAAGAAGGAGAAGAATAATGGACATGGATTTCATTACTATAAAGATATGTAAGCCAAAGCCACCATTTTAAAACAGTAGGTTACATACATAATCTTTAAGGAGGGGATACACTTGAGCATTCGCCCCGAATGAGCATGTGTTTCCGTTCGGTTCGCCCTATCCATATAGCAAAACGGGGCGAACGCATGCTCATTCGGGGGCGAATGCATGCTCATTCGGGGCGAATGCTCTAGTGTATCCCCGCCTAGATACAAACAACGAGCAGTATTTTATGGCTTTCAAATGGAGGAATCAGATTTATTTAAAGTTAAATCATTCAAAAGTTAAAAGAAATAAAATGTTTAATGTTTTAAACAGCAGACGTTATTAACTGCCACAGAGCATTTATTCAGGCCAACAAACTCATCCAATCAATTAACCAAATAATAATTATTGTGCCATTTTGCCAAGTTTAAACGGTTTAGAGGATTGGTAATTGTTTACTTTAGTACCTTAGTAATTTTTCAATTATTCTTCTCTGATTTCAACCGACCGTATTTAATTTAAATAACCGTTTTCATTTGTTCAAAATTGGTGGGGGTTTGCAATTATCTTGGGCTGAATTTCCAAATATTTTATTTTTTCCTATTTAAAACAACCTAGCACTCGAACCCGTAGAAACCAAGAATACTTATGAAAAAATCCTTTCGACCCTTGCGGTGTTTACTGACTACGAAAATGGCGGTTCCGCGGGGGAAAAACGTCTATCTAAAAATCGTTTTAAAAAAGTAATACAAATAAAAAAAGGAATAATTAATCAGAGTGATTTTGATTTCTATTGATTAGCTTTTAGAGAGCAAGAAATGTACAATAACAATTTGAGCAAACTAAGGAAATATATTTTATCTACTCACGGCAGCAAAATTAAACATTACTTAACTGTTTTTAGGCTGGAAAGTACCTACTATTTCCCTGATTTGTCATTAAAATATTAATGACTTACTTCAGGAAAGTAGTTAAAACAGTCAGGAAAATACTTTCTCTGCCTAGGCAGGGAAATATTTCCCTGCCTAGGCAGAGAAAGTAACAGTGTTTACCACTGCGTGTCATAACCTCTTATTTAGGCAAGAACAGTTTATACTATTATCTCTATCTTATAACATTATATATTATAGTTCAATAAGTAATATTTAATGAATAAACGTTTTAATAGTAAAAAAATTTGTTTATATTTGTTAATTCTGTTAAATAAGTTCAATGAATAGCAGATCTTTAATTAAACAAATAGCGGAGTCACTGGCTACACTGCAGCTTATTCATATCAAACATCCAACATTCATATTATTATTATTATTGAAGTCATTCTAGATTAGACTAGCTACTTTTCTTGATTTATCCTAGTTACTTTTTTTATTGTAAGCAATATAGAAGATATCTTAAATACTTTTAGTATTTTTTTTAGTAAAAATATAAATGAATATTTTACATTGCGTGCATTATTCATTCAGAAGTTTTGTGTTATAAACGTGTGTTTTGTATTTTGTTGTTATAGATCCAGTTTGCTATTCACTTATTGGGAATATTCCAGACCATATTTGATTTCTTTATGAACATTAATTTTAGTTAATACGTATGTAATTATCTTATTAATATAACATAGTAATTAACTATGTTATATTAATAAAGATGGTATGTTAGCAGTTTCATTTTTCTGCCGCCCGTAGATAAAATATTGCATGCAACAAGGCAGCAAAGGAAACATTTCTGCCTCGTTTATCCATTGCCTGCCGAGGTGAAGCCGAGGCTTAATTATTATAGCCTGTCCTCGCTTTCGGCTCGAAGGCTTATCTAATCACAAGTCAGTAAAATTCCATTTTGCTGCCTAGTTACATAAATAACTATTTAATTTTAATTATAGCTTGAACTAACACAAAAATCTAAACCAAATGCAGTTTTCTTGGCTTTGGCTTCATTGTAAATATTCTGACAACATCTTCACTGGATATGGTTTCAGGAAAAATACAGATATCACGAAAAATACAATTATTAAACTAATGTAAAAGTTTAGCGATCGGTAATACAACAAAAGTATGGCTCATATTCATATTATGTTTATGTATATCTAGCCTTTCCTTTTACAATTCTTGAAATTTTTCTTAGCTGATAAAATTTTTTGAACACTCAAAATTTTTGGGGGGGCTTAGCCCCCCCAAGCCCATACCTTCGGCCGCCTATGTGCATAACTGGTCTTTTTTCATAAATTACCGATTTTCCCGATATTTCAACTCCCATTTCCGTGAAAACCATATGACGTACAAAAAAATGTTATAGACATAAATTGAAGGTTATTTTCTCATCTATATTTTACTACTGGACCACTTTTTGCGTGAATGGATTGCTTTACAAGTTATAAGCGGAAAACCACAAAAAAAAATTGTGTTTGACGATTTTTCATATTTGCGGGGGGGGGGGGGGGGGAATGTTGTTGGACAACTTCAGATTCGTGTTCAGCACCCCCAAAAACATAAAATAAACCACTAAAATCGATTACACAAGAACTTTCCACTTCGAGCCCATTTTGTGCACCATTTGACTGGACTAAATATGCAGAACCATACTGAGTTTTATTGCAAAACCATAACCAAATAAAAATAGTAGGGTATCTAACAGTCCAGTCAATAAATTAAAAAAATAGTCTTCCTTGCGAAAGGTCGGGTATCTGCAATTTTTAAAATCTTATTCTACAATTGAACCCGTTTCCAAATTAATTAATATTATTTATTCGATAATTAAAAACTATTCTAATGACTGCTACTAACTATTTTAATTAATATAATAAAGTAAAACTGTAGATTAAAATAAAAACCCTTAAAACAAGAAAATATTTAATTAAAACTTGATCTAAAAATTGTATATTGTAACCTTTCATTCAAAATAAACAATGGATAATAGTCAGGAAGAAATTCGTCCCACTAAAAAGTTCTGACCATGCGCAGTCGTAATTTTATGTAGATTTTTTTCCAAGTTCTATAGACTATAAACGACACTTTTTTACCCAGGAGGAATATGTGCTTAGAACTCCATCCCTATTTTATAGATCCTTGATCTAAACGGATTGATAACTTTACTTACTTCAATTCTTCTTCTTCATCTTCTTTTTTAACTCCAAAAAAAAGGCCCAGGGCCCCCCCCTCCCCCTGGGTGCACCACTGGCTGAGAGAAGCGAAACATATATTATTTTCCAGCTTCTTTTAGGCATCTTTTTTATCAAAGCAATGCTAACCAAACCAGTGCAGCCACGCCACAGCTGTAGTAACTTGACAACTAAAACCAGATTTACATTTTTTTACCTGAAGACCCCCTCTAGCCATAAAATAAATTAGTATAATAATAATATATATATATTATTATTATTATTATTATACAGAATTATTTTTACTTTTTATTTATTTATTTTAACCTGTATATGTATAATAATCGAATTTTTTTTTAGAGAGTTGAGCCGGCCTAGGGGGGGGGGGGGGGGGGGGCATGGCCCCCCCTGGCTACGCCCATGCTTGCAACCGTGGATTTTTCCATGGCTAGGCTTGAGAAACATGATTTCTTGCAATGGTAGGACTAACCCATTAAAACGACTAAAAGATTGATGTCCTCTCTAGGATGACTGCTCTTTAATTGCTTTTGCAACGATAAGGGTATCAGCCTAGTCATCAGCCACTTCTGTTGCAACACTATTTGCCTTAAGACAGGACTTGAGTATGGCAATTAGTTGGGACTTGTTATGCCCATTAGACATAAATTTATCCGGATTGAGGGCGATGATCATGTCCATAGCGCAGTTGATGTTCACAGACTTTTTTGCACGATAATTTTTTACTTTTTTACATCTGCTCAGCAGATTTTGTGATGTGTTGTCGTAGCCATCGAATACAACTGTGCATGTCTTGCTTGAGTAGTGGCGTTTGATGCATTTCAGATATATGTATCACAAATAGATGAAATGGTAGATCCTATCGTCCAAGTTAATTTTTAAGTTAAGTTGATTTGGTAATGAGAACACAAGAGCAACAACTTTTTATTTTACATGATATATCAAAACATTGGAACCCAGGTTAAACAAATAAGAAATAAATAAAGACTATATCAATTAATATCACAAAACCGATGCTAAAAGAGGGAAGGCGGGACAGGATATCAACCCTACAGGAATGGAAAAGGAGATTTTCATAACTACGTAAGTTACTACATCACATTTTTTCTAGATTGTTCTCAAAATTATTTTTTTGTGACATAGTGCGAGAAGACTGAGAGTGGAAGAATCTACAAGATAAAATCATCAAACTGCAGACCACCTTACAGTCAGATTATCTAAAGTTTTGACTTTTGACATTCAGATTGGCCAACCTAAATGATGTAAAAAATAAAGCCACTAGGCCTGTAGGAAGGGTGGGGCCGGTGACATTTTTGTTTGCCTAGTTGGCCCGACCTTCTAGAATTCAAAATCCTGACTTCTCATTGGCTCTTCACGGATTTTCCAGAGCTGTCAAAAGTCAAAACTTTAGATAATCTGACTGTAATATCTAAAAATGGTAACCCTCTACAAAATTCCAATTTGACATTGATGTAAAATGTTTACGGTAACTATTATTACAGACATTTAAAAAAGCTTGATCTTCGACCTTTTTAACAATTAAAAACATGGGAAGCTATCAATAAATCAACCATAATCTCAGTTTATTTGCATTAGTTGTGGACTCCGATGAAGATTTAAATATAAATTGAAATGTCGAACACATAATGGTTTTGTCTTTTTGTTGAGACTCATTCCTGAATTTTAATTTGTTGATAAATGAGAAAAGAACACACAAGATTAGAATATAAATGTATTTTAGTTATTACGTACACATCTGCAATATACATATAGGATATTACACAAATTGACAAACATAAGAGAGAATAGACGCGAAACTAGAAGCAGACGCTCATATAGTTCAAACAAAATTAGTCACTTGGAGAGGGCGCCACTATTTAATAATAAAATATTATTACCAGTATTATATTTTATACAAAATATAATCAATACGATCCCCCTTAATGTAGTGTTACAATTATTAACAAAAAATAAAAAAGAATAAATAAAACAAAAAATAATAAATTTATAACATACCTATTTCCTTAATACAAAAATTGTGTTTAATACTAAGTAAGGATTTTGATAATACATCAGCTAACATTTTATTAGTTGGGAGATACTTGACTGATATCTCATTCTTCTCTACAACCTGTATAATGTAATATTTTATATCTATTTGCTTGGTTCTGTAATAGAAAACTGGATTGTATACTAGCTTCTGAGCACTATAGTTGTCTTTAAACAATATAATTGGACTATTAAATTTAAAATCTCATTTAGTAACGCTCTAATAAACTTAGCTTCCTTGGTAGCATGAGCAATGGCAATATACTCTGCCTCTGTACTACTAAGAGCAACACATTTGCTTTTTTGCTTCCCAAAATATTGGACCTTTACTTAACATAAAAATATAACCACTATAAGACTTTCATTCCTAAGGATTTTGAGCCATATCTGCATTCACTAAACCAATAATTTTATTTTCATCTTTAGAATAACATAATCTGAACTAGAATAACATGATCTAAACTAAAGTTGCTGTTATACTGGCAAAGATAGCTTGCTGCATAAACAATGCATGGTCTAGTATGAACGGCAAGATACATAAGACATCCTATTAATGATTGATATGGAACATTAGGTCGGTGTATCACTTATCTCTAATTTACAATTGGTTTCTAATGGGGTGTTTACAACCTTTGCATCCTCAATATTAAATTTCTTTAATGACAGATTTTTGGTTAATTTATAATCCACTATCGGATTTCACAATGTGTACTTAACCCTAAACAAAATTTTGCTTCACCCAAATCTTTTAAAATAAAATAAGAACATAGTTGCCTTTTTAATTTGGATTTTTCATTAATACATTGTTAGTAAAAATCAAAAAATCATCAACATATAAAGCCATTAAAATAAAACAAGTACCATTAATTTTATAGAAAAAAAGATTCATACATGGAGTTAACGTAACCTAATTCTAATAATACTGTTTCAACTTTCAAATAGAATAGACTTACGACTCTGGTGCTTGCTTTTAGCCATAAATTGCCTTTTTAAGAAGACACACTCTATCTTTCTTATTTTTTTATGTATGAAACCTTCTGAATGAGTCATACAAACTGTTTCAGTCAAATCTCCATTTAAGAAAGCATTATCGACATCTAAATGCTAAATACTTAAACCTAACTTAACTGATAAAGCAAATGACAGCCTCAAAGAATTTTTACTTATAACAGGCAAAAAAGTATCTTATAATCAATGCCTTTGCTGTTAAGTAAAGCCTTTTGTAACTAATCGGGCTTTATATTTGACTTGTGAATTTGACATTCGCATGATTTTGTAAACCCATTTAAATTATACAAGATTGGCATTTAAAGGTCTTTTAAATAAGATCCATTTTTTTATTTTCAATTAAGGAACCATATACCCTTTGCATGGCATCACACCACTTTTCACTTAATAGCCTCAGCAAAAAGTTGACGGTTCATCACTAGTACAGAGATAGGTGATGTGATCTGGGATTCCTTACGTTTCCATTCTCAAGTGGGGTACCTTGGCTTTGGGCTGTCCTCTGAGATGTCATCTTCACTCTCGCTGATGTTGTTGAACCCTCTGAAGCCATCCTCCATAGAACTTGGGGATCTGCTGTTATCCTCTATGAGCATAACAGTATTTACTGGAAATTTAGCGTAGCTAGGGTAGTTTTACTTTATCATCTTTCCACGTCTTATCCGGAGTTCCATCCACAATGTCTCTAGACGAGCAACATACTTGACAACACCATATCAGACAATATCCATTGTTCTTATACTATAAAAATCATTGAAAAGCTGTCTTGCCTCTGTCTGTAAAAGCTAAAAAGTTATTCCCACATTTCATTACTTGTTAAATACACATTCATTAGCTGTCCAACAGTAGATGTCATATTATGAACAATTACTTGCTGTGCACCTAACTCAAACTTTTCTAAAGCCTGAATCTTAGCGTTTTATTCAAGTTCATCTTTTGTAAAAGCCCTGAGGCCATTACTCTATAACAAAATAATTATCTGGAATTTCCAGTCAGTCAATTTAGAGGGATCTTATAGCTCATCCACGTTTTTTCTCATAATAGCCTCTATGGAAGATCGGCATGGAATAACAGAAAAACAAACAAATAACAAGTCAGGTATAACGAAAAATCCGACCTCGTAAACTCACACGCATACCAAACTAACAATGCTCTGCGATACTATAACTTTATAATAAAAACACACTGGTCCCTGAGCCCATAACCTGTTGATAAATGAGAAAAGAACACCCAGGTTTGGAAATTAGAATATAAATAATTTTTAGTTATAACGTACTCAGCTACAATATCCATATACGATATTACACAAGTTCACAAACACAAGAGACAATAGACATAGTGCAGTAAAAATAGGTTTTGACCTCAAAAAATGAGTACAAGCAAGAAACTTGGTGGAGATGTTGTGTTTAGCGCCCTGTAGAATATACTAAAAGTCCCCTAAAATCGAAGCTGTGCTACGGCCACCATATTGAAAAATGGCAGCTCATTTTAGGTTTTTTCCTTGAGATTCCTAAAATATTGCAGATAGAAAAAAAGTTTCAAATAGGACTAGGATATAAAGGAGGACTATAATATAAATAACTGTGTCCTTATACCTTTTTCTCTCAACCTAACAGGTTTTGAGTTATAAACGATTTAGTCTTATTAGTCCATGCAATAGAGACCAAAGATTGGAATATTTGTGTTGTGTGATGATAGAACGAGGACTTTTACATTTTATACATCTAAAAGAAAACTTAATCGCAAAATAAACTCTATACAAATCTCAGAGTAAACTAAGAACATTGTAAAAAAAAATGTATACTTTGCCTAACATATTGATTTAAACTTAACATTTTTATTGGAGTCCACAACCAAAGAAAAAATAAATTAAGCAAGAGTAAAGAAGCCAAGCGGGAAGTAATGAACCGCAACACAATCTAACAGGCAAACGTGCAACTAGTAAGTAAAAATCTAAAACCAGACAAAAATCACACAATGTTGATCATGTAATACACTTTAATTATCAATACCATTTTCTTTAACATCCCAAAAATTAATAGCAGTATTGTTTCTTTTTTGTTTATTTTAGAGTAATTTTAAATAAATAACACCTCTAATGTCCTTACAAGCATCTGGTTCTCTGGCAACAATAGATACATCAAGAAAATCAAAACTGGGTTATTGGTTAGCAAGAGGAGCTCACACAATACTTATGGTTTTGGGTGTTAACCAAATACAGGTGTTGGTAAATTCTTTCTTTATCACAAGTATACAAAATTCACCATGTTCTATTTACACTTTGTGGTCCTATGGAACACACTCCTGAAATAATCCCCAATCCACTTGCTTTGTGTTCCGATGTTCTATCGATAGACATTTTATTTACTATAAACTAAAATAAATTTTTTGTTCTGAAAAAATACATTGCGGCCATTGGTCCAAGTTATACATGTACGGCTTTAGTAAATTGAATCTACAACCTACATTTTTGATTTTTTGAGAAAATTTTGTTTATACTTGTAGCATTATGAAGTATATTTGTTTATCCTTTATAAATGTTCGGCTCAGTTGTTACAGAAAAAAACAAATATCCTAATTGTGACGCTTCTAAGATGCTTTGTGGTGTTAAGGCGGACCACATTTGTTACTGCCTTTAAAGACCCTCTACGGTGAGGATGTCTCCAAGAAAACAAGGACCCTAGGACAACTACGAGAGAAGATTCAGTAATAATTATCCAGAATTGCTTTGATGAAGAGATGCCGGGATAATGATATCATACGGCCTAGCTGCCGAATCAAACATTGCTCCGACACGAGGTACGCAAAGAAGATTCTTAACTCTGCTAGTAACATGACGATGCACTGCTTAGTTAACATTGCGTCCAGTATCGGAAGTGAAACATCAGACTTGAACCATTTGGTGAGAAGGATTTCACCGATGAACAAGCTATGTATTACGACCCAAGCCGTGGAAGCCTACGCACCAAATTAAGTATTATTTTGTTAACGTTTCCTCATTATATTTATATAAATTTATGTATATTACGTAAATATCATAATTAAGAAGGAATTGTGTATACGCTTTGTGCTATCTATGTGGCCCATAGACTATTTTATGATTCTGGCTTGAACGAAGGATATAATTTTTATATTACTTCTTTTGGAGGTCTCCTACACATCACTAAGAACTTAGAAAATAGTTTTATAATTAAAAAAAGCAATAGTTATAAAATGTTTACTGGGGGTGTTTAAGGGCATTTTTGTGTGGTCAACATAGGGACCACAAAGAAGGGTTAAGTTGATTTTCACAGTTTCACATTTTTAATGTTTATATTTTATTGAAAGTTTTCTTATATTTTATATTTATGTATTAAGTTTCTTGAAAATATTAAACAAATATCAAGAGTAAACTACACATATCTTTGATATTATCAAAAATAGTACATTATGCGTCTAGTGCAGAAAGTAGCATTTTGCATGCGAGTGTGGAGTTTGCACCCGAGCGACAGCGAGGGTAGTAAAACCACACGAGCAAAGCAAAATGCAGTTTTCGAACGAGTTGAGTACCGTACTTTATCTACGATTGTGGATTTTAATCATAAATACAGAAAAAAATGTAATCAACTTCCTGTATGTAAGTTCGTTAAGATGACATTAATTCATTATTTTGGGAGGTGTGTTATTCTCCTCATTTTAGTCATAATCACTAATTGTTTTTCACTAAAAACTCGATATAAACAGTTACTTTAATTAAACAAACAGAAAATTAGTTTTGTTAAATGTAAACGAACTCGCTAATCGTGTGTTAAGGTGAAGAATTCGCCCTAGAGCGGAAAAAAAGGGGAATTCTTCACCTTATCGCATGATTATGAAACACGCATGTGCAATGAATACAGCTACGAAAAGAATCACTTTCTACGCATCTAAACAGAGATATAATGTTTATATTTTGTATCAATCGTAGATAAAAATATTATTTAGAAAAGTGGTCAGAATTGAGAAAAAAATCACAGGGAAGTACTTGGATCCAAGTACTTTTTAGGATTTGGTAGGTTATTAAGCATATACATTATTATATTCTTAAATAACATTTGATTTTTTTCCCATCCAAAAAAATATAAACAAAATTAAAAAAAAATAAAAAGAGAGTAAAAAAATAAACAAATTTAGATGGAAGCACCCCCCTCCCCCCCCCCAAAAAATCGATCCGAGACAACTCAGACTAACTTTCTCATAATATAATTTCGGTACCAGATCCCAGAATTTTTTTGTTTTTGATTTTCAACAAAATGAGATTTATTTTCATCAATTACTCGGAAATTAGATTTTTCCTGGGAAAACGGCTTATATCGTTAGATTCGTATTTAAATGGACTACGCTGGGGGAGTGTCTCCAAATTTGGAGCTAAAATTCATTTATCGCTTTCGCCTCGGGGTATTTTTCTGAACATAGATGCCAAATTTTTTCAAAATCGGCAAAATAATAGTTTAGGCTTGATGTGTCTGCACAGACGACACACAGACATTTTTTTAACAACCCCTTATTTAGACTCAGAGGACCTTTCTGGCGTGAATGGTTCAGGATATGAACCAAAGTACAATGGACAGACAGACACATCACCCTCGGTTTAAGGATTTCCAAGATGACCTACGAAATCCCAAAAACATAACAAAACATTTTTATGTTAAATATTACTTTATATTATTAAAATAAATTAAATTAGGTGCTTACAAGTCAAATAAATAAGCTAATAAAAAATTAATAGTTCTAATATTTACACCATATTAGAAAACAACTATCACAAATACTCAACCGTGTTGAAAAAAAAAAAAAAAAAAAAAAAAAAAAAAAAATATATATATATATATATATATATATATATATATATATATATATATAATATATCATTAATCACAATTTGAATGCCATCTACTTCTGCACAAATTTCAACTCAATTTATAAATTCTCTAGAAGCATTTTGAACTTGCTCAGAATATTGGAAATGATTTGTGTAATTCTTTTCTTTAGCTCATCCACTCTAATAACCAGGTGTTTTTTTTAATAATAACTTTTTGTTAATTATTAAATCCAGGCTCAACTATTTGTTGTAGTTAGCTGCTTGTTTATTTTTAGAAAACGTACTGTTTTAAATAAGTATTCCTTATAAAGTTTCAACATTGAAAATTTATATATTTTTTATTTTCATTATGCACCACAATGTTTACAATTGAAATAAACACTTTAAAATATAAAAAGTAAACAGAAGTTATCAAAAACCTCACCCTTTTAGAGAGGTACGGGTTCCCAGTACTTAGTTCAAACACTTCCTGTTAAAAATGTATCTCGTGTCTTTTTGCAGTTCTATGATAATGTTATTTTTTTGGAAGTTCCTGAACTTGTCTCGGTCGGCTGTAGCTTTGTTTGGAACAGTCCTCACTGTCAATTTATCAGCAGGGACGGGAAGTTTTGACCGTAGCACCCGACCCATCAATAGTTGCGCTGGTGAAAATCCAGCCCTGCCATAGTGCAGTCTTATAGTTTGTAGGCATACATTCTTATTGACACCGGATTCTAAACATGTTTTAATGATTTTTTTTTGCTATTCCCACACCTTTCTCTGCTAACCCATTAGCCTGAGGGTAATGTGGGCTAATTGTTTAAATCTTGAAATACCACTTTTTTTTTTTAACATTCCTGCATATCATATGAACTTAATGGCACATTGTCGACTATTCAAATTTTAAGGATTCCTAATTTTGAAAAAAATTAAATCGATGCCTGTTCAGATTTTTATCACCTCTGACCACCTAGAATAATAATCCATCAGCACTAAATAGTATTTTCCTGCCGAATTAGCAATATCTCCACCTACTTAAACAAAGGTGTGGTTGGCAATTCAAGATTAATAAGGAGTTCTTTTACATTTGACTTTCAATACTTGTGACAAACTCTACACAAGTCTATTATATTCTTAACATCCGATCTGATCCCTGGCTAATAGTAGTACCTAGAAACAATTCCATTCATCTTCATTTTACCCAAGTGAGTTTCGTCAAGTCTCTTAATAATTAAATATCCCAATTTTTTAGGAATTAGAATTCTATTATTAAAATATAACATCCCATTATCTAACTGAGTTTAAAATAATGAGCGAAATTCAGCTCCTGATTCCACTGATTTGGGCCAGCCATGTTTATAATATTTAAGTATTTTATTTAGTACTTCCTCATCAATAGTCTTTTTGTTTAAATTCTAATAACTGGTCATCAGAACATTTAACTGAGCCTGCTTCACTAACGCAACCAATTCTAACATTGCTTTATTCAATTTTACATCAGTTTTAATACTGCACCTAGACAGAAATTCAATAAATGATCTGTGAGAATAGTTATGTGAGAATAGTTATATAACCCTCACATATGTACATATACAAGTGTGAAGTTTTGAACAAGAGAATGAAACTGCCAGAAATTCTTTTTCTATTTGAGCATAGTCAGTTTCTGTTGAATTGAGTGACCGCAAACCAAAATATACTGGCCAATTATTCTGAAGTAAACAACACCCTAGTGCATACTGAGAGGAATCACACAGAATCACTATAGGAACAGCAGGCCATTATTTGGTGGCTAGAAACTATTATTTTTATATTATTAAATGCCCCTGAGTGGACCTCAGTCCAACACCAGGCAGTATCAATCTTTAATAATTCTCTAAAAAGTGAAATAATCTATGACAAATTTGGAATAGAAAATTAACCATCCCTAACAACCTTTGTAACTCAACTCTGATTCTAGGATTTTCTTAAGCATACATTTACCTTTTCCCCATCTGGTTGCATGCCCTTTTCTGAAAACATCATTCCTAAATATTTTATTTCAGACTGACAATATTGAAATTTATTAATATTAAATTTCATTTTTAGGCTTCTAGCCCTTTTCAATACTTAGTTCAAAATATCGTCATTTTCCTTTGTGCTATCAGATGCAATACAAATATCATAAACGTAAACAGTTACACCTGGAATATCTCCGAAATACCTTGATACAAGTTTACAGAATAATTCAGGCAGGTTAGCTAGGCCAAAAGGTAACCCTAAAAATTGGTAAGTACCGAAAAAAGTGGCAAATCTACAAAATTTAGTAGAACCTTCATAAAGTTTAATATGATAAAACTAGCCATTAACATCTACATTTAACACTATAAAACTTTTTGTTGGCCAAACGGGGGGATATATCATTAATTGTAAAGTGTTTTCTCACTAGGAATTTATTTAAATGTTGAGGGTCAATGCCTTTTAAAGAGCCATCAGGTTTTTCAACAATAACCACCTTAGAAACCCACTCCACAGGTTCATTTACATGTTTAATAATTTATTATTCTCTAATTCTTTTAACTTTTTTAAAATTTCTGTTGGGATTTTAATGGAATACGTCTAGCGGAACTAGCATAAGGGATGGAATCTTTTGTTAATTTATTGGAGCACTGGTCTGGGAAACAACCTAAACCGTCAAATACGCCCTATGTTCATTATACAATTTTATTTTGACGCCGGTCCATCAATTCTTCTTACCGGGCCAAGTCTATTATAAGCATAAAGCCCGAGAATCGGAGTCAAGCCCTCTTCCACAACCAAGAAATCTATTAAATCAATTTATTTATCAGTTTCAACTTGGGCTGTAATTTGCCATATGGGTATTATTTTAAACTTGTCGTAAGCCTCAAACCTGACTTTACTTTATTTTATGCACTAATGGAAAATGTCTTACTACGTCATAAGGGACAATATTTACTTCTGCTGTGCAGTGTTTGTTTGAATTTGATTTTTTAACCAAACCCTCTTATTGATAGGGGTTATGAGATTTACCGAGTTCACTTAGCTATAGAGCTGTATTATCCGAATGATCATCCACTGCTTGTTCTTCGCCCTGGACATAATCGATTTTTCGAGGACTTTGTTTGTTAGACTAAAATGCAGCTACAGATTGCCAGACATTCCTGACTTCCAGTATGTTGACCTCCGAAAACTACTCAGCCTGGATTGCGGAGGTTTAAAATTGAAGTTTGTTCTTATGATATTGCTGCGACTTTGGCTTTGTTGTTTCTCATTTAGAAATGATATTTCATTTGTTTGTGCCGTCAAATTGTCTTCTTTATTTACAAATTTTAAGTTTGAATTAGCAACAGCGTTACAATATTCATTATTTCATTTAAAGACGTGTCTCTGACAAGTAGTGCTATTTGAACCCTCATTCGCCTATTTTCCTGGTCCCAAAATTTGCATTTTCTTTTACAAGATTTCTTAGCTTTGTAAAAAAAATTACCGAAAGGTTCTCCACCAGATTATCTACACGTAAAGAATTAAAAATATTTATTATTTCATTTGACTCGGGAGCTCGATGTTCTTCCAAGATTGACACTATTGACTCAACAGTTTCATGTTTGTCTGTTGGGCAAACCGACTTATAAAGATGAAGAGCATCCTTACCCAATAGATTTTTTAGTCAGGTCACTTGAACAGCTTTCGACTTTATGTTTCTTTCTGTGGCCAATAAATAGTTGTCCACATCTTCCTTGAACTGTTAAAAATTTTCACCTTGATCACCATCAAGTGAGAGAGGATCCGGTCTATTGAACTCCAATAGTTTTCTTTTTGAATATATCCAGAAAGGATTTAGAGAAGTACTCCTCTTCAACTGCACCATGTTTTGAATAAGTATTCCTCGTAAAGTTTGAACAGTGAAAATTTATATATTTTGTATTTGCATAATGCAAAATGTCACAATGGAAATAATCACTTTAAAATATAAAAAATAAACACAGCAAGTTATCAAACACTTACTAAAATTTAATAATTAAGAAAATTAACAAAAATTAATATTTACCCACTGTAAACAGTTTTCTAAATAAGCAATACTTTCCGATTCCATCAAATAAAAGGTTAGTTTACTTCTGGTAATTTTTTAAAATTTTCAAGAAACTAAACACTCTTACAAAAAAATTAAGAAAATATCATTTTTAGAGGCTTGAGAACAAGCAGAAGTTTTTTTGAAGAATGCCTTTTTGTTGAAAACCCCCCAAAAATATCATTTTTCGTCTAGGATACTCTGTCTTGGGACACACTGTTTATATATATCGCCTTTTTTTTTATTTTTAAAAAATGCTTAAATATAGTTTTTAAAATGATTTTAATTAAAAAATATGCAGAGAGTTGAATGTAATACTTGTATAGTTTTTCTTGATCATAATTATATATTTAAAAATTCAGGTTATTTATAAAAAATTAAGAACAGTAAATACTATACATTCTAATGTAGCTAATACATCAAATACTTCCTTCATAACAATATTTAACTTTTTAACTTATAATTATAATGGAAAAATAAGAATAATAATCAACTGTACAGCAAATATATACATATTTAATTTTAACCGTGCCAAAGCAAATATCATATTATTCGAAAATAAAATCTCAGATCTGTAATTTAGCTCGGATGATAAAAAAATATGTTTGATAAAAACTTGAGTTCAAGGTCAACTTTATAAATTTATCTTTATTAAATGAGATTTAACATGATTCATTGGACAATTAAAGCAATAAATTTCTTTTAATTTTACAAATAGCAAGAATGGAAATTTAATAAATTATTCTACTAGTAGCATCAACATGTATGTGGCCAAATAAATCGACAAATAAAATAACCTAAAATTTGACAAGTTATTTCAGGTAAGTGATATCAAAAGCCAAAAATAAAATGCCTTTAATTTAATTTTAGATTAATTTTCGAATTTGACAATACAAGATAAATAAAGTAATTGTAAATAATAATAATAATAAAAAAAAAACAGTACAGTAACAATATTTACAAATTTCTTCAGTAGTAATTACTATTACATTGCATTTACAGTTTCAATATAAGATTATACAACAACAGCGGCAATATCAAACAAATTGTGCATCCACAAACAAATAACATTAAGATGAGAACAATTTTTAATTTGATATAATTCCGCATTAGAAATAACAATGTTTTTAGTACAATATTAATTAATTTCACACTTTTTTCACAATCTTTTCACAATAGTTTCTGTTTGTTTTTGTCTTTTTAATTGTTCATTTTTTTTTTTTTTTTTTTTGGTTGTCACAAGTGAAGTGGTATTTGAACAGCCAAAACTGGTTATTTAGTTTTATTAGCTTTTTCAGAAGTGCTAGCCGTATTCTAAGTTTTCTTAGATTTCAGGCAGGATCATTTTCTCAGGCTATCTTTACTGCCGGCAAGGGATGTACCGGCACTGCTACCCTGATCGTTAGATTCCCCGTTAACAACCCTGCTGCCAGATCTACGTCCACTTGATCCTCCGTAATCTTCCATCGAAGTCGGAGAAGGTGGGGCAGACCTTCCCTTTACTTTTGAAAGAGCTTTATCAAGTCTATGAATGAAAAGTTCAACGTCGCTCTTCTTCATCCCAAGAGCAGCAGCTGCAGTTATATAAGCACAAGGAGCATTACTGTGATGAGCACCCCATCCTACAAAAACAAATTTCTCAAATTATCACACCGACAATTTCTAAACAAAGAAATAATCATTTTCAGTGAAATTCTAATTTCCCTAAATGACCACAAGTCGTAAGAAAAAATAATTTTTTGATTAGCCAACATTTGAATTAAAGGAGGATCAGATTACCAAGGTTATCGGGTGCACGAGAGGTACTCTGTAATGTGCAGTTGCACAGAGACTAGAATAGGATGTAAGGATAAATAGAACGAAAAAGGATGAACGGTAAGGGGACATAGTAAGTAGTAGGAAATTACACAAGTTATAGGTGGTTAGAGGTGGTTAGAGGTGGTTAGAGGAGGTACAAAGTAAATTTGTAAACCATATAAATTCCTATTTATTAAGATGACATAATGATAAGCACAACTAAGATAAGCAATTTAATGATAACGGAAATAGAATAAACCCAGAAGATATGTTAAAAAATTGCACTAAAGAAGGGCACTACCTGATGCACTGCCTGATATGTGCAATAAAAGCTTCAATTAATTAATATTTAAGTAGAGGGTCTCCTGTTCCAATTGGTTCACCAGTTTATTAAAACTGGTATTTTAACTGACTAAGTGGTAACAGCACTGGATAATATAGCTCACTCGAAATGCAAATAAATTATCTTAACAAAAGGTAGTAAGAAAAGCACCTTGGCTTCACACCCGCTAATTTCAGCGTTTAGAAGTGGCTTAATGTGTTAGATGTTCTATCCAGGGTAGAACTTGAAAGAGGGAATAGAATTTTAAGGAATGACATATCATATTATCTATGTAATTAAAAATAAATGACAAGTTAAAGGGCATTTTAGGTAAAGATACTTGAATGATTTTAGGTGAGTACGAGGTCGGCTATTATAGGACCTAAGCTAGAGCCCACTTTGAGTCCTTTTCTATTTTCTCTAAAAAATTAGTTGCTACATTTAGTTGCTGGAGCATACCCGTTCAAAACTTCACGTTGTTGAGATTGTAAGTCTTGTTTAACCCTTTCGGTACGGAGGTAGGAACCAAAAGTGGACTTCCACAGACGGGGCCGTATTTTCAGACAGGCCTTCCCCAGCCTAAGTCATTTCAACCCTCACACAAAACTATCCATTCTTCAACGCTTTCACACTATTTATTTTATATCTCCTACATTTTTTATCATATTAGGATAATTCTTGTTTTATTACTTTTTTACATTCATCTTTAATTATATTTTCATTTTTAATTAATTTGAGATGTTAATTTAATCATTTGTAATTCTATATACAGGGTGTCCCACATAAGGTGTAACACAGAAAATCCCGAGGTTCTACATCACATTTTTGACAAAAAATGTTATATAACATAATGGTTGATCGACCTTCGTTTTCGAGATATATCGATTTTTCAATTATCTCATTTTTTGGTGACTTTTTCCCATTAAAAACGTTATAGCGTAAAATCTAAAAAAAGATATAAAGACAGGGTTTTCACCATTCAAAAGGTGAGGAAATTTGCTTTAAAAATGTCATGCTGCTTGTCCATAATACCCTTATTAAATTAATTATATATACTTCTAAATACAATAATTTGGTTAATAAGAAACACCTGACACCAATAACCTCAGTATCTGTTATCATAACATTATATCTAATTTTTAATTTGTATATTCACCTCTCTTCTCCTTTCTAGTCTTGCCTTTAATTGTTAAAAATGTCATATTTATAGTTAACCACTGTGCAATATATATTTTTGTTATTTTAGTTTTTAAGTGTTTGTTGTAATATCTTTAAGTTAAGGCAACCCACCACCTTTTTACCCTGACCTTAACTTGCAACCTTTACCTGATCACTTACTGTTAATCCTCTCATCTCCATTTTGTTCCCCACCCTTGTGTTCCTCTAACTAATCCAATCCTTAAACTCTGTTTTCTCCAATCTCACTTATTCACATTCCAAACTTTACCATAGAACTTTCTTTATAGTCTTGTATTGTGTTCATAAATGTTACCCTGATGATGTAAATATATTTTACGAAACTAGTTGGTAAACAAGTTTTTTCTTTAGACCGTACCTCACTAACTCCCTCACAGTTAATAAGAAATTTGTGGTCAACGTTCTTGGTAGCATAACTTTTTAATTTGTATGGTAAATGAATAAATTTGACGTCATGTAAAACTGACCCGTTTAATAAGCTTTAAAATGATATAACTTGTTAATAAGTTTGCTTCAAGTTTTTAAACTTATTTGGATGAAAATGGGGTAATAAATGACAAATTTATCAGTTTCCATGAATTTAAATGACCCTAGACTTGGTAAAAAAATAGAAAGGGTAACAATACTTTAAGTTTTTGTAAACAATTATGTACTCTTTTCTATACTATATTATTCAATTTTTAATTTTGTTAATACAAGGAGTGATATTTTTTTATTTATTGTTACCCTTTCTATTTTTTTACCAAGTCTTAGGGTCATTTAAATTCATGGAAACTGATAAACTTGTCATTTATTACCTCATTTTCATCCAAATAAGTTTCGAAAACTTGAAGCAAACTTATTAACAAGTTATATCATTTTAAAGCTTATTAAACGGGCCAGTTTTACATGAGGTCAAATTTATTCATTTACCATACAAATTAAAAAGTTATGCTACTAAGAACGTTGACCACAAATTTCTTATTAACCAAATTATTGTATTTAGAAGTATATAAAATTAATTTAATAAGGGTATTATGGACAAGCAGCATGACATTTTTAAAGCAAATTTCCTCACCTTTTGAACCCCGTCTTCA
Organism: Gerris lacustris; assembly: GCA_951217055.1. Taxonomy (NCBI): domain Eukaryota; kingdom Metazoa; phylum Arthropoda; class Insecta; order Hemiptera; family Gerridae; genus Gerris; species Gerris lacustris. The sequence continues at coordinate 29,232,711 of OX578285.1, read as the reverse complement.
TATCTTTATTAGATTTTACGCTATAACGTTTTTAATGGGAAAAAGTCACCAGAAAATGAGACAATTGAAAAATCGATATATCTCGAAAACGAAGGTCGATCAACCATTATGTTATATCATTTCTCGTCAGAAATGTGATGTAGAACATCAGGTTTTTCTGTGTTACACCTTATGTGGGACACCCTGTATATATATATATATATATATATATATATATATATATATATATATATATATATATATATATATATATAAAAATTAAAAGTAATGTACATTTTATGAATAACTGGTAATTTTTTTTATATATAAATAACTTTTTATCATTTTTTTATTAGTTTTGATATATTTCATATTATACAATACATTGATAATTTTTCTTAAACATGACAAAAAAAGAAATAATAAAACACTATCGAAAATAAATTGTAAAAAGTTTGTAGGGTGTGTACAGGGTAAGTGCCAGATACAGACTGAAGTCTGAAAGGAAAATAATAAGGAAGAGTACAAGTGAGAGGTAAAAGAATTTTCTATATGAAACCTTTTTCTAAAAATAAGTTAAGAAATATTGTATAAAAATTAAGCTAAGTTTTTAAAAGACATAAATATTATTTCGGAGAAAGAGAAAAAAAAAAAAGGCTTTATAAAAAGGGAAAACCCTCCAATGATAGGATGAACGTAAGAAGGTACAATAGACTTTGACCTTCACTGACCTCATTTGGCCTTAAAAATATATTACGCGGTGGCAAGTAATATGAGTCACCTGCCCTGCTAGAGTTGCAACCCCTTTCATTTTATTCTATCACTGAGAAATATTAACCCCAGCGACACCTAGTGAGCCTATTATTTGCCACTGTACATTATTCTAGTTCCGATAGATGGCGTTAGGAGTCACGTGCGACGTCCAGGAAGGCTTCAATTTGAAAACATACATAAGAAAAACTCAAAATGTCTATAGACGTATGTAGGCTGTGGAAGGCACTTTTTCATTACGTCCATAATTATTTACAGTCTAATTAAGGCACTTACTAATTACGTCCATAGAAGTCTACAGTACCAAAAGGGTTAAACTAGTATACAGATATAAATAAATTTTACCAAACTAGTGGGTTAAAATATGTTGTTTTTATTAAACCGAAACTCAGTAATTTTTTGTTTTGTAAGCTAATCAATACTTTAATTATTTTACCTTCAAAGTGATAAGCAGCAACTTCTTTATGATCAGTTCCAGTGATAGCTCTAGCTCCAGATACACATCGAAGGAATAGCATGGAACCTAAATGAGTGACTCTTTTATTCTCACCACCTGCTGTCAAGCTGCTTAGAGTCATTGCTAAAACATATCATAAAAAACTCTTTATTTTAAGAGAATTTTTAAAAAAGTGATTTACTCCTACCTTAGGGATGGGCTAATTATTCGACACCATTCCAGCTCCGATCTGGTGATAGGTTCTAGTGGTGAAAACCAATTACCATAATGGGGGGGGGGGGGGGGGGGTGTTAGTAATCTGGTAGTCCATATCAAGATGAATAATTTGGATTAAATTATTATAAGTTACCCAAAATCGACCCATATTAAAAAAGAAGATTATAAAATAGGGTTTTAAAAATTGTCAATATGTAATCATTTATTACAAATAAACATAATTCAAACCGGGAGAAAGAGAAAAATACATAAAAATAGTGTGATAGATTTAGTGTACAGGGTAGAAAATTACTTGGCCCAAGGGGGAAGATTCTGGTTTTTGACCCAGCCCTGAGAAACATCCTGAAAAGTTAAGAAACAGTTGAATTATAAAATATTATTAAGCAGAGCAACCCTTTTTATATTAAGGAGGTGGAAAGACCAGCCTTACAAATAACCAACCCTCTTTTCACCAAAAAGAAATGAATAATGAAAAATAAACATGCTAGGCTTTGATTGTTTCTTTTCTCCCGATCAACATGTGATAATGTACTAAAGTCATCTATTCGATGTGATTATTAGTTTGAAACATGTCTGACCTCTCTAAGATAGCAACTGACTAGATATGTCTTTATTTAGACCAAGGTTTGAGACAAGTCACCAGTATGATAATCACTTGGCTACACTCAGTCCTAACCTTTATATCACTGTTAATAATTATTTATAACTATTACATACAACAAGTTGAATTTTCCTCATGAGTTATATAAGTACCTCTTTCAACCTACATTACGGATGTCTACAACAAGTTATTTGCAATCTGATCATGATAACCTAGGTTTACTGATGAAGACAAGGTTTAGCACATTTACAGGTTAACTGGATTGAATTGTAACCCGAATGACCTGTATTTATATGCCGTCAAGATGCAAATGATTATCCACGTCAGTAGTTAAGGGTACACGACCACTACGGTAAGCTGTAACAAAATTGTATACTTTACACCGATAACTACTAAAACAAATAGATTGAAAGAACGACTTCAGCAGCAAAAACCTATGCACACAATTACTAAATACATAAATTACCAATAGAAATAGGATTATTCCTAGTGTCTAAGATACGTTCTCCATGCTTGGCGGCAACTTTTCCAAGTTCGTCTTTCAGGTATTTATACATTTCCTTGCGCTCACTAATTAAATGTTTGTAACCATTGCTTCCAAGAGCTAACAATGTCATAAACACATCAATTGCAGGACTAGCAGACGCACGACCTAAAAAATAAAAAAAAAAAACCACATATCTACAGGTGTTTTTAAAAACTTGTGGTACCTCCACATATTACTAATTATTTATAAAAATAATATAATAATTATATGGAAATTGAATGCTTTTATAAACTTAAATGTGTATTGATTTTTTTATGTGAAGGTTTAGGTTGTAACAGATTGTTTATAAATCATATTTTATGAAAGATAATATTGCAGTTGCAGACAGGTCGTCATAATAAATTGGATTTTGAAGTATTTATAAAAAAAACTTTATTTTATGTAGCCACCAATTGTGAATTAATTTAAAATTCAATAATAATTAATTATTAATATTAAAGTAAAGAGAGACAGTTTATCTAAAAAAGAAATGATATTACTATGGGTTTTCTTAAAGTAAGGTAGTGGGGATAATGTTGGTATAGTAATGTTTTTCTAATGAGAGGATATGATCCAAAGAAAATATTGTCATTCTCTTTCATATAATGTCTCTGACGTAAGTAACTGTAATTCACAATTTATTCATATTTTTAAAAGAATTTTTATTTAAAGAAAAATAAGTGTGGGGCTGAGGAGGACACTAGCATGGTTGTGCACTAGCACTGTGACACTAGCATGGTTGTGCACTAGCACTAAGACAATAGCATGGTTGTGAGTGAAATATAGAATGAATATATCCAAGCTTAAGATTAGAGAAGGACTTATAGAGGTTAGAGCACGTTTAAGGTTGTTGTTCATGTTGATCCAGTTGTGTTGATTGAATTAAGTGAATTCAACAATGGCGATCGATACAGTCGAGACCTACTATCAACTATCTCTTCTGACGAGATAGTTAACTATCTCTTCTGACGAGATAGTTAACTATCTCTTCTGAAGAGATAGTTAACTATCTCTTCTGACGAGATAGTTAACTATCTCTTCTGACGAGATAGTTAACTATCTCTTCCGACGAGATAGTTAACAATCTCTTCTGACGAGATACTTAACTATCTCTTCTGACAAGATAGTTAACAATCTCTTCTGACAAGATAGTTAACAATCTCTTCTGACGAGATAGTTAACTATCTCTTCTGACAAGATAGTTAACTAACTATCTCTTCTGATGAGATAGTTAACTATCTCTTCTGACGAGATATAGTTAACTATCTCTTCTGACAAGATAGTTAACTATCTCTTCTGACGAGATAGTTAACTATATCTCTTCTGACGAGATATAGTTAACTATCTCTTCTGACGAGATAGTTAAGTATCTCTTCTGACGAGATAGTTAACTATCTCTTCTGACGAGATATAGTTAACTATCTCTTCTGACAAGATAGTTGAGGGTACAATTACAGCATCAGAGTAACTAAATATTATGTTTGCAATAAATACACACACACACATTATATACTATATATATATATATATATATATATATATATATATATATATATATATATATATATATATATATATATATATATATATATATATATATATTGTAACATCCTTTTCTCTTTAATCTGGATTGTTCAACTCTACTGAACCCGCATATCCAGCAGTTTAGTCTGGATATCACCTAGCGAGTTGGGAGCTGGAGGAGAGAACACTCACTCGGATTCCGTTTACTTGAGATCAACTTACTCTTACTGACCTTTTCAACTTGTTGTACTAAATTTGTGTAATTCAATTATTATTTTAATTACTTTTTATTTTTAATTGAAGTTTATTTAAAAACGTATTCTCGTGAGTTTACAATATATATTTAATTTTTAAGTTTTTGGTAGTATTCATACTATGGGAAGTTTAAATTTTAATTTAAGTCAAATTATAATTATTATTAAAAAACGGGAGGCAGGCAGAGAAAAATAGACTCCAGCGCCGGGATGCGAACCATGGGCCTCCTATATTTCCAGTATAGACGCTCTAACCAACTAAGCTACTTGAATTGACTTATTTCCTTTAACTCCTACGTGGAGCATAGGGCTTCGACGAACTTCCGCCAGCGGATCCTATTCTTTGCTAATACTCTTATCTCGGACCAGGCTTTTCCTGCTCCCTCGATGCCTTCTGCTTCAACGCTCCTCCTCCAGGTAGAGTAGTCTTGGCCTACCTCTGCATCTTGAGCCTTGTGGATTCCATTCCAGAGCTTGTCTAGCTATATTGCACTTCTCTCGACGTAGCGTATGTCCAATCCACCTCCACTTTCTGTGGCGTACTTCAATTTCTATGGGTGTCTGGTTTGTTCTCCTCCACAACTCTTCATTTGAGATAACCTGCGGCCACCATATCCGCAGGATACTTCTCAGACTCTTGTTTACAAAAGTCTGGAGGCTTTTTGTAAGTTGTAGAGTAGTCTTCCAAGTTTCACAGCCGTAGAGGAGTACTGTCTTAACGTTCGAGTTAAAGATACGTAGCTTGGTGTTGTGTTTTTTTGTTTTTTTTCAAAATCAAAATAAAGAAACAAAATACTTATGAAATAATAATAATTTAGTCATAATTTTAAGCCTGAGTATCACATTTAAAAAAACTGTTTTACATTTTTTTTACATTTACAGACATCATGAAAGAGGTGTAGTTCAATAACCAAACAACGTCTTCACACAAAAATTGTTTTTTGTGTGAAGACGTTGTTTGGTTATTGAACTACACCTCTTTCATGATGAGTCGCTATCACACATTGGAGAAAAACACAGTCGAGAATTTACAGACATTTATTTAAGCCATTTTGACCATTTCACTATATAATAGCCTTTAAGTGGCCATAAAAGCAATTGGTTCAGTACTTAACAAATCGTCATATAAAATTCCAATTACCTTATTATTAAAACTGGGATAATTGCATTTGAGGCAGTTTAAATAAAAAAGCGTGATTTCCTGGAAGGGACCAAGTTGATGACTGTTTTGATACGGTTTTGTAGAACACACTAGTTGAATTCCTTCCAGAACAGACTGGCCCTTTAATCTCTGTAGTGTTTTGGATTTGAACTACGTTTATGCCAATTTTCTACTACCCTTCTTTAATATTTGTAATTTTTTAAAATTTGTTATTTTATCAAAATAAAAAAATTGTATATTTTATGTGTTTATAAATTATATATTAATAGGATTTTTATATACAAATTATTATTAAATGTTTCATTATTATTTTAAGCCTGATAATGCCCAGGTATGGGCGAAAATTTGCATAAAATATAAAAAAAAGTCAAGATTTTTTTTATGATCAACCCTGTAGTCCAAGAGAAAAAATTAGAAAATTAAGGGATTGACCGAAGAATAATTGACAAACCATGATACATGGCGGTGGATACTATTTCTTCAAGAGTATACCTACGCTGTTAAACAAAGGTCTAACGAAAATATGAGCCATGCTAATTGTTTAAGTAGGGCTTCTTTACCAGGTGTATTGATTCTTGAAACTAATGAGGAAAATCTCAAACAAAGATTTAAGAGGACACTAATTAAGAATGCAAACACAATAAAACCTAGTTTTAAAAATCCTTTTGCTTACCCTTGATTTTTAGTAAATAAAGAAATTAATGGAGAACGCTCATTGTTGTATCTTCCAGAATGCATTATAAAATTATAGAAAGAATTATCATGGTTTCTTGATAGTGGCCACTCTTCAGTTAAGAAAACAGAAGCCCTAATCCTTTGAGAATTTAAGTTTAAACAAATTACCTCAAAAAGAGAAAAGTATAATATAAGGCATTGTATCAGTTGTATCTTGACAGAGAGGAAGTCAGTTAAAATGGAAGGGTATTTGCAGTCTGTTGACAAAGGAGAATTTCTGTAAGATAATTAAATCAATCATCTTAGTCAGATCCAGTCAAAAACATGTCGATAAAGAGCAGCAGTAAATTAATTCAACTCCAAAGCGCAATACTGTTACAACTCTATTTCAAATTCTACTTGGACATGACATAAAAATGAGGGAAGACGTGGAACTTAGACATATCATTGAAGAAGAAGCCCAATTATCTTTCTGGGAAGTTCAAGACAGGCTAAGGTCAACTGCTGAAAGGACTAGGTCACTATCTAGAAAGGAAGTGAATTACCATTAGAAGAACTTAACCCTCTTCAAAAGTTTCATAATACATTTTTGGGCCCATAGAGGTTTGTGAAATTATTGAGTAATGACATTGTACCAGGTGATTTAAGGCTCTACCGCCCTTTGAGGTTAGAAAAATCATTAAAATGGAAATTTTATTGGTTCTAAGCAAGATATCAAAAATCTAAGTACAGGCTTCATTCCTAATTTTAATTCTGCACAATTGGAGCCTAATTTCAACTCCCTAGTACAATATTTTACAACTATTTGGCGCCAGTACTATTTATCACAGGAAGTTAAGTTGAAATAGGGCTCAAATTGTGCAGAATTAAAATTGGGAATGAAGCCTGTATTTAGATTTTTGATATCTTGCTTAGAAGCAATAACATTTTAATATTAATGTTTTTTTTTATCCTCAAAGGGCGGTAGAGCCTTAAGGTAGAAAATTAGGAAGGGTCAACCAAAACTCTACTTCAGACAATCTGACGATATAAAACTCTGGCGGTTCAAGAACTAGATATAGAGGGCAGTGGCTTCGATGACAAGAATCCTGTCAGGATGACAGAGTATGGGGCTGAGAGGGTACCATAATGATTTTGAGTGAAATACAGAATGAATGAGGCTAAGCTTAAGATTGGAGAAGGATTTATAGAGGTGAGAGCACGTTTCAGCATGTTGTTTAATGTTGATTAAGTTTGAGTGAATTTAAAATGATTTCCTGTCGAATCCAGTTGTTTTACACACAACTAGTTATTTCGTCTTATTCATGTTTTAAGGCTATACCGCTCTTTGAGGTTAGGAAAAACTGTAAAATTAAAATTATACTGGTTCTAAGCAAGATATCAAAAATCTAATCACAGGCTTCATTCCTAATTTTAATTCTGCACAATTTGAGCCCTATTTTAACTCCCCACTACAATAAATACTACAACTATTTCAATACAACGAGTTTTATCGTTGTATTGAAATGGCGCCTGTACTATTTATCGTAGGAAGTTGAAATAGGGCTCAAATTGTGCAGAATTAAAATTAGGAATGAAGCCTGTGATTAGATTTTTGATATCTTGCTTAGAACCAGTATAATTTTAATTTTACTACTTTTCCTAACCTCAAAGAGCGGTAGAGCCTTAAGTGATATAAATTATAAAGATTTTGTGTGAACTGTTTGTCTTTTTACCACATACGCCTATAAAAACTAAGGTCTTTTTATAGTTAGATTTTATTTTAATTTTTTGAGAGTGAGATCTGAAGCGATAAATATAAGCAATTTAAAATTCAAATTATATTTGTGAAATTATTTTATTTGCTTCAAAGTTAAATTTTATATTTTGAATTGTCAATGCAGTAGGTTGTATTTACATGTAATTGTATTTGAAAATACATAGGTTATGTCAAGCTAGGTTTAAAAAAAAAAAATCTATGTAAGTATATTAAGTAAATTGATATATAATATGTGGTATAAAGAAATATTTATTTATATACAAAGGATTCATAAAAAAAAATACATGAAAATAATATTTTATCAAGATGAACTCAAGCACAATCTAATGAACATAAGCACATGATTTAAATGTTTGTGGAGACGTAAAAGTATATGTAACCAATATTGTGTTTTATAAAAAGTTTTATTATTTTTATAAAAAGAAAAAATACAGCGACCCAAATTAATAAATAAATTATAACAATAAATGATTGTTATTTTTAATCTGTATTATTTTATTATGGCTCTCTAGCTATAATTAACGATATAGATATCAGACAACATTAACAATGAAAAGGAACAAGCACACTGGTTAACAATAGCAAATTATACTAAAATAATGCAATGCTTCAATAATTTATATTTTCCTTTATCAAATAATTTTTCTTTTTCAATATTATCAGTTAAAATGTTTAGGAAGATTGCAAATTCCTTCAGTATAGTGATGACATTAAGGTTGCAAAATAAATTAAGTTTAAAACTTGAATTAATGCTTATAAAACTTTCAAAGGGAACATTGCTTTATAATAAAACCACACTTAAACAACTGATAAGTTAATTTCTAGGCAATTATAAACGCCTACATTTTATTTTAAACCAAATTAAATAACCTAATTGAATAAACAAGTACACTGTGGTATGGTAAACTGGACTGTAGGGAAATTTAGAATAATAAAGTGGTGAAATGAAAGAGGGTACCTGGTGATGATGTTGAGTGAAGGTGGTGAGGAGAGGGCCCTCTCAGCAGTGATGGTGGTGATGAGAGAATGATGGTGAATGAGGTGCAGAGATGATCTGAGTGAGGTGAATGAGAAGAGAGAGAGAGAGAGAGAGAGAGAGAGAGAGAGAGAGAGAGTGAGTGAGAGAGAGATTATGTGAAAGAGAGATCATGTGGACCGGTAGAGATCTCTTTCCCAACTGAACTAGAAAAAGGGGGGAGGGGGCAGGCTACACACTTCCTCCCACTCAAATGTAAACAACCTAGACTCACTCACTCTATTGACCTATGGTCAGGCAATACCACAAATTGAACATATCCCCCACCGAAACCAGTGGTTTCATGAAGTGGCATACTACCGAAAAACGGAAAAAATGAAATTGAAAATGAGAAAAAAGAAACCAAAAAGTGGTCTGAATTAGACTTCTAATAAAAAAAATAAAACAGCACTGTTGCTTAGAAAATAGAAGGCACTTGACTTGAGTGCTGAGAAAAAAAATGAAAAGAAAGATATACTTGAAGTTGGGAAAAAAAATTAAATGGGTTGTTAAAGTTCAGGAAGGGGAGCCAACTTAACAACTGGGCGTTGGAACTCTCCCTGAGAAGTACGCACGGTTACTACCCTAACCGTACCATCAGAGCCTGGATGAACAGCAACAATTCTGCCGAGCTTCCAACAGAAAGGTGGAGTTTTCCCAATGTTAAGCAGTACTAGATCATCAATCTTGATATTGGGTTGTGCCTGATTCCATTTATGACGCTGGTTGAGAGTACATAGATATTCTCGGTGCCACCGTTGCCAGAATGTTTGAGAAGCTTGACGGAGTAATTCCCAACGATGAAGTCTGTTACAAGGGATATCAGTAAAGTCAGGCTCAGGTAATCCTGTTAACGGTCCACCTATCAAAAAGTGACCTGGTGTAAGTGCGTCGAGTTCATGAGGATCCGATGAAATCGGGCAGAGCGGTCGGGAATTAAGAATGCTTTCAATCTTTGCAAAGAGTGTGGAGAATTCTTCAAAGGTTAAGTTTCACCAAATTTGAGCTTTACTAAGAGAGCAATCCTTTCTGAGATATCTAAACTCTTCGATCCTCTTGGGTGGTTATCCCCCGTTACATTCTTTGCCAAACACCTCATTCAACAACTTTGGTTGAGTGGCGTTGAGTGGGATGAAGAAATCCCTTATGAAAGGCAACAGATTTGGAAAACCTTTGTCACTCATCTGCCATGCCTCACTCAAATCAAAAGTAAGGGGACTTTCAAGGTCTTCAGAGGGAACATGTTGTAAGAGTACCGAGTGATTGCTGCTCCCCTTCCTTAGCTTGAAACCTCCCAAAGAAAGAAGATTAATTATTTCTTGTTGAATACAAAGAGCTTCATCTAAAGTATCGGCACCAGAAAAAACATCGTCAACATAGGTTTCATCAGAGATAATCCGAGCAGCCCGAGGAAAAGGTCCACCTTCGTCCTTTGCCAATTGACGAAGTGAGCAACCAGCTAGAAACGGTGAGGATCTTAGACCATATGTCACTGTGAGAAATTCAAATTCTGTAATTGGTTCATCAGGTGAGAACCTCCAGAGTATTCGCTGAAATTTAGTTTCATCATTAAGGATACGGATAGCTCGAAACATCTTACAAACATCAGCAATAAACACTATTAGATGAAGTCGAAACCGAAATATGATAGTTGTGATGTCAGCTTGAAGTTTAGGTCCAGTTAATAAAACATCATTAAGAGACAGACCAGAATCAGTTTTAGAAGAGCCATTGAACACGACTCGAAGTTTTGTTGTGGAACTAGAAGGGTTTAAAACTGCATGATGAGGAATGTATACTGCTCCGGGAGTATGACTCTGAGCAACAGTCATATGCCCTAGCTCTAAATACTCTTTTATAAAAGCATGGTAATTTGATTTTAAATCTGGATTACGTTCAAGACGACGTTCTAGGGAAAGAAAACATTGTAAAGCTCTATCAAATGAGTTACCTAATTGAGTATAATTATCTCGAAGCAGCAGCGGAACATAATATTGACCACTGTGGTCACGCTGATGCCGAGTCAAAAACAGTTGTTCACTCTCAACGTCTTCAGGATTTTTAAGCGAGTCTATCGATATTTGAGGGGCTTCTTCAGTTTTCCAGAACTGTCGCAGAGAGTCTTCTAAAGAGACCTTTAGAATCCTTTTTTTGTCTTAAGGTATCTTACCCGTAAGGCGTTCCATTATGATAACCTCTGTAGTTAACAGGGGACCAACAGATATTCGGGGTTTAATAACTACTTTCGCCATGCCTCTAGGAAGAGATACCGCAGTACGTCCAAGGCCTGAGACTGAAATTTCAGATTTGCGTTTTGTTAATCCGAGTCGAGCAAAGAAACTCGTGGTAAGAAAGGATGCCTGAGCTCCTGAATCGATCAAAACCCGGGCATCAATGAATCCACCAACTGAATCCTGTATATGGACTAACGCAGTTCCTAATAGTACAGTAGAGGGGGGAGAGGCTAGATCAGAAAAGAGAGTTTGAACAGAGTTATTAGCTTCGTTAGAGGCAGAAGGAGTTGAATTAGAAATTAAAGAAGTTGGAAGAGGTTCAACAGTGTGAAGTAAAGAATGGTGAGATGATGAGCCACACTGGAAACATTTATTAGAAGATTTACATTGTGACAGAATATGATTGCCGAGGCAGTTCATACACCGTCCAAGAGAGATTATTTTCTGGGCTCGTTGTTCCGGAGACAATGATACAATCTGAGGACATTTGTAAATAGAGTGGTATCCAGAGCATGCAACACAATTACTGATTTGCTTTTCTGGAACTTGCCGACTAAAAGAGGGTTGGTATTTGCTATGATTTAAAGAGGTGGCAGATCGGGGAGTGAACTTACTTGGAGGATGTGAGGCAGTTGCCAAATGCGTACGCTGAATTCTTGGATGAAAGGTAGGATTATTTTTCTGAGAAATATTTCTAAGGTTGTTTGGTTTGTTGACAGATACATTAGCACTTTCAAGTATCTTACAATGATTTCCTAAAAATTCAAGGAGTTCTTTAAATTGAGGGACCGATGTTTATCAAAACTGAAGTGTCACTAGGTTTGTTTCTGTCATTGAACTGAGTTTCAAAAAGCCTACGAGTATTTCCATCCAGGTGACGGAAAGCTATTTGAAAAATAATGAATTCCGCCAAATTAGAAATATTCAAGGCTTCTAGAGCCGAATAATTCTCGGAAAGTAGTTCATAAAACGATCGGAGTCTTGTATACGACTCAGCATGAATTTGGGGTAAACTCAGTAACTTTTCAACATGATACACCGCTAAATGTCGTTTGGACTGATATCTGTTTAGAAGAATATTTAAGGCAACCTTATAATTTGAGTCTGTGGGGGAGAGGTGTTTAATGAGTGAAAGAGGTTCATTACTTAAGCAAGATTGTAAATATAAGAATTTTTGAACATCTGATAACGACTGATTATTGTGAACAAGGCTGGAATATAAACTATAAAAAGAGGCCCACTCTACCAATGATCCATCAAAATGGTTTAAAGAAATTTTTGGAAGAGGTGGATAATTAACTCCTTGAGGAGAGATTCTTGAAGTAGATGGAATAGGCTCCTTAGAGCTTAAGTTTTCAATAGTCACTTGCTTAGAGTAAGCTTCAAAAGCAGCATCATAGAGGTCATCAAACGATGAGAGCAATTGATAGTTAGGTTCTGATTTAGGATTCACCATGAGTTCCAACTCATTTTTTTCATCAAGAAGTTCTGAAAATTCTTTTCGAGTTAATTCAAGTCTAGAAAATCGAGCTTTAAAAGTACTCATTACCTTAGGATCAGATAACTGAGGGATTAAATCAAAAGTTTGCTGAAGACGCAAAAACAAAGTTTCTATTTTCTTTTGCACTATCTTAATTCTATTTTCTTCGGTAGAGTTGCTAGTTTGTTGATCAGCACCAGATGGTGGATTGGGCATTTTGAGTTATTAAGATAGGCCAGAGAAATAAAATTAAAATTAAAATTAATTTGGGGGAAAAATAAATTTATTTTTTACTAAAATTAAGTTATGAAAAAAAATAAAAATAGATAGGGCATGTGAGGACTCTAATGAAAGAGATAAATGAGATAAATGAAAAGAAAAAAGAAAAAATTCTCTAAGATCAATAGAAAAGAGAGAAATTAAGTTTTAAAGTTTTTGAATTAGAATCATTCATTAAAAATAAAGATAAAAGGAAAAGAATTTTAATTGAGAAAAAACAGTTTAATAAGAGCAGAGTCTAAAGAGATTGCAACAAATTCTACAGGATTAATGAGATAAAGGTAGTATGCAACCCTATGCACAAAACCCAATAACAGTACAAGAGTCCAACTATCTTGGTAAAAGATTCAACCCAATCTCTGCAAATACGTTCTTTCTAGCCAACCTAGATTAAAATAAATTGGAATTTTTTTTTTTGACAGATAAAAAAGTGGAGAAGAATTAGAAGAAAAAACAATTAGAATTAGTTTTATCTGGCCCAAAGGACCACTAATGTGGTATAGTAAAATGGACTGTAGGGAAACTTAGAATAATAAAGTGGTGAAATGAAGAGGGTACCTGGTGATGATGTTGAGTGAAGGTGGTGAGGAGAGGGCCCTCTCAGCAGTGATGGTGGTGATGAGAGAATGATGGTGAATGAGGTGCAGAGATGATCTGAGTGAGGTGAGTGAGAAGAGAGAGAGAGAGAGAGAGAGAGTGAGTGAGAGAGAGATTATGTGAAAGAGAGATCATGTGGACCGGTAGAGATCTCTTTCCCAACTGAACTAGAAAAAGGGGGGAGGGGGCAGGCTACACACTTCCTCCCACTCAAATGTAAACAACCTAGACTCACTCACTCTATTGACCTATGGTCAGGCAATACCACAAATTGAACAACACAGTTAATTATAAAGTATAATTACCCTTAAAATTAATAATAACATAAAAAAAATTAAACTCATCTTTATCTCGATTTAATTAAACTACTAAAAAAAATAATACTTTCTCACTTCTAGGCTAAGAATTAAAAAATAAATTAAACCAAGTTACACTAAACTAAAAAAACAAGACACATTAAACAATCATAGTATAATTACCGGGATAGTTTCTAGATATTCTTTCGAGTAAACCTTTGTCAAATCCAGATATAACTGCGCCTCCAACAGGAACTAAAAGATTTTTATCAGTACTTTGTACAAATGCATCGACACGCCCTTTCCTACAAAAGTAAAACATCAAATTAATCTACAGTTCCCAATATTAAGATACATTATTATGAAACTTCCCCCAAATTTCAACTAGTCTTTTAAATCTTTAAATCTTGGAAAAGGATATTTTTCAATAAAGATCTATAGTAACTTTGAAGTCTCGGCAAATACTAATCTGTCAAGTTGGTTTTACTACAGTAATTACTGGGAATGCCCACCTAATCGGTGTCACATTCGGCTTCCGTCCACAGTTGACTTTTCATTTTTTACTGAATTTATGTCTACTGGTTCATATTTATCTGAAAATCATTTTTATTAAACTAAACGTATTATCGAAAGTAATATAAATGATTTATGTTGTGACTCATCATGTCTCACCAACCTGAAACTTAATAACTCTATTTCAAAGCGGCATATGAAATTAAAAAAACCTCGATGTATAACCTAATTTAGAAAATGTTTAATTAGTTTATTTTTAAGAGGTATTGGGGACTCGGTATCGTGCATTGAAACAAGAATTTCTATGTCAAAGTCCTCAAATGCCTCCAAGCCCACATAGCCCCAAGAGGGATGGATCTTCCATCATGACACATCTTTGTGCACAAATATTTGGCTCGGAGGTCAATCATTATAAGCTTAACCCTACTCTCCTGATTTGGCACCATGAGACTTCTTTTTGTTACCTAAGAGCAAAATTTTGCTCTGTGCAGGATTAGGGGATGTAGAGAATATCAAAATGGCTACAACGAACTACCTTACTTCAGAGGACTTCCAGGGATAGTTCCAATAGTGAAAACGGAGGTGGCACAAGTACATAGCATAAGGGGGAAAGTACATTGAATTGAGATTGAGATTATGTTACAGTGTAAATGGCATAATTGGAGCAACTATCCTCAGAGGTATCATTCAAATAATAATTTTCTAAGATTATGTTATAGAT
This sequence comes from Gerris lacustris, assembly GCA_951217055.1. Classification (NCBI taxonomy): domain Eukaryota; kingdom Metazoa; phylum Arthropoda; class Insecta; order Hemiptera; family Gerridae; genus Gerris; species Gerris lacustris. Next base: position 29,217,652 of record OX578285.1, on the reverse strand, counting down.
ACAATTTGCCATCTGGCCCAACAAACGACCAAGTGTTTTGTCAGGAGGGGAATTATTAATATAAAACTATAAATAGATATAAAACAATTCAAATTATCTACAGATAAAAGTATAGTTTGGAGGTAATTATAACAAACATAAACAAGTAGTAATATTTAAGTTCTAAAGGTAAAATGTAACAAAATTTTAAATAGAAAGTTATTAAACGTGCAGACTGAATGATTGTAGATGACAATAAATTTGTTTATAAATATGAGGTATAGGAATTGAAAGGAAGTTTTCCCATAACCGCCAATATGATGACATTTTTGTAGTTTAGTTTAGTTGAGGAGTGGGAAGAAACGCTACCCTATTCGGAGACCTCCACGTCCGTTCAACTATTATTAAGTCTGATCTCGTCCATCAAATCTATTACCTGAGCTAGCTGCAATTTGCGACACTCACACTCTCGTAAAGTTTAAACCTTCAGTTTGCACCTAATGTAATTCATTATTTTGTTCAGTAATTATTTATTATTTGAGGTCAGAGAAGTTTAAAGAAAAATTTTGTTTCCGTCCATGGATGTCTAGATAGCAGAGTATCAAGCCATGATGGACGGTACATATAGTCTGCCTGGATGTAGCATGGGGGTTGATCCAAGTGCAAAAGAAGATACTTGCCACTTACTACATCTTGACAAGGTGCAGCCTTCCTCTTCTTAGTGTTTTAATTTTTCTTTAAATAATTTTGCAGCTCATCCACTCCCTGCATCAGCAACGACCAATCGGACATTTTCATGAAAAAAACTTCTGATCACAAACGTCGACTTTTATGTTAACCCGACAATTACATACTTCTTTAACGACTCTAACAGAAATATCCACTCTAACTTGAGGTGTTCCATGGTCGATAGAAAGCTGAGGACAACAAACTGCAATGAGTTGAGATGGCAATGAATTACAGATCGGTGGAGGGAGTGGAGAGCACAGTGGTGGGAAGAAGTAAAGGGGAATGGAAAAATACTGAGCAAGTTCAGGGTCAGTTATATCCGGGAGTGCCGATAATTTCTAACATATAAAAATTCACATAAAATTTAAAGAAATAACATGTTAAATTAAAAGTTTTTAGACACTAGAGTAAAGATAAATAAAATACTTACAAAGCCGCTTCTTGAATAAGGTGCATGAGGCGTGCACTCTGCAAACCATATGCATTATTTACAAGGTGAGGAATATTATAACGACTACACAGTATAGCTATTTCTTCTAAAGAATCCGAGGCTCGAGGAGCGAAACAGCTCGTTGTAGACAATACGCAAACAATATTGTTGGAACCCAGAGTTGTCATCTGCAACTCCAGTCCAGCTAAATCAGTTTTCAACTCATCCTCGCACAGAATCGCTTCCAAGATGATAGGCTCGAGTCCTGTAAAACATTGTCATCACATGATTAACAAATTAAAACTATTATTTAAACCGTATTTATAGTAAAATACTTGTTTTTTTTTATACAAAATTTAGATCTGTATTACTGACTTTTACATTAAAATTATGGTAAAAACGATAATAAAATAATGGCCAGTCAATAATAATTTAATAATATCATCACATAAAAACAAAGTTGTGACCTTAACCACAAAGAAACAAATAATTTACCAGCAGTAAGGATACATTTGAAGCAAGATTTTTGATCGATCCGGGACCATAGGACAAATTTAGCACCAGGCCGGTCTTGTTTAATTGTGAGCAAGCAAAGAACAAGGCTCATTCCAGTAGCCATAGGAACCAAAAAACAACCGGCTGAGTTGTGTACACCTAAAATAAAAATATAATGCCATTTTATTAATTACTAAATATGTTTTGTAAAATTTTAATGCCATATCCTTTATAAATGCTAAAGCCGATGTCCCAAATTAACCCTCTTAGTACCCTTTATAAATTTAATAATTTTCTTAAGATTCAGAATTTTATTTACCTTTTTATAATCAATCTAATTATAATTTTCTTTTTCTATTGTCCCTGTTTCTATATATATTAGGTGTTTAGGTCATTTAGGGTATAAAAACTTCTACTTTCACATCTGAACGGCTATATATACCTCAAACGACCTAAACAAATAATAATATAGAAACAGGGACAAAAAAAAAAGAAAATTAAATCAAATTAGCAGGTCAAAGTAACTAATAAGAAGAATGTGGAAGAAAACAATGAAAACATCATTAAAAACGCCTGAAGACCAGGTTTAAGGGTCGAAATATAGCCGTTGAGATGAGAAAGTAAAAGTTTTTATACCTTAAACGACCTAATTTTTAAGAAAAAAAACAAAGCTTTTAAATTTAAGACTAATTTAAACTATCCCAAAGTAACAGTAAATTATGCTATGCCACAATGCTTAGAATATTCTTATGTGACTAAAACTGGGTATGGAGGGCCTAGACTCGCAACACAGTTTTGCCAATTATTATGTATAATGATTTGATTATGGATGTATGCCTCCTGTCTTATGGAAATACAAGTCACTCATACTTCCAAATTCATTGCATAACCACTAGTTATCTGAAGAAGGCTGCTTTAGAACAGCCGAAACCAGTCAATTGTTTTAATTACAATTTCTTTTGTGTAAAGACGTTGTTTGGTTATTGAAGTACACCTGTTTCATGATCAGTAATAATGTCCTGTTGAAACATTGGCCTGGGCATAGAGCCCGGATTTGTTTGGTCACCCAGCCAAGTAGTGAACACGTCGGATGATGTTTAAGCTGATTGATAGATCTGATCTGCCCAGGCCCCCATTTTTTCTTATGAAACAAAGTCATTTAAAATTTGTAAACGGAATAATTTTATTCTTATAATCTTGTATAGCTTACTTATCAGATTATTATATTAAAATATCTTTATATTATCTTAAAGTCCTGTACGATATTACAGGTTAGTCCTCCCGTTCCACAGAATTGTGGTCCGTTAATTGGTATTTTTAACTTATCCTTTGGGTACATCAAAAAATTTGTAATAAAATAAATATAAATTATATATGAAAGTCAACGTACATGTGTGTATATGTTCTTAATACAAATCTACAGTTTTAGTCCGATCTCGATGAAAATTTGCACACTTGACCTTCAAAGCAAGGGAAAAATCACTGTCTACATGAATTTTCGAAATTTAAATTTTGGTACACAGGGGTACGGGGTACAAATGTCAAAGTAATGAAAACCCAACTAAACATAAGTAAGTGACAACAACAATGGAACAAAAGCTGCAAGCTTTGTTTCGTATTGATGCTGGCAAATCACTAACTAAAAGCAGTGGAAAAACAAACTGTATCTTACTGGAAGAAAAATCAGAAAATGGTGAGCAAGGACAGTTTGAGTAACAGAAGCACATTAAAAAAAAAAAACTTTGGACGAGGCGTTATACGTTTGGTTTTGACAACCTTTATCGATAAGGTGATATGTTTCTATTTATCCTAAATCAATTTTTAGTTAAAAACAGTGGACCAATGTTGTACATGCATGTTTTTGAAACTAATAGAAGTAATTTTTTCAATAAAAACATGGATTTGAATAGTTTTACCCGACTAAAACTTGTTTTACAGACATTTTAAAACTGATTCCATTTAATCCGGACTTTCTGTAATCCGGACTGGGTCCGGTCCCGACAACCCCGGATTAGCGAGACTCTACTGTATTTAACTGGCACATTTTGAAAAGCAGGCCTACACGATTACTTTGATTAAAGTAATTGAGAAAAAAATCCAGTCTACAAGGTATCATCGTTTACAACTTATACCGCATAGTTTATTGAATTTTAATTTTCAACCTGAATAGACGGGTGACATAAAATAACTTATATATTAAGAATAATGTTATACCCATAAATCGAATAGTATCCAGAAGAAGAGCATTTGCCAATTTTATTAAAAGGCTTGAGCCAGCAGCTTTAGGCTGCACTTCGCCTATATCACCAGATCTTCCGATTCCATGTCCCAATCTATAATGCCTTCTAGCGACCAGAGCTGAAAAATAGCAATTTTTAAATAATTAAGTTTTATTATTACTAACATCACACATAATATCTATGTTGATCTCCGACTTGAACTAACTAAATAACTCCATGGAGGGCTTAGGCCTGCCAAAAGGCTAATACAGGTTCTGACAGCCAAACATTTTTTAATTTTAGAGATATTTATTTAAAAGAGGAATAGTGGAAATTTACAATACATACTAAAATAGTTTAAAAAAATCATTATGAAGCAAAATAACATGACTTAAATGACGACCTCTATTTACCCTGCAAAGCTCAAGTCGGTTGGAGAAGTTCGTCACTCTTCACCCAATCACGCTATGAATAAATGACTTTATTATTAAATTTAGATAAATTTTGTCACAATATTAATTTACAGCATTTAATACAAGTCTACTCCATGGCCATGGTCATCTGGAGGAGAGTTGTATAAAAGAAAATAATAGATAACAATATATTAAGCAATGTGGTGACAATCCATAAATATTATTAGTATTACTAGTGAGAAAAGGACCATTCTTATATCAGAATATTGTACAAATCCCCAATACTGTTTGTTTTGGTTTTAAGAAGTTGGTCATTTTAATTATTAGTTTGTTGATTGGCCTTAGTATGTGATCTATTACTGTTAAATCGATGAAAAATAAGAAATGTCCTGGTCCGGACGGAATCCCATCAGAGGTCCTAAAAGCAGTGGCAAAGACTGCCCATGATTTACTGCTGAACATGTTCAATGCCTGCCTAAAAGCGAGCATCTTTTATAGCGACTGGAAGAGAGCAAACCTGGTTCTCATCAGCAGAGGAAAGGGAGAAGAGGGCACCCCTTCTGCGTACTGCCCATACTGCATGTTAGATACAACGGGGAAACTCTTCAAGAAATTTATCAGGTCATGCCTGCTCTCTGCCATCCATGAGGCAGGAGACCTCTCTGAGAGGCAGTATGGCTTTTGGTAAGGAAGGTCGGCTGTGGATGCCATCAAACTAGTAGTAGACTGGGCCAAGGCGATTGAAAGAGGTAACCATTTCTCAAGGCCAATTTGTGCCCTAATTACTCTTGATATTAGGAACACTTTTAACTCGGCAAAGTTAAGCGTGATGCTAGACACTCTTGAGAAGACGTTCAAAGTGCCCTCCTACCTCAGCAAGATGGTCAGGAACTACCTGAGGGACAGGGTTCTGCTGTATGAGACAAGCAATGGAACAAGGACAAAGGAGGTAACAGGAGGTCCATACTGGGGCTTGATCTATGGAATGCGTCCTACAATGGTATACTGAAGCTGGAGATGCCTGAAGGTACACAACTAGTTGGCTATGCAGACAATGTAATTATAGCTATCCTGGCAAGACGAGGAGCTAGTGCAGCTGGTGCCTGGCTAAAAGACCATGGTCTGAGTCTTGCTGCAAGTAATACTGAAATTTTAGTCCTGACAAAAAGGAGGATACCAGTAGCACCAGAAATGATGGTTGGGGGTACCAACATCCCAATAAAAAAGGCATTGATAAGAAACTGACCTTCTGGGACCATATTAAAAGCATGGCAGACTAATGGCTAATATCGGGGAACCAAGACAATCAAGACGACGACTTCTCATGTCAATCAGAATATATATATTTGAATTATATATATGTGTAAAACCAATTTAATACCTGTAAAAAGAAAAAGGATCCATTTATGTGAAGTATATTTTAAAAAGTTGTAATAAATTTATGTTTAAGAAATTAAATGAATACATAAAAAAGCTTAACTCCACCATTATTTGATTAATTGTGAAATTTGTTATAAAAGATAAAACATTTTTTAAAGAAAATTATATTAAATTATTTTATTTTATTATTATTATTTTTTATTTGAACCACAAGCTGATTAATTTTACCTCCTTTTTTTATTTATTATAGTACTGCATTTTTTTTTTGAGCTATCCGAAATTTTAAATTTTGATTTTTTTGTTTTACCATTCAGTCCCAAGGGACTTTTGAAAAACCACAATATATAAAAAAAAAAAAAAAATGAAGAGAAGGAAGTAGGAGGTTTTTTGGGTCAGAGTAAACATAATTTATCATTATTTACAAGCAACTTTTATTGAAATCACTAGGCTGAAATTTAGGTTGATAATAAGAATTTTTCGATGCCAGTTTTTTTTCTATACAAGTAGTAACTTAATATCACTGTTCTGAAAAAAAAAGGATCAGAATGAAAATGTCCTTTTCTAAAGTATATTTGTGTGCTGAATCCGAATCTGAAGTCAAAATTTCTCCTACATGTGTACAGTTTTCTTGGAAAATGCGCCTAAAGTTTGGAAAAATTGTGTTTTTGGGGGGTTTTCAACCCAATTTTTCACCTCAACAAAAATTATTGGGCGTTTTAATAACTTCAAACCATGAAGAACACGAATCTAAAGTAAAAAAAAAAATCTGCTGACCTTACTTTTTAAGAAAATTGAAAAATAAGAAATTAGAAAAATCAAATTTTTCTCATATTGAGTCTTTGTATCATATTGTCTATTGCTTTTTCAGCTATATAAATGTTTTGTGACTTTTTTCTGACATTATTCTAGAGAATTACAATATATGTGACCGTGGGGGGGGTACAAGAAACATTGGAGGGGGGGGGGGGGGGGATAATAAAAAAATTGGGCAAAACCACAACTTTTATTTACTTTTTCAATCAAATACGATATATACTAAAATACAATACTCCCCCCCCCCCCCCAAACGTTTCTTGTACCCCCCATCGATCACATATATTGTAATTCTCTCAGAATAATGTCAGAAAAAAGTCACAAAACATTTTCTATATAGCTGAAAAAGCAATAGAAATACAAAATATGAGAAAAAAAAAATAGATTTTCTTAATTTCTTATTTTTCAATTTTATAAAAAAAAAAGGTCAGCAGATTTTTTTCACTTTAGATTCGTGTTCTCCGTGGTTTAAAAATATTATTATTATTTTTTTTTACAATTTTTTTGGGGGCGAAAAATTGGGTTGAAAACCCCCCAAAAACACAATTTTTCCGAACTTTAGGTGCATTTTCCGAGATAACTGTAGGTATAGGAGAAATTTTGACTTCAGATTTGGATTTAGCAACCTCGAAAACATAAAGTTCAGATAAACTTTTCTTGGGGCCTAGATGTTCGTTAAATTTTGCAGCACAGTGAATTAGACAGGCAGCTGCCTGAAAAATGATATTAGGATATATGCCATTTGTTTTCTCTACGATTCTCTTTATTAAAACTTAGCTATCATCGCACCAAATAAAGTTTAAGCGGTACTGTATAACTCTATTCCTTTCTTGCAAAGCATATAATGTTAAAATAGAAAATTATTTATTTACCTGAAGCAAATCGAGCTTCGCGCTCTCCAACACCACAATTTCCAGGGAAATTATTACTATCCATTTGAGCAATCTCCGACAAGAACAATTCGATTGTAGCATCATCCCATCCTTCTTCTGGCCATTTCCTCTGAAAATTCCAAATAACATAATGTATCAAATGAAAAAAGCAATTTCTGTCTGAATCCTTGGTCTTATTAAACAAAGAATTTTTGACCTTTGATAACTGAATGAATACAGGGAATCAAGTGAAAGATCCAGTATAGAGTTCTATGCAATATTAATTTAATATTTTTAACTGAATGCAGAATTCCAAGCAGTCGGTGATTTAAAGTTAATTGTATCGATCAATTGGTGATCAGTATTGACCAGTCCACGGACAATAGCTGTATTGTAAAGTTAAAACCGGTCTGTATTTTTATGTATTTAAGCTATGGATTATGACAAATCGAGGTCTGTCTGAAAAGTATCCGACCTTGAATTTTCCAACGCAGAATAGTGATGCTAGGCCGGCACCACTGTGCACAGTGGAAGGACACAGCTTAATGCGCATGCTTGAATTTATTCTGGGCGTTCTGGTGAGTCCATTGTTGCCTGCTGGCCGCCGACTGAGGTGCTGATATAAGTGTTTGTTGGATTTTGATTTCTCTCAAGATAACTGAACGAGCCGAGCAAAGGTACTGCATCAAATTTTGTCAAAAGCTTGGTGATTCTCAAAGCAAAACAATTTGTAAGATTCAACAGTTGGAAGTATCTAGCAAGTCCTGTGCAACCTCAAGGAATTATTTCTGTTCTACTGACAACAGTGGCGGATTAAGGGTGTCATCTAGGGGGTGGCGATCTGACCCTCCAAGGGGTTTCGGGAGAATGGAAAGCCCAAAGGAAGGGGGGGGGGGGAGTTCTCTGGATTCCTCCCCCCTGACTGCAGTACAATATTTTAACCGTAAGTCATAGGTGTCGTTAGCAGTTAATTATTGTATAGTGCATATAGCGGGGGGTCTGGGGGGGTCCTCCCCCGGAAAAATTTGAAAATATGACCTCTCAAAACAGCGCTTAAATGCATTTCTGAGGTAAAATTTGATTTTAATACTTAGTCACAAAAGGGTAATTTTTGGCTCGATTAAGTATATGGTGTAGTTTGTTGGAAAACAAGTATGAACATGAACACAAGTACATTTTTTTTTAAAAAAAATATAATACAAACTTAAAAGTATAGTTATTGTAACACAATAAAAGTTGTGCACCTAATCATTCCCTTTGTCTAAAATACCTAAAAAAAATTTCGTTCTTAAGAACGAAAATTTATGACAGTTTGTTACCTCCGGTAAGCTCGGAAGCTAATGGGGGATTTTTAATATTTTCGTTTAATATATCTACGAGCCGTTAACCCCATGACAACGGACCTAATTTTATATTTAGAAAAAAATAGTTAAATTAAGTAAATTTATTTAGATAAGTTATTATATATTTCTATTTGAAGACCATCGAATCAAAGCAAATACTCGTACTTATTTTTATTGGAATAAATGCAGTTGATTCAGATTGGCAATAACAAACACTTTGCTAAAACTACGTGTCTATAAATTATTTTATAAAATAAATTATCAGAGTATGTGGATTTGTTTAAACGAATTAATCTATTATCGGCGTCTCTATTGAAAACTAGGACATTTTGGCGTCCCGAAAAGTGTTTTCGGGAGACAAGTCCGGGATTTAAAGTCCAAAACCGGGACAACTCCGGGACGCCTGGCGTGGTCAGAAGTTTATTATTGGGGGAGGGGGAGGATATATTGCGGGGCCGGGGGTCCTCCCACGAAAACTTTTGAAAATATTACCTCTCAAAACAGCGCTTTTATGCATTTCTGATATGAAATTTGGTAGTCGTTGGAAAAAAGTATAATCAAGGGGGGGGGGCGGTCGCCCCCCCGCCCCCCCTTTAATCCGCCACTGACTGACAAACACCTGGGCAAAAATTTTGGAGCTACTCTGTGCATGTTCAAATCATCACCCAAAGTTGCATGTGCAGAATCTTTACTGATATCAATGTTGAGAGGGTAGAAAATCTAATAATGGGAGATAGTCGTTAGACCGTACGAGATTGTTGAAGAAATTGAGATCAGTAAAGATTCCGCACATGCAACTTTGGGTGATGATTTGAACATGCACATAGTGGCTGCGAAATTTGGCTTAGAAATTCATATTTTACAATTTTGGTAGTATTCATACTACGGAAAGATTAAATTTTAATTTAAATCAAATTATAATTATTATTAACTACGGGAAACAGACAGAGAAAAATACACTCCAGCACCGGGATTTGAACCACAGGCCTCTATATTTCCAGTATAGCACTCTACCAACTAAGCTACGCAGGAGAATGCTTTTCTCTGACATTAATGATACCTTGTCCCGAATTGAAGCTTTCAATTTTCCACAAATCTTAGAAGTCAACATTAATGACATAGAACTAGACCGAGAAATAATGCTTATAATTATAAAGTACCCAATTAGTACCTGTACCTAGTACAATCCATTAGAAATTCATATTTTACGATTTTGGTAGTATTCATACTACGGAAAGATTAAATTTTAATTTAAATCAAATTATAATTATTATTAACTACGGGAACCACGGGCCTCTTTTTTTTTGGGGGGGGGGGGGGGGGGGTCAAAAATATGTGCCAGTGTTTAAATTTTAATTTTTTACCTTAATCGGATCGGGAGATATGAACCGAAGAGCAATGAACAGACAGACACATCAACCTAGGCATAAGGGTTTCGAAAAGGATTTACAAAACCTTAACAAATGGGCTCAGAATGTTGAAATTTATAGAGGACCAACAGGGTCGGACTGGCTGTAAGGGAGTTTGGGAGTTTTCCTGGTTGGCCGGTCTGGTTAAGGCCTAAAATGGGCCATTCCCTTGGCCAATTCAAGGCTTGAGGGCTGGTCTGATGGAGAAACTCCCGAGCCGATATTTCTTCCCAGTATGACCCTGGGGACCAACAATGGCCATACCAGCCAAATTTCAATAAAGAATAGTTTTTAAGATTATGTTGCTTTGCAAAAATTGAGTGACAGACACAGAACTTAAAAATGTTCCTTGCTTTCTAAAAAGGATTTCTGTCTAGAAATTTTTGAAATCGGAGACAAAAAAATGTTGTTGTTCAATACGATCACACATCTTCTGTTACCTTGGGTAAGCTTGGAAGCAAATCAAAAACAAATTTATTTGGTCGCTAAAATAGCATTGTGCACCTCTGCCATTTTTTTTCAGTATTTGTAGTAGTAGTAAGACCTAGTACTAGATGGATAGGAGGGAACAAGTGATCGAACCTAGCAATTAGGTCCTATTGAGTATTGACTGGGCCCCTAGACGGATGATGTGGTGTGTGGTGTGGGCCTCCTTTCCTCATAGCTATGACCAAATTGGGGGACCTTTTCGAAGAGTTTGTCTCCTTTGTGGAAATTTTAATAAACCAAGACTAAATGTAAGTCTAATGTAAGTCAATATCTCCTGGCACCCTGAAACTCGTCAAAACAAACCGATATTAAGCCTCATTGTAAACAGTCCAGTATGAGAATCTATGATTTAGCCATATTGTAGAACTAAATTGGAAAGTTTGGGTATTTGGCATAGTTGTTCATTGATGTTTGAAAATGAACACATCAAAAGTCCTGAAAGAATGGAACAAAAGAAGAAAAAGAAGTTAAGAAATAGCAAATAAAGAGGAGCAGGAGAAAAGGAAAGAAGAAGGTAAGCATAGGAACAGTTGATTGTAGAACTCTTCAGTCAAAAGATAGATTAGTAGAATTTGAATTTGCTGTCAAGGGGAAGGAATTAGACATCATAGGCCTTGCCGAAGTGAGGGGGAACTACAAAACTATTACAGATATAAAAGAAGGGGTTAACACTATTACATTCAAAGGCTCAGAGAGGAAACTTTGGTGAGGGTTTCTTAGTACAATGTTAAAAATAATATTTTAGACTTTAAGCCAAAATAAAAGAGAGACTAGCTTTGCTAAATGTTAAGTTTGGTAACAACAAAATATCTTTTGTACAAGTTCATGCACCTACCGGAGACTCCCCAGATGAAGACATAGAACAATTCAATTATACCTTAAATGTTGAATATGAGCAAGCTAAAAAGAAATCTGACAAAGTAATTATCATGGGTGATATGACTGCGACAGTTGAAGTTAGAGGAGTGAACCAAGAGGAAACAGTGCGGCCAAAACGGAGTGGGCAGCAGCAATGATAGAGGTAAATTTCTGATAGATTTTGCTAAAAGTAAGCTCATTAAAGTATAAAATACCTACTTAAGCCCCGTTTCCATTACAACAAATTTGTCCCGCAACATGTTGCTAGCACAAGTTCCAGGATTTTGTTGAAATGGAAACAGTCTGCAACATGTGCCGGGGACAAAAATGTGCCAAGCGACTGTGGGACAAAACTTGTGCCACGGACAATGGAAACACTTTGCAACATATCCCGGGAAAAGGCACAAGCGCGGTGCAGTCTATACTCGCTGCACAAACCATAACTAAACCTTGCTCCCTACCTACACGTGCTCTCTTGTTTGTGGTTGAGGTATTTTCAGTGTCTTGTCAGAACTTGTCCCGCAACATGTGCCTGCAACTTGTTAGAATGGAAACGGGGCTTTAGAAGGAACACTAGAAGATAAATGGAGATTTGGTGCTCGCCCAGAGGTCACAAGTTTGAAATAAATTTTATGCTATCAAGCAATGCGAATATGTTTAAGCTATGTACTCTTTGTGGAAAAAGAGTTACAAATTTAATTCAGATTCACAGACTGATAATTGCACACCTAGAGTTGGATCAAAGAAAATACTATATTAGACAAAAGAAAACTAAGAAGAAATTAACTATCAAAGGAAATGAGACAGAATACATCTGATATTTAATAGAATTGCTTTAAAATAGAAATATAAATAATGAAGATAAAATAGAAGTAATTTATGAAAAAATAATTAACAGCATTGAAGAAGCAGTAGAAAAAGATAAGATTGCCAAGGTTGGAAGGCAAGCGCAAAAGAAGCAACAAACTATCTAATGAAACAATCAAATTAATAGAAGAAAGGGAAAAGATCAACAGAATAATAGACTAGAAAGAAGATATTAAGAGAAAACATATTCTCATTAGAAAAGAAGTTAGGAGAAAAATAAAAGAAGACATTAAAAAGTATGAAGACACGCCCATAAGCAATATATTGAATGAATAAGGGTTCTACAAAAAGGGCGGTAAAAGAACTCTCAGAGCAGTGGGTGCACAAGTTAGAAACAAAGAAAACTGATTATAGACGAAGAGACTGATTCTTTTTTTAAAAAAAGTACAAAGATGAAGAGGAAGAGGAAAGTATATTTGACAAAAGCGAAGTTAGTGAAAATGAATCGGAAATATTAAAAGAAGAAATAAGAGAAGCTAAAAACTGGCAAAGCCCCTGAAGACGATAATATATGCAATGAATTACTTATATATGAAATCGATGCCTTGATAAAACCATTACACAATCATTTCATCAGCAACATACCTTACAACTGGAAAGTAAGTCAAATAAACAAGCAACTGATCAATAACTAAAGACCAATTAGTCAGACGTCAGTGTTTTACAAACTTTCACATGCAATAGAACAAGCAGGTTTCACCTAGCTTACTCAACCGACCATCATCTTCAAACAGTGAGACAGATCATTAGACAAATGTAATGAATATAATGCACCATTATTTATGAAGCTGGAGTAAAAGATGTATACATACAAACAATAAAAGAAATTTATAAAAATAGCCAAGCATACATAGCCCTAGAGAAAGATGGATGGAGAGAAGTTTAAAACATAGTGAGGTATGAATAGCCCTCAAAGAAGCTGCAGTAAAAGATGCATACATACAAACAGTAAAAGAAATTTATAAAAACAGCCAAGCATACACAGCCCTACAGAAAGATGGATGGAGAGAAGTTTAAAACATAGTGAGGTATGAATAGCCCTCAAAGAAGCTGCAGTAAAACATGCATACGTACAAACAGTAAAAGAAATTTATAAAAACTGCCAAGCATAAATAGCCCTAGAGAAAGATGGATGGAGAGAAGTTTAAAACAGAGAGGGGTGTAAAACAAGGCTGACCGCTTTCATCCATTATTTTTAATTGTGTGCAAAAAGCTTATATTAATATGCTAGATGGGTCTTAAAGTGTGAAATTAAAAACATCAATCTTCTTTGTTGATTAAGAGATGTTTCGACTCTTATAAGGTCGTCATCACTATTTATTTCTAAAATTACAAACATAATCAGTTACAATGATGTAACACTAATGAAATTTAACAATATCAATTATGAGTGGATAGTGATACTGACGATAGTTGTTGTGCAATAAAAGTCCTATTCTATCTCAGTAAGAGAGCGTCATTCAACTTCTTAAGTTATAAAGACTGATGATGATCTTATAAGGGTCGAAACGTCTCTATATAACTTGTCTAAATTCATCACTAATTTATTGCAAAATATTTCAGATCCAACGTTCAACCTTAAATATTCTTTTGAGTTTAAGTCTAAAATTAGTTCAATTATAGTTCCTGACCAACATATTCTTGTTTCACTGGATGTATCCTCTCTCTTTACTAAAATCCCTGTTGAAATTGTCATTGATATTGTCAATGAAAAATGGAATAACCTTCAAAACCACACTACTATATCCAAAACTAAATTTATTGAATGCCTTAAATTCTGTTTCAACAATGGTTATTTCTCCTACAAAAACGAATTTTACTCCCAAATATTTGGTACTGCTATGGGTTCTAGCCTAGGACCTATACTCGCTGACCTTGTCCTCACCAAACTCATTCAAGTTTCTCTACCAAAATTACCCTTCAATTTACCTTTTATTTTTAAATATGTAGATGACATGATTACTGCCATCCCTGTGAATTTAATCCTAACTGTTATTGACACATTCAATTCATTTAATCCTAGACTTAAATTTACTTCTGAAACTGAAATTAACAACCAGATACCTTTTCTTGATATGCTAGTTATCCGTAAACCTGATAATTCTATAATTACCGATTGGTACCGCAAACCCCAAAATTCCAGAAGACTTCTAAACTACTTTTCACACCATCCCTATACTCAAAAATTTAACTTTGCCCGATCCTACCTTAATCGCATTCTCTCTCTTAGTGATATCTCCTTTCATGACAAAAATATTTGCCTATTTAAACAAATCCTTAAAGTTAGTAACTACCCTCAAAACATAATTAACTCTATAATTAATACTAGAAATAATAATAATAACGCAACTCCAAACATCCTGCTTGAAAGTAGTAATGCTAAATTCTGTTCACTGTCATATGTTAAAGGTCTCTCTGAAAAAGTCAAAAAAATACTTCAGTCCCCTACCACTAAAATTTCTTTCAAACCCATTAACACCGTTAAGAGACTATACTCCACTCTCAAAGACCCAACTCCTCTCACAAACAAATCCAATGTCATTTACAAAATTAATTGTTCTGAATGTGATTCATCCTATATTGGCCAAACCTCCCAGTACCTACACAAGCGTCTATACCAACACGAATACAGCCTCAAACCCAACTGCCCCAACCCAACCGCCCTTACTAATCACTTCTATTCCACTAACCACATATTTGATTTCTCGAATCCCATAGTCCTTGCTCAAGAACTTAATTTTTATAGAAGAAATGTCCTTGAAATGTACTATATATCCAAAACTAATAACACCGTTAATTTTAGAACTGACACCAATAACCTCAGTATCTGTTATCATAACGTTATATCTAATTTTTAATTTGTATATTCACCTCTCTTCTCCTTTCTAGTCTTGCCTTTAATTGTTAAAAGAGTCATATTTATAGTTAACCACTGTGCAATATATATTTTTGTTATTTTAGTTTTTAAGTGTTAGTTAAGGCAACCCACTAGTTAAGTTAAGGCAACCCACCACCTTTTTACCCTTACCTTAATTTGCAACCTTTACCTGATCACTTACTGTTAATCCTCTCATCTCCATTTCCTTCCCCACCCTTGTGTTCCTCTAACTAATCCAATCCTTAAACTCTGTTTTCTCCAATTTCACTTATTCACTTTCCAAACTTTACCATAGAACTTTCATTATAGTCTTGTATTGTGTTCATAAATGTTACCCTGATGATGTAAATATATTTTACGAAACTAGTTGGTAAACAAGTTTTTTCTTTAGACCGTACCTCACTAACTCCCTCACAGTTATTTTTATGTAATTATTAAGAAAATAAAGTATTCTGATTCTTCTAACATACGTCAATGACCATTCTCATACACACCAGCACATTTGAGCGACATATAAAAGAAAGGGGGATTATATTCGAAGTCTTCAAAGAACATAATATCACTGTTCATTTGAGAAAATCAAGGTTTATAAACCTATCAAATTAAAAGAGGAGAAAAATAAATAAACAAAAAAGATTTTGTAGGGAAGAGCAGGGGTCCAGGTAATCAGGTTAAATGAGTCATTAAAAGTATCCATAAAAAGTAGTAGGAGTCATTGGGTGGGACATCAACATCGGTTATCTATTTTATCACCATTGAGTCATATTAAAACAATCTTGCTCGAGACCAAGTTTAAGAGAGCTATAGATAGTAGAATTTTCATGATGGAATTGGATGACAAGTTAAAACAGCAAATAATATCGTTTAGGAAATGTAAGGTTATAACAGTTACATGCATCAGAGGGTCGGCTTCCTGCATGCATCAGATTGTCTGCTAGGTACATGCATCAGAGTATTGGCTAGCTGTAAGCATGTGTGTGTAGTCTAGCTATATCCATCAGTGTCAGCTAGCGACATGCATCAGAGTGTCTGCTAGGTACATGCATCAGAGTGTCAGCTAGGTACATGCATCAGAGTGTCAGCTAGCGACATGCATCAGAGTGTCTGCTAGGTACATGCATCAGAGTGTCTGGTAGGTACATGCATCAGAGTGTCGGCTAGCTATATGCATCAGAGTATTGGCTAGCTGTAAGCATGTGTGTGTAGTCTAGCTATATCCATCAGTGTCAGCTAGCGACATGCATCAGAGTTTCTGCTAGGTACATGCATTAGAGTTTCTGCTAGGTACATGCATCAGAGTGTCTGCTAGGTACATGCATCAGAGTGTCAGCTAGCGACATGCATCAGAGTGTCTGCTAGGTATATGCATCAGAGTGTCAGCGAGCTATATGCATCAGAGTATTGGCTAGCTGTAAGCATGTGTTTGTAGTCTAGCTTTATCCAGCATGAGAATATTGGTTTGCTACAAAGAAAATAAGAGAAACCCCCTTCTCACTTCACTGCTGTTCGTCCCGATCCTTATATGTCAAAAAAGTATCCTGTATTATATTTACGTTGCCACAAAAGGCAATCCAATATGTGCATCCCTTAATCACTTTGTGCTGGGTCGCTTATAAAAAGAAAACACGCTTAAGACATATCAGCACATAAATCTTTATGTACATAGGTAGGTATCTAGTTATTTGTTTTAATCACATGACAATTTATAATCGACTGAATAAATGGTCGAATTGGAATAAAGATACAAAAGTCGAACTGACTAACCTGATAAGAAAAACTCGCAGTGTCAAATTGGTGGTTTGTGCCTCAAAATAGTAAAGTCGGAAAACCAAGGGCTGAATATTGGAAAACCTAATACGAAGCGTAGATTATAAGATTCGAGATAAGAAAATTCGGTTAGGAGGATTAGACAGGGTGGTATGGTAACAAGTGGCGTTTACCTGTTCTATGAGGATTCGTATGAGATTCTCTCTGGAGCGCTTGGCGCAGGCTGCTTGTTGTAGATATGTGGACGGTATAAGTCGTTCGGCCAAAGTAAAACTTTGACTGTTCATTTGGATAAAATAAAGGCCGAGCCTAGGTATATGAGATGTTTCGGCCTTCACCGGCACCGAGCGAACCGAGCAAATCGCGCACCAGGCCCGACCACACACTTTACACGCTACTCGTCATACCGATTTTAAAAGATTAAAAGTCAAAAGAACCAGTTTCTTAGAAGCCGTCACGACGGTTCCAGCGACAAATACTTCACGGAGAACTTGCCGACTTACTGTACTGTCAGAATTATCAGAGATACTCTCTTGTCTTGCTCTTGTCAAAAACCAGTGTTACCACCTTGGGGTTTTATCCTTCTCGGACTCACTGCACCAGTTTCGATTCTGCAGGATGCCCTCGTTAGAATGTTAAATACATAATAATACGTATCTCATTGTCTCTCGGAGATCGCCACCCATTATATTAATTATTAACTTCATACTTATTTTAATTAGCTTGGTTATTTAACTTAATAAATAATTATCCACTGACGTGACAAATAACTACGAAAGCCGTAAGATTATAAAAAACGTTGATATAATTTTCAGTTTTAAACAAAAGTAAAGTATGTAAATAACAAAAAAACACAGATAAAAGAAAGCAATATATTAATAATTTAAGTTCTTTAACACGATGAAAAAATAGTTAAAAATAAATTTCAAAGCAAAGAGGATCTGATGGTACATTAAAATATAATTTAGTTTATTTTTATTAATATTAAAATTAACAATATCAATCTATTAGGATTTATTGTTATTTTACTGTTGGTAAGAGGATTTTGAAAGGAGTTGGAGAATTGGTAAGAATTCGTAGACGGTCATGTGGGGGGGGGGGGGGGGTACATTTAGCCCTTCTCGAGCCCTATGGGCGTGGTTCTCGTCGTGTCAATTTACCTAGTCTATTTACTCTAACGCGAACGTTGATGAATTTACTTTAATAAAAAAACAAAAACAATACAATTTACAGGCCGTTTCTGGTTTAGTTGAGTTGAAACACTTGAGAGGGTAAACATTTTAGGGCCGAGGAGGCGTGGCCCGGCTCGTCTAATCGCCCCTTAAACTGTGCATGAACCATGGTCCATGGTTAGAGGACAAATTAGAGCAACTATACTGCTTGCCAAAAAAGGATAGAGAAAAAAAGGGGTTTGTTATTTTAGGGTCAGCAGTCAATCACGAGGACCCTTATACTATACATTATACATTGCTGGAATAAGGATCCGTCCGGTACCGAGTCTTTCCGCCTGTAATGTACCACATCTCCGAAAGTACCAAACACAGAAGTTTGAAATTTTACAGTTATGCTATGTGAAATAATCCAATCACAGGGAAATTATTGGTAAGCCCCAAAAAATCATCCCTCAAAAACTATGGGTTGAAGTTTAAGGGGTTGACATTTTTTAACGATTATGTCTTATGTCCCTACACGCTAGCCCCTGTCTTAGCCTTAGTATTCAACGTTCCATTTCTTTGAGTTTCTCCGCAGTGGATTGTAGTTCCTCTGATAAGAGTTGTACATATTCTTGGTAAAACTGAAGAATATGATATAGAAAAAATGGCGGGGCCTCACTCCAAGGTATTTTTTTGACAAAGGGATATTAACTCTCCTATGAACAAATTGGACATATATAATTTCTCAATTGTTTAAATCGTACACATGTACTGTTTGACATAGGAATATTTTCTCGCAAGTGTATAAATTAAGCAAAGTTGTGCCGACAAGCGATTCTTAACCGTACCATGTCCTTCAGTTCAGCCTATTCTTCAGTCACCGTAAGATTATCTAAAGTTTTGACTTTTGACAGCGCGGGAAAATCCGTGGGGAGCCAATGAGAAGTCAGGATTTTGAATTCTAGAAGGTCGGGCCAACTAGGCAAACAAAAATGTCACCGGCCCCACCCCTCCTACAGGCCTAGTGGCTTTATATTTTTCATCATTTAGGTTGGCCAATCTGAATCGTCAAAAGTAAAAACTTTAGATAATCTGACTGTAATTTCCATGTCCGTGGGATTTATTTCGACATATTACGATTTAAACGACATAGACAATATACAGTCACCTCTCCTGCTCTTTTAGTTAGAGGGTCTCCTGTAGACTTCCTGTAAAGTTTGATTTGGAGACATAACCTCTTTAAAATATCTTCCGTAGATCCTAACTCGTGCGTAGTAACATCAGTAGTGCGTAGTAACTCAAGAAATGAATTTTTAAATGAAATAAGCATAATCAATTCTAAGGAAAATGAACGAACAACAATCTTCATAAACATTACTTATAAATCTATACGGATGGGTGCTCTAACTATACGACCAGATCTGGTGCATTTACCAGGTGTACCTACTAGATTTCTCCGGTAGCAAATGTTTTTGAAAATAATTATAATCTGGTGTATTAGTAGAGTCCTCAACCTTATATTTATTCTCTAAAGGCACATCAATTTCTGTACATATTTTCGAATCTATTAAAAGGGATTCTGAATCAGAATTGTTTGTTTTATTTAGGTTTCTGTACAAAGTAAAAAAAGAAACCTTATAAATATAACGGCTCTGTCTGTCAGTCTGTTTGTCCGTTGGCTTGTTTCAATTCATAAACGACTACAGCTAGGAACATGAAATTCGGCACACAGGTGCATCTCGTATTTGAGACAACTCTACACTGTTTGGAGTTTTCACACTTAATATTTTCAAGATGGCGGCCAATATGGCGGGCGACTAGAATAAGTTTTTAGTCACCATGACATGTTATATACATCAATTTAAAGGTCTTGAAGTGTAGAAAAAGAATATGCAACTATTAAAATGTTACACTTATAATTTTAACTTAATCGTACAGTAACCGGCGATTATCGCCTCACGTACTTACTTGTTTATATTAACATTGGGTTATTGAATAAATTACCTATTTATTGGATAACATTTGCCATCCTGTGATTTGATTTCATAAGATCTAGGATAGGCACTAAAATTTAAAATTTGACCTGTTGACCATTCTGATTCTGGAGTATTTTTAAACCTAACTGCATCCAAGAAAAGATGTTTGGTAGGGACGAATTTTGAAGTTTAACTAAGATGGGTTAAAAAAATAAATAAATAAATAATTGAGTTGGCAAACAACAAATAGTCGTGAGTTTCATTAAAAAACCTTCTTTTTAGGGATACTTCCCAAATCCCTTACGCCAAGGGTGATGTGTCCGTCTGTCCGTCGCTCTTTGGTTCATAGTTCATAGCGCCCGAACCGTTTAAGCTAACGAGCTGAAATTTGAAACTGGCGCAACTTTTAGACCCAACCACAGGAAAAATATACAGAAGTTAGAAATTGAATATTGGCTTGCGCAAATCGCAAAAATGTAATAAACTCAAACATTTTTTATTATTTTCGAGTGGGGTATCATATGAAAGCTGCTAAACAGTAGGATACAAATATATATGTATATGCTATTTTAATTTTGCATTCTTTATTGGATTTATGAGTTAAAATATACCTCCCCCCTCCCCCCACCCCAACCACTATATAACGGCTAGTCCTAAAATTATGAAATAATTCATGCTAATACCTTATTGAGGGGCGATGAAAATTCCGGGAGGGCATTCCCAATTTTTAAAATTTCCAATTTTGTGCTTGAAATTGTGAAGTCCGCCCAAAATTTTATTTTTTATAATTTTGTGGGGTTCAAATGAAAGCTGCTGAAGAGTAGGATACAAATATATATATATATATATATATATATATATATATATATATATATATATATATATATGTTGCATTTTTTATTGGTTTTATAAGTCAAAATGTACCCAAAAAAATGCCCCCCCCCCCCCCATCGACTATATAACGGTTTGTCCTAATATTTCGAAATAATTCATGCAAATACCTTATAGTGGGGCGATGAAAATTTCCTGAAAAAATGTAATTTATCTTGTCATTGTTGATAAAAATGATTATGAACCCCCGGGGGATCGAACCCGGGACCCTTGAGGTCGAAGAAAAAAAAAATCATAATTATACAACGGGTAATGGTTAATCATCTACAAAACCCTATAAAAAGTACTTGGACGCAAGTACTTCCCTGTGATTTTTGACCGAGAGAAAGCGAGGTCAATGCTTTAACATTTTCTTCCCCGGTCTTGCCCAGTTACTGGACCGTTTTGCATTTCGTTTGAAAATGTTTGTTACGCGCTTACGACCAAACGCTTTGTTCGAATAACGTATGAGTTTTATATTTAATGAATTTCAATTTTACATTTTTTATAAAAAAAAAAATAATAAAAAATATGTTTTGTTTATCTTGAAATTTGGCATGACTATTCCTCCAAGTCTGGAAAATTCAGCTGAATTAAAGGGTGGGCCAGCATCAGACATTAATTTGCATGGTATACCATGACGGGCAAAAATAGATTTGAGTTTAATGATAACAATAGGAGCTGATGAACCCCTATCTAAAATGTCCAACTCTACATACTGAGAAAAATAATCGACACAAACCAAATATTTAGTAGCTTTAAGATCCATGAAGTCGACAGCCACCTTCAACTCCACCACGGAATCAACTCGGTGTCAAGAGGCATCAAAGGCTCTTTTTGATTCTTGGCAACATATTTAGCACATGAGTCACAAGACAATAATATTGTTTTATATCATCATACATATTGGGCCAGAATAGGAGCTGTTTTGCTAAATCGAAGCAGCGTTGAAGCCAAAATGACCTTGATGTAGCAGTAAAAGCATTTCACGTCTCTTCTTATAAGGTATAATTACTCAGTTGCCTTTAAAGAGCAAGCCTTCAATACTACTGATCTCATCACAAAATGTATAGTAGGGCCTAGTTTCAATATCTACAAGACTTATTGGCTGGCCAGCCTTGTTGACAAAATTACATAATTTCCAGTAAGGTTTGATCAGAGGCAATAGCTAGCTTAAATTGTTGTTTTATATGATCTGACATAGCAAGTGTAGAGATCAATAGATTGATGTGAATATCTATTTCCTGGTCTAACTCATGCATAGCAGTTTCATTTAAAGGTGCTCGAGGGAGAGTGTCTGCAACATACATCTCTGTTGGATTCCACCTGGCAATCTGACAAATGACTTAATGCCATATATTATTTTTAATAATTCATTCTTGTTTCTTGTTCAAATATTTTTTAGAGTCAACTAATAAATATTCCAAGTATTGTAATCAAATAAATAGAGAATTCAAGTAGAACCCTCTACTGCTGCCTTTTACTCTGCTATCAGGTTTTGGGATCCAGGTTTGAACATTCAGAAGAAAGAAATCTTGAAATTCAAAATTGAAGTTTAGTTTTGACAGATTTAAAAAAAAATTCTGAAAAAAGAAAATGAGTTCAAATCTATACCAAATTGAAAAACTTGGAAAAGAAAATTATGAAGGTTGGAAATTACAGATGAAGATGATCTTAATACATTCAGAACTTTGGGAATATGTCGATGGATCTATTCCTAATCCAGGTATCCATGACGATTCTTTCACTGTATGGTCCAAAAAAGACCAAAAAGCCCTAGCTACAATTATATTGGGTATCCATCCTAAAGAGTTGATTCATGTTAGACGCTGTAAGCATGCTGCAGAAACATGGTCTACATTAGAAAAAATTTATCAACCTAGGGGACCTAGTAGACGGGTAAAATTAATAAAAGATTTATTAAACCTTAAAAAAACGAGTGACATTAACATGCAAGATCATTTAAACAAATTTTTTAACCTTGTTGACAACCTTAATGAAATTGATGCGACTCCCCCAAATGATTTCCTTTCAGTTCTTTTAATATGTAGTCTACCGGAAGATTACGATAATTTTAGGTGTGCAATTGAATGTAGGGACGAACTTCCAAATTTAGACTCACTTAAAATTAAAATGTTAGAAGAAGAGACCAGAAGAAATGACAGGAATCATACTGTCACTTCTGATACTCTATTCTCTTCCAATAGACAAATAAACAATTTAGCTAAATTGTTGCAGTCATGTAATAAAAACCCTTAAATCTAATGGCGTTTCTTCGGACTTAATAAATTTCATTGAAGCTTTACTATGCAAAAATACCATCAAAGTTTCGTTAGATCTTAGAGGAGTACCTCAGGGTGGACCAATATCGAGTACTCTTTTTAACATTGCCATTGACCATCTTTTCAAAGAATTCTGTGACCCACAAATAGCCAATAGTTTAGGATATGAACTCTCTGAAGGTAAAGATCGCATAGTGTTAACAGGGTTCGCCGATGATCAGGCTATAACAGCGTGTGATATGGAAGCTGCCGAAAGGTTAATTAACGGAATACAGAGAAAGTTAAGTGAAATTGGACTGAGCGTTAACCCACAGAAAAGTACTGCTTTTGTTGTTATAGATGGGATACTTGACGTATATTAAGACTAGAGTATGGAAGTGAAATCGAGTCAGTAAGTGAGGGTGAAACAATCAAGTAAGTTGGTTGCACCTTCTCGGAAGAACTAGTTTGTAATGAGGACTCAATTCGTAAGCTTCATGAAAATCTTAATAAATTAACGAAGTCAGATTTATTGAAACCTGACCAGAAGCTAAATATACTAAACCAGTATATCTTTCCTGCATTGACATACCCATTACAAACTGCACTTCTCACTAAATTACGTCAACCACTATTAGTAGGAATTGACGTCATCATAAGGAGAAGCACCAAAGCAAATAAATAATAAATACATTTTTATTTCCACCATGTTACAATAAATAAATTGAAATACATTTCAAAATGCTGTACAAAGATGAGGGCCCTCAGTAAGTGTTTATTCACCTAGAGGGAGGGCCCCGTCTCTATATTATTCTATTATAATATGTTATGCTGTTTTGTACTATTAATATTTTCTTTTTTTTCTTTAAAATAATCTATAAAATTTAGCAATAGTAGGACTCCCAGCTAGCACCACATCTGCAATGGTATGCTCATACTCGCCTCGCCGCGCCGTTTTCGGGGACTTGGTATTTTAGGATGTACCTGGGAAGCTCCTTTGCAACATCTTAGTATTGTTCAGAAGTTAAGCGCAGTTCGAGATACCTTATTTCAAGATACCTTCAACTTTGATGAGGAAGTTACGGAGTTTTTGAAAATATTAAGCCTAGAAAATGAGTCTCATGAAAACATCAATGTCAAAAAGCTACGCCAAAACCTGCGTGCAAAAAGTTTTGATGAGTGGACAAAATGTAAGTGGCAGGGTGTTGGTGTCGAACATTTTAAGGAATATCTGTTAACTTGTATTTTGATTTGTTTTGTTTTTATATTTATATTTTGCTTTTGTCAAATGTCATGAGTTTAAATAAAATATATGTAACAAAGATTATGAGACTTAAATGATGGAGACCTTAAATGATAAAATGGAAAGTAGATCAACAACTATAACCAAATTAAATGGAGAGAACTACACCATGTGGAAGTTCCAAATAAAAATGATCCTAATGGAGGTTGACTTGTGGACAACTATAAATCCTGGCGAAGAAATGCCTAAAGGAGAAAATGTAAGTAAAGATGATGTAAAGCGGTTCTTATCCAGGCAAGGAAGGGCCTTAGCAAAACTGTGCTTGAGCCTGGGAGATCACCAACAGCAGCATATCCAACATCTGGACTCACCAAAAGAGGTCTGGCTAGAATTGGAACGATTGTATGCCCCAAAAGATTCAAAATACAGAGTTTTGATGTTAAGGAAACAGTTATATTCAACAAAGTTTGAACAATTCAACGATATGGACACATATCTGGCAAAAATTAATTGTATAGTTTCGGAACTGACAAATGTAGGTGATAAAATCGAAGACGGTGATCTAGCTATGTGTGTTCTAAGTGGACTCCCGGAAAGTTGGGATAATGTCATCTCTACTATATGCAACTCTTCAGAGAAGGACTTTAAGTGCAATGAAGTCAAAAGGAAGCTATTGGCAGAGTACAGTAGAAGAGCCCTACCCTTATCTGAAAATACCGCACTTGTAGCAAATAAATCAGGGGAGAGCCTACTATCTAGAGCTTCTGAAAAGAGAGGAATTACGTGTTTTCGGTGTGGTATTAAAAATCATTTTGCAAAGCACTGCACATTACGTAATAACGATCAAGAGGAATACTCTGACGATGAAAATAAAGGATATCGCAATTACCGAAAAAACGAACACTCATCTGCGTATACTGCTGTGGCTCAAAATTTGTTCTCGAATAATGAACAGTTTACTTGGGTCATTGACTCAGGGGCCACACACCATATGTGTCCAAGTAAAGAATGTTTCAGTGAGTTACGTCTAGGGAATAATGGGATTCAAAATGTCCTCACAGCAGACGGAAGTAGCCTTATAGTAGAAGGTGTTGGTACAATTCGTGCTGAGTTATTACAACCTAATAATAAAAATGGTGAATTCACGGTAAAAAATGTGATATACGTACCAGGAATGAAGCAATGTGTATTGTCCGTAAAACAACTGTGCTGTGATCAAATGAAGATTGTGTTTGATAAAACAGGGTGCAGAATTTACGACCAAAACAAAGGACAAGTAATTGATGCTGATCAAAGAGGTCGTTTGTTTATCCTCAGAATGAAGGATCACGCTAATGATAAAGATCAATGGATACAGGGAAATTCGGAAACATGTTTTGTCAGTGACAATAAAATTACACCTGATACTTGGCACAGAAGATTCATGCACATCAATAACAACATTATTGTGGAAACAGCCAGAAATAAAGCAGTAAGGGGTTTGAGTCACGGACTTACTGAGGAACCAGGAAAATGTGAAAACTGCCTAATTGGAAAATCTTCAAGAAAACCTTTTCCAAACTCCAGATCAAGTGAGCCGCTAATATTAAATCCGCTATCTCTTGTACATCTAGATATAATGGGTCCGATAGAGGTACCGAGCCTTGGAGGAGCTAGATATGTTCTTGGAATAGTGGATGACGCATCCAGGTATGTTGATGTGTTCTTCTTAAAATACAAGGGCGAAGCATTGAAGACATTTATAACCTGGGCAAGAGAGAAAGAAAATCAGATTGGTAAAACAATTAAGAAAATACGTACGGATAATGGCACTGAATTTTGTTCAAAGGACTGGGACAAGTTTTGTGCGGGAAAGGGAATAGTTCATGAGCGGACGATGACCTACACCCCCCAACAAAATGGTGTGGCAGAGCGAATGAATAGAACCCTAATGGACTTAGTAAGAAGTACTTTAAGTGATAGTGACTTGCCTAAAGAAGCTTGGGCTGAACTGGTAAAAACAGCTGCCTACTTGAGGAACAGAGTGGTAAATGACCATAATGGCCGCATCTCACCTTATGAACTACTCTTCGGAAGAAAACCCAGTGTAAGACATCTTAGGGCTTGTGGCTGCCAGGTGTTAGTCCACATACCAAAACATAGGAGGCATTCCAAATTAGATGACCGAACTGTAAAAGGGACACTGGTAGGGTACGCCTCGCACAGAAAGGGTTGGAGAATTTGGCTGAATCAATCAAGAAAAATAATCGAGTCCAGGGATTGTACGTTTATTGAAACAAGAAACAGCCCGAGTATGAGGGAACAAAATAAAAGTACGAAATTAAATTGCCAAGTGCAAGAGTTTGTTGAGTACTCAAATGAACATATTGACAACGAGGAACCTGAGCTGGAACCTGAGAAGAATAGTGAGTCCCCGAGTAAGAAGCACCCAATGGCGTTGAGACCTAGAGTACCCAAGGTAAATTCAGTTGAATCTGAAAGAAGTCCAATCTGCGTTTGGGAAGTTTGTGAATTACCCAAAGGGAAAAGGATCGCAGAAAAGGTGGTAGAACTCAAATATGTTCCCTCTAGTGATAATACTGCTGATGTCATGTCAAAACCGTTAAGTTTGGCTGCCCATCAAAAGCACACTCAAAATTAGTATTAAGACGAAGAGAAGACGAGTCTCCTCTTCGAGGGGGAGCTTGTTAACTTGTATTTTGATTTGTTTTGTTTTTATATTTATATTTTGCTTTTGTCAAATGTCATGAGTTTAAATAAAATATATGTAACAATATCCAAATTGTAACAAATACATTTGGGACCGGAAAGTACTAACGGGATCTGAATGGACCAACTCAATTAAACTTTAACTACGCCCCTTTAAGAGCTGTACCTGGTAATCAGTCAACAGGAGTTGTTGGGACCCTCTGTCACAAAAGTGGCAGAGAGAATGAAACTCCAGCACATGTGCTTGGAAAATGCCCACATAACATGCTTCTTGTGATTAGACACCACCATAACGTTAAGCGCAAGATCTCGGAAGTCCTCAAGTAGAAAAAGTATATTTGTTATGACGAGGTTTATGCTATCGACTCGGAAGGTTCTTCTAGATTTTCTGATATTATAGCATTCCACCCGGACAACTAGACTGCCCTTATTATTGACCCCACCGTCAGATATGAAACTAATGACATAGACCAAGCCAACAAAGTACATGAGGAGATGAAGATCATCTATGAGAAGTGCATCGAGTTTTATAAAGATAGGTTTCAAGCTTCTCATGGTGATAGAGATTATAAAGTGTATGGATTGTGGTTTGGAACAAGAGGGACTATACCAGCTAGCACTAAAAACTTCTTTGACGAGATTGGTACGGACCAACATTTTTTAAGACTACTGTCAGAAAATATAATTTAGGAATCATTAGGTATCCTTAACCACCATATTTATTTTTAATTATTATGTTTATATTACTTAGTTTTTAATATCATGAGTTGATGAATTACTTGTTAGTTCATTATAATATCCTTGACAAACTTATATCATTTTTATAGTGCTACTGTGTACTGTGTATGCATTAGTGTATTACCTTATAATTTAAACTTTATGATTTATAATTTAGCTATTATTAATTTAAAATGTCATTAGATTGATAAGTACGCTGTGTGTGAAAGCAAACCTTAATATAAGGCCAGCCTCACTTGTTTATATTTTGTAAATAAAGTGTTTATCTATATATATAAAACTAAGAGTGACAGTGACTGACTGATCAAAAATTCTCCTACTTCGCATTGACATAGAGATTTGAAATTTGGTACATAGATAGAGTATACCATAAATAGAAAAGTGCGGCCATTTTGCGTTTGATATATGGCCACCATATTGAATTATTGCCGCCCTGCATCTTGGATTTATTCACATTCTATTATCTCAGCTTCCAGTGGACCTAGAGATCTAAAATTTGGCACATAGACTTGTGGTAGCTAAAGAAGAAAATTAAAGGTACTTTGTGAAATACAAGTAGGTGCTGTTGTTTATTTATTTCTCTGTAGTACTTGGTCATTTTAAATTTATCAATAATTAGTTTGTTAAAATTTTATTAATTAAATTATTCAATAATTAATTTTTCATTTATGTTCATTCAGTAAACTATTTCTAGATGACCAAACACTTGGTATATAATAAGTGATCATTATCACCTAATTACTTTATAGTAATCATTAAATAAATGTTTTTAGTATTAAAATACTTACAAAATGATGTGAGAATACAGCCCCCAGTTACATATAGTAAATATGTAAACACTTCAATTATGTTTTATGTTAAAAAATAGGTTTATTCTTAGTCGGAAATAGTGTACAATTAAAAATACCTGAAAAACTCAAAAATATGAATATATCACAAGTAAAAAAAACGTTATTATTAAAAAAAAAAATACAATATTGCTGCAGGATGAACGTCATAAGCCAAAATATAATAGTATTGACGAACCTTAGCGTATCCTTCTGGTATGAATGATTCGTATGAACTTATTTACTGCTTTTTCCTTAGAGCAATAACGTCACTCACGCCTCTTGTGGGACTGAAACGCACTAGATTATGACTTTATGACGGTAAGCAGGTAAGATAGAGCTAATTTTTCTCTAATTGGTGGTGTTAATAACTCAAAATTGGCAAATTTTGAGTTATGACAGTCTTCTTCTGGGTGAGCGACATATTCTCATGTGTGTTAATAATAGTAATTTGTGCATCTAGTGCACAATGAGGAACTTTGCTGCACTCGAGAGAAATATTTACGAGCGAGCCGCAGGGGAGGGCGGAAAGGTTTCTCGAGTGCAGCAATGACACTTTAAGCTCGAGTTGCACATTAAATTTTTCCTACAGTTAGTTTTTAATCTGTAATTAAAATATAAAATAATAGAGGGTTCATCAACATGTAAAAGCTTTAACAATATCAACTAAACCAGCTGTTCTGTTTATAGCCAGTGTTGCCTATTTTTTTTGCATGATTCAGCAAACCTGACCAAGCGCTGATATTTTTCATCATAACACAATGATGAATTTGAATGATGGATTTGTGATGATATTTTTCATCACATTTGATTCTATTTTGTAGATCGTCTATCTTCACTTTTTTATATTTTAACATTTTTATATTTGATATATAGTGTTTAAATCATGTAGTTAGTTAAAAAATAATAATGGACGACCAAAGAAGCATAACCTTTTGGATAACCACATGGAGGTGTACAACCTACTTCGCGTTCCAAATAAACTTATTTTACTATAGGGAATAACAGTTAAAGTCATTTTTTAATAAAAATCTATTTATTTTCTTAGTTTTTTTTCTTAGTTTTAATGTTTTTAATAGTATTTAGTGTTATTATGCAAAACAAATTGTAATTATACACATAATTATAAGGATATTTAGGGTTAAATCGGTCAGTTTGCTTACACCTTTGCAGTGATGGCTTTTTTCATGCTTTTTATTTGTTTAAAGTGGTTTTCTTCCATTTGTTTTACCAGTTTTATGTAAGCAAACTATTTATGGCTAATTTGGAGGGAAAATTATTACTTTTCATGCATCGCTGGAGTTCTAAATGTCAAGGTATGTTTGTATTAATAGTGATTGAGTAGATAACTCTCATTTGATTTAATATAAAATAACATAACTTGTTGATCATTGATTTCACATATATATACATTATCGATAAATTATATGGTAATTACGGTGTTGATTGTTGTTTGAGTTACAATACAATTGAGATACAATTGTTTGAGTTTTGTAAAATAATTGAATTGATCATTAGGTAGGTTCAGAATTATGTGTGTAACCTTTTTAAATAACTTTTATAATAATCTTTGTTTTTGTGAACAGATGGTGATGTGCTTTGCTCCAAACTGCAATTAAATTATTATTCAGAGAAACACTAATGCATATTCTTTGGGTTTCCAAAAGAGGAGAAATTAAAAAAAAGAAGTGGATTAAGATACTGAGGTATGTAGATAATACTAGGCTAATTCGGATTGTACGTGCCCTGGAAATTTCTTCGAGTTGGACCTCTACCTGGTTTATACACAGGAGGGTTGTTTTTCTTCAGAAGATGAGAAAATTCAATTCGGCTATAGAAAATTCAAGGGTACACAAAATTAAGGTTTTTAATTTAATGTGCGGGATTTTATCACCTAACCTCAAAGTGGAGGCACGTACAATCCGAATTTACCCAGTGGATTTATTAATAAAATAGTTTGACTGGGTACATTCGTATTGTACGTGCCTGGCCAAAATTTAGAGTCTCTTCTAATCTCCTTTTTCTTCACAATGAAATTTCTTCTCTGGCACATACAGTACGAAGTAGCCATTGACTTTTTTTTAAGAGAACAAGTTGTGGAAATCTCTATCTTCTCCATTATAAATTATTCTTCCCCCTTCATGTGAAACTGAAAGTGTCACTTGAGTTTGTTGGTGTAGCCCGAAAACTGATAGTGTTTTGTATTCTTTTAGTTTACTCATTATGTATTTATTTTTTTTCTCAGGTTTGTGTTTCCCATTTTCCCAAGAGCAACCATTTTCACTTTTAATCTAAGCTCCGGAAGTTGTTCTCTATGTATAACTTTGGTTTTTTTCTGTGACTAAAGTGATTATTTATAACTAATTTTTCTTTAAAAAAATCAAGTTGGCGGCAACTTATCAAAATAAAAATAGCTTTTTTCTATTTATAGTAACCCCTAGTTGCGTAAAAAATTTCAAATTTCCTTGACAAACTGGAAGTAGGAGAATCAGTCCTTAGTTAGTTAGTCAACTATTTTTTATTTATAGTTTTTGCTTTTATGTATAGAAGAATAAAAAATATACATATTTTTTTTGTTTATTTCAATTAATTGTATTATGTTTTAGGCGATGTTGGAGTACAAGAGCTTAGTCTCCAATCATTTTTGTGAATGTACAGAGCCTGGATCTCAAATTTCAGTCTACATTCACAAAAATGATTGGAGACTAATAGTCCAGTCAAATGGTGCATGAAAAGGGCTCAAAGTGGAAAGTTCTGGTGTAATTGCTGGTAGTGGCTTACTTTATGTTTTTTGGGGTGCTGAACACGAATCTGAAGTTGTCCAACAAAATTTCCCTCGGCTAATATGAGAAATCATCGAAAAACTACAAAAAAAATTTGTTTTATTGGTTTTCAGCTTATAACTTGCAAAGCAATCTACTCACGCAAAAAGTGGTCTAGTAGTAAAATAAAAAGGAGAAAATAATCTACAATTTATGTCTGTAACATTTATTTGTACGTCGTATGGTTTTCACGCAAATGGGAGTTGAAATATTGGGAAGAGGTGGCGGGTGGAGGGTACAGGCTGAAGGGTAAACGGTTGGTGGCCAGACTGCGCTGGCAGTTAATTTTATGTTTTTGGGAGTGCTGAACACGAATCTAAAGTTGTCCAACAAAAATTTTACTTGTGAATATGAGAAATCATCATATAACCACTTTTTACTTTTATTTTTTTAGTGGATTTCGCCTTATAACTTACAAAGCAAGCTATTTACGCAAAAAGTGGAAGGGTAGTAAAATAAAGAGGAGAAAATAACCTACAAATTATTTCTTTACAATTTTTTTGTAAGTCGAATGGTTTCTATGCAAAAGAGGGGTTGAAATAACCGGGAAATCAGTAATTTTTGAAAAACAACAAGTAACACCATAAATATTTATTCTTTATTTCATGTAGGTAAACATTGTTATTATCAACCCCTCTTTTGCATAGAAACCATTTGACTTACAAAAAAATTGTAAAGAAATAATAAAATAAAAGTAAAATGTGGTTATATGATGATTTCTCATATTCACAAGTAAAATTTTTGTCGGACAACTTTAGATTCGTGTTCAGCACACCCAAAAACATAAAATTAACTGCCAGCGCAGTCTGGCCACCAACCGTTTACCCTTCAGCCTGTACCCTCCACCCGCCACCTCTTCCCAATATTTCAACTCCCATTTGCGTGAAAACCATACGACGTACAAATAAATGTTACAGACATAAATTGTAGATTATTTTCTCCTTTTTATTTTACTACTAGACCACTTTTTGCATGAGTAGATTGCTTTGCAAGTTATAAGCTGATAACCAATAAAAAACATTTTTTTTTGTAGTTTTTCGATGATTTCTCATATTTGCCGAAGGAAATTTTGTTGGACAACTTCAGATTCGTGTTCAGCACCCCAAAAAACATAAAGTAAGTCACTAACAACAATTACACCAGAACTTTCCACTTCAAACTACCATTTGACTGGACTATAAGCTCTTGCAAGTCAATACGATGAGTGAACCCTATATATAGCGCTTTGGGATATATCTTTGGTTATTTCCCGACAACTATCGCCAATAGTTTATCACCTGGTTGGAAACACTGCAAGTTTTGTACAAGCAACTTATGATGAATATTCCTCAAGAGCACTGAACAGAGCCACCATCTCAAATGTCAATCGGTGTAATAGCTAAAGCAAGAATCCACGTTGAAAGAGCAATTAGAAGAATCAAGACTTTTAGAATTTTACAATTCTTACCAAATCATTTTTTCTCATTTGGAAGCAAAATCTTTCAAGTCTGTGCTGCATTAACAAACTTACAAAATCCCCTTATTAAAAAAGTAGAACCGTTAATGGTTTGAATTTCTTACTAAATTGTTTATTGTGACATAAGCTAAACCTAATATGTGACTGAATAAATATTATAATACTAAATATGTAGGTAATTATATGAAGTACTAAATTTTGTTAGAAACCTATTTCTAGTTCTATCATTTATTTTAATTTACTTGTTACTACTAAATTCCTTATCGATGTAAGCCAAACCCAATATGCAGAATATTTCATTTGTTTTTGTTTTTTTTTACGTATCATTTGTATTTGACTCTTTACTTTTGTAGTTTGATATATATTGAATTAAAGTTTATTGTTGTTTTTTTATACATTGTTATTATTTCTACCTTGTGGTAAATCAATTGTAAATCTTTTTGTACATTCAACTGGCTCATCATTTGCTTGCAGTGCAGAGTGTTTGGGGAAGTTTACTAATTTGGCTATAGTGCTTCTCATTCCTAAAGCTTACTTAGATTTTACTATTGGTCTGTGGCTTTAACAATCAAATATTATTAGTGGGTTAAATTTCACTATGTGCTGAATGGGTTAAATTCAAAGCCACTGCCTTTTTCTGATGATAGTTCTGTTGTTAGCTCACTATTTTGTTTTTTCTATCAAGAAAAGAAATAAACTATCTTTCTTCAAAATAGTATTAAAAATGAGTAGTTTTTAAGTAGCCAAGAAGAACAAAATAAGGTTGGGCAGTAACAGGTAATTCAACCCCTACTAAAAGAAACATTATAAAGCACCTTTTTTGGTAAATAAAGCCATTGACTGATCTTACTTGCCAAAAAGGATAACTATATAGATATTGTCAGTTATACTTGCATCATCTAATGTAAGACGCATATATTTGATTGAGTATTAATCAGCAATAATGACTCAAGATGTTAAGCTTATAACAAACATGTTTCTGTAAATCCTATAACATACTATACTTAGTATTGATTTTTTTGTTAGCACAAAATTGTGTAACAAGATTAATAGTATTAGTTCAATCTTGTTTCCCCTCTCTACAACATGTGTACAGTACACGGGTACACATAAAGGTTAAAGGGGAAAAAAGAAAAAAAAAACATCGAATGCACAAAAAAGTCATTATTTTAATTATATAATAAAATATGTATTTAAATATCATTTGACTGTGGAAGTGGAGGAAGGTGAAACATCAGACAACTCTGTAAAAAAAAAAAAAAATAAATAAATAAATAGACAAAATAATAATAAACTAAAGATTATTATGTAACACGTTCATAGCAGAGGATCACCTGGGGCAGCATACCTAACTATCCAAAGTGGCGGATGCATGCCTGGGGCGTCATTCTCTCTTTTTTTTAACTACAGATAGTAGTCTTGCAGCTTAGAACTGGTATATACCTAGTCCTACAGTTCAGACAGACAATTCCTATTATACCTTTTTCTTTCATTAAAACATATCCATTCAATATTAGGTTAGAGGATTAAAAATACTAAAACAAGTTTCCCCCTGGCAGCAAAGCTCATACAATATGAATGTGTTAAGTTATATCAAACTGAAAATGCAATTAAAATGAATTAGGAATGAATATTAACAAGTACAGTTCATACTAACCACTTAGCTTCTCGCTTTCTATCCTACTGATTAATTTTGGGATACATTTTTGAAAGTAAACGTTCTTCATGAAGACCATATTCTTCCAGTCTTCATCTTTTTCAATTGTAAAATACACAAAATCTAGGGTGTTCCATTGCACAATATGACACCTTGCCCTTCCTGCAGCATAAATAATAATTACATCAAATAAAAATGATAACACATTTAGAGACAGTGTACATGGAAATTTCTTCCCCTGAAAAAATACTTAAAAGTTGAGCAAATAATATTTTTTGGAAATAATGCGAGACTAATAAATATTATTTTAAAACAGAACAGGAGATAATCCTAAAGAATAAAAAAGTAGAAGACTTGAGACCAATAAAATCAATAATGTTTTATAGTTAAATATTTGACTCTACTTAACTTTATTATTCTTTATAAATGTTGTTAGTCATCAATGACACATTTGCCAACTCAAACTGCAAGGAGAGTATTCTATCTTAGTCTTTAAGGTCCCTAGTGAAATCTAACTGGCCATGTATCAATATAATAGGACTACTATATTTCCTACTTCTTCTTGACAGCAAAGAAAGCAATAAGCAGTTCAACAACAAGATCTATGACCATTCATTAACATGGACAAAAGTTGAGTAACTTGTGATTAATATCCATTTATTAATGTAAATAATTCTTATGCTATCGTTACTTACTTCCACATGGTAAACAACATTTATTCTCATGCTGGCATTCACATTTCCTCGCAGTACTTTAAGAGCTCCATCATAAGTACAAGATGTTATGTGCTTATCCATTTTCTATTTCTAAAACATCTTCGTCTCCAACAAAGAAGGCTGCAATTTTAGCAAAGCTAAAATTTGTTTAACCATCATGTTTCACTAAAAAAGAAGAGGGGAAAAACAGTAATCACAACAACAGGTCTAAAAATAACAAAACATCTTATCAGATCAAACAGTAGAGATAAATTGTATCAATATTAATGGCTCAAGTAAATTAATGGTCAAAATTAATTAAAATTCAAAATTCATAATAATCATACCGAATAATAAGTAGTTAAACATAAAAATAAATTGATAAAGGTAAAAAAATAATGGGTTTTATAAACTAAAATAGTTCCAGGCAGAGGGAGTTTCAAAGGCTGAAAAGCATCAGATTAATAAAAAAAAAACTATCGAAAAAAATAATTTCAAGTAAAGAAATTATGATAAAAAAATCATATTAAAAACAAAATGATCAAATAATATGAAATTTAAAGTTTAATTCAATGGTTTGAATCAAGACCAAACGATATGAAATCCACGTAATAAAATGAACCTATTAAGGCCCAAAAAAGAAGAAAAAAACTTACCTCTTATGCTTAGTAGTTAAAAATGGTTACAAATTGCAATAAAACACAAAAGAACACTGGAAAAAGTCTATAGAATATTAAAATGAAGCAATTATAAATACACACAATAGAGTTTTACATGGTAAAAAAAGTTTGTTTGGAACGCAGAGGTCACAGATGATCGTCAGTGTTGCCAACATTACAGGCCCACTTTAGTCGTCTATTAATTGTCATTGATATTATAATTTGGATTATTTAATCTTTGTTTAGATTTAAGTTCTTTGTGTTCGTAAGTTAGAACACTGGAGTGCGGTAAAGTAGTAAGTGCAGGAATCTGCTGTTTTGCGTACTTTTGTTTGAGTGCGATAACAACCACTTTATCGGTTAACTGTAGGAAAAAATAATAAATATTTCATAAAAAACCTTCAACTCACTTTATAATAATACAGTTAAACCACTAAAATAATCTTCTTTCTAATTAAACGAATTTAGAAAAAGGGTTTTATTTGTAATTAATAGTATACGTTTTACGTTTACATAGTGTAGTCCACTTATTATTTAAGTGTTCAGAGGCAAATATTTTTAGGCTTTTTAATTTAATAATATATACTTTTTTTACCTACCTTGTTTGACTACATATTATAAAAAAATAAAAGTTTTTCTTATGGTTGTTTCTATGTAATTCGCCTGCTTTTATTGTTTTATTTTATTTTATTTTTTTTTTTTGTATATATATATATATATATATATATATATATATATATATATATATATATATATATATATATATATATATATATATATATATATATATATATATATATATATATATATATTACTTTTTAAAAAACTATTTTATTGTTTTATTTTTATTATTGTACATTTTTCTATTTATTTAAGATTGAAATAAAAATAATAATGGGGTCGTTTTCATTTGTAGGGTACATTTGGTGGTCTCTAAAAGTGCCCCAACACAAAATTTCAACTTGAAGAAATCAAACCATTGATCAATCCTAGATGTTGTATAAACATTCTAGTTCATAAATTAGCTTATCGTTTGCGAATTTGTTTGCTTGCTAATTTTTTAGCAATTTTTTTTAGTGCAAAAAAGAGCAATGTCCCCTCATGAATGTCACGATAAATTGTCCCGAGCACAATTTATTTTTAAAGGTAATTTTACTGCTGAAGCTCTCCAAACGCGTTCAAATATATGTTTTAATAACTTTTAAGAAGATGATTTATCTTTATATAGTATTTCAGGTATTTTTTTTTTTAAAAAACTCATGAATGTCACAAAAAAGTTCCTAATATTTTGACTCTTATATGGAATTAAGGTTCGTATTGATAAGGAAGTTGGCTTTTTAAGTGTAATTATGCTGCAAGTCGACATTTATATTTGAATTGTAAAAAATTGTAGAGAAAAAAATAATTTTAAGGACTTTTCAATTAATTAATGAAAAAGTGACATTCATGAGTTAAATAAGAAAGACAATACTTGTTATCGATTGAGTTATATTTTTATTATAAACTTTAAATAAATAGTTTTAATATCATATATTTTTATTATAAACTTTATAATAATAGCTAAAATAACTGTATAAAATCTTGCCCAAGCTATTTGGTGGTAACGCCTTAATGTTTGTGTAACTGTCAAATCACTTAAGCCTTCTCTCCTTCATAGATCTGTTTCTTTGTGTTGGGGTATCAATCAAATTGTCATAAAACGCCAGTTTTCTAGCAGCATCACTTTTATTAAATACTTGTTTTTGGTGAGTAGGTACACAATATGTGAGAAACACTGGCATCAACAAGTTGCACTGCTTTGCTAAGGGGAGAAAGTAAATTTGGCTAATGAATTTTCTGACGCTGTATTCGTTTGTTATCCCTCCAAATTTTCCTTCATAATGATTTATTCTTTTCTTCTAGCTCTTCTATTCTGTAGTTTTTCATTCCTTCTGGTGGTGCTAGATCGATTAGCATCCTGTACTCGCCTTCCTCTACTATGTCCTGATGACATGCTAGAAAGTTCTGGTGGTGCCGGAATCGGAATGGTGGATTTTGCTGCCATACGTACTTTTATTCTGTTTCTTCGTTCAACATCTAATTTTCTCCAGTATTTTTTTTATTCTTCTTTGCTCTCTGGGCTTCATATTTTATACTGTTTTCCATTTTGAATTTCTGTAAAATAAGAAAACCGTATACATCACTTATTAGTCTGTCCCCACATTGAAATAATTTGCATTGAAATAATTCACACTGGTTTGTTCATTTCATTATTATACTGAAATACTTAATTCAGGCTATATGTTTTGCTACCACAATAAATTATTTATTTATATATATATAAATATATATATATATTTTTTTTGATCTTCAGATTCTTACCATTTTTATTTCCTGGAAACAAAAAAGAATTTACCTCACTCGATCTCGTTTTTCTTTGTAAATAGCATCTCTTTTAGCAACTGCCTTTCTTCTTTCTCTATAGCGCTTGACTCTTTCCACTGAGGTTAAAGCCTATACAAAGAATTAGTCATACCTCTAAGTTAATGGACAATTAAAACTAGCAAAACAGGATACCAAACTATAAGATTTCTCATGACTGTCACATAACACTCTTGAATGTCACGGACCATATAGTTACATTCATGAGTTGCGACGGTCATGAGATTTACAATAAAAATGAAATTTTTATTAAAGCTATAAAATTGAACTTGGGATATAATTAAACTGTAAAGTAAGCCCTATACTTCATCAATAATTACAATAATTTAATAAAGCTTAATAATTAAGAAATCAACTTGACATTCATGAGGATTTATAAAAATACTTACCATTTATTTTTAGAAAGTAGACTCTGGCGGAGGATCCAGTGCGAATGAAGGCACAAAGACAACTGAAAAATATTGTGGGACTCTCGGGGAGGTGTACCTTGGTGAATCCCCAATCCTACTAAAAATCTCTGACACTGATAAAGACGTGACATTCATGAGGTCGACTTTGGCACTAACCTTATGGACATTTATTTTTATTTTTTTCCAAAAAACTGAATAGAATTAAATTTATTATCTCTTCGTTAGGTGTAAATAGAGAACCTTATAAGACCACTGATTAAGGTTTCGGTTCTGTGACTTTAAGGGCCTTAAAATGGGGGCTCTTCAAAATTATATAAAATGCCTGAAGACAGTGACATTCATGAGTTTTTTTATTTTAAATTTTTTTTTTAATATATAAAGCACGACTTTCTCTTTAAAAAATAGATATATCCTAATTCCTTGCATTAAGAAGAATAAAATTGTAAAGAGAGAACATAGAAATTCCTTGTACATCCTAAGAAATTTGAACATAAAGTGCGAAGACAGCAAATGTACCCTAGGAATGAAAACGACCCAATGAGGAATTTCTTCTTATAAGAATTTAAAGGTGACTATCTCTGGAGCAGCTTCACGTAGTGCGATGAATTCAGCTTCCATACTGGAGAGTGACACTAGCTTTTGTATCTTGGATTCCCTAGATAAAGGAAGGAAGTAATTTGAATACATCAAATATATTTTATTCTGAGTTTTCTTAAATACTTTTCAAATGATTAATTATAAATCTTGACAAACATAGTTTGAATATATTTGATGTATTCTGAATAAAAGTGTAAACTACTGCTTAAGGGGGGAAAATTAAAGATGTACCACCACTTCTTGCCCATGTGCCCCATTGAATCACATATTCCTGCATTTATGCACCAATATATTAACTACCATGGTCGCTAAAGAATCACAAAACACAGCAACATGGTGGCTTTAAATAATTCTAGCTGTCTAGGGTCTTTATGGAAGGCAGCAGTGGATTAGGTTATAAATATAAACTGGGTTTGGTTAAACCAAACCCAGTTTCACACACAAACCAAATTGGTTTGTGTGTGAAGCTATTGTAAGTGCTAACGTTTAAAAACTTTATTTTTTTATCTAAACAAGTTTCTTTATTATCTCAATAAATAAAAAGGGGTCAAGGTTGTGTTGTTATTTAATAATTATAAAATATATCTTTAATATTAATTGCAAATACTGTACATGTAATAATATTAACAACATCAATGGAAGTAAATATAAATAGGAATTATTAAATAAATGACATTAAGTAATATAAACATGAATTATTAAATAAATGACATTAAATAATATACATATGTGTTCGTTTATTTATGTAAAAAAAAAAAAAAAAAAATTATGAACAAATGTTTATAAATTAAACATTATATCTTATCTTATATACAGGGTGTTTCAGCAAAGCACTGACACCAATTTCCAGAAAAAAATGTTGTATTGATTTTTTAAGATTTTTTTGCATACAATTGTAATAATTCGACAACTAAGAAAGATAATATTTAGTTTACTGCATTCGAAAGAGTCGGGTTTGTTATCAATGTGATTTAATCTATTAAAAATGATCGTTTATTTACTGTGCTTCTAGCAAACTATTTTTTTTAGCTATATAATATATATATATATTTATAATATAATAATATTTAATATAATAATAATATTTATAATATAATATATAATATATTTTTAGCTATATAAATATATATATATATATATATATATATATATATATATATATATATATATATATATATATATATATATATATATATTTATATATATATATATATATATATATATATATATATATATATATTTATATATATATATATATATATATATATATATATATATATATATATATTTATATAGCTAAAAATATATTATATATTATATTATAAATATTATTATTATATTAAATATTATTATATTATAAATATATATATATATTATATAGCTAAAAAAAATAGTTTGCTACGTCATCAAGATGTTGGCTCGGCATTACGCTATGTCCTGCATCGTTTCGTCGCGTCCGACTCATCAGGGGCCCGTAATGCCGAGCCAACATCTTGATGACGTAAGTCTGATGTTGGAACAGTTCCTATGTGCCATTTTCGAGTGGCACATCCCTTGGTGTCTCTCACTATCACAGATTGTGTACCTTATTGCAGTGTGCAAAAACACGGTATTACATTGTTAATGTGTTTTGCCAGCCAAGCAAGAATGGCGGTGTGAGAGCACGCTCGTCTCTGAAAAGTCC
Organism: Gerris lacustris; assembly: GCA_951217055.1. Lineage (NCBI taxonomy): Eukaryota > Metazoa > Arthropoda > Insecta > Hemiptera > Gerridae > Gerris > Gerris lacustris. The sequence continues at coordinate 29,176,532 of OX578285.1, read as the reverse complement.
CGTATCTGATCTTCTTGATCTGGTATAGGTCCAGAGTTGGGTGGGCATCGTCGGGCCCCTGATGAGTCGGACGCGACGAAACGATGCAGGACATAGCGTAATGCCGAGCCAACATCTTGATGACGTAAGTCTGATGTTGGAACAGTTCCTATGTGCCATTTTCGAGTGGCACATCCCTTGGTGTCTCTCACTATCACAGATTGTGTATATATATAAGTACTATATACATATATAGCTAGAAAAAATAGTTTGCTAGAAGCACGTATATATACATATACTAGATGTATATATGTATACATATACTATTTACATGTACATATGTAGCTAGAAAAGATTTCTATTTTCATAAAAAAGTATTTATAGGTGTGAGTGACTTTGGTATGGTAATAAAAAGCGGTAGTTTTTTAGTTGTATATTTGAATTAATTTATGAACTCCACAACCGGACTGAAGTAGAGCGCGGCACAAATAGAGGTTCACTGACTCGTAAGACAGACTGGTCGAGATTTAAGGTTGTGTAGTATAAAGCGAGTCCGGTTGGAAAAAAGGTGGAGGCACAATAAGTTACGAAGTGAGTAGTTAAAATAACAAGTAGCTAGATAGCGTTTGGATCCAATACTGAACATCCTGCCCACCTTGAAATGATTATGAATAACATTTAAAAATATAAACAAAAAATAATGAATTTCAAAGTAAGTGTATGCTTAGTGATAAGTTGTAATAATAGTACATGCTGAATGAGAAATAAAAACAAATGTAATGAGAAAAAAAAAAAAATTGTTACATAATTAAATTTTAAAATGAACATAAATAAGCCACAGTACTAATAGTGATTTTGTTTAATTCTTATTCCTTATCAAGTAATTTAAATTTAAATTATAGATAAACCTTACAGTAGATTGCTTGTTGCTTCAGGACGATCCTGCTTCTTAGTGCGTACAAAACTGTATAGCAATATTTTGTAAAAATAATAATAACTACTTAAACGATATAAAATAAAAATGATATTGTACAAGTAAACACTATGTAATGTTATGCAAATAAAATGATTATTAATAAGATTGAATGAAATAATAAAGTTAAATTATAATACACAAGTTAGTAAGTGTAGGAAAGAATAAAGAAAGTACATAAATCTATTAATATGATGATACCTAATAAAATACAAGCATGTAATTTAAATCATAAATTTTGGTTAAACATATTAATGTATGCGTTGAAGCATTAAATTATAAAAGTAACGATAAATATAATGATTGAGGATTGAAATATATGATAATATTACGTACGACTATGAAATAATAGTGATTTGATGATATGTAATAATAACCCAGAAAGGTATGTTTGAATATAAAATACGTATAAAAGATAAGTTATTACCAAAACAAATAATTCTTAAAAATAATGGATAGAATCATTTACACATAAAAGACAAGAGAATTTTAAAGGCACAAAATAAAGAATGTCTAAGAAAAGGGATTTATCCCCCCAGAGCCGGAAATAGCCGTATGCATGGGGTCAGCCGTACACAGGCCTCGGGGTAAGGGGGGGGGGGTATATTTCCATGGAATATAATAAAAACTTTTTACTCTTGGTATTTTTTTCCTCCAAGCATTATTTTGGTCTGTATAGGAAGCATTTAAGTTTCAACATTTGAGTTATTAATTCCAGTTTTACGGCTAAAATAATGGATCTAACAATAAATTTTAAGAATAAAAAATTCTTAGTTTGAGCCATGAAATCGAAATCAATTCTTTAAATTATAAATTACAAGCAATTTTTGTTCTCATTTTCGTGCTTTACTGAGTAATTTTTTTTGTTTAATGAAATGGTTAATTATAAGGTATACATTTAATTGATGTAGATTTAGTGTCTCAAAATAATACATTTTTATTCTTGACTTCGCCACCCCCCCATTATTACTTTTTTTGACCCATTATTTTAGTTGTAAAACTGAGATGAAAACTCAAATTATTAAACTTCAGTGCTTTCTAGAGGTCAAAATAATGCTCGGTGCAAAATAATGCCAAAAAAACTTCTTGTTTTAAGCTATATAATCTAAATCTAATCTTTAAAAAATGTCTTCCTGTTCACATTTTTTTCTTATTGTAAGTACTGCTGCAGAGCATTTTAGTGCTCAAAGTGTCTTAGTATTTTTCTGCATTCACATTTCAATTTAACATAAAACCGCGTCTGTCTTATCTGCAGTAGCTCCGGAGATATTTGAGTGGTTCATGTTAGGTGGGACACCCTGCATATGCATCAAATGTATTTTTTTTTTTTTTTTTTTTTTTTTTTTTTTTTTTTATCATAAAATAATGTTATTGTTGCAATTTCTTACATTACATTATGTTTGTCCTAAAAAATTATAGGACAAAAATATTTAGTCACCTTGGAGGACGGCCAAAAAAAAAATCTTGCACACGGGCCTCAGCAAGCAGCAGGTTTAGTTACGTCTCTGTGTCCCCCTTAAACTGTTTAAAGACGAAAAAATAAAAAAAATAAAAGGGGTTTAAGTATTAAAAGATAAGAGAGGTTTCGTGGAATCGAAAGGAAGGGTAAAATAAGGGTAGGGTTTTGCTTATGGGTGAGGTGAGAGTAGGGTAGGATAGAAAGTGAGAAGGGATGACGGCATGATATGGTGGGTGACCTTCAGCTTCAGCAGCGGCAGAGCCAAGATGACGCAATGATTTCTCGAACAACGCTGCGTTGGCCGAACTTGGAGAGTTCAAAAACCCGGTTCACTGTTATTTAAACGTATTTAATTTCTTATTTATTCCATCTGAGGTTATTTTTGAGTAAATGATATTAACAATACATACGATAATAAACACAAGCGTTAAAATAATACTCTCACAATAATTACTTAAAATTAATTATATCAAGAAATATGAATTATGATAATCTATAGCAGCGGTTCTCAACCTGTGGTACGCTTACCCCTTAGGGGTACGCGAAAATGTGTAAGTGGTTCGCGGTGAATTAAAAAAAAGGTTTTTGTTTACTTTTCTGTCTAATAAATAAAAACTTTATAGTAAAATGTCAGTTAAAAATCTTGTTTGGAATTTGAATGACCTATTTACAGCTGTTTCTACGATGTAGCAATATTAGCAGTAGTGTAACAACACTTCATCTAATATAAATAGTATTTGTCAAAATAAGGGGTTGTTTTTAGAGGATACGCACACTTAATTATACAAAAAGGGGTATGTGGGTTGAGAAAGGTTGAGAACCGCTGATCTATAGAATTGTAAAAATTATAAAATTAATATTTATTAAATGTTTTATATAACTTTAATATGATTGTTAAAATTATAACAATCTTATTTAAATAATGCTTATTTGTATAAATGATGATTGATTTCTTGAGTCTGAATCACCAACTTGAACACACACATATATGGATAAAATATATATTACGTACCTTAGAGATGAAATATGTTTATATAATATGATACTGCTTGAATTGATTCTGCTTAAACTGGTACTGCTTGAATCTAAATAAATATTCTCTTCAACTTCACTAATAATTTAACTTGCTTGATAGAACTTTGGTTTATGTTAAAATGAACTGGTCTAATGACTAATGTTTGGTATGTATCCGGCCCAAAGGACCAAACATGTGGGTGACTTTGGTATGGTAATGAAACGCGGACTGTAGTTTTTAAGTTGTATACTTAAAATAATTTATAAACTCCACTACCGGACTGAAGTAGAGCGCGGTATAAATAAAGTATGTGAGGTTCACAGACTCGTAAGACAGACTGGTCGAGATTTAAGGTTGTGTTGTATTAAGCGATTCCGGTAGGAAAAAGAAGGGGGCACAATAAGTTACGAAGTGAATAGTTAAAATAAGAATTCACTAGATAGCCTTTGGATGCAATACCGAACAATAGCTAAAATAATTTTGTTGTATAAACTAAAATACGTTATAATAATAATATCCCCTATAAATATGTATACAATATTAACTTTTCGCAATAAGTGAAAATACGTTATGAAAGTTAACATTTAATCGTTGTTTGATTAATCGTATAATGCAAGTATTGCTTTTAATCTAGAATAACCGTAATGGTTAGTGGTGGTACCCTTTTTTATTTCTTATGTATTTGTATAAGTGGATCCTCTTAAGGGTAAAATTCTAATAAAAACAGTTACTTAAGGTGGCGACGTTTCGACCTGTCCGGTCATTATCAAGCCTGAAAACGATATTTTAATTAAGCATTATGGAATAATACATATTAATATTGCACTGGTAATCATCAGAGAAAAATACGCTATATAATTTGACATTTTGGAAAAATTATACCTTTACAATACTGGAGATAACTCCTAGAGTTATATCTATATGAGTCACACTGTCATATCTACATGTGTCACACGGGAAACTCACACTAAGATACGCTACATGTGAATCATCTAAAGATATGTGACCCAGCTATCTCCAGTATCTTGACCCTAGGCCTTATAAAAGGACCTACCCAGCAACAAGGGAACACTTGAGTAGCCAGACTTCGACGTAATATAGTAATAAGATCCTCATTGTAATTCTTTTGTATTTAGTCTTTGAAAATATACTTTAAGTCTTATTGAGTTCGACTACTTATTTAACTCTAGGGTTAAGTCATATTTAAAAACATAGGTTAGAACTTATTGTTTTCTTGTCTACATTGTCTTTTATAAAAAGTCATCTTTTACCCGTCATCTCTATTCTAGAAAAACACCAGAAAAAACAGGAACTATTAAAAAGACATTCATCTATGTTATACTAATTCATCCATATCATTTAGTGATAGAACCTATTGTATAATTTGACAGTTAGAAAAAGTTTACCTTCTCGAAAAACGGTGTAATCATATAAAAATATTTGTAATGGTAACTTTTAACACATATTAGAAGCATGCACAACTTCAGCATCCCAGATAATAACAATTTAATAATTATAACAGAGCAAAAATAACATTAATAACATGAAAAAAACTAATTTTTAAAAAACATGGTAACGTTTTGATCACATAGAGTTCTCTTATCTGTTATCATATCAGTTTGATACTAATCATTTACTTTAATGTATTAAGTTAGTAAATTTATTGTAAGTATAAATTCTTAAAAACTAAGTTAACAATGTTTATACAATTCATATTATTTTTCATAATAAAAGACTAAAAATTAATTAACTATGGTAAAGTTGGCGGTAAATTTGAATTTGAACTGGACTGGAAGATTCCACTGTAAAATTTGTTAAGAGATCTGGAATCGGTTTTGATGTTTACTGTGCTTTCTATTTTAATAGCAATATTCAGTGCTTCCAGCATCTTCCTTCTGTTGGTTTTATTTTCTCTGGCTATAATTTTAGTTTCCCCGAAATTAAACGAGTGTTTTGTAGCTAATGCATGACCCGCTAAAGCTGTATTGGAGTTTCCTTTCCGTTGGTCATATTTATGCTGGTCCATCCTATTTTTGATCATTTGGCTACTTTCCCCTATATAACTTTTACTGCAATCGTTGCATGGAATTTCGTAAATAGCACCCACAGCGTTTTCGAACGGGATTTTATCTTTCAGATTATGGTAAAGTTTGTTGGTTTTGTTAAGCGGCTAAAAGCCGAATTTAATATCTGGACAATCCATTTTCAGCATTAGTTTTGGTAACTGATCTGATAATCCTTTGATGTATGGCAAGCTGGTGTATTTGGTAATTCTCGTTGGTATAGTATTGCGGGGTTCTGTATTATGGCTGTTTATGTTATTTGGTTTACTGTGTTTGTACCACATTTCTTTAGTCTTACTTACCGGATAAAAATTATCTTTGAGTTTTTTAAAAATGATCGGTTTCAAATAATTAAAATGTTTCTTATCAGTGAGGGACAAAGCTTTCTTAATTAGGTTATTGGCGCTGTTATATTTATGATGGGGTGGGTGGTTTGATCTGAAGTTTAAGAAACGGTTACTTTTCATCTCTTTTTCGTACCATTTAGTGGTGATACTACCATCATTTTCTATACATATAGTTATGTCTAAATCGCTTAACCAGTTTTCCTTTTCTCTTTCTACAGTAAACTTTAGTCTGTGGTGTAAGGCGTTGAGTTCCTTTAACATCAAATCAATCTTTTGCTCTTTAATTATTATAAAAAGGTCGTCTATATATTTAACAACGATTTTGGGTTTAAGGTTGTTTTTTAATATGGAATCAAGAACATAATTCATGACAATACCACTGACGTTAATGGACATAGCGCCGCCCATGGGTATCCCGTGTTTTTGGGCATAGAAGTCATTGTTATATTTGAAAGTTCCATTATTTAAAATCAGTTTTAAACAGTCTATAAACAGGTTTTTATCTTTGATAGGGGAGAACTGTAAAATTTCTTCCCATCTCGTTCTAATTATTTTATAAAATAATTCCAAAGGGACATTTGTGAATAATGAAACTACTTCAATGGAAAACATAGTTTCTTCATTTGATATTTTTAAATCTTTTAATTGAAGTGCATTAGTGACATCGTACTGATTGTTTCTGTTCAGGTGATCTAAGCAGGGGTTGATGAATTTTGCAAGTTTTTCTAATGGGGAGTTAATTTGGCTTATGATGGGTCTTAAAGGAATGTCTTGTTTATGTGTTTTAGGTAAGCCGTAGATCCTAGGGCAAAAAGTATTATTATTGTTTAAAGCAGCTCTTTTCTGTTTATATATGTAATATGTATTTATTGTTAAAAAGTTTATCTATTATAAGTTTATATTCTTTTTTAATCATCTCAGTTGGGTCGGATCTTAAACGTCTGTATGTAAGTTTGTCATTTAGCAGTTCATTCATCTTATTATTGTAATCTCATCTGTCCATAATGACAGTTGTATTGGTTTTGTCTGATTTTGTTTTAACAATATGAGGATGATCAGAAAGGAAACGTTTTGTGAGGGCTATGTCTAACATAATTTGTTTTTCAAGGCTGCCATTTGGAAACTTAGTAGGTTGTTTATTTTGAAAATTAATGATTTTATTTATTATACGGCTCCTCAGGGCACATATATGATTATCTGAAGTATTCAGGTTATTTAGCATCAGTTCAATATCAACTATAAATTCATTTAAAAAAGTATTATTTTGATTGCTAGTAAGACTAAAATTAGGGCCTAGACTCAAAACATTCAGAACACCAGTGGGGATTTCTACATTACTAATATTCTGGGTCCAACCTTTTTTATGTAAAATTAAATATTCATTAATATTCGGATTAAAACTAATAGGTTTGGGATTCTCATGTTTCCTGGATTTAATTTTATCTGTATGCTTATTTTCAATTAATTGCATGAATTTATGTTTAAATTCTGTTATTGATGATTCTAATGGATCTAATTTTGAATAGTTCATTTGTACGAGCTCGGTCCAGAGTTTATTATATTGTTGTTGATATCGGTTGATATCCCAATGAGCCTGTTTTAATTCTAACCGGAGTAATTTGTTAAGCAGATTACTGAATAGGTTGTGGTTATGTCTTTTTATAAACTCTTCCTGAAAAATATTTTTAATGTGTTTAATACTCTGGTACAAATGTTGTGGGAAGCAGTTATTGTTAATGTGATAGTAAAGGTAATTCTTTTTAGCCGTGTTTTTACATACATGAATTGTGATACGTTTGATTTTCCAAAGAATTGAGCTATTAATATTAGGTTCTAGCAGAAGTTTAATTGTGTTGTCAAAATTATGTAGTAATCTATCCTTCGTGCAATTTGTGTTAGAATAACCGAAATAAATATTCTACTTATCTTTACTAAACAAGTCACTGGTCAAATAAACAACATAACTAAACCTAATTATTATAATAACAACAAATAAAAAATAGAACAAAGAAAATAATGAAATTATAATTGATAATATTTTTTGTCTGAAAAAAAGGTTTACTAGTCTCTATGAATGCCAGTATCTAAGAGTTAAGAGTCCTAAAAATGGAAATTTTTACCGGTGCGGGGGGGACCTAAAAAAACCGAAATATCAGTGGAACCCAACTATAAGGTTCTCTGTTGCAGTCTCTCTGTTTTGCTCCGACTACAAGACCTGGCCATTGATCCGTGAGCGGAGTTCTTGTTGCTGTGAAATAGAAAATGATTTCTCTATTATACTTGTGCCCAAGAACTGGAATGATAAGACAAGATTAATCATACAAGCCATTCCTCAATCGTATTTTCGCACTGTATAATTATATCGATGAGGCAAACACACAACTCCATACTTATAATAACTGTTTTAACTGGTAACTACAATAAAACTAATAATACTATATAACTAATGTTATTTACACAATGTCTCATTATAAACCGAATGGCCGCACCTTTCCGTTGAACTGGAGACCGGGGAAGGAGGGAGGGGTATTCGTAAAGACTATATGTTTTTACATTTTATTTTTTATATAATAAATTTACATATTTATAAACATTTTAAAGGCAATATAAAAAAAGAAGAAGGATTTACATTTAATACAAATACAGTTTTAAGGCACCTAGGCTCGATAAAGGAATGCAACTCAGCATTTTCTACTCTAGTTTAACAATTTGTCTATAAAACGATAACAAATATGTATAACTCTAAATCTCTAATCTACCTCTAACCTGACAACCAACATGTTCAATCTTCAGATAACTGTTTAGAACTACCTAAACAATTATCTGACGATTAAATGCCACACCCGATTTCGGGTCCTATTATATTTTTTTAAATAATATATTTTATCGGCAGCAGGTTGATTTATCAAAGGTAAATTTACATGAAGAGGAGGTAAATAAACAGATATCTACATCTAAGGCCTCTTTCACACGAGTTACTTGGGCGCCACGCCACTTGCTGTCAGGCCTTTATCGTTTAATTTCACTTGCTTTTAATACCCGATATCTTTCGCCCTCACCTAAACCACCGGTATCCACACAGTCTGCATCCGGCTGGAAACAGTGAGTTCTTGCCACGATATCGGTACAAGTCGAAGTAAACACAAGTTGCGGGTCCGGTCTATATTAAGCAATAATAGGGAATAGCGGTGCCTTTTATTTGCGTTTTGCTCAAGTCGCTAATGATCAAAACAAGTTTATTTGTCAATGAGTGAATAACGATAAATTTGTAAAGAGTGTAAAAGAGGCGACTTTTGGAAACGTGTGAAAGAAGTCGTTTGATTGTTGGACCCTGGCGCGCAAGTGACTCGTAGTATAGTGAAAAGTGAATTCCTTTTGAAAGCCGTGGCACCATTAATGCTTCGGTAGCTCCGTTTAACGTGGCGTGGCGTGGAAAGGTGTCGACCGTGTGATAGGGGCCACGAATAACCTGAGATTATAATCTGTGATTAAAATTTTTCAGTTTTTAGGACCCGAGGGGCCTTAAAAACATTTACGATCGTAAATGATATGTTTTTTCTTATCGTAAACATTTTTAACAAGGGAATGGAAAAATACAATAACATCGTCTGCAATGCTATTGATAAATTTACCTGATATTATTATATCTGTTTACCAAGCGCATTATAAATAAAGGTTACTTGTGTACAAGTCGGACTTGTGAGGCTTACTCATTATCAACACAACTGCTAACAACCCACTTGAACAAGTTTTCTATTTACAATCATTAACCGCCATCATTTCATTACATCAATATATTATATGTATCTGTTGATCGTCTCGTAGAATTTTATGTAAACAAAGTTTTAAAACTTGTAGAGTAGTGATTCTGCGTCGCGTCGCCTTAAGAACGCATTGTCTTTACAATTATTAAAAGACAAATGATAAAATTTTCAAATGTCTCGTATCAATAAAACAGTCATATGCTAAATTATAATTTTTAAGTAGTAAAAAAAAATCAAATTCGATAAAATAAACAAATAATAATAGCAAGTATAAAGTAACTTAGTTCTTTTTTAATTTTAATATATTTATAATTTAACCCAATTTTCAGTTTAGCCTCATTTTGCTTCCAAGCTTACCGAAAAATTTGCTTCCGAGCTAACCGAAAGTAACGGAAGCTATGTGCTCGTTCCAAAGAATGGCAATTTTTTGTGTTTGAATTAAAAAATTACAAGTTATAAATCCGTTTTAGGTATTAGGGAACATTTTTTGTCCCTTGTCTGTCAGTCGGTCGTCTGTTGATCTGTCGGTCTTTCTGTCGTTAAATGTTTGTGAACTAACATATCTTAAAAACTAGTCGTACGATTTTAACGAAACAAATCTATTTAAAAAAAAAAAAAAAAAAAAATAGATGGTATGTCATAAATAGCCCATTGTTGGTCCCGCATAAAATTTAATCATTTGCGCCCATTTGCTTCTCTTTCACATACGCACAAACGAACATTTATTTACACTTAAAAACTTATCTGATTTTTAAGAAATGTTGAAGGTTTGTCGAAAGTAGCCCGCAAATAGCTCTTGATTAATTTCAACCGCCTGCATCCTTTAAATATCACTAAATCGATACTTTTATTCGTGTTAAATAACAAACAGTTTTGATAGATTTAAAATTGAAATGGAGGGGGGAGGGGGGGGGGAATTAAATAAATTCGACAATAATGGTTGTAAGAGCATAACATCGATAAAGTAAGTGATAGGATGCTAGTAAGCTATATGAACCATTCACCTATACCTGTGGTTCATTACTTCTTTCTTTCCTACCACATTGACGACGACATGCTCTCTTGACAAGCCATCTGCGTGGCAATGAAACTTGCCTGGTCGGGTGATTACTGAAAAATCAAACTAACCATCTCGCGATCTAGCCTTCCGGTTCCTTAAACGATGTTATCCACTAAAGTGGTCTGTGGTCTGTTCTAACTGTAAATTTTGATCCTAGTAAATAATGTCTAAAATGTTTTAAACTGTTAACTACCGCTTATAATTATTTGTTTTCGCACAGTATCTCCTCTCACTCTTGGATAATGTACGGCTACTAAACGCAAGTACTGTTTCCTGACCATCCTGGATCTGCGAAACCACTATTCCTATCCCGACATCGTTTGCGTCTGTTTCAATAATATTAGTTTTTTTTAATTGCTCAAAATTGCTTATCATGGTGTCATCAAATATAACTTTACCCTTCTCTTTTTTTACTGCCCGGTAAAGAGGCTTCGCAATCTCCGAAAAAGTCTTGACAATACGACGGTAGTATGAAGAAAATCACAAAAGCAACTCGGCCTTTACTCCCACCGTTGAAATTTCGTGATCTGAAAATAAAATTGTTTTATTTCGATGATTTAAGTTTTAATTGTACTTCTTAATTTTCTCAAAAACTGCCCGCAACCTCACTAGATGTTCCTGAATAGTCTAACTCCAAATTATAACATCGGCAAGAAAACCACCTGACATTGCAGGCCCACCATATTCATTAATCTTTATTACGTGCTCGTCAGAAAGGGAACTAAAATCCGTACTACCTGCGACCTGCATATGACATATTCACGTCTATATTACCTCCTTCCGTTCTGATCTATTCTGGACGCGATACCCACTTTGGTACCTTTGTTTACAGTTTCCTTTTTTCAGACGATAAAGTAAAAAATTGTAAAAGAATTCTATTTACAAGTCCACACTGTGACTGCTAATACTCTTATTTTTGAGCTAACTTCAGTGCAACTTTCAACGAGGAGCTTTTGACACTCCAAAAACTCACCGTTGTAGTCCAGTGACCAAAAAACTGTAGTTTCATGGTTCCCAGGTATTTTAATTGTGACCTTTAAGTAGACAGAGCAACTGTCAGGGTAACATTAATTAATTTCTTGGTAACCAAATTTAATGTTATGATTCAAACGAAGTTATAATCCGTAAATGATATTATAGCTTTAAATTTACCAAAAAAAATTGATGCTTAATATGCACGGCTCTAAAATATAGGCAACAGCCAGCCTAACAATGTACTCTTGATCTCCAATACCTAGGGAAACTTTGATACTCCCCCTTATGATATTATCAACTTCCCATTGGCAGACCGAGTTAACTTGCGCATTTTGTTTGGCCACCTTCTCTCCAAAATTGTCATAAAACTTGTTTTCCCAAAAGTAAAACGTTTTCTCCATTGTCTTATCAGTGCTTCCGACCCCATACCGTTAATGTGGACATCAATAAGCTTCGATTTAAAATTAGAAACCTTCTCTCCACTATAAGGAATATTCAATGTCTCGGTTAGAATATAGGGCCCTCTACCATCGACCATCGCTTGTTTAAAGGATGTGTGGATGGGCACTGATTTCTTCGATGTCCTAAAGCACCACAGCCCCAAATAGTCAGTTCATTACTAATTCTGGCAACAGGTTGGTATACCTAAGTCCTCCACAAATACTCCTTTGTTCTACTACCGACTTATTTAATTAATCAATTTGATCATTTTGCCGTCTCAGACTCTTGAATCCCTTGATAACTAGGACTCCCCTCTAAGTTCCCATACTACCTCTAAGCTAACAGATGGGTTCCTAGATGCCTCAATGTCTGCGATAGCCTGCAGCTGCAAAGAATAGGATCAGGCTCTGTTATTGTAAAGGATTTTGCCAGGTGAACACTTAGTGTAAGACTGTCAGACCTAATGCCCGTCAGAAACTGATCTAGGATTAGTAAATCTAGCATATTAGTGCCTACTTACTGACGCCTCCATTGCTAGTATTCAAAGCTCTATTGTTAAAAGATTCATCCAAATTTTTCTGCCTCTGCACCTTTAATGTTATTTCCGGTGGGATAATTTTTCCCCTAAGGGCTGTCAATGCTAAAAATGCAGTCTTGATTTTTTTTTATCACTCGACCCTCGACTTCGGTGGGAATTATTTTTCTATCTTTTTGACACGTCTACTTTGTGCGATGTAGTTTAAAATATTATATAAAAAGTTCTTACACAAAACCGCTATCACCAATTGTAACCTAGCCGCCTTCTACTCTGTACTTATACTTCAATATAAATCTTAGAAAAAGCATTTACAAGAACAGAATGTATTCTAATCAAACCTCTACTACAATTTGTTAATATTATCAAAGCAAAACAAACCCAATGACAAGCGACTAACAAAGCGGGTTAACAAATCGCGCATTAACCTTAATGGTAGCGAAACAGGTTTAGTGATCCTCATAACGAGCAAGTATCGACGGTAAGTATCTCTTCATACACACACATTTATTATCAGTGAATTATTTGAAATCCGCGATCAAATTTATTTATTTTTATTCTTTTCGATAGCCACCACTATAAAAATTAATCATAACCAACATCTTGTATCGCTTAAGTGCTGGTACTCCAATAGTTTCGATTACAATAGTATTTTCTCTTAGGCGTCGCCTCGGATTGCCAGGAATATGAGGAGAAGATAGGTTCTTGACAAAAGAATTAGGATGGTAGATGAGCTTGGTGTGGTAGGACTTGTAACAAGAGGATGTTAGGTTATGGACGTTGAGAACATTTAGGTCGTTATGAATTATACAGTTGGCCACGTAGGAGGGAGCTTTACACATTTAATGCAGGATTAAGGATTGAATCTTATAAGAATTTAAAAGGTTTGTTTCCATAAGTCTAAGTAAAGTCTTGTATCGTCTTTTGATGCGCGTTCAATTTAGTCTTTTATGTTTAAGTTCCAGATGAGTCTGCGGTCTAAGTGAAGTCCTAAGTACCGCACATGATTTGAAATCACGAAGTTGGTGATTATATAAATAGACTGGTGGACAAGTAGCTCTTCGCAGAGTAAATGTGACAAGTACTGTACACTTTTTTGTCTCTATTGAATTTAACACTCCATTTTTAGACCTGTTCTCAATAGATTGAAGGTGGTTCTTGAAGGAAATCGGAGGCATGTTTAGGATCTGGTTTTACAGAAAGGACTGCTTTGGCATCGGCAAAGGAGAATATGGATGCAGAAGGATGTTCTAGAATGTCAGCTGCATAAATAGAGTATAATAAAGGACCCAGAATTCTGCTTTGAGGGACTCCTGCTAGGATAGAAATGGAATCGGAATTAAACCCTGTCGAACTTCATAATTCCTGTCACTAAGATAGAAGCACAGGATGAGGTAATAGGTTGGGGGTAGGATTTCCTTGAATTTCCACAGAGGTCCCTGGTGCCAAACTCGATCGAAAGCCTGACTTTCATCAAGAAATGCTGCTGAGACATACTGCTATTTCTAAAGTGTGGACGAGATGCCGTCTACAAGTCTGCAACATGTTGTATAGTGAAGTGTTCTGTCTAAATACAAATTGATGGTTAGGAATATTGTTTTATTCAAAACATAGGAAAAATCTGCGAAGGATAAGTTTTTCTAGGATTTTACTAAAAACTGGTAAAATACTAATAGGTCTACAGGAGAAAGGTAAATGGTGAGGTTTAGATGATTTTCGAATCATTATTATTAAGGAGTTAAAACATAGATATGTTTTTGGACTTGGGGACAAAATTAATTTCCTTCACGCAAAACACGACATGAAATATATATGACGCTCTTTAGTATAGTGCCAGGTAGTTAACATATAATAATTTGCACAATATTAGATGGATGGAAAGCAGGAGGGGGAGATAAAAAATATCTCGATGTAGAATGAAAACAGAAGATAGGTACTTGGCAAAAAAGTCAGATTTATCTAGACCTAGGGTGGCAAGTAGTAATTTCATATGGTTTGGTATAGGTTTGTCTGTTTGTTTTTCATTTCAAATATTGTTAGAGTTGTATCGCGGACAGTCTATTGAATGAAAGTGGTGAACGATTCAACAGCTTCGTCAATCTGCCTCGAATTTTTCAGTTAAGTCTTCCAGTCAATTTTGTTGCCTAATAAAAATTGAAACTTGTCGCTGAAAATTAAAACTAGTCTGCTGTTCAAACTAGTCACAACTCACATCCAATATATGTTTAAAAGAAAAAAAACTAAATTTAAATAAATAAGACGGTCTACCATATAAAATAAAATATTACCATAAAAAAGAAAAAACAAGAGGAAATAATTAATCTGATTATTGAATTAAAACCCTTAAACGTCCCAACAAAAAAAGGATAAATATTTGAATATTTTGAATATTAAAAAAAGAAATGGAAAATATTGCAGGAAAGAAAATAATACATTAGAAAACGGACAATGTAAAATCAGAATATTGTAATAATGAATTCAAAAAATATAATATGAAGGAAGTAGGTATTGTTTAATGATTGTCTACGGCATACGAACCTTGACATGAGGGGATGGCTGAAAGGAAAAATAGGAAAATAGTTGAACAATCTAGGTGCCTAATTAAAGTAAACTTCCAAAATTTTTGGGTAGAAGCACCCAAAGTTGGGTACAGTAAATCACCAATGCAGTAGAACACTAAACAACCATCACCAATGCAACATCAGTTACAAAAAGGGTTGGTCCTTAGATAAGACATCTACTTGTTTTTGGTTCTAAAGCTTGCATCTTGATTAAATAAAGAGGTATATTTGAAGTAAAATTGGATGAAAGAATATTTGTAGGATATTCAGAACAAAAGCGTACAGAATTTGGATGTCAAAATTAAAAGATGCAAATAAAAGGGATGTTAAAATATTACCCAAAATGTATAAAGATGAAGGAATTTTTTCATGGAATGACATAATAGATATTTTATAACAAATACTCTTGTAAAGACGAGCTTGTGTTAAATTCTTTTGGTTTGATGACGGTGTAAGAAGAAACAGTTGAGATATCTGGCTTGCAAACAGGAAAGTAAGAAAATGTTGAGATATCTGGCTTGCAAACAGGAAAGAAAAATTTTTATCAAAAGATCTATTTTAAGTCAAACATTAAATATAACAACGATGTCAAAGTCGATGACACACTTAAATTCATTATTCAGTGTGCCCCAAGATAGAGTACTCAAGAGGAAAATATTTCTTTTTAAGAAGTACATAATTCTTTTAAAAATTCATGCTAGTTTTCCCGCTAAAAATTATTTATAACTTCAAAAAATTATCAAGAGTAAACGACTCTCATTTTTGATCGAAAAATATTATTTATTAAAGTTTATTGGTTCAAAATTTTCAAACAAGAAAAAATATAAACTTTAATTTAATTTTCTGAAATGTTAAATTTCAGTTTATTTTTTTGAAAAACATGCAATATGCAAATAACAAAAAATAGTCCACTCAGGATTTTAATGATAAACAAGTATGATGGTTGTTATGACTACAAATAGTTGTTATTGTTTCGTGTTGCGGTTTAGATGAAGAGGTATCTTACGCTCGAGTCAAAAGACAATTTGAAGAAAGCTGACACAACCAATTAGTGACTAAAACTACTATAAAGTTATTAACATTGAAGTTTACTACAACTGGGAGTGTCTTAAATAAAAAACAAGAAAATATTCTATGTACAGTCTGAGCGTAGTTCAGTCTGAACTACGCCTTTATAAAGAGAAAGGGTTTTCCAGGTGGGCAATGTTGTAAATCAAAATTACAGAGAATTTTAAAGTTAAATGGGATTCATCCCTTTAAAACCAAAGTTCAACCACACACAGAAAGAACAGCTTTTTACAAACAAAACATTTTACCACAACATAATTATTTCCGACGAGACTACCTTCACTACAAACGAAACAGGTATTGGAAAATCATTATTTTAGAATAAAATTTAGACGTCATTATAAAAAAAAGTTAATTTTGGTGTTGTGACACTTATTTTAGAATAATCGGGCCATACTTCAAGGAGAGAAGTTTAAATTAAGTCACGGCATATCTTAAAGTAATAGATTTTTCACTCAATTAATTAATTTAATTATTATTTTATTAAATTATTTATTAATTTTATTAAATCCTAGAAACTTGAAATTTTGTAGATAGGTAGAGTTCAGTGTACATATAATGAAAAAATTAAAAAATCTGGTTTTTTGCCCCTCTCAAGGCTATTAGAAAACCCGGCTATGCAAAATTAATAAAAAAATGTAACTTTCTATTATAGAAGTTTGAAACTAAAGTGATATTTTACTCTCATTAATACAATTTTATATTTGAATTAGTACGATTTATCTTTATTGAGTATTGAGCTCAAAGACTGTATACATTCATTTCCCGCTCTTCCGCACACATACACCAGATAATTGTATAGTTCAATATGAACACCCACAACTTCTTCCCCCTTCTTCTAAACAATAATAATTATTTCCTATTACTATTTATTTCTTATTATGTCCTTCCCTTATATTTTCCAATATTATTATGTATTTTATAATTTGTACCTATTATGTGTTCAAAAATAACAAGAGGCTAAAAAACGACAAATTATTTACAAAATGAAGTGAAATCCCAACAAAAACACATGTGTAAAAAATAAGCTATGACTTGGCAACTACGCAGCACGAGGATACTAAGTTGTAAACGACACTGCATACTTTTTTCTTTATTTTTTTTTTTAAAAAAATGATCTTAATATAAACCATAGGGGAGATATAAATTAAAAAACTACAAACTGTTTAACCTATTTTTGCTGCGTAATTGCCAGGTCAGAAAATGTTTTAAAATTTAAACGTGTTGAGTGATTTGGGAAAGAAAATGTTTGCGTTTGTAAGGGACAGAGAATAGAGAAGGGTCAGACAAACATCTCTTACTTATATTGGATAAATTAGTCCAAGTTGAACTTACTTGGACAGGGGGAGACTTGGGTAAACCTATCATCTCACAACTTTTTACGCGAGACTAAGTTAATCTTTTTACACGTGTTTTTGTTGGGGGTCCACTTAGCTTTGAACCTCAAATACTACGATTTTAAATACGCTTTTATGTTCAATTAAAACAAATAATTTGTATACTTCTATACATACATTTTTGTTGCTAGAGTACTTTAATTTACGACGCAGCCTCAATTTGTTTCTCTGACATTATTACAGCATGCCTGATTCTTTTTAACTTTACCGGTGTCAGCGACAGGAAAACAAAGTTTTTTCAAAACTGAAATGAATCAAAACAAATTTAAGAAGCAGCATGTCACAATTCACAGCTCTTCGGCCACTACATCAATTGAAGAAAGTAGCTTGTCTGTAGCAACTTGATCTGGAGAAAGTGATTGACCGATTCACAAACGAAAAAGCAAGAAAACAACTTTTTTTTATCTACTTGCGGCAGCAAAATGAGGCATTATTAAACTGATTTCGGGCAGGGAAATGTAATTTTACTGTCTAGGCAGTAAAATGAGGAAAACTTTTACTACCAAGGCAGCAAATACAATGTTTCTACCTGGGCAGCAACATTTTTACTGTTATAATGCTGGCAATAACAATTTGTTTATCATCTTTATCCTCTAGCTATGGGTTTTTTTAAACTTTGACTACCCAATCCTTTTGTTTCTCTCTTATAATATTATATATTATCATAGTTTAATAAGTAAATTTTAAATAAAAATCATTTTAGTTTGAAATAATTTGTTTAAATTTGTTAATTCTGTTTAATAAATTCCAAGAATAGTCTATGTCTTCAACAAAACCAGCGGAGTAACTGGCAACACTGCAATTTAATATGATGTTCACGAAATGTCTTGAATTTCAATTAAATTGTTATAAAGTAGGGCTATTAAATAAAAATAACAAGATTGAACAGAAGACAAATTTGGCCAGGACTCTGGCAAGAAACAAGTGAGTGAACCCATTTACTTGATCCATGACGCTAAATATGTAGCTAGCCACTGCAGGTAAATAAATAATCATTTATTGCAATTATAAAAATTAAAATACAAAACGTTTAAACATTTTATTGCAGTACTCTTGCAAATCGGCGATATCCCGTCGCACCAGTTAAGGTATTTTGAGTTAACCTTTTGTAAGGTTCACTCTCTAAGGCTGCGGCCACACCGAAGCTACCTCGCTTGGAGCGTAGTGGCTTGGTGAGTCGCCAGACGTGTAATCCATGTGAACCAACCTTCTAGAACATACGAGACCGGCCACACCGCGCGCTTGGTTACTAGGCGAGTCACCTAGCGAGTCGCTAGACGAACCGAACAGTCCATTTTGTTCTACATGGCGACTCACCAAGCCGCTAGGCTCCAAGCGAGGTAGCTCCGGTGTGGCCGTAGCCTAATAGAACTAAAATAAACAACTTTTATAGAGGAAAGGTAAGTCTAGGAAACCAGGAGCACACGATCATCATATGAAACGATGATGACGTTGTAGCTCTTGGTAGTTGTAGTTATAATTATAATTATAGTCGCGTGAGGTACCATATGCTCCTTCAAGAGTATGGTACCCACAATGGAGGGTTTTTCACCGGCAGGGATTTTAGTGGGGTAGGGGCTACCAGCGTCTGTCTCGGTGTCGGCTGAGCAGTCGGGAAGTAGCTCAATCCCCACACTCAGGGATCCCGGGATCCTGCGATAGGTCTCGTTATCGAGAGTAGGATAGCGAGGCTCCAGGGTGGGGCATAAAACGTTTGCCCTGCAGGAGCCGTTGTCTTTTCCCGCCAGTCAAAAAAAAAAAAAAAAAAAAAAAAAAAAAAAAAAAAAAAAAAAAAAAAAAAAACTTTTTTACAACCTCGAGCTTATTATTTCATATAAATTATACTTTTCATGGAAGTTTTTTGTAGAGCCATAACTCCGAGTATAGTCTGCTCATTCTACACCATTCTATCGTATCCTCAGCTCCTGGACACTTCTCCACAAGATTTCCTCATTTCCTCGCCCTACCGTACCCAACGTCTTTCTCTTTTTTCCACATAATTTCTAGTATATCGATTAATAGTTTTATTTGTCTGTCGAATGTATTTTTTCCTCTTATACAGTTATTAAATTTCTTGTCTTTCCTCGATATCCTTAACACGTATCTTTCCATCTTCCCTTGGGCAGTTCTCATCTGTCTGACTAAAATTTGCTTTAACGTCCAAGCTTCTGATCCGTATATCATGACAGGTCATATACGTACAAGTGGTCCACAGCCTCTTTTTTAATTCTATGCTTATAGCCGATCTAAATATGTTTCTATTCCAAAACTCCAGATAAACTTTTCTACTGTACAACTGCATATAAAATACTATTCGTTAATTATTTTGTGTCATTTGTTTTGTTAAAATAATTAGAATTATTTTTTACTGTTTAGTTTAAGATTGTCTATAAGCATAAAAAAGGATGGTTATATGCAAATTTACTGTGATAAATAAATAAATAATTTTTTTTTTTTTTTTTAAAAAAACGACAGATCGATTATGTTTCCATATCCATACAAATATATTTTTCTTTTTGGTTCGAATATCGATAATAAACATTAAATAAATAAGTGTTATCAATGATTAGCCTAGATGCAAAACTATTTTTATGTCGAACAAGTAACGTTACACATAGAACAGGACAAAGTTATTCCAGCAATTATTATCGTATATAAATAGTAAAATTTATTGTCAAGCTAAATGAAGAGTTGCTGATAACAAGTAAATTAAAAATAACTGATTTTACTTGCTTTTCCTAACTGGCTAAGTCAACTCATGAAATTATAGAGTGACAGTACCTCGGTCTTAACAGTAATCCATAATTTTAATAAATGTAAAAACCAATATTTTATTTAAATTAAATTACAAATTTAATATGAAAGCGACACATTATAAAAATATATGACAAAATATGAATAGAGGTACTCTTTTAGTTTAGTACCCCTCTAAAAAGGGGTAACATATTAAAATTGGAGACACCAAGCAAAACTTCAGTCGAGTACCCACCGTAAGAATTGACACAAAGGGATAGTTAGTCCAAAATACTTTGGGACAAAGGAATATCTCACTTCCGTATACAAAGGTGATAATATCCCTTAGTCTAATATGTAGACTATTAAGATGAATTGATAATATCATTTTTACATACGTAAATGTGATTTTCCATTGACCTTGTGTGTGTGTGTGTAAATATGAATGTGCCTTTGTAAATGTGATGGTCTATTAGGTAAATTATGTGATGTTACTTTAGCCTAAAAATTCCTTTGTTTTATAGATAATTAAAAAAAGGTATATACTTACTTATGTATACTGGAGAGTTTATATTGCTTTGTCAAATTTTAATACCAACCTAGGACATGTAAAATTTGCAATGAAGGGGGGGGGGGTCAAACTAAAATAGTGCTTGAATTGTAAACAAAATAAGAGTATGAAATGAAATGTTACGTCGTATAAAATTCTTCCAAATTAGATGCCTGAAATATATAGATTTGTTTAAAATTTTTATTGAAATACTTGACGAGTTTGCTTAGAGCTGGCATTAGTTTAAGTTACATCATGGTCCAAAATTTGTCTAAACATATTTCTGCTGATGGCTTTCAAATTCGTTCTATTTTATTTAGAATAACAGATCAAGGCACTAGATTCCATATTTTTTTTATCGATTACTTTTTTCGTAAATTCATATTTTTATAAATGGTTTTGTATTAGTACAGTTATTTAAAAAATAATACAGGGTTCTCTTATATACGTTTTAAAGGTATAATAATTTCAGGTCTACATAGAAACTACGTCTTATACTTTTATTTATTTATTTATATTTTTCTTGGGAGAAGATGATTTTCATCTTATGAAAATCCCAGGTTACTTATTGTGGCTCAGGTAGTTCGTGAAAATCGTCGTTTTATAATATAATAGGTGAAAATATTAAAATAGTTACAATTATAATTACAATTGATTAAATAGATGAATATATAAACCAAGTTTATTAGCTCATTTTTAAATGGATTATGACAAGTAATGCAGCTCTACTTAGACGATCGCAGTTTTACTTAGAACCCTTGTTCAATCCTAAACCAATAGCTTTTGACAAGTTAGAGGGGTCGGCCCATCTCCACGCTATATTTGACCTCTGTATATCTGATGTGTACGTGTTCTACTATCACTACTTATTATTTGACCTCTGTATATCTGATGTGTACGTGTTCTACTATCACTACTTATTATTTGACCTCTGTATATCCCATGTTTTAGTGTTCTCTGTCTCTGCTCTATTGGGGTGCCGTCAAATTATATTATTTATACCACTTGAAGTCGTAAATAAACACACACACCACACACACACCAATATATATATATATATATATGAATTGATACTTACCATCGATACTTGCTCGAACGGTTTTGGCTATATACCATCATCAGCAGAAGAATATAGAACTTATTGAGTCGAAATGAACTCGTAACATCTACATGAGAAAATGAAGTTTAAAAGGAAGAGGTAAAAGAATATATAGACTAAGAATAAGGAAAAATGTATGATTATGGGTTAACCGTGAGATGCGGGGTGCGTTATAAAGGGAAGATCGTGCGAAGGTAAAAGATGACATCTTAATATAGAATAGAATTACATAATCATACAACCACATCATACACAATCATATCAAACAAAAAAATAATAATAGTGTTGACAATATAAATAAATATCCACTTTATTGTAAATTTAAAATGTTTCTCTTCATATCATCAATTTACTAACTTGCGGTAATAATTCCCAACTTGACTTTAATAGGTAGTCCAACAGACTTATTGCAACCCTTCTCTAATGTTTCTTCTAAGCTTCACCTCACTATCTCTAACATTTGGTTTATCAAACAATGCTTAACTCATCTAGTAACTCCTACTCATGATAAAATGCTAATCAAACAAACTTCTTTCCGACGTACCCAACTTCAAGCACAGACTTTACGTATTAAGAAATCTGATCACTTTAAATTAAAAAAGACAAACTTAACTTCCAACTCATGCAGACTCACTTTTTTAATGGCAACCACATTAGTTTTTACGACGGAATAAAAAGAGAAATTGACTAACAGATTAGATGAAATCTATGACAAACTTATGAATAATAAAACACATCAAATAATAAGGACTGTTATATTTTATTTTGTTTTCAATATCTCTTATAACGTTAGTGGTGATTTAGGTTCTTTCTTTTAACCTTCTTTAGGTGTTTAGTACCTTCCGTGGCTTTATTTTAGGAAAAGACTTTAATTAGACCTCTAATGTCAAGCTTGTTAGTCATGCCTTTTTTCCCAATTAAATTATGGTTAGTCCCCAGAGTCTCTCTTGGCTTATGGACCTGCGCAGATAGGTTTAATTAATATAGTTTTGAAAAACATCTCTCTGCAATTGCCACTGATATCAGTAAAGCCAAAAGGATACGAAGAACTACAAAAAAATAAGGAAATCCATTTTCTAACTTGTTTTTGAATTCGATTCCTTCTTGTTGAAAGTTCGGAACAGAAAGCTGCCACGGCAATGTCCTTTAGAAAAGATAAGGTTTCTTCAGGGCTACACCGGGTTAGAGCTGCTTCCAATTTGATATATAAATCCATGAGTTCTTAGTCAATATTTTATCTTAAAGTCACTTATATTGTATAAAAAATCAAATATTTTCATTAAACTGTGTGGATCGTTCATTTACAGAGCTGATTGCCGCATCTCATATTGCAAAATAGTAATTTACACTGGACTTTCAATTGGGATCAGCGATGGGTTCATCAGCAGATTCTTAAGCGAACAATATAATTTTGTCCTTCTTCTCTCTCGCTTAAAAAATGGCTTTCAATATTGTTTTCTTCGGCTTGCTCACGAGAAACAACTTAAACTCTCTCATTTTTTAAAATATAATTATATTGGTTTTTTTTTAAATACTCCTTTGTATTTTTAAGCTCGTTTACTGTTTTCTCAAGAGTACAGTGCTTCTTCTTGCTACAGTTTACTGGTCAAATTGATTTGAATTAATATACTTTGCCATCTTACAACTGCCACAACTAACTTAAATGAAGATTGCATGAAGATGTAATTGACAACGACAGCCTTTGGATCTGATTGATCAGAACATGATTCATCGATTCACCTGTGGTTTCAATCAGTGGTGCAAATTCCAAAAAAATATTCTTTTGCACGTGGCTGCTTTCTTGGAAAACAGCCATCATTCATTATCAAAAGGCCGAAATAGATTGGTTCCTAATGATTACTTATGATCATAGTCATTTGTTCCGTGTGGCTGATATCTGGGGGCTAAAAATTATTGAAAAATACTTTGACTTTGAAAATAAAATTGTTTTCATTTGATATCGTTTGAAATCACTTCGTTTTGAATAATATTGCCTACATAGTGAGTTTAGCTTTTACTCTTATCTTGTATCCTCCTGAGATGGATCAAACAAGGCGCGAAATTCTACAATTTTAAGAAACTTTCCACGGTTATGAGATTGTCACTGCTGCCGCAGAAGGCAAAATTTTGTTCACCTAGAACTCTAACAACTGACATTACACGCTCTAAGATCTGATGCCAGTATATACTTTTCTTCTCCTTTGAACTTTTTATATTAACAATATTCATAGTTGCGTTTTGTTTTAGACATTTATAAAGGCCACTTCAGTTATGGAAGTTAGTACTAAGTTCAACACTATTAAATCTTCTCTAATTTATCCTTTCTTCTGTATGAATGTCTATAGAGGCTCCTGATAACGTTTTTAATGTCCTATTAGATCCAAACATCTGGCCGGAGCATATACATTGTGTAAGCCATTTTATGGTAAACTTAAAAATGACATGGTTTACAATGATGGCGCGGAGGATAAAGCATTAAGTTCATAGATTTATGAAGATTATTAAAGCCCTTTATCAAAACTGTAGGGGTCTTCGGACTAAATGTGAAACATTTTTTTGTTCTCTTTCTTCGCTTGAGGTTGATATTATTGCCCTCACGGAAACTTGGTTCAACGTGACTTCATTGGACGCTTCTTACTTTCCTGTTCACTTCAAAGTCGAACGCCGTGATAGAGATTACCAGATTGAGGACCAGAAAGGGAGTGGAGTCTGCCTCGCCATTTCGTCTCATTTAAAATATGTTCGTCGGCATGACCTGGAGAGTCACGGAGAATGTGTTTGGGTCGAGTTGCTTCAGCCTAATTCCTTACCTCTCCTGATTGATAATCACTATCTTCCCGATAATATATCAATTGATATACTCAACTCATATTCTCAACATTTATTGGATTGCATTAGCCCGGATTTTAACTTATTGATCTTGGGTGACTTCAATCACGTAAGATTTGTTGGTCGACTTGGGTCTATAAAGGGGATAAGTGTATGAAGAAAATTAGAGCTGATGCAATAATTAAACTTTGTAACTCATAAGCTCTTGATCAAATTAACTCTATATGTTTGCCGTATTTTTCTCGTCTGTATATCCATGCCCATCCTCAAATTCTACCCCCTCCATTTGTGCCGAATCCTACATAAAATCAAACACTGCTAACAATTCCTTCCTTGGCATTCCTTTTACCACACCCGAGGCTATTACTAATACTATTAGAGAACTCATTCCCTCCAAAAATGGTGGTCCTGATAAAGTACTATCGTACTTGCTAAAAGGTTTAGCTCCGTTACTCGCACCGGTTCTATCATTTGTATTTAATAAATCAATCCACACAGCTACGTTCTCTGACGCTTGAAATATTGCTCTAATAGTCCCAATTCACAAAAGCGGGAATCGTTCGGTCGCCTCAAATTATCGCCCAATTTCCCTTAATATTACTTTCTGTAAATTAATTGAAAAACTACTACATGCTTACATTTATCCTTTCCTTGAACCGTTGCTAGATGAGCATCAACATGGTTTCCGTAGTGGTCGTTCTGCCTCAACGAATTTGATCAACTTTATAACAGATCTGGTTCCCTTAGTTACAAAAGGGAAACAAATGGATTCCATCTATTTTGACCTTAGAAAAGCTTTCGACACTGTTGATCACGATATTCTACTTCGGAAAATTAATTATACTTGTAAAAATCCTCTTCTAACTACATGGTTTTATTGTTACTTGTCAAATAGAAGATGACTAGTTAAATTTGGGAATTCTCTTTCTGAGCCTTTCAAAGCCACCTCAAGAGTCCACCAAGGATCTGTACTAGGACCACTTCTGTTCTTACTTTTTATAAATGATTTACCTTATTTCATTTCTTCATCGTACCATCTGTTCGCCGATGATTTAAAAATCCTATTTCCTGCTGATTCCCAGATGTCAGCAACTTGTTTGCAATCCAGCATCAATGGTGTGCTGTTTTGGTGTCATCTTACAAATTGAGAAAGTCAGAGAATATTTATTCGTTACCTTTACCTTCGGTATTTCTATAATATTCTTGACTGGTTACTAGAATTGGCCAGGCACATAACAGTAGATATTTTACAGAAAATACGAACAAATTTAGACTGAACTCAGACCATAAGACATTAAATCAGATTAGGAATACGATAGACGACAATGTACAACCTCACTATTACAAAAGCAGATAAAGGCAACGCAACGGTTATTATAAGGACAACGGACTACATACAGAAAACAGTAGATTTCATTACTACGAACGGTTACAAACAAGAGAAAGACCCGACTAACAAATACCAGACTGACATAAGCAACGCAATTCGCTCACCTTTGATAGTTCATCCTAAAACTCAGCATCGCTGCCCTAACTCTAACCCTTCAATTCCTTCTTTAAAATATTTACCCAAAAATTGTAAATCTGACATTCCTCTCGGACAATAGTTAACTACAGACCAGCAACTGCATACAAACCCTCTCAACACTTAGCTACAACCATTAAAGACTGCAAAATTTGACGACAAACACACTTTTAGTCTCGAACTAAAGACCTTAACTACTAACTTGACTCTAAACACACATAGCCGACTAATATCCCTCGACGTGACTAACCATTACACATCTATATCTGTTAAAGAGACTTTAAACTTACTTGAATATAAACTTTTACCCAACTAAAACCGACAGGCTGTACAACAACTAATGGATTTACTTAGCACCACTTTAAAACAGTTTCAATGCCAAGAATTACTTAGCGACAGACGGTTTGGGTAAGGGTCATCCAACTTCGACCATAATGGCTGGGGTATTCATGCAGTCTCTAGAAGATCTTTATGTGCCAAAGATAGTGTACATATTACAAGCGGTATGTCGACGACTGTTTTTTAGTTATCGAATCCGAAATAGATCGAACGAACGACACACTGACGTACATGAACGGAAAACACCAAAACATTAAATTCACTTTAGAAAAAGAAAAGGACGCACTAAAAGCAACATAAATGATAATAGTGGAATTTACAAGCTAACATGCAACGACTGCGACCAAGTATAAATAGGAAGGACAGAACACAACTTATAAAAACTCGGTACAAAAACACTTACGATCTTACTAATATACAATAGTACAGACTCTAACTACGCCAACCACGTTCGTACACGGGGACACGAACCAACTACAATCGACAAATCAATGAAACTATTACACAAAGAACAGAAAGGACAAACACTCGACATACTTGGCAAACTAGAAAGTAACAAACATACAACGCCCATTAAGAATTTAATTATGAACAACTAGTCACAAATTCTGCAGTAGCATTTTCTGTACTTAAGCCACCAACGAACCATCCCAGCCCCAAGTTGCCATCACGCAACTTCAACGGACACACAAAACAAAATACCAAGATAACTATTACTGAACTTCTCTAAATTTTTATTTTTTTGCACATAATCTTCTTAACTTTTTCTCTTATTCCTCTCTACACACTCTTCCTTTCATTTCATTAAAAACATTTTCTCTTTGCACACTCTTTCCTTTATTACATATTTTTCTCTCTAATCAAACCCTCCTCTTCACTACATCAGCTTTTATCTTCGCTCAATCTCCCCTTTATTACACCACCATTTGTCTTTTCACGCTCTTCTCTACAATACCTCACCAGACAACTGACGCACCTCGTCTCACGGTTAAAAAAACCACCATAACCGCCATTCCTAATATCACACATTTTTCCATATTCTTTATCTATATATTCTTCTACCTCTTCCTGTCAAACTTCACACTCTTATGCAGACTTTACGAGTTCATTTCGACTCGACGAGTTCTATATTCTTCTGCCGATGGCGTATTGCCGAAACGGTCCAGTGATCCTCAGATCGAGCAAGTATCGACGATAAGTACCTTTTCATATCTACTACCTTGCGGTAATAATCCTCAATTTGACTTGAAGTTTATTTACAATGTGATTGGTAAAAATGAATCGGAATAATTACATTAGAAAAAAAACAAGAATGCAAATGGTAATATGTTGTTGTTTTTAGTATAGTGGCTTGTTTGCATTGTGGACTTGCCCTTTACAAATTATAATACCCTAGAAACAAGGTGCACTCGTCCTGTCTAATTAAAATACCTCACAAACAACGTGTACTCATCTAAAAACCAATTAATTACAAAATTAACAACTCTTACTTTTATACATAATGGCTCTAAACAACCCAAAACACCACGGGAAAAAAGTGCAATGATCTAAAATGAGATAAACATATTATTTTGTTCAGCTGGACGAGTAGAATTAAACGGTATAAAAATAATATAAAGATGCCGTAGGAAACTAAAATATTATTCTTGCTTGAGATTATATTAATTATTGTTAATGGTGGTCCAAACTATAAAAAGTTTTTTTGCGGTATATGACGTGAATTTGGCATTCCATTTTTTCCCCGTGTGGTTTTCAAATTTATTAATACATCTTAATATAGAATAAAATTACACAATCATATAAACAAAACAAAAAAAAATTAATAATACTGTTAACAATTATAAATAAATATTCACTTTATTGTACATTTAAAATGTTGTGTCAATATTTCCATCAATGGTATTATTAATTCAAGCGAAGTTGCTTCCATACATTAAACTTCACTTAATTCCGAATAACTTATGTATAAACTATCAAAATAAAATATATTTTATTAATTACATATTTATAATGATAAATTACAAATTATTATTTTAGAACAAGCGTTCGGTGATTTAATTAACTGTTTTGTTCTTTTGTTTTTGTTTCTTTTTAGCGTTGTCATTTTGCTTCATAGCCCAAAATTTATAATCATAGGTTTTCTTTTTATCAATTTTATAAAATACATTTTTGTGTGTTTGGTAATGAAAAAGTAAGAGACGAGCTGAGAAGAAATGTGACAAATATTTTAATTTCTACTCAATATATAAACTAGGTAAATTACAGTTTATTTTCATTTTTGTTTTTAGAGTTATTTTTATTTAAAAGTGTTCTGTTTAAGGATTTTAAAACGAGCAGTACAGTAATAAACGAGTGAATAAAAAAAAAAAAATGGCCCTTATACATACATACATATATAATTTAATCACATGAAAAACTTTTTAAACATGTAATTTACTGAGAGTGGGAGTATAATACTAGTATCGGTAGAAAGGTTCAACAGTATGAATCTACACACCACATGCATGAATTTGTCCCGAAACAAATGACTGTGACGAGCTGGAGCAGCCCTCGTCCAGTCAGTCGACCACGAGACTCCAAGTTCGACGCATCTATCATTCCCCTCTCCGATACAAGTGTTTTATTTTTTTCCCGGTGACTACACCATTTATGTGAGGTTTTTATCTTTCTTGAATAAAAATATAATGTTCACCTATAAATATTTTAATTAAAACCATATTTATTACAGATTAACGAACCCCACAAAATAATTAGTTATTGATGCGTCGAGCTTGGAGTCTGGTGGTCGACTGACTCGATGAGGGCTGCTCCTTTATCAGCTCGTGACATAACGATAAATGTATGATTCTAATATAACTGTGTCCTGTTAGTGGCAACTCATTGTAACTGCTCCAGTAGTAGCAGCGTCATAAGGTTATATTCTCCTCGCTATGCATTTCTATGTTTTTATCGTCTACTTGTATTATTATAGAAAACCGTTGATAAGTCTTTAACGGCGTGTCGTAACTCAGTCAAAGTGAATTTTAATTCTTCGATTTGTAGGACAGTACAATAATTATAAAAAATAACGTATCTTGGAATATATATTATATTTTTAGAAGTATGTAAGACAACATCGAGTTATTGTTTTAGTCAAAAACCCTTGTACAGCTCAAACATGGTATAGCTTCGTCATTAAAATATACAAAACAAGAGTATTACCGATTAAAATTTGGAAAAAAATAAGGGTGAACGGATACGGTGGCGAGTCGGGGCCGAGCCTCGATCGGGGCTCACTCAGGGCTCAGGTATCCTCTAATAATGGGGTTGATCGGAGTCTCACATCAAACCGATCCCCTAGGTTGACGTATTGTCTGTCATCCTTTAACTGCTTAACAATATCGGTCAACCGAATATCACTTTTATATTAAAAAAAAAAGTATATTAATTACACCTGAAGACACCTTTAATAAATTATTTTTTATTTATTTTAAATATCCTATAAACTTATTCTTATAATATAGGGTGACAAAGAAGTGCAGAGAAAATGTTACTGATGGAAGTGGGAAAAAGGGACAAAAACCATCCGCACAATAATAGTAATAAAATATCAACGAAAGTAGAATAATATTTAAAAAAGGCAAATGGAAGTGTGGAGTAGAAGAGTAGTAAGGCGACAAGTGGACGAGAGAGCTGTCTAAGCGGAAGAACCCGGCCTCCACTCCGCCTGCTCTCCCGTCCACTTGCTTTTCCGTCTTATCCTTCTTCCCACCGTCTTTCCACCATTTTAAAACGATAGTTATTGGTGTTGTTTTAGAATTTGTTAATTTTATTTATTAATTTTTAGCCTTTTTGAGAACTGCTTTAGAATTTAACCTTCTTATCGTAATAAAGCACAATATTCCTAACACTAAGTTACGTAATACCGAGAACGAAAAACTATTTCTGTTTTATTATTGCTAATTCTTTTATAATCAATAAGTTAATTTCTTCTTCTTTTTTAATTGCATTTTTTTTCCTTAAGTACTTACTTAGTATTATTCTCTTATTGTTTATTTTATTTTGTCGTGAAGTATCGAAGAAGTAGAATCGAGACTAGCGTGACGTTTTTCAAACGGTAGTCGAGTTTATAGAAGGTGGTTTTCGAAAGCCGTCGTTCCTTTTGAAGAAAGACGAGGGTCAATGGTGACAGACCTGGTACCTCTGGGGGCAGCAGCGACCGCAGCACGAGTGTAGCAGACCACTCCTGCTGCCTACTGAGTGAGTCGGGCTGATGAGGGGCGACGGTGAACCCGGTCTCTTGGGCTGACCGTTATACGGCATCTCCAGCTCCACGAATTCTCTGTCCTGCAATCAAATCACAGTACACATGCCGTTATCCGTTATCATTATTGTTCTAATCGTTAGTTACTTTTCTAAAACTGTCTTTTACTTGAAATAAAACAAGAAGGTGATTACGGCGTTACAATGGATAACTACAACAATATAAGAATAGGGCCTGCAACACACGCACGATTGCCATACCGTCCGAATTTCGTCGTTACCTCGTTTCCAAGCAAACCAAGTCCGCTGTTTCACTATCGATATTTAGCACCTTCCCGAATAATTCGAGCAATATGGCGTTGAAAACATACCCGACTACTGAAGAGGTTATACGCCAAATTAATAGAAGCTCTTAAAGCGGTAGCTTAACAGCAGAAGCTAAACTACGCAGTCGGTCTCTCCAGTAGTCGGGTCAGATCGCTGTGCAACATAAATGCAAAAGCCTCATATTTAACGGGCCATTTACTAAGATGAGTATACATAATAAGGATTACCAAGGTATGTATGTATTATATTATACGGCGCAAGTAAACCAACAGACTTGACACCGCTCCACCCGTCATTATCCTCTTATCTATTTTCAATGGTAAACAAATAAAAAATTGTTAATACGATGATTTATTTATTCAAGAGGTTTTCTCTTACTACTCGGCTCACGTAATGTTAACTGTGAACCCTCGAATAAACTGTCGGTGTACGGTGTTGTTAACAGGTCGTTGCACAATTAAAATCATTTACATCTTGTTGACAAAGTCAAACGGCTCGACAACTGTAACAAAAATAACATCGAATCAATGTAAAAAGGAAACAGATAAATAAATTATACGGTTGTCGTAAGCTTGCATGCAATCCAAGCAAATAGATATAAACACTTGTCTAGATTATTAGAACCACATTGATTTCGTCTCCAGTACCGGAATATATTATAATATAGTATAATGATCCGAGGTTTTAGCCGATTAATTTGGGTGGGAAAACTTTTTGAAAGATTTATCAAGGTTGGCAATGCGCAAGGAAATACGGATATAACGAGTGTGGAGACGAATCAAGTGACTCGTGTAAAACAGCTTGAATTAGTGCTCTTTAAATGTACGTTTAATAAACTCGGGGTTTTAGGTCCGGCTTCATTCATCCCTATTACTTTTAACGCTAAAAAGATATCTCCTGCCCGACTTAACTTTACTAGAATTGTAGTAGTTAAACAAAGCGACAAAGTCTTATTAAAATATAGAAATATCACACTAAAACACATTGTGACAGTGACAGAGCAATTCATATTTTAAATTTTTCAATGTCCATGTCAATATTTGCCTATGCGGTAGGTTTCAATAGAAGTTTTTTATTTTTCTACCCTAACTTTTATTTTAGCCCAGTCGAATTATCGCTGAAATAGGATATTTTATGGTCGAATCATATAGATTTGTGGGCCTGGATTACCGTAATAAATAATCCAAACTCACAAAACGTTTTACGGTGTCCCTAATAATAGGGTTAAGTAGGATGTTAAATGTGTTTGACATTTGTTGGGGACATGAAGACGAATCGATCAAGCTGGCCACTTAAACAGTTTGACCTAATACATATCCTTCTAGAGGGTGGTACAGTTGTAAAAATTCTATTTGTTGGTAAAAATCGATGAAATTTTACAACTCATCTAATCAACCTGAACCCGACCCCTTAACCTTTGCAATTATCGTGACATATTTTTACATGGAAAATGAGTTATATGGCTAAATTAATATTTAAATGGACAAAAAAGGTTTAAATCGCTGAAACCATTTTTAAATTTTTTTCCGAGGTACGATTATTCAGAAAATTATTAAAATCGGTTTAGTAGTTTAGGCTCCACAAACCTAGAAATATATTTAGAAGATATTAGAATGTATTTTAGAAGGTATTTCGTAAAAACATTTTTTTGACTCGGAGGATTTTAAAACATGTAAATCCATTAAAACGTATTTTTGGTCCATCGCAATACTCTCTTTATACAACGAATATCAGGAAAGAGTAAAATGCTGATTTGTTCGATGGATAGATTACTTTAATAAATTCATTTCTTCAATTAAAGTTTTCATATTTTTTTTTTAAATAAATTATAAATTGGCATACATGATTATATGTAAGCATCAATTAAGTCTTAAGCTTCCAAGCAGTGATTAATATAATTAATTATCGGAAGCGACCATAGACCATTAAAGTGTGTAGTACGATTTCAGAATCAACTGAAACGCAAAAAGAGAACCTAGACGTATGTAACAAAGGTACAAAAATTAATCAAGCATATCATTTAAAATATTAGCTCAGATGATTATGAAAATTTGCTTTATGGAAGTTTATGAAACTGGAATTAGTGCTTGTAGCAAGCGAAACAATCATAGAAATATATAACAATCTACAGTAGGAAAGGAAACAATTGTAGCAATCAACCACAAGCTGCCCAGAATTACAAAGTATAAATAGCCCCGATTTAACTATGTGCCCAAGGCAAAGTTTATTAATTTACTAACCCAAAAAAGGGGGGGGGGGGGGCAACGGGCAAAAAGGGTAGATGATCACGGTTTTCGCTCCCTGATGTTTCTTTCCCTATCACAAGATTTAGCCACCTCTCTAAAACTGGCAAATCGGAAAATCTGGGCATGATCTACAGTAGCAAAGGAAACAATTGTACCAAAAAAGCACAACCTGCCCAGTATAACAACGTAGATACCACGTTAGTCCGAAAAATGGTAAAATTGTGTTTTCATCTAATTTATTGAGAAAAAATCAGTATATTTTATAGAGAAGTCTATTAAGGTTGTAAGAGGTTCAAATGGACTGCAGAGTCATCTTTTGCTCCTAGAGTGAACTAGTGGAGAGACTTGGTTGAAATAATAACTCATAGAACTTATCGGTGCCTCATATTCTTTCCTAAAATCAGCCAGCATTTTAAGGGAAGTTCATGTTTTACTTTCTTTATATAGTCCCACTTAACTATTATGTATGAATACATCAACATTTCATAGTGAGGTAGTAAAACAGTCATTTCAATGTGAAATTTAAGATAAATGGCTGAAAACTAATTAAATATTACTTACGTGGTATCAAAATTATTACTAATAAAACAATGAAGATCTCACTCAGTCACTTACTTAATTTGAACTTCTTATTTATTTTATTCTATTTTATTTTAATGTTTTTTCACTCTCGGTTAGGGTAGGTGATTTGGAAGCTATGTCATGTGTACCACTTAATTACAAAGGAGTTATTATTATTAGTATTATTGATTTTGTGGTTATTTATTAACTTTTAGCTTTTATTTTATGCCGAGGGTGATGTGTCTGTCGCACTTGATTCATAACTCCCGAACTGTTCAAGCTAGAGAGTTGAATTTAAAATACTGGCGCAACTTTTTGACCCACACATAGGAAAAATATAGGTTATAAGTTTACTATGCTCATGCAATTCACACAAACGTGGTAAGCTAATTTTTTGTAAACAATTTTGAGTGGGGTATCAAATGAAAGCTACTGAAGAGAAGATTACAAATAAATATTAGATTTTGTTAACACTGCAATTTTTAGTGGTTTTGGTTTTTATTACTCTATTAAATAAGTTCATTAAAAGTTTATGTTTAAGAATCTTTTCATGACTACAAGTAAAACTTATGCCACTAACAACTAGTAATGCCACGCCGCGCCGCCCCAAAAACATTACTTAACTCTGTTTCTTGCCCCGATAAATTCGCTTTTAAAGGGACCGAGTGACCTGTTTGGTTAAGCATTTGTGAAGTTCCGAAAGTTCCGAACAGTTACGAAAAATCACCTATAAGTTGATAGTGTACAAATAACTTATCAAGACAATTCACCATTGTCAACCTCCCATTATTGCCAGAATACTAGTAGTAAATTATACATTAAACCTATTTTTCCTCCAGAAGGGAGAAAAAATTAAATTTCCACCCTAGTTTATAGGGAGGAAATGATGCCATTACGGCCTAGTTGTGAAAATCGTGGAGGAAAGTAAAAATCGTGGTGGAAAGTAACAGTAGAGCCAACCTATTATTCTTTAAAAAAAACCAGTGTTGCCTGTTTTGTAACTAGTAGCAATTTTGTTTAACTGAATGACTCGACAGGTTAACAGCTTTTTTTTAAAAAAATATTAGAGAGTTAAATAAGACGAACTTTTGATTGCAGTGATACTTTAATTATAATATAATTTTAAAATGTCGTATAACTTCATAACTGAGTTTAAACAAGACTTGCAGAAAAGAGGTAGGTTACGTCTAATCAGGTTATATTTATGTTTTTGATTTCTCGTATTTTAAAAATAAACACAAATAAATTAAAAAATTAATTTTGTAGTATTGATAAAAATTTGAATTATTATTATAGTTACAATAGTTATAGAGAGTTATGGAAATCAAAGAAAACATAATTGGAATTGATAAATTGTATATTTAATTTTTTTTTTTTTTTTTTTTTTTTTTTTACTAAGTGTAAGATTTTATAAAACCTAAATAACTCCCTCGGCTACGCCTCGGGATTTAGACAGTAAAAGTAAAACGCTCAGGGAGTAATGACTTTGTTTCCTCCCATGGTGCGTAAATAACTATTGGAGATAATGTAATTTTTTTTGTATTTGGGAGGAAAAAAAGCAAAGTTTTTAAAAGTGTAAAAACATGCTCAAGATTTTCGTTTGAATCAGTTGCTTGCGAAAGAAAGTTGAGTTTTCATGTTCCAAAAAAGACTCGCTGTGATAAATATATAGCGTTTATAACAATAATGTGGACTATTCTTTATACCCAAGGTATATTACCAGAAAAAAATAATGCACGAAGAGAAAAAGATGAGGATAAAGTGTCTCCATTTAATAACCAGGGCATGTATGTGGTCATGTATGCCATGCATAGGGTCATGTATTTATACATGACCTTTAGGCAGTAAAACTCGGCCCCTTTCTCAATGCTTCAGCGCTTTATTTTAAAACCAAACTATGCTACCACACGCTTCTAATTTGCATTTAGTTCTAGCTTCATTGCAGCTAATCATCCGTCCTTTTCGTTTGATGTCATAGCTTCATCAAATGTATTAGATACGTTTCTTCAATAGCAATGTTAGCATATTCTTAAGATAATTCACTGTAATTAATGCCCCTTCTTGTAGATCTTGCTAGACTTACTGGATAAGGATTGTTTCGATTGTTTTTGTTTTTTTAAATAAAAAATAAAAAAAAAATTCGATTAAAAAAAAAAAAAATACAAAATCTTCGTCACAGTCAGGGGGTGTTGCTAGGTTCAAATAAGGCCCTGTATCATCTATGGCAATTATAAAGGTGTTAGGGCCTAGCACCGAGCCTTGAGGTTTACCGTTACTGGTTACTTCAATATCTGATTCTTCATCTCCATAACGGACATACTAGGGCTTCTTACGTAGCTCTTTAAAAATTTGTAAGGGTTCCCTTCCACACCAATAAACCTTAATTTATATAAGAAACTTCGGCGCAACATAGTATCATATGCTTTACTAACATCACAGAGCATGTTAGCTGTACATGTTTTTTGTTCTCAAAACCCTCTATTACTGTGCTTATCCTTATCACCTTCATAATCGCTTACCTATATTGGTTTTCTGATTTGTACCCATTCTCCTAAGTTTCCCTAAGTGCTTAATTAGTTACATCTTTACTAAGCCTTCCAACACCTTTCCAACTATTGTTACCAACGATACAAGCCTATACCTGCTTAGATCTTTCCTACTTCCTTTTTTGTATATTGGTACAACTTTGGTAATTTTTAAAACTTGTGGAAAATATCCTAGCTCTAAACACTGGTTCAGTAGTCCTGTTATCGGGGTCAATACAGCATGTATAATATCAGCTATTAGATACTGTAAGCATCTCTTGAATTAGAACAACTCAATCCTTTAACTATTTTTAGCACCTGTTCATCTGTTGCAGGAACTGACTGCATAATGTTAGGTTTCCAAGTTTTGTGGGTTTGCTTTATCAATCATCTTCTTGGCTGTATCTTCATCTCCTGTTTTCTCCTCCGATAAACTAATGACATATTTGTTAAAATCATCAGGAGTTAATTCTTCTTCCTTAATTTCCTTATTTTGTGTCCGACAGGATCTGTTAACAATTTCCCATGCAGTTTTACTTTTGTTTATGGACATTATTGTTTATAATCATTATTAAATCATTTTTTTTTAAATTTTTGTCATTATACTTAATCTTCATTTCCTTAATATGTTTCCTAAAATATGTTTTCTTCTTTTTATATTGGTTTCATTCCCAGCTGTCCTTTATATATTTCCGTCATATTGCATGTGTACGTCTCTTCTCATCTTCCTCTCTTCTTCACCAAACCAGCTATACTTATTTTTTCTTACCTTAGCTTCTTAAGTGTAAAGCATTCCTCATGTAGTTCTTATAATATATTTGCAAAGTAATAAAACGTTTCTTGTATATTGTTATAATTATGCACAAAATTCCAGTTTATACTATTCTTCAACTTATAAATGAAAATTTATTTTCCTTTTTTTGTAATTGGTCCGATAATTTTACTTTGATTATTATCTTTTACCAATGTTTTTATTTGTAGAAAAATGCCTTTATGGTCTGACATCGGATGGGTGTCTACCTTTGTGGTCAATTCATCATTCATCATATTTGTAAAAACACTATCAAGACATCATTGCTCGCGAGTAGGCTCATTTTATTTTATTTTTAAACCGTAGTTTTTAAATAAACTTGTAATTTGTTTTGCCTCTTCTTCCATCTCCATCCAGTTTACATTAAACTCTCCAGCAATCCATATTTTTTTTCTCCCTTTTAGATTGGCTATTTAGTAATATCTCCATTTTTCCCAAGAAGATTTCAATATTTCCCATTTGCCATTCGGTATTCTGTACACTACTGCAATTATTATTTTCTCTTTTCCTGACAGTTCGACAGCTGAGATCTCACAGTGTAAATCCTGTGATATTCCATCTACATTGATTTCTTTATGTGGAACACCTTGCTTCATCATTATCGACGTACCTCCGTGTGTCAGACTTGTTCTTATGTGACAGGCTGCCATCATATAACCCTCAGGTAAATACAAAGTTTTTTCATCTTCACGTAGCCAATGCTCTACTAGTAACATTATTTCAATATATTTCTCTTGGAAATATGCTTAACTCATCTACTTTGTTTCTTTTACATTAGATGTTCTAATAAAAAGCATACATATATTTTTTTTATTTTCTCACACCTTTGTCGCCGATCGATACATTTTGAACGATGCTGGACCTTTGTTCCATAAAAAAGGTCTTACTCGTATATGTCTTATCCAGAATAGTGGATTTAATAGTTCTTCCTTTTCCTCGTAGTTACCTGAGAGTTTAAAGCTTGGAAGAGGGGCTTTAACTCTTTAACTTTTCACAATTAAATTCCCGATCAGGCAGCTTGGCTGATACAAAGTCTAATACGTCTTCATGTGTTGTCTCTCTTCTTGTTCTGCCGACATTCAACCATACTTTTCTGGGAGCTCCCTGAAGTGAACAACTATCAGAGTCTCCTTCCCCATATAGGTGTTATAAGTTTATTCTTTTTTCTTTCCATACTTTTTGTCTTACTATACTATTTAATAGCATTAGAATATGTTTCTTTTTTATCCACTTTTGTAATACCTTTGGTGTTTTCTAATACATTAATATCCTCCTTACCTAGAGCATCAGCTTGATTGTTTAAATTTAAACTTCGTCGGGAATCTTCAGAGACCGTGTTGGCAACACTTCATTCTAAAGAAGATGAAGAAGAATTTTATTCGAATTCTTCATATTTAGTAAAAAAAAAAATCCATAACGGATTCATTAGTCTTGTGATAATTTTGTAATAAAGAATGATTTTCTTTAGTTGTCACTTCTTTTATTTTTATTATTTTTTTGTTAATCTGCATTTTGTTTTGGTTCATCCAAGTTTTGTATTTCTGGTCGTGTTCCGTCGCAAGTCATTTATGGTGCAATTGTCATTATTACTGCGCATTAGTTTGTCAAAAGTTGTCTTTAGAATAATAACTTCAACTACCTTCTTAGTAATAACTTTCATTAATTTGGACTATATTCACATGTCAATATGACCTTGACCGTTCGTTGGATTAAGACCGAAATTTATGTTGTTGGAATAAATTTTTGTAAAAAAGTATTATAAGTTTATCAGTTAAACCCTTGACATAAGTGATTAAATGGAATCTATTAAATTCTATTTTGTTTGTATCTTCATAAGAGTAGTATTACTATTACTAGCTAAATACCAACGTTTTTAAATTAATTGGGTATACGTTTTTTATAAGCTTGGTTTAGATAGTTTTTTTAATTTCTTGTAAATGGAGAGGATCTGTCAATATTAAAGCATTATTTATGAGGTTAATGGCAGTTGTTTTTTTCAGGTGGAAAGGGTGGTTAGAGTGAAAATTTTCAAATTGTTGTTGTTTAATTTATTTCTCAGACTATTAAATAGTAAAAACTTACATCGTGGTTGTGAATAACTGTCACATTAGGTAATTTAAACTCTTATTGGTTTCTTTCTCTATTGTAAATATAATATTTTGGCTATTATGAATTGAGATTATTGATTAGCTGGTTAATATATTTTTTAATTAATAATTAAGAAAAGATTATCTATGTATTTTAATATAAATTTGATTTATACAGGCAATTATGTAAAACTGTTTCGAGGAGCGTATTTGCAAAAATTCCGCTCAGATTTACTGACATACTACCTCCCATAGGTACTCCTTGTACAACATTATACAGCTCATTATTATTTTTAAAATAGTTGTTGTTTCAACAAAATTTAATGATGTCTTTAAAATTATTTTTACATTTGCTGTGTGTGAATGGTTCAATATTTCTTCCATTATTATATAGATATCTTTTAATGATATACTGGTTAAAAGGAATTGATTATCAAAGGAAATTTGAAGCTCGTCCCCCTTTAGTTTTATGTTTTATACATTTTCTTTTAATTTAATTAAATTGTTACAATCATATTCGTTATTATTATTAGGAAAATCTAATGAACTTAATAGGTTTTCCTGTTAGGGAATTAATGGCATCAATGATTGGTCTGAAGAGGATATCTGATTTGTGGTCTCCAGGTCTCCTGAAATTCCCTGTTTAGAAACTTTCTGATTGTTGTTCTAACCACACAACGTGAGATGCCCACAAAGGGCTCTGGTGCCAAGGGAATTGTGCAAGAACCTTGTCTTGCTAGACGATCCGCGTATTCATTTCCCTCAATGCCTTTGTGTCCCGGTACCCAAAGCAGTTTTACCTCATTTATTCCAGAAAGAGCTTCCAATGTTTGCTTACATTCTGAAACTAGCTTGGATGTACATTTGGGTGAAGTCAGTGATTTTATTGCTGCCTGACTGTCGGTACAGATATAAATCTGTCTTTTTTGTGCTTGTACCTTATACATAATAATTTGAGTATAGGCCAAGATAGCATACATTTCTGATTGAAAAACTTGCATGTTTTCCCAGACTGACGCTTATCTCATACCTGGGGTCTTCACAGTATATGCCAGCCCCCGACAGTTGATCTGTACGGGATCCATCCGTATACCACACGTCTTTCCCCGTAATAGGTATAGTTGTAATGTTTCCTTCCCAGTCTGCAACAGAAGGAAAGGAGGAACTCCACGATCTCTTAAATTGCCACCTGTCAATGCAATAATCTTGTATCATAATTGCCATAGGCCACCTTTCCAGTAAATGCTCCCATGCCCTTTCGAGTCCGCCGCGGTTGTCAAATCCCAACTATAGACCGATAAAATGAAGTCGGTATGAAGCTAACATGGCGTCGTAACGAATATAAAGTCCCGCCAGTTCCTCTAATGCTGGGAAGGTGCTGTTCTCATCGCTCCTAGTATTCTCTGACTTGCCGTCCTCTGAAGATGATCTAAGTTCTTCCTAGTTGAAGACAACACACGCATTTGAAAGAATAGGTCTGACTATTGCCGTGTACATCCAGTGTATTACTTTTGGCTTTAGGCCCCAAGATATACCTATAGCTCTTCTACACACCCAGAAAGCTGCTAAAGCTTTAAAATTTTTGCTTTCTACGTGACTAGCCCAGTTAAGTTTTTTGTCAAGAGTCACTCCAGAATACGTAACCGTATTTGACAGCTCAAGACTCCTTCCTCCCAGATACAGGGTACGAGCACCGTCCATTTTCCTTTTCTTCGTGAAAGGAATCACCACCGTCTTTCTTGGGGTTCCCAGGCTGTTCCATTCACACCACTTCTCTATGGTGCGCAGAGCTCTCTGAGCGAGTTCAAAGACGGTCCCAACAATATTTCCACTTATTAGTACCGCTACATCATCGGCAATAGCCTGAGTGTAGAATCCTTCTTGAGTCAGACATTTTAGAAAATCGCCTGCAACTAGCCACCACAATAGAGGTGATAACACTCCCCCTTGGGCCCTTTTTACCGCTGCCCTGACTCTGCAGTTGTTTCTCTGTGCCTCAGCTATTCTCATAGCCAACATTTACTGGATCCAATCCACCACCGTCTGATGGACTCTATGGTTTAATACGGATAGGTATACTTTGTCGACAGGGACGCAGTTAAAAGCTCCCTCAATGTCTAGAA
The DNA here is from genome assembly GCA_951217055.1 of Gerris lacustris. NCBI lineage: Eukaryota > Metazoa > Arthropoda > Insecta > Hemiptera > Gerridae > Gerris > Gerris lacustris. Next base: position 29,134,898 of record OX578285.1, on the reverse strand, counting down.
ATAAACCCAACGCTAACGATTGGTTACTTAAGGCTCCTTCTATTTTCCTCAAGAGGTGGTGAAGGGCTGCCTTACAGGATTTACCCGTCTGATAAGCATACTGTCGAAAACTAAGTATGTTGGGTATAAAATCTCTGATGTATCGGTCTACTAATCTTCCTAAAGTTTTCAGTAAGAAGGAGGTGAGACATATAGGTCGATAGGGCTTGGCTAGAGTGAGATCAGGCTTTCCTTGTTTAGGAATAAAAACCACTCTCACTTCTCTCCAGCTGCTAGGTATCGTTCTATAGATTATACAATTCCTTAGGACCTTTAACAGGTCCCCACCATTCCACTAAATATCTTCACTGAATACCTAGAATTTTGACAGTAGAACAGGATTCGTCACATCAACTAAAAGCTCTGAAGAAATGTCTTGTTGAAGGCCCTGTAAAAATTCACTAGAGTTACTGGACCACTTATTTAGAATTATTCCACCCTTTCGTAACAAGGAACAGACTTAATCTCGCTCTAATTTTAAATCCTGAGCAGTTTCCCCTCCACACAAAATATCGCCGACAAACTAATAGTCTAAGAGAGTAGAAGAACCAAAAGAAGAAGCTACACCTTCGTTTAGAACCAATTGAATTGAAAATCAAAACCGTTTGGCTAAAAAAGACGACGGCGACATACCCTACGTGACTATTTTTAATTCATACACTTTGAGCGGCTCACTGGGATTTTCTCTCTATAATATGAGCTGAAAAAGACAATCCTTCTCCTCTAACAATACTTGACGAAACATATTCGTGACATCACTAGTGAACACATAGTGGGGGCGTATTCAGAAACCTAAAATCATATCACTAATCTCTACGAGGAGCTTAGGTTATACAAACAAAATTTCATTGATACTTACATGAGAATGACTAGCACTGACGTCAAAACGACAAAAATACCGTAAGAAATTCTTCCCTGGCCTAGTGGAAATATCTGTATGGCCTAATTCCTCGCATCTTTTCAACAAATCAAAACCAGATGTTTTTAACTCCAGCTCACGGTGAAACCTGCTTTCCTGAGACAGAAATCAAAGCAAAGCGACAGAATGTGATTAAGGAAACTTTGACGGGAGCTTAACAATATATCTACCGTTTGAATGCTGCTACATCAGATAACGAGGGGACTTCTGTAAGCCCTTTCTGAAGAAGCTTCAATCAGCAACCTTCTACTGCCTGATAAAGCTCTTCGAGACGAACAATTTGATACCAAGGAAATGCATTTGAAAAAGACAGAAATGGTAAAAGAGGGCCCTTCGTGAAGGGCCGTAGGACTCTACAGGTAGGCACCAAGTCCGCCGAGATTGACCTGATTCTCGAACCTGTTATTTCTCACACAATTCGATCCTGACCTCAAGAACCAACAAGAAGAAATAGAAGAAGACAAGACAACGGGAAGAAAGCGGAGAAAGGACGACCCCAACAGTACCCGCTTCTGCCACCGATTCCTCCGTAAGCCAACTTTACGAAACTACGCAGCTTCGAACGAGCCTCCAACGAAAACCTCACTGCCGCCTCTTCAAGAAGCAGGGGAGCCTAAGTCAACTATCACAAGGCCGAGCATCCTGCTGTAAATGGAAAAGTAGAATGTGTTCATCGTACGCTTAAGGTAGCATTTAAATGTCACCCTAAGCAACGCTGGACAGACGCTTTACCGACGGTTCTACTAGGACTATGTATCGCGAAGATTTCAAGGCGAGTGCTGCGGAGAGGGCATACGGTACTTCTATCAGGTTACCCGGTGAATTTTTCACGGCATCCAATCAAGAACATCGACACGAAGGATTTGTTGAGAAACTAAAAGAGCACATGGCTAACATGCGACAAGCTCAAAATAGACACCACGGGAAGCCTAAGGTTTACATCTCACCGGATCTGAAGACATGCACCCATGTGTTTCTGCGAGTAGATGCGGTGAAGAAACCGTTGCAGTCCCCCTACGAAGGACCATACGAAATATTGGATCGTACAAATGAAAAAGTTTTGAAGATAAAAATGTTCAAAACCGAAAAATGGGTTTCATTAGACAGAGTAAAAGCAGCGTACATGCCTGTGACCGATCCTACCACAGAAGATAAGAAAAAGAAGGTTACATTTGCAAGAAGCGTGACTTTCGCGGAGGAAAGCCACTAAGGGAGGAGGTCTGTGGCGAAGATGCATTTGCAACGTCAGTTGCAAATACATTTAATTTTTAGTAACTTTTGTTTATTTTTATTTTGTTTGACACATAGTTTTTTCTTGTCAAAAAAAAATCAAATATATATCTTGTTCTTGTGCCGTCTTAAAAAGAGTTTTATAATTTATATTAGTGAGCGCGGTACCCGCAACTCTAACGAGAGGTTACCGATTACTTTCCCTAGTTTCGGCCGCAGTCGGACTCTCCTAGTGAGGTGTTCACTGCTACGCCATCCTCGGTTAGACCCTCTCTGCTCTGAGTAGTCGAGGCTGGCCTGGTAGACCACTGAGGAAACGACGTACAGCTACCTATAACGGTCCTTTACAGGACCACCTCATTCACTTATGTATATGGCCCTACACCACTATTTAGAGCCGTATCAGAGAATTAACTAACTTATTACGTTGACAAAGTTCCTGAGCTGTAATCCTAAGACAATTAACAATAGAATATGATCCAGAACATGCAGGGGATTTTCTAATTTGATTTCCCTGCACTTTAGATTTATTTTCACGTCTACTAGATACATTTAAATTTTAGTTAGAATCATCATAAGCCTGATTAGGTGTACGGCTCTGTTTGTCGGTAATTTAAACTATCCTTTTACTAGCAGGCTTATCTTTATTTTTTATTTATTTCCATTTATTGAAAACAATATAGTTCAATTTTATAACAATATAATTTTACTTGATTTCCATTCAAGTTTATTGGAAAATCGGCTTTTGGCCGTGGATCCTATTATAGGAAAAGGAGTTGCCCTTTATATAGTAATATCTGTATAATATAATATATAATTAGTAATAATTAATTTAACAAATAAATACAAGTACATAAATTAACTTAAGATATTATACTCTTTATTGTTATTATTATTATTTTATTTTATTACCATTATATATATATATATATATATATATATATATATATATATATATATATATATATATATATATATATATATATATATATATATATATATGTATATATATAGAATTGATACTCTTTATTGTTATTATTATTATTTTATTATTATTTTATATATATATATATATATATATATATATATATATATATATATATATATATATATATATATATATATATATATATATATATATATATATATATATATATATATATATATATATATATATTAGAAGAACTATAATTATGTGGCATGCGCATGCAAATATGTACATGCTTCCTCATACAAATGCAGCCATATTTACCTAAAATGCTTAAACATAAACTTCAAATAACAACATAATATAAGATTAAAATACATTTAAAACTAACGATACATAAAAGCAACAGTATATATAACTAACAATATATATAAAAATATAAAATTAATTATCTGTGGTGGGGGTCACAGGAAAAATCTAGTTCGCATCCTTTGTGCATTGGTCCGTCCCAAGATGGACTATGGCAGCTGCGTTTACAGTTCAGCGAGGAAGTCGTGGCTACCGCCTCTGGACAGAGTCTTTCTGCTAGGACTCCGTTTAGCTCTCGACACGTTTCCGACCACCAACGTCTGCCAATGCAGCAACGCCGGGAGCAAATGGCTCTGTCCTTTACAGAGGCAGTCTGACAGCAGTCATTTTACCTCTAAGCCAACACTACCATTCAAGACTATCAATTTTAGAAGTAGTTTGTTCTTTTTTGCATTTATTATCTTATTATTATTCTGTTAATTAATATTTTCCTTTGGTATGAATGAGTGATGTAATGAATGAGATTAGTATGTGTGTAATTGTTGAATGACTGACTGCTGGAAAGGTAGTGAGTGAGGTGCTTCCGCCGAGGTGGTGGGGATGGCAGCCAGGGACCCCTACCTCCAGTGCGCACGCGCGCCTGGGGGGAAGGGGGGCTGCCTCCCTAGTACCTGTCGGGGGCGCCGGTAGGGTGGGGACGAGAGGATAAAAGCAGGCCTCCCAGCCCACTGGGCACCTTTAGCTCCAGCTCTCTCCTAGAGCTCGGACCTGGTCTTGTCCTCTCTCTCTCTCCCCCTCACTATCTAACCTTACTCCTTATACTTATACTTATCCTTATTTATCATGTTAACCTCTTATATTTATTCCTCTAATAGACTTATTATTATGATGGAGTAGTTTCCTTATTTCGGACCTCCCTAACCTCCTTTCCTTTCTTCCTATCCCTAGCGGCCCTATGTTTCCGCCGGTGGGACACCACTTCCGGCCATGACCTTTTGGTTTTCACTGGAGGGTTACCACTTCCAGTCCTTCGACATCGGTATCCGCCGGTGGGTTACCACTTCCGGCCGAACCCCGTCTTGACTCTCCGCTGGTGGGTTACCACTACCAGCCTCTTGCCTTGACTTGAGTTTACCGCCGGTGGGCTACCACTTCCGGCCGATCCGCTTTTCCACTTCCGCTGGAGGGTGACCACTTCCAGCCCTTTTGGTTACGTCAATGGGGGAACCACTCATTGACACACTCCCTTGCCCAATACCACCGGAGGGTTACCACTTCCGGTCCCCGACCTAGCCTTGACTATACCGCCGGTGGGTTACCACTTCCGGCCGAAACGTACGTCCATCCGCTAGTGGGTTACCACTGCTAGCCTCTTGGTATCGCTAGTTGGGTTACCACTTCCTAGCATTCCTTTTTGCCCCCTTCCGTTATCCGGGTACCACGGATAACCATTTACCCAATTCCGCTAAGGGGTTACCACTCTTAGTCTAAACCACGTCTTGAGTTTGCGCCGGTCAGGTTACCACTGCCGGACACGTCCTTTTGTATTCCGCTGGTGGGTAACTACTTCCAGTCCTGTCCTCTGACATTCCGGCATCCGGGCACCACGGATGACCCCAAGACCACTTCCACTGAGGGGTGACCACTCTCAGTCTCTTCCCCGTTATGCCACATCCACTGAGGGGGCACCACTCTCAGTCTACTCCCCTTTGACCACTACCGCTAAGGGGAAACCACTCTTAGCCTTCTACCCCCTTTTATATTCCGCTGAGGGGTTTCCACTCTCGGCCCCTCTCCCTCTATACCCACTCCCGCTGTCGGGGCACCACTGACAGCCATTAGGTTTATTTATTACCCATACCTATTTCTATCTCTCCCTTTATTATTTAGTATTTCAAAGCCAGGGAGCATGGAGTTTCTTCAACGTCAGCCCCGTAATTTGCCCCCGGGCTGATCGCGTCCTAACAGGCGGCGCGATCCCCCGGTAGTGCGCACGCGATTCCCTGTTTAGGCCCGTGCGCCAGGTGTCAAAATGGCGACCGTGACAGGACACGTTTATTATCCTGTTTAATTTAATTCTTTATTGTTATTTTGCCTGTTAGCTAGGGATCGTGTAGGAAATAGGATAGGTTTAGGTCCGTTATTATATGTATCGGTTTTTTTTAAAAAACATTATAATCTTTGTGGAGTGTTTAGTGAGGTGATATTAAATTTTAAATTTTTAGTGAGGACTATTTGAGAGTGTTTATTTTTATTTAATTTAATTTAACCTATAATTTATCATTATGTTCAGTAAAACGCTAATTGAGTTAACCTCCGGTGACGTAAGGAGGGAGTTAACCAAACGTGGCTTACCGATTAGTGGAACCGCGAGTGACGTATACATTAGATTAGAGGAAGCCCTACGTTTAGAGGGTCAAGATCCGCAAAAATATTCTTTCTGGTGTCCAATTGCCCATGACGAAAGTCTTCAAGAAGCAGACAATAACCAACCGAACGGTGACCTACTAGAGCTCGAAGACCCACCGGACAACGCAGGTCGTCCCCTTCAGAATCCCGCACCAAGTGGAGAACCAGGATCTTCAGAGCTAGTTCATCCCGGCATCGGACACTCGGAAACTCACTACAACCCCGTGACAATAAAGCACAGAGCATCCACCCCGCGCCCACAGGATCAGCGATGCCCCCGATAGACGACAGAGCCACCGGCCTCTCCTCTGCCTTAGAGGCATTTTTACAGGAGACCGCCGAGAATCGGGCGCTTATTCGCAGTTTAGTTCGGCGACTGGAGGATCAACCGACAAGAGACACCAATTGGGATCCGGCGGTGTTAGACTTCGTTATGACCCCGTTTGAAGGACGCCCGTGGAAAGATCCGGCCAGAGTAGTAGACTAGTAGTAGGACTAACGGAAAACAAGGTACCACGTTCCTGTTGGGTGGAAGCGGCTAACAAACATCTCGGCAGTGATGTCAAGAAAAATTGGCAGATGCAGTGCCTCCCGGACGCGACCTGGGAAGATTTTACCAGCTTCCTAACTACGAGGTACGGATCCCCAAGCAGACTGTCGGCATTGCGAGCGAGTTTCCACGGCGACAAACAGAAGCAGGGTGAAACCGTTGAAAAGTTTCTACAGGAGAAATACGCAGTTTTTCGTTGGTTGTACCCTAACGAGCCCGAGCCCACTTATATCAGCCAAGTCATCGAGCTAGTAGCTCCTAATCTGAGACAGTTATTACGATTGGGACTACAAGTAATATATCAAAATTTATTGCACTTGCTCGGCGAATTGAGACAGATCAATCCGAGGAACCTGCTGAAGCATCAAAAGAAACACAGAAACAAAACCATTTCCCCTATAGACGCCCGGATAATTATAGTCCACCGGGAAATCACCATTTTCCTTCCGGTAATCGCCGCGAGAATCCCCAGACTCCCACCTGGCTAATGGAGCAGCGACCAGGGAAGCAGTCCAAAACACCAGAAGTGAGGGTTCGCGCCGGAGCCTCGAACTCACAACCCCCCGAGCGGCTCCTTCATCTAGAGTTCAGTCCTAAAGACCATAGCCCAACCTTAGCGTTTCGATTTAGCGACGGGAGTGAGTATAAGGCACTAATCGATACCCAAGCCTCCACTTCCTTTATTAGCTACGCACTAGCAAGACATCCCGATGTGAGACGTATTAATAATGTCCGGAAAGCTGTAAACTTCGGGACATCGAAGCAGCAAGGACGGACAAGCGGACAGGTGAAGTTATCCCTTAAGATTCAGGGAAGGCCTTTCTCTGTTCGGGCGAAGGTCCTTGAAGACTCTTCCTACCCTCTGATTCTAGGCAACGACTGGCTTCGCGAGCACGCCGTACTTATCGACTACGAAGGCCAAAACTGTTCTATCGGGCGTCAAGAAAGGACAATTGTAAGTTGGCACAAGAGTTCCAAACAAGAAAGAACCCCAGTATCACAACAAATAATTCCTACAAACCTTCACCCCCGTCAGAATAGAAAAAATCGGGATATAACGAAGATCCACGCATCCTTTTGTAGTGGCATCAGCCGAACTCGGACGATACCTCAAAATCTTAAGATTCAAGTTGAAGATTCTCCGTCACTTCAAAGACAGAATAGAGAGCGGCTTTGTATGATTAATACCGGTAAACACCCAGATGAGCTGATGATCCGGCTGCATAATGAACAGCACCTCGACCCTAGGATAGTCGAGGTAACACAATGGCTTCGGGAGGAGAAGCAACCCCCTGCATCTAGGAGGAAGCGTGCGTGGAATCGTCAACGTCGAAATTTCGCGATACTAGATAATGCGCTATGTTTTGTAAACGGCGAAGCTCCCCGAATATACGCACCGGAGCATCTACGACGTGAAATATTAACCCAATACCATGAGCATCACCTGGTGGGACACTCTGGCTATGAGGAAACCTGCCGCGCTATCCGCAGCTGCACCTATTGGCCCGGCATGAGACAAGACATCCGAAGGTATGTCCGAAAGTGCAGAGAATGTCTCGGGACCAAGCCTCTAACCAGACCCAAGAATGCTCCTCTCACGTCCAGAAATATCAACACCCCCAGGGAAGTTGCCGCCGTCAACCTGGCCAAGGTGAAGAAGACTTACCAGGAGCTTCAGCGACGAGCGCCAAAGTCTGGATTACTACGTAATCCCGCTTCACTCCCTGGCTCCCAAGCTTCCCCTAATTTAGCTCCGAAGCCATCATCGTCCCGTGTCCCTGAACCTCTACCACTGTCCACCAGTCCTTCCCCTTTATTTAAAAATGTTATCCCCTCCTTTTCTTCCTATCCCCAGAGATCCAGGATCCGCCCGACGTCGGCGGACGTAGAGGTGCCCCGGGAAGGATCTGTGTCTAGATCTGCCCCGGCGGTGGGACTGCCTACGTCGTCGTCTCGTGGTCCTGGGCCTCTTCCCCTTTCAAGCAGTCCCTACCCGTTATTTAACAAACTTATCTCTGGGGGAGAGAGAACGGGGTTGACTAGGAGCAGGCGGCAGTCCGTAGCAGATCCTCGCTGCCGCAGAGAGAAGTTTACTCAGACAAGGCACTGGGTCCCCAGAAGAATAGTCAGCACAGTAAATCGCATAGAGACGGCGAGGGGCCCTCGCATAAGCGCCAGGAAGCAACACCTAGATGGTAGCCGCAGTACAGACACCCAGACTGAGCGTTGCCTGGAATCTGCCGCAGGATGGGTGGCGTTTATTACGAAGTTTTCCGCTACTGAAACCAAGGCTGGCCACGCCACACAGCGCTTTCCAAGGCTTTGGAAGCCACTCCCACCATCTGCTCGAGAGCCCGTTCAGCCAGCAAAGACCAACCAGGGACAGTCAGCCCCTGCCACCTTCCAACCACGCTGATCTGTCGTCTACCTCAAGGGGACAAGATGAAGGAAGAGCTGCTTCTCGGCACTCCACCATGAGCCGCTCCGGCAGAGCACCCAAACAGCCCCTATGAGACGAAACGGATGAGGCCATCTTCTCCACACTGACTCCAGAGGACAGACAGTTGGAAGTGTACCGGAGGACGCTAGAGAGGATGAAACAAGAAATCGTCGGCCCCGACCCCTGAGGGACACGACCGGATCGACCTAGAGGAGAGACTGGACCATGGGAAAAGGAATTTTTCTTTTATTGATTCTTTTTTTTTTAAATTGTATTCTCGTTAAATAAGAATATATATATATATAAAACTTAAAAATAATATTTTTTTGGTAAAAATAAAAATAATGTAAGATATCTTGAACGGTAGTGTTGGCTTTTCGAAGGGGGGCATAGTTGACAGCAGTCATTTTACCTCTAAGCCAACACTACCATTCAAGACTATCAATTTTAGAAGTAGTTTGTTCTTTTTTGCATTTATTATCTTATTATTATTCTGTTAATTAATATTTTCCTTTGGTATGAATGAGTGATGTAATGAATGAGATTAGTATGTGTGTAATTGTTGAATGACTGACTGTTTTTTTTTTTTTTATATATAAATGACGATAGCTATAAGTCGTTCGAGCACGGACTTTCAGTGTGGGTACGTGGTCCTAGTATGGGTACCGGGGCATGTCGGTATCGCAGGCAATAAAGCAGCTAATCAAGCTGCTAAGCGTTCGTCCACAGCAAGGATGGTGGAGGACAGTTCTATAAGACTGGACGGTTCTGGAAGACTGCTTCAGTCAATGCAGTCTGGCCCGTTCCTTCACCCAACTTATAAGAATAAAGAGAAATGTAAAGGAGCAGATTACGCCACTATCCTCATCAAGGAGGGACAGTGTCGTACTCACGCGTCTGAGACTGGGACAGACGCAGTTGACGCACGGGCACCTTCTCAGGAACGAACGTGCCCCTAGATGACACTGTAATAAATCAACGCTGACAGTGAGTCACATGTTTGAAGAGTGTGACTCACTGGCAGAGCTGAGGACGACTTGTGGCGCACCGACGTGTGTGGCAGTCGACGAGTCATTCTCACCGAGACTCAGTTCTCAACTTCTTGGGTAGAGCAGGATTTTATGAAGAGATTTAGGTTCAACAATGTCAAGTTAGAGTAAGTTTCAAAATAAGTAAGTTTAGGTCATCAGCTGTCGTAACTACTCACCCCGGCCATTTGTTCAAACCGGTTGCTGAGTAGGCTCTTCTCGCTGGTCGAGAGGATACGGCAGTTGGCTTGTTTTTAACTAGGTTACGATAGTCTAGATAAGGTTTTTTTTTACTGTGATATTAGATTCTTAAGATAGGTTTAGTTAGGGGGTGGGAGTTAAACATATTTTGGTAATATTTTCAAACCGGATGTGCTCCCACAGCATAGCTGGAGGAGGCTCTCATCCAAATCTGTGATAATTAGTTTAGTTAGTGTAGGTCGATGATACCAATCCCAGCAACGTTCCAACCGGCTGATTGGCTTGTCATCGACATCCTGTGATATTAGGCTAGGTCATGTACATATGTTTTAACTAGGGTTAGGTATTTATTATTATGATTAGTCAGTGTTTAATTTAGGATTGACCACCGTTATCACCACCCCGGCTATTTATTCAAACCGCGGTGGCTAAGTCTCTCTCTCAGAGAGGCGGTGGCCGAATTTCATGTGATAACGGTGTAGTGATACTAAGGCTTTAGTTGAGTTGTCAATAGGCTAGTGTAGACATTAGGCTGAATCAGGTCTCGTCCCGGTTGTGTTTCCCCGGTGTCGATTCCGTTTAGAAGCGGCAATTTTGTCGTCAAGAGGCGCAGTCGGAAACTTTGTTGGGCCTAGTGTGTTTTAACCTTACCCTGCAAGATTCATACCCCTGTATTCTACTCACCACCATTATCTACAGCGTCTCTGGGAGAGAGGAGGTTCTCTGGTGCTGCAACGAGTCCCATGCTACTGAAAAATCATTAGGAGATTGAAACGAACAGACTATTTTAGCGGGGTTTTCTCTTAAAGCGCCATAGAGCCATAGATATGTGTACGCTCAACATGAGAGAGACGTTTGTTATTATATCAACAATAAGTGCGATAAACATGGTCTTAAAACCGGGCCAATCCCAGAAATCCCCGGAAAGTGTTTAAGTTCAACAGGGGGTAACACTGTGTGAGGATACGTAGGCCCTAAAGGATATGTAGTTTCAAATTTACTCGACACTTTCCGCATTAGCAGATTGAGTAATTTTATCATTAGTGGATTTAATAAAACAAACCAACTCATGAAGAGCTAGTGTAATATAGGATAATTATCATGAACTTCACAGTTAAGTATATTTAAATTCTCAACCGTTTGTTCAAAAGTAGTAAAAGTTTATCCAAGCAAGAACATTTAACATTTTTGACTACACAAAAACTTCTGCTTTTATCAGGTTTAAATTTTACATGCCTGTTTCAATCAGATCCAATTGCTGGGCTTATTTTTTCTATGGCCCAGCAGACCAATCTTGCATATTTTTTTTATTATTTTTAACAGCAGAAATATATTGAAACATATTCGTTGTTTGACAGACAGACACAGGAACGAAACTATAAGGGTTTCTTTTACAGGTTTTACCTACAAATGATAGGGTTAGGGTTTTACCCTATAAATGATCAACTTTACTCTGTACATGGTAGAACCAATGGACGTACGACCAAAAATCATAGGACTAAAGTTGTAGATCTTTTAAAATCAGTTTCCGCTAGTGCAATCTGCTTTTCGATACGACTTACCGTTTAGCCACAATAAGCCTTTAAAAATAATCCTTTAAATTTGCGCCCACCATCTTTAATTTCTTAAGGGAGGGGGAAAAAAAAATCGGGTGGTGTTGCGGGACACTCGGTAGGAACGAAGTTCCTTACGCATTTAATTAAGTATAAATGATAAAATCACATTGCTAAGTATATGATGCTAACTACTTATACATAGCGGAGTTAGGAGAGACAAAATTTAAATTAACTAACTACTTGTACTTAGCGGAGTTAGGCAAAATTAAAAGAAAAGCTTTTTTTTATCATTGAAGCGAGTATCTTTCAATAAATATGTATTGGATATTGAGAAAATAGTTAAACATGATGAGTTGATAGTTAAAGAGGATGATTGTAGTATAGAACCGAGTTGTGAGGGAACAGGACTGTTCCCTAACCCTCACCCCCGGCCTACTCCATTTAAAATATATCACTTGACTACATAAAAACTTCTGCTTTTATCAGGTTGAAATTTTACATGCCTATTATATCAATTGTACTTTAAACGATGTGTATGAAGTTAAATAAAATCGTTGCGTTAGAACGTAAGATGTCGGTAAAAAAATTGTTTTCTATATTTTAAACGTTTAGGTCCGCTTTAATAGTTTTTGCGATCTTTAACACTTGCGGTGTCGGTGTTAATTTTACAAAAAAAAAAAAAATAAAATAAAAAAATTATATATAATATAAAAGTTGTTTGTCTCATTAAATAGATATAGTTAGAATTTTTTACCGTCCTAAAATTCCAATTTTACATTTGAATTGACACACGAGCGTTGCGCGCGAACGCTTGGGCGGATAACGTTGTCCAACGAACTCGTCCTGCGCATTGGTAAAATGATCATGTGTATACCAAATTTCAACTAATTCGTCAACTCTTACTCAAGTTATCGTCATCGGTCGATTTCGTGACGGTTAGTTTTGTAACGGTCGATTTCGTTACTGGTCGTTTTTTTCCGGATTCACCTCCCGGTAATTATATATATATATATATATATATATATATATATATATATATATATATATATATATATATATATATATATATATAAATATATATATATATAAAAATTACCTAAATAATATAAAGATTTACGTTCTACAAAGCAAGATACATAATTTGATAACATGATGGAAGAATATCTCTCTCCTGGCTGTAGGAGGAATCATAACGGAGTCCATTAGTCCAGTCAACCAAGCCCAGAAAAAGTCGAATAGGGGAATTCGTGTAGTCGCAAATTTTTGTGAAGTGATAGAGGGGTGTGCCATAAACAACATACTAAGAATTCTGACCGGTGGTGGTGAGAGGGGAAAGGATGTCTACAGGTACTTTTTTTTCACGTTTTTCTTGAATAACTCGAATATGGGGGGGGGGGGGGGGGGGGTTGTGTGGAGGCTAGTTGAATGTGTGAGAGAAAACAGGACCTTGGGGGTTTTGTGTTAAATTAGTTTTTAACAATCATTGCCACACGCCAGTAAGACAATTTATTAAGGCCCCCATACACGATCAAACAATTTGCGCAAACATCATGTTTGCGTAATCCTGATGTCGGGCAAATTTAGGCCATACACGTCAAACATCATGGCATGTGTGACATGAGGCAAGCCCCACCCCCATTATCCCCAGCACACAATTTATCCCTTAATACAGCATATTACTGCACCTAGATGATGTACACAAATTTAATATTAGGTCTGAACCCACTTCATTCAAAATTATAATTAATTTTATATCATAAATTACTATTTTTAATAATCACGGTTTTTCCATCATCTGCACCTCGTAAACTATTAATTTAAGAGAAAAAATGAACAGAATCTTTTTGTAGGAAATTTAATGTATTTAATAAAATATAAAAAAAAATACCTTTGGACCCCCCCCCCCCCCCCCCCCCCCAAATGCTCACCCCCCACCGGTTAGGGTTTCAGTAAGCTATTTATGACACACCACCCGTACACTAAACAAAAATTTGCTCCTATAAAAATTATTTCCCCTAATTTGTCTTAGTTGACTGGTCTACATCATTGCTTGAGGTAGATGATGTAAAGGCAATTCTTTTGCTTTGACAATGAAACCATAATTCTGGATCACACAAGGTATGCTTAGCTAATTGTCCAAAAGCAAAACCGCCTATACACTGAAGGGCTTGATAAGGCTTATCCAAACACATCCAAGAAGATTTGAACTAATGATGTATAGCAAAAACTATGGCTGAGCATGGTAAATGATCTGAACATTCAGTTTGGTTGCAAAGAAGAAGAAATGTAACTGAAACTTTAAAAGGATAGAGACGCAGGCATACTCGCATTAAACATCCATATGCGTGGTCTAATAAAATGACTGTGCGCATGCAACAAATAATAAATTAATGTTTTGAAAATATAGTAAATCAACATTATTCATACCTACTATAAATAGACAAAGAAGGAGATTTGAAGCATGACCTGTCCAATGAGCTTCTGCTTTTGTTTTGTAAGCAACCGATAGATTCCTTGTCTGATTTAGTCGTACTTTTGCTTTGTTCTACCAAATGGCATAGTCTGATTTAGTCAAGTGCTTTTGTTTTATTAAACCAACAGATATCCTAGCCTGAAAAGCACTTGGCAAATTCTTTGTTCTACCAATAGACATCCTAGTCTGATTTAGTAAAGTGCTTTTTCTTATATACACGATATAAGGAACTGATGTTAACGATAAATTGACAATTAGAGAGAAGAACTGCGTATATATTACTTATATTCCTTTTTTGGCACGTACACTGTACCTGGAATTCCTAGGGGTTACCTCAGTCTATGACCAGATCCAGAATCCTTTATCGAGGTGAAGTCTGACAGATGCTACCTTCGGTAGTATTCTTTTGGTGATGTTACAAGTCGGAAATAGTTAATTCATATTTTCATCCTTTACAACCTCCTGTGACACCTATTGATAGATTTGAGAACACGAATTTCTTCAAATATGATGAGATGGCCACTTTCTTGGGAATGTTTAGCTATCGCTGATCTGTTATCATTTATCTTCACTGCTCTCGCGTGCTCTTGTGGGAGGGGTTTTGACCAGTCTTTCTGTTTGTCCAACGTGTTTTTGGCAACTGCAATCACACGTTGTCAGAGGATGGTGATGATGACATTTCTTGAAACTAAAAACAGTATGACAGCTTTCCCTAATGTCGGATGACGGTGTGATGCAGCATTGAGGTATCGATCCGTAATCGTGAGCTTCCTGCCCTAGCGTCCAGTTGGTCTTTGCCCCAGAGCATCCAATAAAAAGGAACCATTGTAAAATGGATTTTCCGATAAAGCGTTCTTATGACGGAAGAAAACTTCCAATGCCTTCTGTATTTGCACAGAAGAAAAACAATGGTATCAGAACAGCTGAAGGGAAACCATTTTCTTCGAATTCTTCTGAACTACCGTTGCAAAATCTAATCCGTCAACCAGAGCTTAAATGATCTTTAGATGGTACACCTACACACACTTTCACCTGAAGACTAGGACATCATCGATCGAGTAAACCTCCTTTTCTCTACGGAAAACCGAAAATTCACAATTTTGGTATAATAAATACGCAGTTCGTTTCTCCAGTCATCAGTTTGTCTTGTTGCTGCTTCAAGTTAACATCCCTTGCTTACGACAATGGAAGCAAACTGGACTTCATACTTTTTATGTCCCGAATTTCACCGGAGAGCCAAGCCTACTCACTAAATGTTATACATATCATATATATATATATATATATATATATATATATATATATATATATATATATATATATATATATATATATATGTGTGTGTGTGTTAAAGGCTAACACCCAGACATTTATATGTTCAACTCCTTGCGCCTTGTTAATTGTCAGGAGGGGTTGATACAGAAGGAAAACATCTCTGGTTTTCCTTCAAAATTTGTATTTAAATTTTATTCAGCAGTCGGAATCAATTACTATTAAGGCTGTCTCGCCCGTTATATATCGGAAAAATCTAGATTTTCTCGCTTAGCAGAAAAAATACATTTCGTGGGTGTGGTTTATAAACCATTCATAAAAAGTAACTTCATAAAATTATAATCTGAATGTCTTTGGCGGTAGTAATTATAGCTATTATACATATATATAATTATTGGTTTTATCCTGGGTGTCGTACCCAAGATTTTAATGAACAATACTACAATCAGTTAATAATTACTTATGTTTTTAAAAAGTTCAAGGTAGGCTCACTTTCAAACAAATGACGTCAAAGTACAACTAATCGAAATTACGAGAAGCTCTTTCAATACTTACGCTTATGATTAAATTAAACATAAAACACCAAGTATAAAAATAAAAGCCACATATATAAATAGGATGACAGACATTTAAAGCACAATTTTGCAGACATAATATTAAGACATTGAGTTAAAGCAAGCTCAAACATCAATCAATTGGGAAATTACGTATATAGAAACTGTATGAGGGGCGAGGATGTAGACTCTCTGTACATTGAAACACCGACACACACAACATAATGGCAAAGGGAATGAGTAAATATGACGCCAGTTTGAGAAAGATGAGCCAACCTTACGTTTGTTCCGACGTGCCGGCCAGCTAAGGAATATAGGTAAAAACATTTCATTAGACATATCTAATATAATGACAAATATACATCACAATATTTAAGTTAACAATATCTTATCATTGTATCAATAACCGTCTATAATAAAGTAGGTAAGATTATAAAAACATAATCTGTGTTAAAGTACAGAGATATGGGGGACCGACATAGTCAGAAAGTGATAGTGAAGCAGTTCGACATCTGGTTTACAATTTCGGTAAACCAATAAGTGCGGTAGTTGTATGTTCGGAGCCGCATTCTATAATACTTTACAACAACTGCCCCCTTATCGAGAGATTAGAATTAAATATTCATACAGATTAAAAATATAGTAGAATTATAAATACAGTAAACCTACGTTAGTCTCAAAGGCGTAGGCCACTACAAGTTAATTTAAGTAAAACAAAAGAAAAAATCATTCCAAACTAAGAAAAACAATTAATAATAGCAAAACAAAGTTACCTCAACACTGTAAACTTAAAGTTATATTGACTGATTTAATTTACAGTGGCTTGTAGGACAAATTATATTCACCAAAAGCGCCTATGTGTTTTGTTTTGTTTTTGTTCTTTTTTTAGTATTAATTATTATTTAAACTAATGATATAAAACCGGTGCTTTACAAATACATCGTAATAGTCGATACATTAGGTAGTCTACTTATATAAATATGAGTTACAGTCCGTAATAAGATTTCCAAATATAATATAAATGGTATTCCGACACATAAGTTAAGGCACAAATAAATAACGATCAAGGGCAATACAAATAGTCACCATTTGTCACAATATCACACACGCATTGTTATACACGTCCGAAAGAATTCCCACCTAGAAGTGGGAGTAGCTTCATCGTAATCGAAGCTAATGCTAAAAAAAACTCTTAGAAACCTCCTTGTTATATCGACTCGGTTATTTACCGTAGATATAACATTAAAAATACTATAATCAACAGAAAAAATCTCGCAACTATTCCATGCCACTGCTTACTAACTTGCTTTACTTGTGCCTTCTCGTTGTCTCACTACCGGTCGACGTCTTATTCCCACACTAACTTAAATACAAGTTTTTGTTTGTTTACCAGCAACTGCAAATTGAATTAATAGAAGATGCAAAGGGATTTATCCCAAGACCTTGAGGGATGGCGGAAAAAAAGCCCGAAAACCTTATAATTAATTTTAAATTAGATAAACCTACATTTTGCTTAACACGGCCTTCACCCAGGGTCCTTATTAAACAGTAACCATCAAAGCTTTAAAGTACCCTTACTTACACCCTGATAAAGTGATAAATAACACTGTAAAATCAAAAAACACCGTTTACGTTTATTATTCATCAAATACGTATACATCAACAATATGCGTAGTTGGGTCCAACGTTTCAATAACCTACAATTTTAGTGGCAGAGCACACATAAAAATATATCAAATACAAAACTCCAATTATATCATTATAAGACATCACGTGATGAGTAACACAAACACACACAATATTATATATATACATAGTGGCATGATAACCTGCCTCACCTTAATATCTCTATTATTTTCTATTATTTTTGAAGATAGAGAAAAAAAGTAAATGATAACTCACCTTGAATTTTTGCGTATTTCAAATTTGGTGGCTAAAAAAAATTCGTCTAAAAGTTTCGGGGGCACTTCTTTCTACCATATAATCTTAAATGGTATATTTTTTTTAAAAAATAAATTAGATTTTTTTAGAAGAAAAATACGCCTTTTATCCACAAAATCGGTTGAGAATTGAAAGGGATATTCAGTTTTCAATATAATAAAAATATTATTTTACAGTAATCGTTCAAAATTGTCTCTTCAATTAATAATACACATTTTTTTCGTTTTATCCAGTTTTCGGATATTGTCATCTCAATTATTGAGAAAGTTATTGAAAAGCTGCTGAAATTATTTCCTTTAGTTCAGCTAAGTGTTTACCGGATTTTTGGCAATATACCTTATCTTTTAGAAATCCCCAAAGACAATAGTCTAAAAAATGTGTGAGGTCCGGAGTGCGAGTAGGCCATTCGATAGGACCATGTGTTCCAATCCATTGTTTATCACTGAATGTGCTCGGGAGAGTGTTCGGGGCATCAAGTGTTGAAAGTACATACATAACTCGTAGTTGTACAAGTGAGATGATTTCTAGTAAGCATGGTAAACCCATAATTTACACGTTTACGGTGGATTTACGTCCCCTGAGTCAAAAAATGTTTTTAAAAAATGTCTGCCTGTCGTCTGTGCAAATGCCTGGAGCCTAATCTACTGGGCCGTTCTTGACGAAATTTGGCATACATGTTCAAAAAACTCATACCCCGAGGCCAAATCGAAAAATTAATTTTAGCTCCAAATTTGGGGGAACCCGTAAATGAGAAAGTTTGTCTGAGTTGTCTTGGACCGATTTATTCTCTATCTTAAAAAGTAAAAGAGATACCAGGGTGAGGTAGGTTATCATGGCCACCATCTATTTATATATATATATATATATATATATATATATATATATATATATATATATATATATATATATATATATATATATATACATACATATTTATATATACATAGTATATTAAGTAACGAAATAAAACACAACCGCGAATATTAAACAAAAAATTTCAGAAAAACCGGGGAGGGGTTTGGTCACAAAAACAACAACAACTCACAACATTCTCAAAACACCCGACGTTTCGGCTTTAATAAAAACCTTCTTCATGGGATCTATAACAAAAGAAAATTCAGAAATATTAGCATCGAGATGCAATAAAGCTCAAACAAATACAGCATTAAGAGAAAACAACAAGAAAATCTTAGTTGAGGACTTGCAAAGAGTAAAAGTTGAAAATAAGTTGAGTAAGCAGAACAATAGTACAATTGATAATAATTTAATAAAGAGGAGTAGGTATGGGGACACTTGAGGCGCCCCCCACTCCTGACCCCCTTGGCCCCTCTTCCCCCCTCTCAAGGTCACACCTCCCCCCCACCACCACCACCTTTACCCCTACCCCTCCACTTATATATAAAGTGTTTGAATATAAAATATTTAAAAATTGTTTTGATCACTAGGATTTCTTATAGAAACCAACCGTATGTTGAATTTACTCAACTAAAAAAATTAACAGGACGGGGATCTAATGCGAGTTAGTAATTCAGCTTGCATTGTATAATAAACGAATACCTATAGAGATCAGTACCTACAGCTGTTGGAAAACATTTGATACGAATGTCCCCAAGATCATTTGATATACCTTGTACCCAGGTTTATTACATAGCATAAATAATTTGTTAATAATGTAAAATGAATATTGTAATACAAACCCTGGGATTACTAAGTGACCCTCCTTATATTCTCCTATTATATCTGTGTTGTATAGAAATGTCTAATTTTATATAAATAAAATGGTTTGAATGTTTGAAAATATATTTCTCCAAAACCTATGTCCATACAATGAGAAGAATTACCCGATTCGTATCCGAATTGCTTCTTTAATATCGGAAATATATTTATATACATAGTATATATATCCAGAGTATCAACAATATAGAAATTAAGAATAAAAGTAAATCAGGTAAACCTGAAAAACACATATTAAGGTGACGCCTTATAATTTGTAAACTCATGCTTAGTATTCTTCCATCTTGTACCTACTAATCTTGTACTCTATATGCTCTTATAATTATCATAATTAATTGTTATTTTCAACATTTTTTTTGTATTGATCTTTTCCTTAATATTTGTACTTTTAACTGATTCACTAGTTTACTATGGATTTCCTCGGTTAGCGTTTACATTAGATATACTTAATTAAATATTAAAATAGTAAAAACGGACTAGAGGTAATAGAGTAGAGGTAAAAAGGGAGAGGTTGCACAATCGTTTAGAGAAGACAGAGGCAGAGCGCAAGTTGATACTCATTCTCTGTACTATACTATACAAAAAATAAGGAAAAGCTTGTAAACGCTAACGTAGTATTATTTTTGTTAATAAAAATGAATAAAATTACCATTTTTTCTCCATCTAGTAATTCAAAGCGATTTTAAGATTATTATATTTTCTAAAATATGTTAAAAGCATTTATAGGTTATCGTATCTTTATTAAACGCGAATACTAAGACAAGGGTCCCCAATTAGTTATAATACGAACTCATCGAAACCCCATCCAAGAAGCTCCCTAAAACATTTTTTTCTAATAATCAGTTGGGGGCCCCTCAAGGCCCGGGGTCCCCAGCCCCGCGGGGGCAGCGGGGGTATACGCTACGCCCCTGAGTGAAGGGCCGAAATTAAAGCGTCGGTCACCCCGATTTATCCAAAGCCAAAGTGTTTGAATAACTTAAGTTCAAATATAATAATAAGTTTCATCTAGATTTGAATTTGTGAAGGTCATTTCTAATTTATTTAGGAGTATATAAATTATATTACATAAATTACGCCTTTCAACATGTATTTTGTATTATATTATTATTTATTATATTTATGGTATATAGACTCAATTGTATTATATGTAAATTACATACGTAAAAGATTTTAGTTTTCATGAGTACCTTTAATGTTACGTTGATCTAAGTCCTATTGGCATTCACTTATAAGTGAGTGTAATTCGCACACCTACTAGAAGTGTGTTACAACTCAAAAAAGTTAGTTTTGAGAAAATCAAGTTTTAAGATTTTTTAATTTTCAACGTCACAGTTGGATACTACATATGCGGATTCTTTGCATATTTTTTTTTTTTTATTTAGCACCGAATGTCTACACTATAACATTGGTATTATTTTATATTTTTTTCTTTATACATTTTAAATTAATTAGTTTTTAAATTTCCAAGAGATGTAACACTCTTGGCGGGAATTTATA
Organism: Gerris lacustris; assembly: GCA_951217055.1. Classification (NCBI taxonomy): domain Eukaryota; kingdom Metazoa; phylum Arthropoda; class Insecta; order Hemiptera; family Gerridae; genus Gerris; species Gerris lacustris. The sequence goes on along the minus strand of OX578285.1, from coordinate 29,113,818 downwards.
AGTGTATTCCAGAAAATGTTGCATGCAGCATAAGTAGAAGGTTAATATGAAGTTAAGGGGGTTAATGATGGAAATATTAAATTCTTATACGATGTATGTAGCACAGCCAGCAGAACACAACGTATTTAATTTCTATATTTTTTATTTCAGTTTAAAGCTTTTAGTAATATTATATTAATACAATTATTAAACTGTTTCATATTTCATATACTCAGGTTATTATATTTTTAAATATATAAATGAAGAAACCATGTAAAAAAGAATGAAATTATTTATCTTTTTATTCGTAATACAAAATACTCTCCCAATTAGTGGCCTATAACTTCCTCGCCACCTTTTTCATATACTTTAGACATTTTATGCTTTTACATTATCATGAATTGTTTAATTTTCCTCCTGTTTTTTAAATCTGTCAAAATTCTTTGATTTTTTAAATGAATCAAAGTATCAATTTATCAAAATTTAAAGAGTGCAGTCGGTTGTAAAATATAAACATTTAGGTACTACCTTGTAACTAAATGTCTTTAGATTGTTAATCCCCTATATTATTTAAGAATATGAATGGATATACTCGTAATTATTCATTCCTTTATCTAAACAACTAAAGACAAATGGATGTTTGGCCCAATGTACTTTGGGACAATGAGATATCACACTTTTGTTTTTTTATAAGGGGAGTAACAGTCTAAAGAAGTCCTAACATTATTATTTTTTAATAATTAATATTTTGAACATTTTAGTTATGAGAAGCATCATTTTAAAGTTAGAATAAAAACTTTCTTTGTGCACCCACAAAAAGAAAAAAAAAATCATAATTACTTATGCAGAGTTATTGCATGCGATTTTAACTAAAAAAAACCCAAAAATAGAGATACAACACTCTTCTAGTGGGTGTGCGAAATTATGTAAGAAACATTTCTTTAATTTTTAATATTTACAAAATAAATTGTTTTTCTCTCGTATTTGGATTTTTTTTTTTTTAATTCTCTATGCAGTTTAAATGGTAACTTATTGTGATTAAGTTTTTTTTTGTTTTAATTTAGAATATACACAAATTAAAATGTATTTTCTGGCTCAATTTGGATTCTGTTCTTACAAGAACATTCTACAAATTCTCCTATGCACTGAGATTTGCTAATGATCGCCATATGACTCTGAGTAGTGTGTTCAAAGTAACTTCAAATTACTTTATATTGAGTATATGCGAATATTGACAACGATAAGTCCTTCAGAGGATCCGAGGTGGGTGGACTACCTAGGTCGAGAGAGGGGATTTACCCGTGCACTTCGATCGTACCCTTTAAAAAGGGGCTGTCGCACTTCCCCTGTGACCCAACCTCACTTCCCCAACCTCACCATCCCAGCGAACTTGGTGTACAGCGGTACCTTACACACATCTACCTGGCCACTCGACGGGCAAAGTCTACATACTGTACAACCCCATGTGTAACTCACGTATACAGATGTTTACCCACTTCCAGGCGAGCTAGAAATGTGAAATTTGGTCATTAAAGTTCGCCGCATAAAAGATTGGGTCCGACCAAAATCTAAATGTATGGAAAGGAGGTAGTAGTTTAAAATTTTCCTAGTTTTCACAGCTTACGGTAACTTATCTTTTATCACGATACCAGACCAAGAAGGTACATATGCAAAATTATCTACTTAATGAAATCAGTCTCCATCGATTTTTGTCCATTTAAAATAATTATTATGTCGGCAGAATATATATTTTTAAATATTATATTTTTATATATCGATTAATCCTTGTGACACTCGTTCTAAAATAGATGTTTACTCAATTGTTGTGAGCCCCATGTTCTTAATAATGTTTTTTTTGCTTTGGAGGTGGAATGCGTTTACGGCACTAAAGAAAAGAGAGTGGCACTATAAAAGTTGCTTTTAAATAGAATCGAGCCAGCTGGGCGCAAGTTAAGGCTATAGCCTTAAGTAATGTGATGAGCAGTTCCTGGCTAGAGCCTAGAAGCATTCGGGGACGTTTAGTCGGTAGGACAGCATACGTTGGAGAGTCCGACACTCTGCTACACGTATGAGGAACAGGTTAGAGCGTAAACTCATTTCACATATATGTGTGTGTGTGTGCAAGACAGACTCCATTAAAGAGGAAGCATATGAAAAAGGGGACACTATATATATATATATATATATATATATATATATATATATATATATATATATATATATATATATATATATATATATATATATATATATATATATATAAAAGGCAGAAAACAACACTAACAGACTCTACAAAAAAAGAGAGCGCCAGCGACGGCAGAACGAATAACTAAAACCTTGTCCTAGTGGAAGGCCAGGGAAGACAAGAGGAAAGGGAGTGAAACAGGTTAGGAAGAGAGGGAAAAGAGGTCGTGAAGAGAAGAAAAGGGGGAGGGGCTTAAAAATCTCCGGTCCAATTGAGTTGTCTTGTGTGTAATCATTCATTACATAATAATAATAATGTGTATTTGTCTTTGTTTGTTAGCAGCACGGCTTTATAAAAAAAGGTTACACCTTTCTCAAAAATATATTCATCATTGCTAAGACTAGTAAAATAAATAAATCCAATAAACAAATTCATTAAAATTTCCAATAACATAAAATAAATAAAACAATTGACTAACATTTCGGGTAACAACACTTTCACATCTATAAATTAATTATTTAAGTAATAATAAGAATATAACCTAAGAAAAATAAATATACATTGATACAATACATACATACCCACTCACGTACATAACATATATAAATACATAAACACACACATCCATTCAGTATAAATAAATAAATTAGTATAGTTAGTCTCAAATGAAAATAAATTAAAAATCCCCGTAATGCAAACTATTTGAATGGAAATGACTATTGTTCCATTCATTTAACGAGAAGAAATACTTTTTGTACTAGCGGAGTTAAGGTAAAATTAAAAGAAAAACTTTTTATTAACTTTGAAAAGAACGTCTTACAATAAATGATGTATTGTAAATTGAGAAAAAAGTTAATTTTGATTAGTTTATAGTTAAATCAGATGGTTGTAGAGAAGAAAAGAACTTCCCATCAGACCTCCGTCGGCGAATCTACAATTAAAATATTATAATATAAAATATAAATCACCTACACTAAAAAACTTTTGCTTGTGTCAGGTTGAATATTTACATGCCTGTTTCAATTGTACTTTAGACTATGTGTATGAAGTTTTATTGAAAACGTTACGTTAGAACGTAAGATATCGGTAAAAACTTTGTTTTCTTTATTTAAAACGTTTAGATCCGCTTTAATAAATTTAGCGATCTTTATTACTTCATAGCAGTGTCGGTGTTCGTTTTACTAAAAAATATTAGTTATAAAAGTTGTTTATCTTATTAAATAGATGAAGTTAGAATTTTTTCCCGTCCGAAAAATCCAATTTTAAATTTGAAGCTTACGTTTACGCGAGCGTTGCGCATGAACGCTTTGGCGGATAACGTTGTCCAACGAATCTGTCCTGGGCATTGGTAAAATGAACATGTGTACCAAATTTCAACTAACTCGGTGATCTTTTACTCAAGTTATTTTCATCGGTAGATTTTGTAACGGATTTTGTGACGGTGATTTTGGTCGTTTTTTCGGATTTACTCCCGGGCTCCAGAACGTGCCATAAGGAACTTCAGTCCAAAAATTGTTTTTGCCTCCTTCTTCGAGTTGGTATTGAGTTGAATCCACCTTGACATAAATATTGTTTCCACAAGAAGTTGTACATTGGACAGTCAATCAAGATATGATCGAGGCTTTCGTTTTCATTCAAATTTCACAAAGTGCATAACTCCTCTATATTTATTCTATCGGCTTCTCCTTTAAGAGTAATTTTGAGGAGCCCCTGTTCATGTTTTAACATATGTTTTAACTGGACCAGTAGCTTTTGAACGGTGTACGGGAGCCCTAATTGTAAATAATTAGTAGCTTTATTCGGAGCTTTATATACAGGGCTGTACATGGATTTTTCAATTTTTTCTATATCAGACAATTTTAGCTTATAACTATAAAATTGGAAAGAACTCGTGTCTTAACAGACTTATCTATAAAATTGTGGAAATCATTTGAAAAGAAGCTATTTTGAGCTGTTTTTAGATCTCTTTGTACCAGAGGGACCAAATATGTGTTCCGTAAGTCAGTTGAAACGACACAAGACCTATATACTTTTTCACTGCTTCAAAGGATGTATTTTTGTTTTTTTATTTAGGTGTCACTAAGAATCCCTGCAGCCAATCGGCCTCGGCTCAATGCCTGCTTAACTGTACTCCCGAAAACATCCTTTCGGATGTTTCCTTGAAAAGGAAACTCCTAGGTAATAGGTAATTAAACGTGTTAACTTCCACTAACATATCATTATCATAATACACAGGTTTTCTACTGGTAGCTAGATTACCATTACTAAAAATCGTAGATTTGAAAGATTAGAGGCTTCACAGTCTGTGATGGATATTTTTGTAATGAAATATTAATTTTTCTTTTTCAGACTCTTAATGCTGGCCCAAAATTGTTTTGAGTTATTGACATTGGTTAAATTATCTATGACTGTTTTGTTATAATCTCTTTTCTTAGATCTTATTGTTTTCTTATAATTTGACAAAGCTTGTAAATAGTTGGTTTGTTCGGTTCATTAAAATTATTTTTACTTTCTCATATAAAGAGAAAGTATTGTGATGGCGCGAAAATTCGATTTTGAGATTTTGATGGATTTACACGTTTTGAGGTCCCCTGAGTCCAAAAAAGTGGTTTTTAAAAAATGTCTGTCTGTCTGTCGTCTGTCGTCTGTCTGTCGTCTGTGCAGACGCCTGGAGCCTAATCTACTGGGCTGATTTTGAAGAAATTTGGCATACATGCTCAGAAAAATCATACCCCGAGGGGAAATCGAGAAATGAATTTTAGCTCCAAATTTAGGGGCGCTACCCCCCAAAAACTCTGAAAAAAACGTGAAAAAAAATTATTTCTCGAAAACAATTTCGACGATTTTGATTAAAAAATTCTAAAATATAGTCCATTTAAATACGTATCCAACAATGTAAGCTGTTTTCCCGGTAAAAATCAAGTTCCTGAGAAAAAAGCTTAAAACGCGGACCGAGAGAGCCCGGGTTCGATTACCCGCCCGGGAGAAGTTATTTTTATGATAAATTTTAATGAAATTCTCAATAATAATTAAATTTAAATACGAAATCTAATAAATGGAAAACACTGGGCTAAATAATTATGAACTCGTATATGAGAAAGTTTGTCTGAGTTGTCTCGGACCGATTTTTTCTGCATAACCTCAGGTTTTGTTTTAAAATTATCTTCAGGGTGTAACAATGTTCATAATCGAACTAAGGTTTATTAATTTTTTGAGACCTGGATTTTTATGCCCACTACCTTGGATATATTGTTTTAAATCTAGTCTGCCAGATACAACTTTAATGGCTTCAATCAGGTTGCTTTATATATATGAGGTCTGTAAAACAGTTAATATCTAGAGCGACAGAGGGATAGTTTTGCATTTCTTTCTTTTACATAAGACAGAACTCTTATCTAGTATATAAGAGTCTTTTATACTATCATTCCAGACATACTTCATGTATTTTTGAACATCTTCTATTTCTATTACTGGAGGACTAGATTGATTATGTTGTAGATAGAGTAATAATTTCACAGGGAAATGATTAGACTGGATAACAGCCTCTGCGAGAATCTCTAAGTCTTGGATATAACTGAGACCTGGTATTCTGTACCATACTAAATCCAAACAAATGCAACCATTAAGGCTCATGTAGTTATAACCACCAACTGAGTCGGAATAAGTCCGACCATTTAAAAGGACGAACCCTGCTACTTCCATCACTCCAGTTAAGCAGCGACCCCGTTAATCTAGTTTAGTATCTAAACTTTTCCAATAACGCATAAGATTGAAGTCATTATATTCGAAGGGTAAATTACAATTTAAGCCTGACGCTCGCGTTAAAGTCTCCACCACAAATCACTATATTATCTGGATTATATATTTATTTATCAATTCTACTAAAGCTTCTTGGAGCAAATCACAAATAAGATCTAAATTAAGGGACGGCTTAAAGTACACCGATATTATAAACTTGGAGTCTATGCTCGGCGCAGATATCTTCACTATTATCCAATATTTGTACATTTCTATTACCTCTGCGCAAAGATTTGGAGACACTAAAACTGCTAAACCACCACTCGCACGAACCATACTTTTTTCTTTTAACACTTTCGAGGTTATTACCTAAATAACTTTTCTTCATTTTTGATCAGATCTATCTCGTTTATTTTTAACTGATTGCTATAGATTTTGACTTCTAAAAGAGAGTTTTGAGCTTCCTCCAACCTGCTCTTTAACAGAAAAACCCGTTGAATTACAGCTATAGGCAGTGTGATTTAGTTCTGCTTCATTTTTTTACTTCTGTTTAGTTTTCTCCGGGTATTTGTTGGAGAAGATTTCTCAAGAGGTCTTTTTGTGCGTTCCACTCTTCACCCTTCTGTTCACTTCATCATTGATAACTAATTTATCATGCTGCAGTACCGCGAATTTACCTTCTTTTGCTGCCGCTAGTAGTTCAGGAACTAAGGACTTTTTAAATTCTCTAACTTAAGGCGAAAAATCATCTTCCAGATAGATATTTGACCCTTTCAGACATTTATAATTTTTCATAATTTAAGTTTTCTTTTAAAAGACTGTAAATTATAAATGCTGTAGTATTTGATAGCAGAATCAGCTTTTAATGACATATCACTCACTCTACCCCCACTTGTACTGCCACTGTTCCAAACCTTAAGAAAAATAAATAACAGGAAATTTTGAAACAATATTCACCAACTTTTCATAATCCTCAACTGTAAACAGTACTTTATCCGACATAACTGATTTGATTAAAAAACGGTAAATATGCACTTGAAGACCCACTTATTTATAATTGTCCGATGGACTTCAGTGTTTTTGTTCCTTTCTACAATTTAACAACTTTTCACCGTTTCAGTAAAATAAATAGTTTTTTTAAAAATATATTTACATAAATATCCATTCACGTATATACGGGAATATATTGGGAACCAAGAGTTTTTTACGGATGGGGGATTACATATTTATATATATTATGTATTTAAAAAAACTATGTACAATTTAATTTACCTAAATAGTGGCAGTTATTTATTTATTTTTTTTTTTTTGTATTATCTTAATTCTATATGCTTTTTTTGTGGTTGAATGAAAAATATTTATTATTATTAACAATTGTAAAATTGTAAAAAGGAATAGTTTAAAAAAAACCGAAGTCAATCGGACAATTATAAAGTGGGTGTTCAAGTACATATTTACGACCCGTTCTCCTTCCCGTTTGCGTCTACACTGCTCTCGAACCGGTACGCCCGCACGACCAGAGCGACCCAGCGTCAGCCGCATGTGTCTGACGCACCATAGGAATCCCTCCCATTGAATTACATTGTAGCATGCGCCAGACGCACCGCGTCAGACGCAGCATAGGAACCCCACCTTGAAATCTGCCTGTTAATAACAACAACTGCTTGCTTATACCTTCTATGAGAGGTAATTTATTATGACTGTTCTGTAAACACTGGAGAGCAATCCTGCTATCTGTATTGATTCTAATAGACTGGTCTAAATAAAGAGACTCCTTTATCCAGATTAGCGCTTTAAGAATTGCTAACTGTTCAGCCTGATTTTTGTAGTTTCTTATTGGACACGGTAAACTTCACTCCTATCTCTACAGATTTAACATTCTTCAAGATTCTTCGGTCTCCTGTGACAGCATTTCTCCACAAACAGTCGATCATCTTCTCTGGGATTGTAGCACTTTACTACCTCATAGAATTTCACTAATGCAATCTATAATGGCGCAGGGTAATTCGTGGCCTCCGCCAAAGTACTTACTCATTGAAAAAGAATTTAGGAATTTGTTTTTAACATTTCTTTACAAAATATTTGAAACTCCGGTTTTTGATTAGATTTATAAAATTTGTTTTCAACACTAGGGAATAATTATTTAAATTAAATTATTATAAAGATATTTTATATACGGTAATTTTAAAGTTTTGTATCAATCAGTTTTTAGCTTCTTATCAGATTTATATATTGTATTTTAGAACTGTTTGTTATCTTTGTATGTAAATAAGTTTATAAATTAAATATCAATGTTCCGTTAAACGTTAAATAACTGTTCTTAACTGCATGTAGTACGGAAGTGGAGCATGCAGGTTTAAAAAAAAACACACACACACGTATATATATATATATATATATATATATATATATATATATATATATATATATATATATATATATATATATATATATATACGTGTAATTTCCAAGAAAATTCAATTTTCAAAGAAAAATCACTTTTCATAAAATCTCCTGCTTGTTATGAAATAAAGATTTTTAGTGATATTTTTAATCAAAATGTACCCAAAAAGTACAATTTTCTAACAACGTTAAAGAGGGAACTGGACCAAATTTTCTTTTATTCAAGAAAAAAGTATTCTTTATAATATTTTTAGATACTCTTCCAAATTTCTTTTTCACATACAATTTTTAAAATCGAATCATAAATTCCTCTAAGCCCATTTATAATAAGTCAAATTTGTCTTATTCTATTAAATGAGGGGTCGATTTAAAGATCTCATTCAGTGCATTAAACGTTGTGGTATTGTTTCTTTTTATAAAATCAATACGAAAGCATTTTGAGGGTAAAATCTTATTTATTATTTATCTCTTTAATAGAAGAATTATCGTTTTTAAATATGTTTTTTTCTTAATTGATTTCCCCTTAGATAACTTTAATTTGTTTTTGTTTTTTTTATCAAATTAAGCAATACCAAAACTTTCCATGGACCTTCCCTTTGAATGGAGACCTTCAAATCGACCCCTCATTTGTTAGAATCAGACAAATTTGACTTTTTATAAATTGCGGGAGAGGTGGAGAATTTTTAAATTCGATTTCCGACATTTTTATGCGAAAAAGTTATTTGAAATACTATCTAAAAAAATTATAAAGAATACTTTTTTCTTGAATAGTCGCATTTGGTCCGGTTTCCTTTTGTACTATTTTAGATAATTTTACTTTGTGGGTACAGGGAACATTTCAAACAAAAAATAATATTATAAATCTTTATTAAAAAACATGAGGGATGTTTTATGTAGATTGACTTTTTTTCGAAAATAGAAAATTTTGGGAATTTACACATACAGACACCTTCATCCGTTTATATATTTGTACATGAGTTGTTTATTTGTTTTAATATTTGATAGTCGTCAATGCGACATATTTATTTTATTTATGCTTTTTATTCTGTGAATATTTCTTTTTACCAGATTATGTCAGATTTTTTTCGTCTGCGTTAAATTATTATTTATTTGAATTTAACTATTCGCATACATATATGCGAGTGAATATATTAAATAAATAAATAAATATATATATATATATATATATATATATATATATATATATATATATATATATATATATATATATATATATATATATATATAGATAGATATATATATATGAGTAAATATACTCAATAAGTGATGTATTGTAATATTACACCAGGACTAAATTATATAAACATTTTTTGTTAATTTCAACTCATTTATTCCTTAGCAGATTTTTAAAACAGAATAGTAAAACAAGTATGTAGAAGCTGAAGGAGTATTCAGAAAATGTATAGGAACAACGATCTATAGTAGATAGTGATGATGGCAAGGTTATCTTCACATTTAAATTAAAAAATACCTAGGAAATGAAACTTTATTGTGACATGGTAACTAAGTATGTAGGCACCTGTAAAGGAAGGTTACGCATTTGTCAATACATTTTGAGAATTAAGCTAAACTGTAATTTGTATTCTCTGTGACAGTAAACTGTTCCTTTGGCGACTATTAAATTAATGTACACCGAGAAAATTTCTCTAGGGAACATCGCTTAAGAATTTTATCGTCTAAGGCCTCGAGTACGATACGAGCGGTAACTGGTGAGCGGTGAGCGGTGGGCTGCAGAGCGTCAAAGCTGTGAGCGTCGATGGCTAAGGTAAGAGCGAAAATAACAGGATGGGCGGTATTATCCATCAATTTCATGCTATGTTTGCAAGACGATAGTTTCCAATCAACAGAACGACTCTGGGCCGTGAGCGAAAATTAATGTCTAGGGTGAGCGGTGAGCGGCAAGCGGCAAGCGTCAACAGTATTCGCTCAGACGCTCGTTCTCGTCATAGCCGGCAGTCCTTTACTTCCATTGTACTTAATTTAAACATAAAAGTAAGCGGCACCGCTCACCGTTCGTATCGTACCCGAGACCTAAGAAATAATCTGCATCAGAAATATTTAACAGTTATCTCGTAAGGATTTTCAAAAATTATTTTTTCAAAACACACAAGATAATTATGAGACAAGATTATAAAAGCACTTATTTGAGAAAATTCAATAGACAAATTGCACCCGGTTCTGGGCTGCGAGGCGTATTTTGTCGAGTGAGCTATCCTGGGATTATTGTATCGTTTCGATAAAGCAGGAGTTTTTCAACAAGTTCAACAACTGCTCTCAAGTTATTCAATAGTAAAGTATAGGATAAGTATTTATATAACCCCTAATTAAGGAAGCAATGCATGTAATAAATACAGGGTGGGCAAAAAACCGCACTTTTTTGAACACTTATAGCTCAGCATCTGTAATAGATAGAGTTATGGGGTTTACAGGGTTTGAAGACTACATTCTTCTACTTCAAATTTCATATCTGCAACTTAACAAACTATTGGGGGAAAGCCTTGCAATGACGGTTTGAAATACACACTACATACATTGAACCTTACACTAACATTAAATGTAAAAATACTTTTATAGACACCATTAAATTCTGTTGTAATAACAATTATTTTACAGTTAATAACGAGTTGTATAGAGTTTTACAAGGGGTACCAATGGGAGGTAGCATGTCGGTTAACCTTAGTGGGATTTTTGTTAATACACTTCTCAAATCAGTTATAGATAATTGCCCTTTTCAAATTAAATTTATATCAAAATATATAGATGACCTTTTTTAAATTATCAATAAAAAACATTGTAAGCAAATAATAAATATGTTTAATTCATATAAAAAAAACATTAAATTCACAATAGAAGAAGAAACAAATAGCAGTTTAAATTACCTAGATGTGACAGTTATTCACAACCCCGATGGAAGTTTGACCACTAAATGGTTTGAGAAAGAAATTAAACACCAACAATTTTCACTCTAACCAACCTTTCCACCAGAAAAAAAATACTGCGTTTAACCTAATAAAGAAATCCTTAAAATTAACAGATTCCCCCATTTACAAGAAAATATAACAACCATTTTCACTAAACTTATAAAAAATATGTACCCGATTAATTTATTTAAAAAACTTTGGTACTCAGCTAATAATAGTAATGCTACTCATAATGTAGAAACTAACACCATTACTCCTAATAAATTCCATTCAATAACCTATGTTAATGGATTGACTGAAAAACTTACTAATACATATAATTTGGATTCAAACCCATCAACAAAATTAAATCTAAATTCTTTACACCTTTGAAAGACAAAATTCTACTTAAAGAGGAAATAGGCTTTATACACCGCATCCCATGTGAATATTGCAATTAAGTTTATACAGGAGAATCTGGACATACTCTTCAAAACAGACTCCAACAACATCAAAGTGATGTATGAAGTAAATATAAATAAAAACAGCTCTGGAGTGTCATTCAGAAGAATTAACACATAATATAAACTTTAATGAGACATCAATTTAAAAAAAAAAATAAAATAAAAAAAATACTTATAAAAGAGAACTTTTAGAAGCTGCAATAATATCCTTCCACCCAAATACTATGAACTATAAAACCGACATGAAAGACCTAAATAAGTTCTATTCAGGAGTTTTTGCTGATAGCAAACATACCTTCTAAAAGTTTAGTACGTTACCATAAATTTTATTAAAAATATTATAGCTTTAAAGAGGATAAGTCTGTTTCATGAGTCTAGTCATTGTTATTTAATTGTTAAAGTATTTGTGTTTTTTAATATGGTTAATTAAAAGTTAAACAATTATAATATCATTAATTATTACAAAACATTCTTAAATCAAAGTCTGAATGTAATAATAGATAAAAGTTGCAAATGTATTAGTATTAAATGTTATATAAGTCAACTCTCATAGATATTAATTGAATAAAGTACAAATAGTAAGTCAGCAATACACCTTAGGCAAAAGTGATTGACCCCAATTAATCCTTCAATTAACCTGGACATTTTACTTTCCAATAGTTACCACAAAATGCAATACCTTTTAGCACGTTTTCATTTTAGTTTTACCAAATTTGAATAGTTTTATGTTAAATGTTAGTAGTGGATAGTTTATTTAGGATTATATTATGACAATTTTTTATATTTTATAAAAATAAATGATTTAAAAGGTTTTTATTACTGACTCTACCACTAAACATTGCAACAGGTAACTGTTTCAATGTTTAGTAGGCTACAACAAGTTGCCAGGAAAAAGATACTATTGGGACAGTATGGAAGACATGAAAAATACTATGGTGTCAAATTCCATGCGTAGAAATAGGTTCCTTGAGATAAACCGGTTTTTACATAGTGCAGATAATAGTAACCCTGTTCCAAATGATATATTATGGAAACTGGGTCCACTCATTTCAAAACTAAAAACTAAATTTAAGAAACATTTCGTCCCTCAAGAAAATCTCGCGTTTGACGAAAGTATGGTAAAATATTATGGAAGCCATGGGTGTAAGCAGTTTATAAGGGGAAAACCAGTCCGCTTTGGATACAAGGTGTGGTGTCTTAATTCACAGTCTTCATACTTGATTGACTTTGAAATTTATCAAGGGGCAAGTCCAAATTCTAATTTACTCTACGACGAAATAGTTGGGAAGTGCACTTCACCATTCATAAGAATGTTGGACAACTTACCCAATGCTTCAAAAAAGCTGCCTTTTAAATTATACTTTGATAATTTATTCACGAGTTTCAATTTACTCCAATATTTGAAAGAAAGGGGCTATTCTGGTACAGGGACTATAAGGCAAAACAGAATCCCAAAATGTTGCCCTCTCAAAGATAAAAAGTCTATGAAAAAGGAATGTAGGGGATATGAAGAGCACGTCATGGATAAAAAGGAGGCATAATGGTGTGCAGATGGCATGACAACTCCATCGTAACTATAGCTTCAACGACGCATGGTATCTTACCTGTGAAAAATGTATCTAGGTATTCGAGGGAGGAAAAGAAAAGTGTAACAGTGCCACAGCCCAACATCATTGCCCATTAGGGTGGGCCTTCATCATAGGGGTGAAAAAAAAAGTATTGAAATTTTGCGCTCCCAACCCCTAACTTTGTGCGAATACATGAGAAAATGATTTTTGAAAAGTTTCAGGTCAATCGGAAAATTTTAAATGGTGCCGCTTTTTATTTGAAAATTGGTATATAAAAAAATCAATAAAATAGCGATTATTTCTAGAAAATTTCAAAATATCACGTTTATAATGCAATATTATCCGTGATGTTTTATTATTTACATAAATGATATACTTTTATTAACTAATATAACTCAAAAGTAAGGCAATTAGTAAAGAGATACATTTTTTAGAGATATACATACATAGCAAAATAGTGAAAATTGGGAAAAAATTTTGTTTTTCGTATGAATTTCGTAATTATTTTAATCATATGAACAAAATTTAATGCTTTAACATACATTAAATGGTACTACAGGTTATGTGCTTCATATTAATACGTATTAACAATGCATACCTATCATAGTTCTTTTTAAAACTAGTAACATACATACTAGTGGAGTCAATGAAGCTATAACATAAGCCACATTTTGAACGAAAAAGACCGTCTTTTGAGTTTGAATATCTTTTATGCATTATTTTTTTATTTTGGATTGCAAACAAGGAATAAGGGTTTCGGGGGTCGCTGATTACGAATTGGAAGTCAAAAATAAAAAATTAAAAAAAATGGCGGTCCTAGGATGGCGGGAAAAATCTTCCGTTTTATACGAAATTCGTGATAATTATACATAAATTAAGAACTAAACATCTAACCAAAGTTTTTTTGTTGGTCGCTGATTATGAATTTAAGGTAACAGTACAAAATAGTAGAAAAAATGTTTGATTTTATTAAAATATTCATAAAGCAATAACGTGCATTGTATAACATACATAATAAAATAGCAAAAATAATGGATATAAAAAAATTGTAATTATTCCGTTTAAATGTTGATGTTAAACATTCAAATATTTAAATTGTTTCTAGTTTACGATGTTAGTTATAGTTTGTTTCAGTATATTCTTTATTGAACCCTTCTTTTAGGTACTCTCATCTACCTGACCCCTAATCTGCATTCCTGAGCCCTCTGCCCTGAGGCTCAGGAATGCACACTAATCCTAGTAATCCTTTAATAACATAATACAAAAATAGCAAAAGCAGTGAAATAAAACATATATATTGTGATAAAATTATAATTCAAACTTCCGGATACATGAAACAAGGAACTTGAAAAAAGGATATTTGAAAGTAAAAATAAGTTGCAAAATGATTTTTTATAAAGTCTTTCGTTTGTAATATTTAATAATGTAATATTTTTGTACATAGTATTACATTTTTTTTTTTTTTCATTGCTTTTGCTATTTCTGCACTATGGTATTGATTCATTAATATTTTAATAAAATAAAATATTTTTTTTCACTACTTTGTATTTTTATTATAAAGGATAACTAGGATTAGTGTGCATTCCTAAGCCTCAGGGCAGAGGGCTCAGGAATGCAGATTAGGGGTCAGGTAGATGAGAGTACCTAAATGAAGGGTTCAATAAAGAATATACTGAAACAAACTATAACTAACATCGTAAACTAGAAACAATTTAAATATTTGAATGTTTAACATCAACATTTAAACGGAATAATTACAATTTTTTTATATCCATTATTTTTGCTATTTTATTATGTATGTTATACAATGCACGTTATTGCTTTATGAATATTTTAATAAAATCAAACATTTTTTCTACTATTTTGTACTGTTACCTTAAATTCATAATCAGCGACCAACAAAAAAACTTTGGTTAGATGTTTAGTTCTTAATTTATGTATAATTATCACGAATTTCGTATAAAACGGAAGATTTTTCCCGCCATCCTAGGACCGCCATTTTTTTTAATTTTTTATTTTTGACTTCCAATTCGTAATCAGCGACCCCCGAAACCCTTATTCCTTGTTTGCAATCCAAAATAAAAAAATAATACATAAAAGATATTCAAACTCAAAAGACGGTCTTTTTCGTTCAAAATGTGGCTTATGTTATAGCTTCATTGACTCCACTAGTATGTATGTTACTAGTTTTAAAAAGAACTATGATAGGTATGCATTGTTAATACGTATTAATATGAAGCACATAACCTGTAGTACCATTTAATGTATGTTAAAGCATTAAATATTGTTCATATGATTAAAATAATTACGAAATTCATACGAAAAACAAAATTTTTTCCCAATTTTCACTATTTTGCTATGTATGTATATCTCTAAAAAATGTATCTCTTTACTTATTGCCTTACTTTTGAGTTATATTAGTTAATAAAAGTATATCATTTATGTAAATAATAAAACATCACGGATAATATTGCATTATAAACGTGATATTTTGAAATTTTCTAGAAATAATCGCTATTTTATTGATTTTTTTATATACCAATTTTCAAATAAAAAGCGGCACCATTTAAAATTTTCCGATTGACCTGAAACTTTTCAAAAATCATTTTCTCATGTATTCGCACAAAGTTAGGGGTTGGGAGCGCAAAATTTCAATACTTTTTTTTTCACCCCTATGATGAAGGCCCACCCTAATGGGCAATGCCCATTGCCCATAATAATAAATTTATGGGGTCTATTGACCGAATGGACCAGGATGTATCTGAGCTTAGAATTGGTGTTAGAGGAAAGAAGTGGTGGTGGCCATTGTTTACTTGGCTGATCGATACCTGTCTTCACAATGCATGGGTGCTCCACAAATCTGCAGGTAATAAAATTACTAAATTGGCATTCAGACGACAGATTGTCCAGTATTACCTCACAGCCTTTAAAACACCGGCAAAGACAACAGGTCGCCCATTATCAGCTCTAAGAAACGCTTTAAATGCATCTATTCGTTTCGATGGCTTGGGACATCTTGTTGCTCCAATAGAAAATAGGAGAAGATGTAATTACGAGCTATGTAAATCTTTAGTTAAAACGATATGTGTTAAGTGTGATGTTGGATTATGCATTAAATGTTTTGTTCCTTACCACCAGCAACGAATCATTCATTCCCGGTAGGAAGGACTATCAGATTTTTTTGATTTTTTTCGGAATGCTATGACAATTTTTTTAATAATTGCTTTTTTATATGTAATATATTTATTGATGAGCTTTTTAGTATAGTTTATATGTAAATAAACGATTTTTTAAAAAAAAAAAAAAACATGTGTAAATGTAATTTAAGACCCACAGTGTTACATATATGTAACAATAAAAACACGTACCCTTGGGCGCCCGAAGTTACAATATGTTACTTAAAATTTTGGGAAATTTGAAATTGCAAAATTGTTCTAGAGTACTATCTTAACCCATAAAAAGTATTTTAAATAAAAAAAATACGAAATGGCGTTTAGAGGTATGAAAAAATAACTTGGGCGCTCAAGGGTTAATATTAAAATTAATTATAGAAAGTATGATTGAGAAAAATTATTGTTTAGATAGTTAATTATTAACATAGCTGAAAATTATAAAGATTATAATGTAGAAATACCTTGTTTACAGGGCTGAAGATGTCCCTTAAGGGATGAAATATAGCCAATTTACTAAAATACTACTAAAATGAAGGAATTTTTAATCTCTCCTTCACGACCCACCAAAAAAAGATATAAAAATTATAGGGGACCACAGCTCTTAAAAAAAGGTTTGAAATAGGGTTTTAAAAAAGTCATTGTCCGGGTAATTTTAAGAAAACAAATGTGTTACAAGATTAATATTTAACAAAATTACAAAAAACAACTAATGCATATTTTACAGATTTACTTGTTAAATGGTTCAATATGTCCTCCTTGTTCATTTACGGCAGCCTGCACTTTATTTCTCCAGTAGGATATGGCCCCAGCAATAGTTGATTGGCGCATATCATCCCAGGCACGAAGAATCCTCTTTCAATGTTCATCAACGTCCTTTACTCTGCCTCCAACGTACACTCTTTGTTCTAACCACTAACACACCCCAGGCAGAGTAATCAATTGGATTTAGGTCTGGACTGTTGGGCGGCCACTCGTCTGGCTGATTAAGTCTGATCAATTCTCTTGTAAGTATTGAATTGTTCGCAAGGAGCGATGGGACGGGGCACCATCTTGCATAAACGTGTAATTTGGCATTTGATGTTAAATTTCAGGCATCATTGAATGTTTGTTATAACTATACTAACACTGAGGGACTCCTTTCACTTACCTACAAAGAACCCCCACTCTACAATATGGTTATTTATTCTATCAAAACTATAATAAAAGACAACGTTCACTACTCGGACATCGACTTTTTTAAGACCCTAATTATAACCGTCATTTCATGGCTTTTACCCAATAGTTTGTTATAGATATGATAAGTTATAGATATGAAATTTGAAGTAGGAGAATGTGGTTTTCGTACCCCGCAAAACCCATATCTCTATCTATTACAGAAGCTGAACTATAAGTGTTTAAAGAAGTGCGGTTTTTTTGCGACCCTGTTTATCAAATTTTTATTGTGTATCAGCTATATCAAGCAATGCTGAACTCTTTACCGACAAATCTGTTAGGTATAATTATTTTTAATTTAAAATATATTTCAATACAAAATATAATATCGATACAAAAGGGGACATTCTATACAAATTTAATATTGCTAAGGTAAAATAATGTATGATTTTTTATTTAATCACGTAACGGATCATTAGGACAGTGAGAAATATCCGATTGAAAAAAGAAACAACAATCTTACTGTAGTCTTTTCGAGACATCTCAGTAAATGGTGATGTTGTAATTCGAATATGTCCTCCTCCTTATAGTTTTCCTCTACGTCTATGCCCGACTCCTGAGCGGCCAATCTCGCTTCGGCAGCCTTCTTCTTGCTGACAAACGCGGCTCCTGAAGACGCCTTGGCTATTCGTATTCTTGCTAATCTCGCTTTCTGCAACAGACAAAATTAAATATTAACAAACTTTTAAAAAGGAAGAATAAGAAAAAAAAGAGAACTAATAAGTCTAATAACTTGGTAGGCTTGCAGCATGTCACTTAAACAGGCAAATTGAGTAGTTTATTGGAGTCATTGCACTGGCTAATATTTAATACACATTCTAACTCTGACTTTTATGGGGCCTAGGTAGTCCGTAGTGGAGAGCTTTTGGCTCTCAATCAGTTAATTTAAGCAGCATCGAGCTTGGTCTAGTTAGATGGGTGTCAACCTGACTATACACCTCTGGGTTCAATACCCAGACTAGGCCAGCTCAATATTCACCCAGCATTGTTTATACAAATGGGTACCTGCTGGAATCGAAAGAGTAGCGCTACCAGATTTTGGCTAGGAAACCATGATCACTCATGATTACACCCCCAACCCCTCACATTTTGAATAACCTCCACTTCAACAAACAAATATGGTTCAGCGACATTTTGACGTAGTATGAACGGGGCGGTGCGGCGCTGGCGAGCCTTGGAAAATGCGCCGCGGGGCTGCATGCACTAATTTTCACAACTCCGCATAACTCCTCACATCGTTTACGTTCTCTCTCTCTCCTTTCACCCTCCGTATTTTTCTTCAAAACTCTCCCTTCCCCTCATTCTTCCTTTTTTTAAACATCTCTAAGTCCCCAACCTCCTCCTACAAAAGATATAAGAGGACGAAGTACTTTCCTTTGAAGAACCCTGGAATCAGGACCTTTTTCATTCAATGTTAAAGATTGAAATTTCCGATAAAAACCAATTTTTATAAAACCATATTTTGCTGAACACGAATTTTCATCACTCAACTGAAAATACTACCTAATTTATTATTTTTTTGGTTTTAGGAAAAATACCAAGAAATTCGGAAAGGAGACAAAATTTGCAAAAAAAGAGCTTTTGAACTTTTTACGAGGCTGTGGCGTATAGAGGAGACGGGATGGGGATCGGTCTGCTTCAGGGTACGCTTTAAACATAAGCCCCATTTTTTTTTTTTTTTTTTTTTTTTTTTTTTACCAGTGAAGAGTCCCGGTTATTGAATACCAGAAACAGGTATAAACAACCATATCGAAAGTATCGTAGGCCCACTGTAATAACATGAACACCAAAGAGCAGAAGTGGGAGCAGGTTGCAAAATCAGGTGTTCGCCTTCTATCTATGCCTGACTCTACACGTCATCCTCCCTCACTAGTGAAAAAGTTGAATAAAGATTAAAAATGGAATGTGGACTGTATTACATAGAAAACAAACCACAGTTTTAAATAAAATGGTTAAAATTGCGTTTATTAAAATAATAATAAATATTAAAGTTAAGTTAAAACAGTTTAAGGTATCTAAAATCGCCTCAGTTGATAAGGATGGAACAAATTCAAGATGAAGGGCTTTTGTTGAGAGGCAAACAAACAAGCTTAAGTATTCCTGTGCAATAGGAGCGTTTATGCGATTGGATTCTTTGATAAAGAAGGGTCTGGCAAAATCAACAACAGTAACATAGAAGGCACGAACTGATCTTGTATCAACTGATCTAGTACAGATCTAGGATGGTAAATGGGGTAAGATTTCGACGAGAAAATTTTAGGCGTGGGATGCATATGTGTTTTCTTTGCTTGAAAACCCGAGAACAATAGTTGCATCAGCGAATAATGGCACTGTTTCTATATTGTACAAAGAAAAAAATCCATTATAAAAGAATAGAGCTGAGCTAAACACAATAGGGTTAGCTCAGCTAACCCTGGGGGTTGGATTTTGGGTTCATAGAACCCAAAAACTTCAAAACTTAGTTAGGGTTCCTTTCTAAGTAACGAGGTATTTTAATTAATTTTAGATAAGGTAAATCGTCAAGAAAACCGATTCATTTATTTTTAAGAAGAAAAGGGAAAGAATTAAGAATCCGTAGTATGAAAACTACCAAAAACTTAAAAATTGAAGAAAAGGAACTGGATTACCTTAGTCAAGTTTAATCTTCCATGGTTCTTGAAGAATAGCCTTAGCAAAAAAAAAACATTACCAACATAACCTAAAGGATCGTAGATTTTCCAATAGCAGATAGTGTAGCCCTTTTTGTACATGTTGGTTCTGGCGGTTGAAAATTATATGGGAATTCATCCTCAATAAAATCCCGCTGAATAACTACAATTTTGAATGTTCTGAATCCTTAGTAACAATAGAGTCAAAACATTATTATCTGAAACATCCGAGATGAGTTAGGGGTTATTACTATATTTATTTGCTGAGTGAACTCACCAGATTATAACAATTCAATTGATGATTGATTGTATTTTATTTCTAATAGTTCATCGCTCAAGAGGCAATATCATCAATGAATATGTCATTTTTCAAAATATTAATATCCAGAGGAAACTTTGACCCTTCATCTGATAACAGCTGTTTAAGAGATCTTAGAGCTTGATAAGGAGATGGATCTACACCATAAGTTACAATGGTTATTTCATATTCTTAGGCAGGTTCATCAGATTCAAACCCCCAGAATATATATATGTTAGAATAAGCGGTCTGATGGATATATTAAAACCTGGTGAAACATTTTTACTAAACCTAATCTTGAGGAACTGTATGCGGGTTTAGTATACCCCATAATTTATAATAAATTGCAATTTCTCCCCCTTTCAACACTCTAATTTCAATTTCTAACCTCATATTTAATAATATTAAAATCCTATGAGATAACTCCTAAAAAATTACATAGAGGCTGTAAAACTTAAAAAAAACTCAGACCTCAATATATTGAGTTTTAGATTACTTGTAGTAATCAAGACAAAACAATGTCACCTAAGTAAATAGTCTGCTAATTAGTGTGGCACTTAGCTTCCTCGTCCTCGCGTACTTTAATGATTTTATAACCTATTACTGTCAAATTTATTTAATTTTCCCCAGTTTTTTAAATCTGTCAAAATTTGATACTATGTGATCGTTCTAAAGAACAAATATTATGTCTCCGATTTCAATAATTCCAAGACAGAAATCCGTTTCTTGGTCCCGTGTCTGTCTCTAATTTTGACACATTTAAAACAAAGGGAAAATATTCCACACACAACCATGGTCCAAAACAAAATTTTGCTAATGAAATTCACAATCCCATATCCTATATTTTTTCAAATTTAGGCAAAGTCTATTATGCATATCATAATTCAATTCAATTTGTCTTAGTTGACTCAGGCTTCATTTAATATAATGTGCTTAACTCCCAGGCTGAGCAGTAAATCGGGCTTAATATTGAATGCATCTCAATTAATTTTGATGCATTTATTTCAATCGACAAAATCTGGGCCCACCAGCAATCAGGCCGATTCATTACACTCCTAATCCTAATTCAATTCATTGCACTTAATTGTGTAGCCAAAAATCCGGGCCTAGCTGTAAAATCGGGCCAGTCTAGTTAACGTATCCTAATTCAATTCAGGGCATTTAATTCCAGTGTATAAAAATTCCTGGCCCGGAAAAAATTGGTTTCAGTTTCATCAGCAATCCGGGCCAAGCCGGAAATTGGGCCTACTTAGTTTATGCTTCCTAATTTAATTCTAGCAGCAAAAATCCTGGCCGAGCCGGCAATTGGGCCGGCTCAATTTATGCTTCCTAATTTAAATCCATCACCAAAAATTCCGGCCAAGCCGGCAATTGGGCCGACTTAATTTATGCTTCCTAATTTGATTCCATCAGCCAAAATCCGGGCCTAGCCGGCAATCTGGCCGGTTTAGTTTTTTATAGTTTTAGTTTAATTAGCAATCCCGGCCAAGCCGGCAATTGGGCCGACGTAATTTATGCTTCCTTATTTATTCCATCAGCCAAAATCCGGGACTAGCCGGCAATTGGGCCGGTTTAGTTTTTAATAGTTTCAGTTTCATCAGCAATCCGGGCCAAGCCGGCAATTGGGCCAACTCAATTTATGCTTCCCAATTTAATTCTATCAGCAAAAATCCGGGCCAAGCCGGCAATCGGGCCGTTATAGTTTTAGTTTTATCCGCAAAACTCAGGCCCTAGCCGGCAATCGGGCCGGTTTAGATGTTAATAGTTTTAGTTTAATCAGTAATCCGGGCCAAGCCGGCAATTGGGCCTACTTAGTTTATAATTCCTAATTGAATTCCATCAGCAAAAATCCGGGCCAAGCAAGCAATTGGGCCTACATAGCTTATGCTTCCTAATTGAATTCCATCAGCAAAAATCTGGGCCAAGCCAGCAATTGGGCCTACTTAGTCTATGCTTCCTAATTTAATTCCATCAGCAAAAATCCGGGCCAAGCCGGCAATCGGGCCGGTATAGTTTCAGTTTCATTAGCAATCCCGGCCAAGCCGGCAATTGGGCCGACGTAATTTATGCTTGATAATTTAATTCCATCAGCAAAAATCTGGGCCTAGCCGGCAATCGGGCCGGTTTAGTTTTTAATAGTTTTAGTTATATCAGCAATCCGGGCCAAGCCGGAAATTGGGCCTACTTAGTTTATGCTACCTAATTTATTAACCATCAGCAAAAATCAGGGCCAAGCCGGCAATTGGGCTGACTCAATTTATGCTTCCCAATTTAATTCTATCAGCAAAAATCCGGGCCAAGCTGGCAATTGGGCCGGCTCAATTTATGCTTCCTAATTAAATTCCATCAGCAAAAATCTGGGCCAAGCCGGCAATTAAGCCGACTTAATTTATGCTTCCTAATTTGATTCCATCAGCCAAAATCCGGGCTAGCTGGCAATCGGGCCGGTTTAGTTTTTAATAGTTTTAGTTTCATTAGCAATCCCGGCCAAGCCAGCAATTGGGCCGACGTAATTTATGCTTCCTAATTTAATTCCATCAGCCAAAATCCGGGCCAAGCCGGCAATTGGGCCGACTTAATTTATGCTTCCTAATTTAATTCCATCAACAAAAATCCGGGCCAAGCCGGCAATTGGGCTGACTCAATTTATGCTTCCCAATTTAATTCTATCAGCAAAAATCTGGCCCAAGCCGGCGATTGGGCCTGCTCCATTTGGGCTTCCTAATTTAATTCCATCAGCAAAAATCCGGACCTAGCCGGCAATCGGGCCGGTATAGTTTCAGTTTTATTAGCAAACCCGGCCAAGCCGGCAATTGGGCCGACGTAATTTATGCTTCCCAATTTAATTCTATCAGCAAAAATCCGGGCCAAGCCGGCAATTGGGCCGACTCAATTTATGCTTCCCAATTTAATTCTATCAGCAAAAATCCGGGCCAAGCCGGCAATTGGGCAGGCTCAATTTATGCTTCCTAATTTAATTCCATCAGCAAAAATCCGGGCCTAGCTGGCAATCGGGCCGGTTTAGTTTTTAATAGTTTTAGTTTTATCAGCAATCCGGGCCAAGCCGGAAATTGGGCCGGCTCAATTTATGCTCCCTAATTTAATTCCATCAGCAAAAATCCGGGCCAAGCCGGCAGTTGGGCCGGCTCAATTTATGCTTCCTAATTTAATTCCATCAGCAAAAATCCGGGCCAAGCCGGTTATTGGGCCGACTTATTTTATGCTTCCTAATTTAATTCCATCAACAAAAATCCGGGCCAAGCCGGCAATTGGGCTGACTTAATGTATGCTTCCTAATTTAATTCCATCAGCCAAAATCCGGGCCAAGCCGGCAATTGGGCTGACTTAATTTATGCTTCCTAATTTAATTCCATCAGCAAAAATCCGGGCCTAGCCGGCAATCGGGCCGGTTTAGTTTTAGTTCTATCCGCAAAAATTAGGCCCTAGCCGGCAATCGGGCCGGTTTAGATTTTAATAGTTTTAGTTTCATCAGCAATCCGGGCTAAGCCGACAATTGGGCCTACTTAGTTTATGCTTCCTAATTTAATAACCATCAGCAAAAATCAGGGCCAAGCTGGCAATTGGGCCGACTTAATTTATGCTTCCTAATTTAATCCTATCAGCAAAAATCCGGGCCAAGCCGGTTATTGGGCCGACTTATTTTATGCTTCCTAATTTAATTCCATTAACAAAAATCCGGGCCAAGCCGGCAATTGGGCTGACTTAATGTATGCTTCCTAATTTAATTCCATCAGCCAAAATCCGGGCCAAGCCGGCAATTGGGCTGACTTAATTTATGCTTCCTAATTTAATTCCATCAGCAAAAATCCGGGCCTAGCCAGCAATCGGGCCGGTTTAGATTTTAATAGTTTTAGTTTCATCAGCAATCCGGGCCAAGCCGGTAATTGGGCCTACTTAGTTTATGCTTCCTAATTGAATTCCATCAGCAAAAATCCGGGCCAAGCCGGCAATTGGGCCGACTTAATTTATGCTTCCTAATTTAATTCCATCAGCAAAAATCCGGGCCTAGCCGCAACCGGCCAGTCGGGCAATCGGGCCAGTATAGCTTTAGTTTCATTAGCAATCCCGGCCAAGCCGGCAATTGGGCGGACGTAATTTTATGCTTCCTAATTTAATTCAATCAGCATAAATCCAGGCCAAGCCGGAAATTGGGCCAACTCAATTTATGCTTCCCAATTTAATTCTATCAGCAAAAATCTGGCCCAAGCCGGCGTTTGGGCCGGCTCCACTTGGGCTTCCTAATTTAATTTCATCAGCAAAAATTCAGGCCTAGCCGGAAATCAGCCGTTATAGTTTTAGTTTCATCCGCAAAAATCAGGCCCTAGCCGGCAATCGGGCCGGTTTAGATTTTAATAGTTTTAGTTTAATCAGTAATCCGGGCCAAGCCGGCAATTGGGCCTACTTAGTTTACGCTTCCTAATTGATTTCCATCAGCAAAAATCCGGGCCAAGCCAGCTATTGGCCCTACTTAGTTTATGCTTCCTAATGTAATTCCATCAGCAAAAATCCGGGCCAAGCCGGCAATTGGGCAGGCTCAATTTATGCTTCCTAATTTAATTCCATCAGCAAAAATACGGGCCCAGCCGACAATCGGGCCAGTCTAGTGTTCAATAGTTTTAGTTTCATTGCCAAAAACCCTGGCTAAGCTGGCAATTGGGCCGACTTAATTTATGCTTCCTAATTTAATTCCATCAGCAAAAATCCGGGCCTAGCCGGCAATCGGGCCTGTTTAGTTTTTAATAGTTTTAGTTTCATCAGCATTCCGGGCCAAGCCGGTAATTGGGCCGCCTTAATTTATGCTTCCTAATTTAATTCTGCCAGCAAAAACCCTGGCCAAGCCGGCAATTGGGCCGACTTAATTTATGCTTTCTAATTTAATCCTATCAGCAAAAATCCGGGCCAAGCCGGCTACTGGGCCGACTTATTTTATGCTTCCTAATTTAATTCCAT
This sequence comes from Gerris lacustris, assembly GCA_951217055.1. Taxonomy (NCBI): domain Eukaryota; kingdom Metazoa; phylum Arthropoda; class Insecta; order Hemiptera; family Gerridae; genus Gerris; species Gerris lacustris. Next base: position 29,088,258 of record OX578285.1, on the reverse strand, counting down.
CAACAAAAATCCGGGCCAATCCGGCAATTGGGCTGACTTAATGTATAATTCCTTATTTAATTGCATCAGCCAAAATCCGGGCTAAGCCGGCAATTGGGCTGACTTAATTTATGCTTACTAATTTAATTCCATCAGCAAAAATCCGGGCCAAGCCGGCAATTGGGCCGACTTAATTTATGCTTCCTAATTGAATTCCATCAGCAATTCCCGGCCAAGCCGGCAATTGGGCCTACGTAATTTATGCTTCCTAATTTAATTCCATCAGCATAAATCCGGGCCAAGCCGGCAATTGGGCCGACTTAATTTATGCTTCCTAATTGAATTCCATCAGCAATTCCCGGCCAAGCCGGCAATTGGGCCAACGTAATTTATGCTTCCGAATTTAATTCCATCAGCAAAAATCCGGAACTAGCCGGCAATCGGGCCGGTATAGTTTTTAATAGTTTTAGTTTCATCAGCAATCCGGGCTAAGCCGGCAATTAAGCCGACTTTATTTATGCTTCCTAATTTAAATCCATCACCAAATATCCCGGTCAAGCCGGCAATTGGACCGACTTAATTTGTGTTTTCTAATTAATTCCATCAGCAAAAATCCGGGCCAAGCCGGCAATTGGGCCGACTTAATTTATGCTTCCTAACTTAATTCCATCAGCAAAAATCCGGGCCAAGCCGGCAATTGGGCCGGCAAAATTTAGGCTTCCTAATTTAATTCCATCAGCAAAAATCCGGGCCAAGCCGGCAATTGGGCCGGCAAAATTTATGCTTCCTAATTTAATTCCATTAGCAAAAATCCGGGCCAAGCCGGCAATTGGGCCGACTTAATTTATGCTTCCTAATTCAATTCTATCAGCAAATATCCGGGCCAAGCCGGCAATTAGGCCGACTCAATTTATGCTTCCCAATTTAATTCTATCAGCAAAAATCCGGGCCAGCCACAATCGGGCCGGTATAGTTTTTAATAGTTTTAGTTTTATCAGCAATCCGGGCTAAGCCGGTAATTAAGCCGACTTTATTTATGCTTCCTAATTTAAATCCATCGCCAAATATCTAAGTCAAGCCGGCAATTGGACCGACTTAATTTGTGCTTTCTAATTTAATTCCATCAGCAAAAATCCGGGCCAAGCCGGCAATTGGGCCGACTTAATTTATGCTTCCTAACTTAATTCCATCAGCAAAAATCCGGGCCAAGCCGGCAATTGGGCCGGCAAAATTTATGCTTCCTAATTTAATTCCATCAGCAAAAATCCGGGCCAAGCCGGCAATTGGGCCGACTCAATTTATGCTTCCCAATTCAATTCTATCAGCAAATATCCGGGCCAAGCCGGCAATTGGGCCGACTCAATTTATGCTGCCCAATTCAATTCTATCAGCAAAAATCCGGGCCTAGCCGGCAATCGGGCCGGTATAGTTTTTAATAGTTTTAGTTTTATCAGCAATCCGGGCTAAGCCGGCAATTAAGCCGACTTTATTTATGCTTCCTAATTTAAATCCATCACCAAATATCCCGGTTAAGCCGGCAATAGGACCGACTTAATTTGTGCTTTCTAATTTAATTCCATCAGCAAAAATCCGGACCTAGCCGGCAATCGGGCCGGAATAGTTTCAGTTTCATTAGCAATCCCGGCCAAGCCGGCAATTGGGCCGACGTAATTTATGCTTCCTAATTTAATTCTATCAGCAAAAATCCGGGCCAAGCCGGCAATTGGGCCGGCTCCATTTGGGCTTCCTAATTTAATTCCATCTGCAAAAATCTGGGCCTTGCCGGCAATCGGGCCGTTATAGTTTTAGTTTTATCCGCAAAAATCAGGCCCTAGCCGGCAATCGGGCCGGTTTAGATTTTAATAGTTTTAGTTTCATCAGCAATCCGGGCCAAGCCGGCAATTGGGCCTTCTTAGTTTATGCTTCCTAATTGAATTCCATCAGCAAAAATCCGGGCCAAGCCGGCAATTGGGCCTACTTAGTTTATGCTTCCTAATTGAATTCTATCAGCAAAAATCCGGGCCAAGCCGGCAATTGGGGCGACTCAATTTATGCTTCCCAATTTAATTCTATCAGCAAAAATCCGGGCCAAGCCGGCAATTGGGCAGGCTCAATTTATGCTTCCTAAGTTAATTCCATCAGCAAAAATCTGGCCCAAGCCGGCGATTGGGCCGGCTCCATTTGGGCTTCCTAATTTAAGTCCATCAGCAAAAATCCAGGCCTAGCCGGAAATCGGGCCGTTATTGTTTTAGTTTTATCCGCAAAAAGCAGGCCCTAGCCGGCAATCGGGCCGGTTTAGTTTTTAATAGTTTTAGTTTAATCAGTAATCCGGGCCAAGCTGGCAATTGGGCCTACTTAGTTTATGCTTCCTAATTAAATTCCATCAGCACAAATACGGGCCCAGCCGACAATCGGGCCAGTCTAGTGTTCAATAGTTTTAGTTTCATCGCGAAAAACCCTGGCCAAGCCGGCAATTGGGCCGACTTGATTTTAATGCGCACTCTCTATTACAACTACGATTAATGCATGAATCCTAGTTAAACTCTAGATCAAGAATAATCTATATTTTTATTAACAATACCAATTAATACATTATGATTGACATGATGTCAATCATCCTTCAACAAATATAAATATAACTACCCCCTTCCTTCTTCGTCTTCTGCTTTCCTTAACTGGTGTTTTCTTTTAATTTCGTTATTTATGTTTACTTTACATGACAACTCTCCTGTTCTTTCCACTGCCGTTCCTTTCAGCCATCCTTCCTGTCTGTCATTCTTCACCCATACTATTTCATATTTTTCAAATTATCTTGCTTTTACCTTCTTGTCATGATCTTATTTCGTTTTAAATTGATAATTTTCTACTTTAATGGTATGATCAATTCTCAAATTGTCCAATCTTGTCCTCAACCTTCTTCCCATCAATAATTCTGAGGGTGTCTTTCCTGTCATTCTGTTTGGTGTGTTCCTATATGACAATAGGAATTTCTGCATTTTTAATTGTATGTCACCTTTGTCTTGCTTCGCAGCCTTTAGCCTGTCTTTGAAAGTTCTTACAAAACTTTCAACTTGTCCATTCGACTTAGGATGGTATGGTGTAGTTCGGATGTGGCGGATTCCATTATTTTCACAAAATTCCTTAAATTCTTTCGAAATAAATTGTGACCCGTTGTCTGAAACAATTGCTCCAGGTATGCCGAATCTTGCCATCATCTCTCTTAATATAGTAATCGTTTTCCCACTTGTTGCTGGATTAGCTGGCTCCACTTCTAACCATTTGGAATATGCATCAACGATTAGTAACCATGTTCTCCCTTCCAATTCTGTTAAATCAATGTGCAATCTTAGCCATAGTTTTGAGGGATATGTCCATGAGAATAATAGTGCTTCTAGTAGATTAGGCCTTACTTTTTGACACCCCTGACACCTCTTTACTTATTCTTCTACATCTGTAATGAACCTTGGCCACCAAACGTTGAATATTCCTACTGACTTCATTGCTGACGCTCTATGGTGCCCTTCGTGTAAAACAAGTAGTATGTCTTTCACCAAGTTCCTAGAAATAACAATACGACCGTTGACCGTTCCATAAAATTAATCCATCTTCATACGACAATTCTTCTTTTTTATTATGGTGTGGGATTAGCGTTTCGTCTATATCTTTTTTCACCAGGCCAACCTTGTTCTAAAAAAATTCTGATTTTCATGAGTATCTTGCCTCTTATAACTTCTTCTTGTAATTTTCTCTTTGAAATATTAATGTCCGATAGACGTAAGTGCAATAAATGTGTGTTTGTTAGTTCTCCTCTTTCTTCTTCAGATATTGTATCGTCTATGGGTAGTCTGGATAGTGCATCTGCAGGTCCATTTAATCTTCCACTCTGATAATGAATATTGTACGTGTACTATCCAATAAGTAATGCCCATCGTGTTAGTCGACTAGCTACAATTTTAGGTATGTCGTTATGTTCCCCTAGAACATATTGTAGGGGTTTGTGGTCTGTCCTTATGGTAAATTTCCTTCCGTATAAGTATTGGTGAAATTTTTTTAGTGCATATACTATTGCTAGTGCTTCTTTTTCTATCGTAGCATATTTCCTCTCAGGTTTTTTTTTTAATCCTAGATGCAAATGCTATCGGCCTTTCTTCTCCATCCGGACACATGTGGAAAAGGACTGCCCCTATTACTGCATCTGAAGCATCAGCAGTAACTATTATTGGCCAGTCCATATGGTAATGTACTAACGATCCTGTCAGTAAAATTTTTATTTTTTAGTTCGTCTGTCAGTTTATCCTCAGTTTTTGTCCATGTCCATTTTACACCTTTCCTAATAAACTTATACTGTGGTTCACAGATGTTTTGTAAATTTGGAATAAATCTCGCTAAACAGTTTACGGACCCTAAAAAAGATTTAAGTTCTTTGACATTCTTTGGTCGTGGCATGTCAACTAGAGCTTTAACCCTTTCATCGGTTGCTGAAATCCTGTTTTTATCTATTGTATGGCCTAAATATTTTACACTTTGAACCATCCATTTACATTTTTCTTTGCCTAATTTGATTCCGGCATTTTGTAATCGTTGTAAGACTATATCTATTTCTAAATGTTCTTTTAACGTTTTACTTGTAACTATGATATCGTCTAAATAACAAGCGCATCCCTTAATCCTTCTTAGTATGTTGTCCATGGTTTTTTTTAAAAGGAGCAGGTGCTAGGTTAATTCCGAACGGTAATTTACGATATTTGAAATACCCTATGTGCGTTGCTATTACCAGGTATTGTCTAGATTTTTCATCAACCTCTAATTGTAAATACGCGTATTTCATATCTAAGGTTGTAAAATATTCACTACCAGAAAGTTTTGTTGCAATATCTTCAAATGTAGGTAAAGGGTGTTGGTCAGGTATGATATGTGGATTAAGAGTATGTTTAAAGTTAGCACATATTCTTAATGCACCTGTTGGTTTAATTTGTACTTCAATAGGTGATGCCCATTGACTTGGGTTAACAGCTGGATCTACGGGTTCTATTACCCCTCTCTCAATTAATCTACTAATTTCATTTTCTATTTGTGGTTTAAGGGCAAAAGGTGGACCCCGAGGTTTTGAAATTTTTCCTTTGGCCCCTTCTTTTAAATTGATTACGGCTTTTGCTCCTTTAATGGTTCTTAATTTATTTTCAAAAATATTGTTATATTTATTAAGTAATTGATTTAAATTTTGTTCAACGGTTATTTTTTTGTCAGAATTGTTTTTTTATGGTGTATATTTTTGTCCCCTCTGTTAATTTTAAATCAAATGCCAATACCCAATCTAATCCGAATTATGGTTCGTCATTTTCCTCTATGACGTGTATAGGTATTTTTTTTTGTTTTTCCAAATTCTATCACTTTTACTAAAAGTTGTCTTTTCGTTTTAATTTTGTGGTTTGTTTTGGCAACGAGGTTATGTACTCTAGTCAATTTTGGTTTACCTAATTTATTCCAAATTTGTGATCCTATAACAGACACTCCTGCCCCTGGGTCATATAACATATTAACATTAATGTTTACTATTTTTATTTCTAACATTGCTTTTAATCCATTAATGTTATTTAAAGATCTAATTTCTGGATCTGAATCTACATTTTCGTTGTCTAGTTCTAATCTATTGGTAGTTTTTTTTTTATATCTGATTTTATTTTTATTTCAGCTCTACCTTTTTTTAAGCAAACTCGGGCAAAATGATCTTTTTGTCCTCAAGCTAAGCAGGTTTGCCCTTCAGCTGAGCACGGTCTGTCTGGATGTAAGACTCGACCGTATTTGAAACAGTCTTTTCCTTTTGTCAGCACTGTTTTTACTCTACTATTATGTCCTTTGTCTATTGATTGTTTGTTTGTTTTATTTATATTAATTTGATAATTTTTTTTGTGGGTTCAATTTATCATACTGTAATAGAACCTGTTCTAAAAGGAGTGCTTCTCCTTCTACATCAACCAAAGAAGCGTCGTTTTCAGGATTTTTTTAAATTAAACATTGCTGCCATTTTGCATTGTTTATACCTAATACTATAATTGATCTCTTATACGTTCTTCTAAATTTTGGTCAAAGTTACACCTACTAGAATTTTTTTTTTTAAATTATTAATGTAAGTTAAAATATTTTCATTGTCCTGTCCAACAGTTTCTTGAAATGTCTTTCTTTCTGCCAAATTAAAAGTTTTCTGGCCGTAATGTCGTCCTTACATTGTCTTTATAGATCTAAAGTGGTCAATAACTGTTCTGAATACTTCAGATCCAATTTTGGATAGCACTATGTCCCTAGCGTTATTATAACTTTGATTTTTTCCATGAAGGTGTAGTTCATTTTCAAACCTTAAAATCCAATATTTCCATCCTTCAGAGTCAGGGCAATATTTTTCGAATTTAAAATTTCTTACTTGATTTCCGTTTTCTTGGATGTCATTGTCATTTTAAATTGAGTCCCGTCGTCTTCTAGGCATGTTTGACTAGACTGCGCTAAATATTACAACTACGATTATGCATGAATCCTAGTTCAAGAAAAGAAGAGAAGTTCTTGATCTAGATCAAGAATAATCTATATATTTAATAACAAAACCAATTAATACATTATGATTGACATGATGTCAATCATCCTTCAACAAATATAAATATAACTATGCTACACTCTCCAAGTTGGGGCTATTCTAATCTGTATACCCGAGGAGAAGAAGTTGAAGATTGGTATATAGAAGCAAACTTGCAACTAGTAAATAAGCTTTGGGACCCCCAAACTTTTTCTCCTGTAGGTGGAGACGTTGTACTGTACAGTACATGCCCTGATCTCTCATTCTTATCACGCAATTCGGTCAACATAAGCAAGACCGTACTCTCTTGGTTGAAGTAATCATAAAATCATAAGCCAATCTTACTAAAATTTGAACTTATCACAGGTGTGCCTGAAACACCTTCATTCCCTCGATGGATCACCCAGAAAGCAAATTGGGGATAATTCACAAATACATGTAAAGCAACGATAAAAAAATGTATACACCAGAGGGAAAGATGTCAACAAAGCACTAAAAACGTAAAACTCAATTCCTTAAGGAGGAAAAAAAAATTTATAACAAACCCTACTGGATAGGAATGGGAGGAACAGTTCCATGAGGGGAACGAGTAACAGCGTTTCGTTCCAAACCAATAACTAGTTCCAGGAACTAGTTATTCGTTATTTTGTGTTATTGCGATTCGCGAGTTAGTTTTACTCTATTTAATCTACCTAATTTACTGCACGTTCTTTTATTGAATGTGTACTTACTTTGTACGCACAAGTCAACCGGTTGTTAAAGGGTAGTCTATTAATTTTTTTTGTTCCATCTTTAGCATTTAATAAAACATTCTAGCTCCTGTGCCAATGCCATTAGTGTTTACGCTAACCCACATTTATAGTGGGTTCAGAGCCGGTAGAATTTACCCACATAATTTCAATATATTTACCGGCAAATTTAAGCGGGTCCCCATTTCTAGAAATGTTATTATTTTTAAGGAAAATTATATTTGACTGAAGTCTTATTATTATTATTTTTTCTTATTTAACATGTGGTGAACCCGAGTTCACATCCTTTTTCCTTTTAATATCTATACAATATTAAAGACAGATTATTTAAATATTAAAATCTAAACTGATTAATAAATAACCAGCTTGGACCTACGGTTTGGAAGTGTGGGGTAGCACCAAACCTTCCAACTCCCGTCGCGTCGTCTCCAAATCATCCAGTCCAAAGTCCTTAGAAAAATCACTGATGCTCCATTCTATGTCTCAAATCTCACTCTCCACAATGATCTCAACATTCCCTTCGTTCGAGATCTATCCATATCCCGATATCACACATTCCATGAATCCCTATTAGATCATCCTATTCCTTAAGTTCAACTCCTCTCTACCCAATCTATACCAGACAACCCTCCTCGACGCCTGAAGAGACAGTGGCCTAGGGACTTATTAAATATACATATATAAAATCTGTAATTGTTCTGCTATCTACTATTATCTCATTTATATAATTATTCAAGAATATTAACTATTTATCTTATACATTTAATTAATTAATATCTCACTTCACCTCTATCTACATTTATCATTATTACTCTATGTAATCCTCACGCCAAAAAGGGGTAGTCACTGGACTACTTCCTCTTCACATGCTGATCAAGCCAACATAAAACTTAAACTAACTGTAACACTTATAACATGTTTTATTGTAGTTGTGTTAATCAATAAAGTTCAAAAAAAAAAAAAAAAAAAAAAAAAAAAAAAAATGATTAATAAATATGCATGCATATTTTGTCTTGATTCTAGCAGTCCTATATAGTTTTGTAATAAAGTTTGTGCTTATATTTCGTAATTCATACGTCACATACATAATAGCTGATGTCTATCTCTTCTTCTCCGCATAGAGGGTATACATGAGGATAATCGTGTTACGTCAAAACGATGATCGGTCATACGGTTGATAAATTTTTTCAATGACCAGCTCTACAATCGAGCTCAACTTGGAGTATTCAGATCTTTTGTTTTCAGCTAAAAGATCCAAATATTCTACCAATGATAAAGAAACATTGCTAGTTTTATAGGTTCCCATTTCATGTTTAAGCTAGATACATTACAAACGTATAAAACTTGCGCAAAGGCGGATAAAACCTTGTGTTAAAAAGCACTAACGAAATTAACCTGTAAAAAGATAAGTGGATATAAATAGCCATACCCTCTGCGCTTTCCTCTTGTCTGCTCTCTGGTTTTGATGATAGATTCTGCTGAAATTGGATACGATGACGGGGACGGGAAGAGCGATTACAAGCACACCACTGAGTGAGCACACACCTCCGACGATTTTACCCGCTATCGTCTCTGGAACCATGTCTCCATACCTGTTTCCAACATAAACAATCTGCTTTAAAAAATATTTCACTGATAAAAGAATTTTTCTAAATTGTTTTGTATTTAAAGGGGCCGAGGACTGGGCAAGTTAAGAAATATTACCCATCTTCCTTATAATATAACCAGCTATCTCATAGCAATAAAATTAAACAATCTACATCTACCATTGGTAGATTCATATTTCTAATATTACAATTATATTACATTTTATAGGAATTAGTGGCTATTTTGCCTATCATAATGTAGGCCTAGCAATTAAGTGAAATGCCTAAATAGTTTTGTTTCCTAAGCTTTCTAAGGAATAGAATTAGGACTATATTATACATCATGCATTCCATTACTATAAATATAATACTCGCCCAATCGTAGTATAGAGTCTATTTATATATATGTAAGGTAGAATAATAACAAGATTTTATTATGTCTGTAACAGAATTATAATATTGAATTAGATACAATTATACAAACATTGTTATAGTTCCAAATAAATAAATACAATACAATATTGGATAGTAAATAATATAGACAAACATACCTGTAACAGAATAATTAAATTACAAGCTATTAAACACCTCTTAATAGATCTCATGAACTAACTGCACAAAATAGTCAAATATAAATTAATAAATAATATCTGTTAGACATCGTTGTCTTAGCAACGATGTCAATCTAAATAAAAACAAAACAAAACAAATAACTGACAGTTATTTACATATATAAAAAATAACCAGTAGAAACTAAGTAATATAGTAATAAATGACAATAAAAAAAAATCACAGGGAAGTACTTGGGTCTAAGTACTTTTTAGGGTTTTGTAGATGATTAAGCATGCCCGTTATGTAATGATTTTTTGCTTCGATCTCAAGGGTCCCGGGTTCGATCCCCCGGGGGGTCACAATGTTTTTCTTCGGTAATAACGACTAGATAAATTAATTTTTCAGAACATTTCCATAGCATCCAAGGTGTAACCATGAATTATTTCGAAATTTTAGGACCACCCCTTATATAGTGGTTGGGGGGGGGGGATATTTTTGGGGGTATATTTTGACTTATAAAACTAATAAAGAATGAAAAATTTAAAAAAGCAAATATATGTTTGAATCCTACTTTTCAAAATTTTTAAAAAATAAAATTTTTGGCGCACTTCAAATATTAGCGCCCAAAATTGGCAATTTTTTAAAATTTGGGATGAACTCCCGGAATTTTCATCGCCCCACAATACGGCATTAGCATGAATTATTTCGAAATTTTAGGACCAGCCGTTATATAGTGGTTTAGGGGGGGGGGGGGGGGGGGTTTGGGTATATTTTGATTTTTTTACCCAATAAGGAATGCAACATTTAAAAAAGCTTATATATATTTGCGTCCTACTCTTTAGCAGCTTTCATTTGATACCCCACTCAAAAATTTAAAAAAATATAAATTTTGGAGTTTACAACATTTTTGCGAATTGCGCATACGCATATCTAATTTTGAACTTCTGTATATTTTTCCTGTGGTTGGGTCAAAAAGATGCACCAGTTTTTCAAATTTCAGCTCTTTAGCTTAAACGGCGGGCCCTATGAACCAAAGAGCGACGGACAGACGGACACATCACCCTCGGCACAAGGGTTTTGAGAAGAATCTACAAAACCCTAAAAATAAAAAAATGAGAAAATAAACTTAGTCAAAACCAATTAGACTGGGAAGTCATTGAACAATCATCAACCATTGGTTCATTAATTTAATTACCAGTCTCTTCTCAATACGGCAGTTGTAGTGGTAAATATTAAATATCTGTGGTTCTAGGACAAATTATTAAAATAATAAATACTCGATTTAAAAAGCATTAACGTGAGGTTCAAGTACCCTTATTATTTGAACCAATGGAGGTACGACAAAAAGTTGTAGGAGATAAGTAGTTGATCTTTTAAAATCAGTTACCGCCGGTGCGATTTGGTTTTCGATACCTACTTACCGTATAGGCGTAAAAAGCCTCCAAAAAATCTTCAACGTTGCGTCCGCCATCTTTAATTTTTTAGGGGGGTAAAATTAATGGTATATCCGTGGATATCTTATTATAATAAATTACAAATTCTCTGAGTAAAATTTGAGACGCAAAGGTAGCATTGAAGCTTAGCGATTACGATAATTGAATGTACTCTTTCAATGCTTCCAGGTCTTATATAGAAATAACTAAAATACTGCCTCGGCAGTTTACCTGTGTATTAGTATGCTTACTAGGTGTTTTGCTATATTATAACACCTCCCTTTTTAATAAATAATTTTGGGAAAGATGACAAAAATCTTGAATCTATTATTTTTTATTATTAAACGTTTTTTCTAAATTAGTGTATGCACACTATTGCAATGATAAAAATTACAATCGAAATATTATGAACATCAATTATTTTGAAATCTATAAATTTTATTAGTGAAGACATTTCTTCATACTGATTTATTTCATGGGCAAAATAAGGGTGTTAAGAAGTAAGTTCATTCTTATATGGCATATTACATAAAAATAATTTTAAAGCTCTTTTGAGGTTGATTAAGAATATTTAATGTTTTAACCGAAATATTATCCTGGTAGGAATGGTTATATTGAAAACATAGTATGGCTGATATAAGAACACAATTCTACGCGAGTTCTTTATGCAGCGCATCACTAGTTTATTGAAAGGTAATTCGTTAATACTTGATGCGTCGGAAATTATGATAGCTTGAAGTTCATTTGAATATGTCTGGATTCTATGATCTTGAAATACCATTTTAAATTTATTCTTGAGTCCAGAATTTGAGTTACAAAATTCAGTGAATATTATTTTCGGAGATAAAATGAAGTATTCATTTGAATCGATTTTATGGACACAGGTATTCGAAATGTTAACTCGTGTTACATGACACCGGTAATTTATATCTTAATGCTGTTATAAGTTTGTTGCTCATTTAAATGTATTTTTCCTTACATTTAACATTATTAAACCTCATATGTATAAATCTTATCAATAAGTTTCTCACATGCTAAATTAGTTAAAGAAAAATACTTATATAATCACTACTAGGAATTATGAATTTATAAGCCTTGATAGTCTTGCTTTATACCGGTATCGGTATCAATTGATAATAATCATAATCTTCATTTTTACCATAGGTGATTTTTCTAAATTTAAAATGTCATCTATTAAAGGATCTAAGGGGAATTTATTTCCACTTAAATATTTTTGAGCAGATTCTAGAGCTGGTGTTTTCTTTTGGATTAACAATGGAATTATTTAATACATTGGATTTTGCGAAAGTTACCGCTATTTTTAAGTCTTCTTATGAATTATAACGTATCTGGTGGACATTTATTGAGTTGCTAGTTCAAAGATGAAATTATTAAACATTAAATTAAACATTAAACAATTAGGTTATTTAATACGCTTTCTAAACTTTTTAATTTTGTGATAATGTGTTATTAATTTTCTCGAATCCCGTAGTCACGTTCTCAAATATGTGGGTATTGTTATTTGGGTTACTATGAATCCAATAAGTCCTGTATCCAATAAATGCAGCATGGCCAGCATGACATATAAATTGCCAAACATCAATGGTAAACCAAAATGCTATAAGTGCTCGAATATAGGGAAAACAGGAGAACATAGAATGAGTCTGTGCCACCCCGTAAATAAACAAAACTAACAATGGACAATGGACATGCTTCAAAATCACAGGCAGGTATTTGTATGCAAGTACTTTTTAGGGTTTCGTAGATTATTAAGTATATACGTTATTATATTATGAAATAACATTTTTTTATTTTCCCGTCCTGCTCTATATGAAAATGAAAAAAAGTAAACAAATATTTGAGGTATATTTTAACTCATTAAACCAATTAAGAATACAACATTTAAAAAAGCATAGATATATTGCATTGTAACCTACTCATCAGCAGCTTTTATTTGATACCCCACTCGAAAATTAAAAAAAAAAAAATCGTGTGACATGAATTATCCACCATTTTGAATTTGAACAGTTGATAGTTTTGAGTTCGTTATATTTTTCTTGTGTGTGGGTCAAAAAGTTACGCCAATATTTCTAATTTTAATTTTGTGGCCTAAAGGGTTCGGGAAATATGAACCAAAGATGGACGGACGGACAGACACATCACCCTTGGCACAAGAGTTTCCAGAAGGATCTACGAAATCCAAAAAAGCTAAATCTATTTAGAGCGGGCTTCACCAAATATGATACCCTATCAGATAAAATCAAAGCAATTATTAATATTGTTAAACTGTTAATAGTATATTATGTTACTAGGCTGTGAAGTGAGTTTTTTCTTTACCGCGGCAATTGCATTTACTGTCGAGCGAAGCGAGACAGTAAATATTGCCAAGGTCAAGTGTGTGCTAGTCAGTACACAGCGAGGGTCCGTAGGCAACCCTGTATAGTTTAAGTAGTACCCTATGGATGGTGTTTTTTAAAATGCTAAAAAGCTTACTTTGAACTATCGTCTGGGTCTGATATTCTCAAAACACATAAACAAACTTCTGATAAAGTATTTTTTGCCACTGAACCGGACTACAACCAAATAAATACATCGAAGAGACCATAGTGATAAATAAACTTATTTTGTCAACAAAAAATAAAATAATATTTTTTTCGAAATTTCCAAAAAGTGGTATCTTTACGTCTTTACTTTTAGTCGAAGAATGTTCAGGAATTTTTTCAGATTTTTTGCACTTCACATAAGCGAGATAAAGGGGGGGGGGGCACGTTTCACACCCACTACAAACTTGCCTACGCTCGCCCTATCAAAGTTATAACCAAAGAATTATATATTTTTGTAATCAGCTCGACGTACCCTTTCATATGATACCCCTCACCTTTTTTTTCGGTGTCGAAAAAAAATAAAAAAAAGTTTTTTAACCCTAATTTTTTTGAAAAATATTTTTTTTAAGTCGCTATATTTTTAAAATATGTGGGTAGGTGCAAGACACATACATGCCAAATTTTAAAGTGATCGGACGAAAGGTGTAGCAATGAGAGCAGGCGACAGGACGGACGGACAGACACACTCAGGAGAATATAAGGGTCCTTGGTTTTGCCTACGGACACTAAAAATGGACAAGATTTTCGATAACATTACATCAATGTTCAATATGTAAACAAATAGGTTGAAAAAATTCCCTATAGTTATCGGTTTAGATAATTTTAACTTACTTTATGACATATCCAGCTTAGAACTATAAACATTAGTTATTCAAACAAATAACCTCAAGAAACATTAGCTAATGAACTGAAGAGTTACTGTAACTGTAGTTTAACGATTAGTACAACACATATACCAAATATACAGGGTTCCATTGTATTTCTACCAGTAACAGAGACATAAAAATAAACTTAAAAATAATCAAGCACTTGGAATAGACCAAATATCAACCCAATTAATCAAATCTTGTAAAGAGAATTTAATTAAACCATTAGTCCATATATTTAATTCGTTTTTTAACTGATTCGTGTTTTTCCTTGTACTTTTAGAAACGCTGTTATCACTCTCTTGTTTAAAGAAGTAAGTAGGTCAGACATCGCATAAATGATCTCTATTACCTATAACAGCCAAATTATTAAAGAAATGCATTGAAAATTGACTGTCGTCGTTCCTTGACAAACATTCTATTTTCCCTAAAGTTTGGTTTTCAAAGTAATTAAAGCACTGACGACGCTATATATTCATTGCATACATTTCTACTAACTTGATAAAAATATAAAAATTATAGCAATTTTCTTAGACTTAAAAAAAAGCATTCGACACAGAAGTTGATAGCCACCAATAGAAGTTAATAGAAAAATTACAATTCTATGGTATCTTCTATAGAAGCTTTGGACTTGCTGGCTACATAACAGACAACAACAAGTAAAATTATTGAACGAATTAAGTTACACGGCTACACTAAGTACAGGGACACAACAAGGAAGAGTCACATTACCAAAATTATTTTTATCGTGCATAAACGATTCCAAATTTTTTAGGTGAAATAATAGGGTTCTCTAACGATACATGCTTATTATTCACATCAGATACAGGCTACTGGGAAGATTTATTAGCTAGCGTTGAACAATAACTGTCCCTTGTTAGTAATTGGCTTCACACAAAACTATTATTTCTAAACACTTAAAAAAATAAATTAATAACATTCTCTCTTTAAAAAAAAGGTTAATCCAAACCAATCAATGAATTAAAATTTTCATTGGTTTGAATGTGGTCTAGGATTTTGTTATATCTTTCTTCGTCGTTTGCATCTAATTTCCCGTGATTGTTTTGAGGATGGTTCCTAAACCATTGATCAAGGCTGTCTTTTGTTTTAAGGGCGTCGAGAGAACATTTCTATTGTATAATTTCTCTCAAGGTCTATGATCAGTGTAAATAGTAAATGGTCTAACAAATAAATAATGTCTGAAATGTTGGCAAGCCAAAATAATAGCAAGGCATTCCTTTTTGACAGTAACTATCAAAAAGGAATGTCTTTTATATAATAATTATATAACAGTTATATAATTATTTTCATTCAGGGTACGAGAGACCATATGCAACAGGTCTATCATTTAGAGGGTTTCCTTGAGCAAAGACAGCAGCAATAGTATAATTATTGCTCGCATCGGTTAAGAGTACAAAGTCTTTTGAAAAATCGGGGTATTGGAGAATTGGGTCGTTAGTCAATGTATTCATTGTCTTCATCTGTGAACCATTGAGTTTTTTTAAGCATTCCGTTATTGGTTCAGTATATTTTTTAAGTCTTTAATGAATTTTCTGTAAATTCCATGAAATCCTTTGATTTCTTTAGGTAGTTTTTGAAATCGGATACTTTTTTGGGGATTTGACTAAACACCATCTTTTGTGATAATATGACCCAAATATTCAACATTTGTTTTAAGAAATTCTGGTGGTTGACTTTAAGATTGTTTTCTCTTAGTCTTTCAAATACCCCTTTTAGATTCGTAATATGCTCTCGTAAGGATGATGTAAATGTTATAATGTCATCTACATATACTAAACAAGTTTTATATAATAAACCTGTAAGGACATTATTCATAATTCTCTGGAAAGAAGCAGGGCTGTTTTCAGTCCAAAGACTAGCGTCTTAAATTTGTAATGACTAAATTTAGTGATACAAGCTGTTTTTGAAATGTGTTTAGGGTACATTTTGATTTGATGGAATCCACTAGCTAAGTCATTAATATAGGGAAGTGGGTATTTGTCGTCAATTGTCTTGCCATTGAAATATCTACAATCAAATACTATTCTCCGTTTAATTTTATTGCTTCCTTCTTGTTTTTTGGGGACCATCCATATTGCACTGGAAAATGGAGATATATACTAGGTAAAATTACATCATCCTCAAACATTTTTTGAATTTGGGCCTTTACCTCCTCTCTATGTATAGCAGGATATCTGTATAATTTTGATAATATTGGTTTATCATCGGTCAAATTAGTTTTACGGGTAATTCGATTAGTGAATGTCAAAGGGATTCTAGTGGTGTGAAAGGCTTTTCACTGCTAGTTTTTCTTCATTGTTTTAATGTTTTCTAAATTTTCTCTTAATAGATTTTCGCGTTTATTTATTTTTTCATTAACATATTGATTGTTTATTTTTATTGTATTTTTTTTGTTTCATCTTCATTTACATTTTCTATATTTATGGGTCTTAGAAAGCTCATTTTTTTTTAAATACATTAACTAATACGAATAATACAAATATAAATATTCAAAATATAAACACTAACAAATATATATGTACTCGTACAGACAAAAACAGACAATCGAACATTTTATAAAAATAAAAAATAGAAATAAAAAAGACATTTCATCAGACCCCTGTATATGTACTTGAACACTGTAGTAGTATGCCTTTGTTATGAGATTTATTTTAAAACTATATTAAAATTTCTTTTGTAATACAATATTTTTTTAACAAGGCAGGTAATCTTTTGAAACAAAACACAGCAAAGTTGTAGGGAGATAATTTGTACAGAGTTTTCCTGCACTTTAATGGGTAAAGATAGTCTTTGTGCCTTGTGTTGCGTGTCATTATATTTGATAAATTTTTTAGGATAATTGGCAGCATATCAGCAGGATTCTTGAATTAACATTGAGTAAAGGTTTTGGATGTTATGCTGAATAAAAATAGGGTTGACTAAATCGCGAGAAGAAAGATGAAATATTGTTCGTATTATTATTCTTTTTTAAATAATAAATACTCTTTTGGCCAGAACACTGGTGCCCCAAGCAAGAATGTGACTTGACATTTAAGGGTAAGCTAAACCATTGTAAAGCATAATAATTACTCCTTCCGAATTAAAACTTCTTGGTTTTCTCATTAAATAATAGGCAGCATTATTATTATTATTATTTTTTTTTTTTTTTTTTACAACACTATTTAAATGACCTAGGTTGTCGAACGGGACTATAACAAAATAACTCTATTTAAATTATAGTTACGAGTATATTTTTGGTTACAATATAGGGGTAATCTTGGAATCCGAGGATCAGACATACAATCGTGATCGTGGTCGTGAGGATACCGAAGGCAAGAAATTATATCTGAAACGGCACTAAGTGGATCCGCACTATGGAAGAGGCCGTCACCCACGAGATGCCCCGGAGCCTTCGCCTTATGTTTGCTTCTGCCATTGCGAGCTACCAGACACTCTCGCCTTATGCTTGCTTCTGCCATTGCGAGCTACCAGACACTCGCCTTATGTTTTCTTCTGCCATTGCGAGCTACCAGACTCTCTCGCCTTATGTTTTTTGGCATTATTGCCTGGGGGCGGACCCCCAGGCAATAATGCCATAGGATATTAGTGATTGCACTAGGACATAATATACTTGTTTTATTAGTGGTATGTCTTACGACTTCGCTTTGAGAAACATAGAGCGAACTCTTTCAGAAGACGCTAGGACTCTGGCAGTATTCGGTCTTCCTCCAGTCGGGGACATACTAGAAGATCTATCGCAGACGAGGAGTTCAGGATCTTGGAGCGGGATATCGGGAGACTTAACTACTGTCAGTTGGAGGCCTTTAGGCTGGTGATGTCTTCCGCCTAGAGAACGCACCTAGTAATTGCTTTTTCTTAAATGGTGCAGCGGGAACAGGAAAAACATTCCTGTACAATGTTTTACTGTCCTACGTCAGAGGCAGAGGTAATACGGCCATGGCTTGCACGAGGATAGCAATGACACTACTTAATGGCGGAGCTACCGTCAATACGCCTTTGGAGTCCCCTTATACTATACGAAGGAGCCACTTCTAATTTTACTCACCATAGTTACAAGGCCCAGAATTAATTAAGTGCCGGAATAATTATTATCGATGAGGTTACTATGCTCAACAAATACTACTTTAAGCTAATCAACAACGCCTTAAAGTTTCTAAAGGGGAGTCTACGTCCGTTTGGAGGGAAAACTATTCTTTTCGGGGTTGATTTCAGACAGGCATTACCGGTCATACCCTGGGCAAATAGGACAACCATCGCATTGTCTACAATCAAATTATCATTCCCCTTCCAATATCTGCATTATCTTTATCTTTGCCTAGAGAAGAAATATGCGGGCAGACGCCGAGAAGGTCAATTATGCGGAGTTCCTCTAGGGAGTAGGTAACGGAATTCTAAGGTCGAACGTCGAAACTGCAGCTGATGGCCATCTTATTGAAGTCCCAGCGCTCGCAGCCAGGATTGGTTGGTTGTCGGGGCTTTTTACACCGTCAACATAACATCCGAAAGAGGCGTCGAATATGTACAGTCGTCCATCCTCTGCCCTAATAACGTCGGCACTGCTGATGTCAATGATGAAATTCTTCGCAAGCTAACCACTGAAGAACGAGTTTACGTCTCCATGTACATTTATGACCCGGTGAACAACGATTGAGTAGAGGGCCCCTTTTAACGTGCCAGTGGATTCTATACGCTTAACCCATCCTGCTTTCCTCGTCATCGTCTCAAACTTTTAGTTTGCTATGACGTCATGTTGCTGAGGAACTTAAATGTCACCTAAGGTTTCGTCAACGGCACCCGGCTAAAAGTCACTCGCTTAAACGCGAATTATGTCGAGGCAGAGGTGCTCACGGGTAATGCTGTCGGAGAGATTGTCTTTCTTTGCACATTCAAACTAAACAAGAATAACTTTATTCTACCGTTCGCCCTTATGCGGCGACAGTTTCCTCTCAAGTTGAGTTACACCATGACGATTAACAAGTCAAAGGAACAGACTTTAAGACGAGTTGCGCTGTACTTACCCGAACCAGTGTTTTCTCATTGTCAAATATATGTGGCATTCTCCAGGGTACGTTGTTTCGCCAACATCCATGTTCACTGAGAGGCAAGGAAGATTGATTTACGGTAACCGTCGAGTCTTCTCTCCCAACGTCGTGTAGAGGGAGGCTTTATGTCCATAACGTTTTATTTTTGTGATCCATTAAAACTTCGCTTTTCTAAATAACTATAAATGGTCCAGTCAAGGCAAAATTGCGGAAAATCTGATAATTTTTATATTTGGTGTGTTTTTAGCTTGAAAACGTCACCCGGCTAAAAGTCACTCGCTTAAACGCGAACTATGTCGAAGCAGAGGTACACATTAATAGTCCAGGAATAAGAGGGGCTATTACCACCATCTTGGCAAATAGGTCCTAATTCTTAGATTATTGCAAATATCTTAACTAATATTAGATTTACTAAGAAGCCATCAAATACAACGTACGAGCTAATTTTCTTATTTAAGCTAATTTCGAGTAATCATTTGTCTATAACTAAAGGTAAATATAAATTTCTTGATAACTCTAAAGGTTCTCAAGATATTTTTTTTAGATATAATTGTGGTTTTCACATGGACCAGTACATAGACCAGTGATTTATAATTAATTTCTTGCTGCTTAAAACGATAATAAATATTCAAGTTAGAACATAAGTTGAGAATATAATACATTTCAAATGAGCAATTTAAATTAATTAATTCTAAATATGTATGTCTACATTTTTCAATACAAATAATCAAACCTTTTCAGTTATCAGTTACACAAACTTTACTTTTTCTGTTGAACAGAGCTAGTTTAAGCC
The DNA here is from genome assembly GCA_951217055.1 of Gerris lacustris. Classification (NCBI taxonomy): domain Eukaryota; kingdom Metazoa; phylum Arthropoda; class Insecta; order Hemiptera; family Gerridae; genus Gerris; species Gerris lacustris. Next base: position 29,068,288 of record OX578285.1, on the reverse strand, counting down.
AGTTTAGTTATGTAAGAAGTAATGAAATGTACATGACTTTAATGGATATTTGACAAGATTTTTTTTCCAGTATCCCGTGGAGAAAAACACCATGACAATTTTTTTCAGTCCGCAAAATACAGGGTGATTTAAAAAGAATGAACCGATTCCATGATCAAAAATTTGTAAGTAAATGTATGAATCAGAATGAGAGCGTGGCTGTTTGAAAGATTAAGTTTTTAAGTTTCAGATGGTTGCCGTGTGACCGCGCCAGGTGCATCGGTCTCCCAAGAACGCTCAGTTGTTTGTAGAAAGTCAAAATGGGGATTTCTCAACAGAAGGCGTTCTGTGTTCTGGAGTTTGCAAAAACTAAATCAGAGACTAAAAAACTGACATGAATAACTTAAAGCATCGAATAACAACAATCATATCAGCATCAATTTCATATGATTGTTGTTCTTTCCAAACTCGTTGAAGTATAATTAATCCTGATATTTTTTTATTTGATTGGGTTTGGGAAGAATTCTCATATCGTCTTGATGTTGTCCATGCTGTAAAGGGTGGCCATATTAAGCACTGTAAAATGTGAAATAAAACTTGACTGTGAGTAGAATACTTGTATTACCAGTTCATTTTTTTTTTTTTTTTTTTTTTTTTTTTTTTGCTATTTCTCCTTAATAAAATATTTAATCATGGAATCGGTTCATTCTTTTTGAATTACCATGTACATATACTTAAAACCCATATGAAATATTAGGTTGTCGGACTTAAAGTACGCCAATTAAAGGGAATTTCAAATTAAGTATTCACATACAGTAGTAGTGTTTTCTGCAGAGAGGAAATAATTTTTACTTCATCTAGCGACTATATTTCTCCTCCTTCTCGAGGTTTATTCATGTCTACAAATAATAACAAATGAAAAAGTAATAAATGTTAACGTACTGAAAATAACTATTCAAGCGATAGAACTCCAAGAAGAAATGTTAACACTAATTACCTGTTAAATACTACAAATAATCAAGCATATAAATGCTTTCGTCACATGCAACACTAAAACCAAAGTATTAGGTTTAAATTACCATGCTAAACCTCACTTAATAAAAGAAAGACAAAAATATATCCTTCCCACTGTACTTTGCTAGTTACGTTCATAAATACATGTTAATTAACTTAATATACACAAGACCAATGAAATATTACAGTTTATTGCAAGTCGTAAAAAAATTGTTTTTGAAGTAGAATAACCTTACAGAAAACCAAAGGGAAGGTAGTGTAAAGGGATTGGTTGAATTGGACCCCGGAATGGCGGGAAAATTATTTAATTCAAATTTTGGAGGATTCCTATGTAATTTATTTAACTACCTACTATCTTCTTTTAAATTAACACGATTTGTTTCTTTAGATATATGAAGTGCTTTTAGTACAAGTCTTTTTCTATTGTTATTTTCAAGTTCTAATAAAACAACAGCGTTGAAACTAAAGGAATGTTTTTTTAATGTAGAGTGGATGGCTAGTGCGGTACTGTCAGTTTTATTTATAACGTTTGAAATGTGTTGGCTTTTCCGGTTTGCCCACAGCTGTTTAGATTCATCTATGTATTTTCCCGGGCAGTTATTGCTTGGAATTTGGTAAACAAAGCTCATTGTGTCCTGTTTTGAAATTTCATCTTTTAGGAGTATAAAACTTATTAACTATTTTATTAATTGATTTGAAGCCAAATTTTAGATCCACAATATCAAGTTCTTTAAAGCTTTTGCTTACATTTTGGGTAAGTCCTTAATGTAAGTAAGACTAGAGAATTTACTAGGTTCACTATTGTTGGGATGAGGGTTCGGGAAGGTTGGATTTATGGTTCTGAACTACAAGGTTCACAAAGTTTTAATTTCTGCTTAAACTCTGAATCTGTAAGTGCAATGGCTCTTTTTATTAAGATATGAGACGTGTTTTTGATTTGGCTAGGATGGTAGTTGGATTTAAAATTAAGGAATCTAGTGCCTTTAATTGATTTATTGGCCCATTTTGTCTTCAGTTCGCCTGTCGGAAATTCGATGACGATTACATCTAAAAATGATAATTGATTATTGTTTTCGAGTTCTACTGTAAATTAAAAATTATTTATTTAGTTGAATTTATGAAATTGTTATAATAACTAGGAAACGACAATCAAAGTATTGTAATGTGATTTTAGGTTATAATTGGTTTTTGATAAAACTGTTTAGGATATAGTTGACGAAAATTCCGCTGAGGTTGACATGCCAACTCCCATAAGGGAATCCATCTATTTGTTTGTAGAGTTTGTAAAAACTAAGAAGAAAATGTGTTATTGAAAACAATTGCACAACAAATTACAGATAAGTCAATTATTGCAGTTTTTAAATACAATAATACAAATTTCAGTTCTAACTCCCAGCATAATTCTAAGAATAAAAGTATGAGGAAATTTAAAAGGGGGGCGAAATCGTTGGTCAGCAAATAACATGTTATCGATGTGAGGGGTCCACATAAGGCAAGTATTTGTAAACATAAAAATACAGTTTGTTTTGCAAAAAAAATAGTTTATTTAAAGCTAGTTTGTTTGAGTAGGAAAAACAAGCAAAATGTCCATGCTGTAACTTAGAATAAGAAGGATTTGGACTCCTCAGGGGAGAAGGTGGTCTATATAAATAACATAAGGTCTGTAAATAATGACAACATTTTAGTTCCGGTGCTAATTAAAAATAAGACACTAAATATGGAGTGGTACAGTGGTGTCTATAATAAATGACAAGGAATGGTCTGAAAAATTTAAAAATTTAGCCTTTAGCCCTACTAAAATAAAGTTACACACTTATTCTGGAAATGTTTTAGGAAAAATGGAGGATGTCACAGTGATGCCTCACTGTGGAATAAACAAGATGTTAGACTTGTTTGTGTTGGAAGGAAGCAAAAATGTACTTCTGGGTAGACATTGGCTGAACCCTCCCCCTTCCAACCCCAAACCGTGATTATTCAATTATTAGTGAACGCGTCACTGCCGCTGACGTCTCGACCATGATGGAGTCGGCGTCGGTCTTCCTTGCAGCTCAACTTATTTAAAAAATATCCCGGCATTCATTTGCAATAGTTTTTTTTCTGATTTATTGGTTCTAAACTATATCCCGTCCTCGTCGCCACTGTTGTGTTGGGAGGTAAGGAATAAACCAATAAAAATATATTACATTTAACTACCAAAATCCGTGTTTATATAACCCTTCTGTTGTCCAACAGAAACTCCAACAGTTACATCCAAACTCTTCCCTCCAGTTTAGATTACGAGTACCCAGGCCTCGAGAATTGCGCATTAGCCTACTGCGCAGCCTTGCCACCCCAACCCCCACGAGCCTTCCAAAACACACCAAAGGTGCCCATTGTAGCAACATAATTAAAATTGGCTGGATTTAAAGAACAAGAAGATTCTATTTGGAGCGACTCCAGGTTCGAAAACAAGATGTATCAGCCAGAATAATTAAACCAAAAAAAAAAAAAAATGAATAACACCGAAACAATAATAGAAGTCATAAATCCTCTATTTAGAGTGAAAGAAAATAACTAGGACCATGGGTCAGCGAAAAAAATTAAAACAATAGATCTAGTTTTAAAGTCTTTTGGGCCCTGTAGCTCAGCAGAAAAAGAAGATATCAAAGAATTAATCTTGTGCTAACCTGACAGTCCAAACAAACCAGTCGACTCTGTTGTCAGTTCGAACCATCTTCCCTTCTTCATAAATTCAATTGAACTACAGTGAATGGTGAATATTTCAGATAATGATCACCTTAACGACATCACCAGGTAATGCAGCAGAAAAATATTGTATTTGAATACCTTATATATATATATATATATATATATATATATATATATATATATATATATATATATATATATATATATATATATAGAGAGAGAGAGAGAGAGAGAGAGAGAGAGAGAGAGGGAGAGAAAGAGAGAGAGATAGAGAGCTGTGTAATAGATATAAAAAATAGTGTTATATATTAAAATTAAAATAACTGGATTATAGCCAATATAAATGAAGGTAGAGTAAATATACAATATATTAGTAAATAAAATGATTTATTTTGTTGACCTCTGTCACAGACCCTTACATAGATAAATAGATAGATAAATCTTTATTCCCATTAACATTTTTTACATATAATATTTTTTTATACATATATTATACAATTCTACATGTAGTTTTTATTGGTATGTTTAACATTAATGATAGCCCTCAATAGCTTATCCAGCTAGAGCGAGGGCTCTGCCATGGACAAAGTAACACTATCCAGAAAACATGTATTATAAGAGTGCTACGAATAATAATTCAATAAATAATAATTATTCCTCATTACATTTGTTTTGAAACCAATTAAAAGAAAAAAAAAAGAAAAGATTAAACCTATTTAAATGATTAAATAATTATATAACCTTCTCGTGAGTAAAATAGTTAGACATAGTTAACAACGAGTTTATGGACTTTGGCTATACAGATTTTAAATGTAATCCAACAAGAAATAAATGTTTAAATCTAAAAATTATAATATAATATTGATATTGTTATTATTAAATCATATGCTTATTATATGCTTATTCCAGGTGTTATTTATTTTATAAATAGTATTTTTAAGTGAGGTAAATTATGTTATGGGGAATTTAGCTGTAAAAAGGTTTTATACATCCACAATATCACATACACAATAACAGTATACCTTTAACTTATAATAATTAATATTGCTTTTGTTGTACACCTCAGAAATACCACTAACAAGATAAAATCTCTGCATCACGTTGGGCGCCATTCTCTTATGTGGCCTTACTAATCAAGGACCATGTTGATGGGTTAAAGATTTTCTTAACTCAGTCAGTGGCAGGGAGGGGTAAATACGTATGAGGCGCAACTGAGGAAATTGAGCGCCATCCCGTTCAGAAAGGGTAAAAATAAGGAGAATAAAGGGGAGGCAAGAAAAGAAAGGAAGAAAAAGAACCTATTAAACTACCTAGTGGCATAATGGTAAAAGGGGAGGTACGGGAAAACTGGGGAATGGGGAAACCAGTTATTGAGGGGGATTATGGAAACTGGGAAAGTTCAGAGAACTTAGCAAAGCCTCTAAAAAAATTCCGTCCTGAGCCTTTACTAATAGCTTCGCTTAGGCCACAGTCACCGCGAAACAAAATATGTAAGATAACATAGAATAAAAAATACCTTTGGTGTTGCGGGACCCCCGTTAGGAACGAAGTTCCTTACGCTTTTGATTAAATATAAATTATATTATAATCACACTCAGTGGCGTAGCTAGACCATTGGGGGCCCCCCCGCAAGAAATTTTTGGGGGCCCCCATCGCCAAAGAAAATCGATGAGCAAAAAAAAAAAAAAAAAAAACCTCTTACGTTCAGGAAGGGGCCCCCCTCGACGATGGTACATGGATAGTAATTCCGGTTATTTCTGGATTTGGGGCCCCCTGGCACTAGGGGCCCCCCCGCAATGCGGTCCCGCGCGGGCCCATAGTTACGCCACTGATCACACTGCTAAGTATACGATGCTACTTATACATGGTGGAGTTAGAAAGGATACAAAATTAAAAGTAACTAACTATTTGTACTTAGCAGAGTTAAGGTAAAATCAGAAGAAAAGCTTTTTTAACATTGAAGCGAGCGTCTTGCAAAGAAAGTTTATCATGATGAGTTGATAGTTACAGAGGATGATTATGGTATAGCGCCGAGAAGTGAGGGAACAGGACTGTTCCCTAACTAAGCCTCACGCCCCGGCCGACTCCATTTAAAATATTATCAAATATATCACTTTACTACACAAAATCTTCTGCTTGTATCTGATTGAAATTTTACATGCCTGTTTCAATTGTACTTTAGACGATGTGTACGAAGCTTTATTATGTTAGAACGTTAGCTATCGGTAAATACGTTGTTTTCCCGTTTAAACGTTTAGGTCCGCTTTAATAAATTAAGCGATCTAATATAAATTAAGCGATAAATATAGCGATCAGATTTGCTAAACTTTCGGCTAAATTAAAGTGCAAAAAGAAAATTACCCAATCAGACCGATTATAGATGATATTAACTCCCTAACAGAAAAATTAACAAAATACCTTAACCCCGCTTTAAATTTTCTAAATAATAATAATTTATAGAATTGTGACAACTCATTTAATTTATAGAAAAAATAAAATCAATCAATCAATAAAGATGAAATTATGGTTTCTTTTGACATACAATATATTTGTGTGCCAGCATACCTCTTCAATATATTTATAAGATGATTCAACGAAATTGGGAAAAAATAAAACCCTTTACAAATATTAAGTGTAAAAATGTGTATTTAGAAACGTAAATTTGAAATTTTGTTGCAACAATGATTTTTTGGTTAAAATTATCTATATAGAGTTTTTTAAGGCCTACCGATAGGAGGTAGCATGTCTTCTAATTTGAGTAGAATTTATGTCAATTTATTAAAGAAAACGTCTTGGATAATTTTTCATGTCTTATTTGTTATAAGTTATATTAAAAAGTCCAACTATGAGCATTTTTTAAAAGAACTAAATAATTTTAATGATTATATAATATTTATCAATTAAACTCGAAGTAGAAAATTCCCTAAATTATTTAGCTGTCACAGTAATTAAGAATAAGGAAGGAAATATCTCAACAAAAATGTTTGAAAAAGAAATTAAAAATAAACATTTCATGTTTTCTCTTACAAACCACCTTTTCTACCAAAGGAAAAATTTTGCCTCCAACCATCACCACACAAACAATCCCAACTCATATACCTAATGCTATATCTTTTATCTATGACAAATTAATTAAATATATGTACCCTGTACTTATTAAATTAATAAGAAACCTTTGGTATAAAGCAATAAAAGATAATAGTAATGTTGATAACATAGGAACTCAAGTAATGTATAAGTACCACTCTTTAACTTATAAAAGGTTTAACAGAGAAGGTTGCAGATACTTTTAAACAATTTGATTGTACTTATATAAAGTTTGGGATGAAGCTAATAAATAAAATTAAAAAATCTAACATTATATTCAACAGTTCGTCAATAAATAAACTGGTAAAAAAAAAAAAAAAAAAAAAAAAAAAAAAAAATATATATATATATATATATATATATATATATATATATATATATATATATCAAATATAATTCTTACAAGAGTGTTTTATTAGGACCGGAAAAGTCACCTAATAACGTTTTGCACGTGTAGGTGTACATTATGTCGGAGGCCATTGACCTTGGTTACAACCTCATTAAAGTATTGATTAGTTGTAGTATTTTTTGTTTGTTATTGATATAATTAAACATTGATTTTGTGTATTGTATGTAACTACATTAAGTCTAATACGATTTAGTACTTAACTAGATGCAATCATGTACCTCTTTCCCTATGTTTACTTACAGTAGTTTGTAATTTTATTAAGTTTAAATTTAAGCAACATATATTCAACTCTATCTATTGCGATACTTATTACGAAAAAATTACTGAATGTAGTTTAAGTTTTCCAAATTTGTAGAGCATCTACAAAAAAATAGACTCCGATACGATGCACTTGTATCGAACCCTTAAACATGTATTAATACTGTTCGAGCATTTTGTTTTCTAGCATTACATACCTTACATTATAACTAGTTTGTATACTGTCTACAAAGTAGTTATACTGTTTAATAATAATTTGTTACAATATGTGTATTAGGAGATTCAGAAAAACCAGATGGTTTTTGGATGCGATGGAAGTATGCGCAAACAAAGTATTTGTATACAAGTAAAGTATACAAATAGTAAAAACAGGATGTATAACATGTTTAATACAAGCCATGTAATTCTGTAGAAAGAACATCTGTGTATGGTCCCAGATGGCGAAGATGCAAGTTGATCTCGTTGTTACTTGTAAGGGTGATAGGTGTTAATTCAGGCGCCTTTATCTCGAAGGATGGTTGGGACAAGGAGAAAACTAGAGTACCTATGATAAGTCGACAAGGTGAACTTAATAGGGCCACCTCTTGTACATGCTTCGAATGAAGAATGCCTTCACAATCTTCAATTATTTCACTAGGTTCTCTTAACATAACTAATATTTGTTTATTTGTTAGAGCCGTGACTATTTTATAGGAGTTCTTTACTTTGGCTGAGTTACAGCGGCTTAACGATGTTGTGGTGCAGGGGTCCTGGTAGGGCTGTTGAGTGCAGAAGGTGACTCCACTGGTAGTGGCACATTCTTCATCCGTCCAATATTGTACATCGTCTAGGGTGATGATGAATCTTTTAGGAGGGAGAATAATGACTTCTTGTTCATTAGGAACAGGGTAAATTTTGGAGTAGGATACAGGGTAGGGTTTTAAAATTGGAATTTTAAGGAGGAAAGTAATCGTTTGATTTACACCAAATATCATAAGTTTAGCGGAATCTAATAATTTAAATAAATGAGTTCCATCTGTTGGTAATAGCTGTTTATCATTATAAACCTTTTTAAGGTAGTTTTGAATTTCTAATATTTCTTGGGTTCTGATTATTTCTAAATTTGGAATATTATTGAAAGCTAGGCTAATGGTTCTTTCAATTATAAGGAGAGAATTTAATAAACTTTCGGCTTGGTAAGCCTCATTTTGTACTAGAATAAGATCATTTTCAGATGACCTTAGATTATTTAGGAAGATCTTTGTTTGTCTAATGTTTTCATTGAGCACGATGGTTTCATCGGCTAACCTTTTACTAACGTGATTAGCAAAAGATGTGAATTGTGATATTTTATCGATTTCGTTCTTTTGGTTGTTAAAGAGAGTTTCAATATTATTGTTTATTGTTTTTGAATCATCTTCATCGGGATTTCCTGCTATGAACTTGATCATGCTCCCGAGTCTGTTTATTATTCCTCGTTTAATTCGTTTATAATTAAGTTTATCTAAAATTTCCTTTATTTTGTAAAGGGTTCCCTTTAATCGGTTATTAATCCTATTTATTATTGGTCTGTTATTGTTACTTATTTTAAATGCATTTGAATTTTGCAGAATTATTTTATAACTTAGTTCGTAATCGGTTATGTTAACATGGAATAGGAAATTATGATAGTAATTAGGGCATTAGATAGTGGTCCTATGAAGTATCCGTTGGTTCTAAGCTTTGTTACCTGAAGGGCCAGGTTGGTCGGGATCAGGATTACCCTGTAAAGAAGAAACATTTTTCTTAGGTCTTTTGGCTTTTCTTAAGTTGGCCGTAGTTTGTCTACCTTTACTGGTGGTACCACGGATTTTTCCGTTAGTTTGTTTGGTGACTTTAATTGCTTCAAATGGAGGGTCTGTCTTTCTTGGTCTATTGCGTTGGATGTAAATTTCTTGTCCTACTATGTCAGGAGGGTTTTCTTTAGAAAGGTTATTTTTGTTTAGGGTCTGTTCTGCTTTTTCTTTGGATTTTCCGTACACTAGGTCGTAAAAGGGTATCAGTTCCTGTTTTCGTTTTTCATTATACTGTTCGTATACCGTGAGTCCCATGTCAAAGTCAATAATTCTGTTGTATGGTCCATAAAGAAGATAAAATGGGGAGAATCCAGTTGAAGAGTGGATTGATTGATTATAAATGAGGATGGCTGTTATCATGTGATTAGAAGGAAGGTCACATGGGTTTTTTAATTTTAAGATTCTAAATTTTTCAAGGATTGTGGAGTGAAGTCTTTCAATGGGGGAATTTGAATTAGGGTTGTTCACAGTAGTAAAATGTAATTCGATTTTGTTCAGTTTACAAAATTCTACTAATGTTTTATTTTTAAACGCTTTACCCTCATCACACACTATTTTCTTGGGTATATTATGATGTGCGAAATAGTGTCTAAGTTTGTTTAAGATAGTCAAGCTTGTTCCGTCTTTAACAAGATATGCTTGTGCATATTTTGAAAATAAATCTATAATAGTAAGGAATATTGAAAGGAAAAAGTGTCAAGGTGCAGTACGTCAAAAGGTCTTTTTGCTAACACGGGTCCAGACATTTCTAAATCATAAGGGTGTCTTTCATATTTGGACTTGTTACATAGGTCACAGATATTTATGACACTGGTTATGGTTTCTTTCATCTTTGGCCAGAAATATTTATTCTTTAAATTGTTTAACGTTTCTGTTATACCGCTGTGATTTTGGTCGTGATATTCCGTTACGATGTTATTTTGTCTGTCTTCGTCGGTTACGTCAAGACAGTATTTATTACTGATGAATATTTTGATCGAATTATTAAAGATTTTGTAAACGAGATCAAGGAATGGTTTCCGAATAATCTCGTCCTTAAAGAATATTCCGTAAGCTTGGTCTGGTCGTATTATTTGTTTTAAAAGGGTTGAAAGGTCATCTTCTATAGAGTTTTCTCTAACAGTGGCTAAATGAGTAATTTTATTAAACGGTCTTACTAATCTACTTTTACGTGTTTCGCCTAAACTGAAAATAATACGGTTGGTAAATACGTTAACGGATCTTTCACTAATGAGAACGGTCTTTCCGTTGTATCCATCGGTTGAGTGAATTGTCTGTAAGTCGGTATCTTGGTCATGTCCAGTAAGTGATTTCTCTAAGTCATTTAGTAAATTTTGGTACTCTTCGTTATTTAGGGGTTGTTCGTTTAGTGTTTGTTCGTTTAGTATGTCTTGAATATCTACTGTTTGGGTCGGATTAAGTAATAATTGTTGAGCGTCACTTTCATCTATGCATACCTGAATAGAATCTAAATCGTCGGCATCTTCATCGTCTAGATTGTTTATCTCTATTCGCGACAGAGCGTCGGCTACGACGTTTTCTTTCCCTTTCTTATATTGGATGTCGAAGTCAAACTCTTCAAGTTTAATTTTCCATCTGATTAGTCTGGAATTTGGTTCTTTAGTTTTGTATAGCCAAACTAAAGGTTTGTGGTCGGTTTCTATAATGAATTTCTTTCCATAGAGGTACGGTCGGAAATGCTTTATAGAGTCTACTATTGCGAGTAATTCTTTTTCTATTGTCGAGTAATTACGTTCGGCACTGTTTAAGATTCTCGAATAGTATCCTACGGGTCTGTTATTTTGTGAGAGAACGCTTCCTATGGCAATGTTTGACGCGTCAGTTGTTAAGTTAAATGGTTTGGATAAGTCGGGGTAAGCTAAGATGGGTGAGTTTGTCAGTAATTCTTTACATTGTTGGAAGGCTTGGATGTAGTCCGGATCGTTTGGGTCTAATTTGGATCCTTTCTTGAGACATTTGGTCATGGGTGCTACAAAGTTTGCAAAATTGGAAATAAAACGTCTATTATATCCTACTAATCCTAAGAAGGATTTAATAGCTGATGTGGTTCGCGGTAGGGGATATTTTTCTACTGCTTCTATTTTCGATGGATTCGGTTTTATTCCATCGAGAGTTACAATATGACCTAGGAATTGCACTTCTTTTCGTAGGAATTCGGACTTGTCGAGTTGAACTCTGAGGTTAAACTCTCGTAATTTGTTGAAAATTAGTCTGAGATGTTGTGCACGATGGCAGTGCTCGTTTAGGGATTTATTAAAGATAACTATGTCGTCCATGTATACAAAACAGAATTTATACAGGTATTCGCGAAATATATTGTCCATCGATCTTTGAAAAGTACTTGGAGCGTTTTTTAATCCGTAGGGCATTCTAAGGTATTCGTAATGCCCATTATTGACGGTAAAAGCTGTTTTCTCTATTGACTCTGGGTCCATTTCGATTTCATGAAATCCTTGAGCTAGGTCCAAGGTACTTATGTATTGACACTTTCCTAAGTTGTCTAATATTTCATCAATTCTTGGGAGTGGATACCGATCTTCTACTGTTTTTTCGTTCAATTTTCTGTAGTCAACAACCATTCTAAATTTACGTTCACCAGAGGCGTCCAATTTTTTTGGTACGATCCATACTGGTGCACTGTAGGGGGATATTGAAGGTTTTATGATTTTATCATCTAGAAGTTTTTGGATTTGTTTTTGAATTTCCGTCCTCATGTGATGAGGATGCCTACATGACTTAACGTATACTGGATCTTCGTCTTTAGTCCTTATTTTGTGTTTGGTTGAATTTGAAAAAGGTAGTCCTTGTTTATCGTCATAAAATGTGTTTTGGTATTGTTTACAGATATTAATAATTGCGAGTTTCTCTTCTGGGTTTAAATGCGAGGTTCTAATCTTATTGGAGATATTTATACGTGATGATTCGGGGAACTTAGGGTTTCTCAAATCGGTGGCTGATAGGGGTATAACAGGAATTCGTTCGTTAAAATGAATTTCGATATTTGGAGCGTCTAGCGGGACAAGACAAGAGCCGTTCCGCGCGGTTGCTAAGGACTCTGGAATAGTTATGTCTTCTGTCAACTTCAGTTCTGGTAAATAAACGTCTCCTTGTTCTATCGATACCGGTATTTTGATAAAGTTATTAGCAATAATGGTACAAGGTTTGATTTTCTGGGAGACAAACCCAAAAAGAAAAGGTACTTTTTGGTTTGCCATCTCGATGGTATTATTACTGTAATCTATTTTAGCACCTAACCTCATGAGGTCTTCACTACCGATAAGTGCATCGAAATGATTATGCCAGTCTATTACTTGTAAGTTAATTGTATCCTGTATTCCGAGTTCGGAGAGTAGAGGGGCTTGTACACTGTCGTCAGAGTATTTTCGGGTTCCTAGTCCGGTAATGTAAAATGGGTCTTTATACCAATATTGGTTGAACTTTTCGGTTGCTGGTCGTCGGTTTATGACAGAGTTAGAAGCACCGGAATCTATGAGAATTTTAAGGTTGGTTTTCGGGAGATAAAGAAAGGGTAGTTTAGGTTTTGAATTTAGGCAATTAAGGTCTACGTTATGGGGTTCTGAGAGGCTATTTCCTGAAAATTTACAGACTCGTATGTCTGCTCAATCTGTTCAGTTTCCTGAGAGAAGTCTGGATCGTAATAAGTTTCATCTGGTACTTCGTAATTTATATCTTCGTAGTAGGGGAGGTTATAAGCTTCATCGGTTTCAATTTTATGGATGTTTGTGGTCCTAGCCGGGAAATTCTGTGTGTTTGCCCAGGGTCTATTTTTATTATATTGGGCCGTATTAACTCTGGACTGAATCGACATTGGAGTTGGTGCCGTTGTTGTAGATCTAGTATTTTGGTATACGCCAGATGCAGGTTTTAAGAAGGGTCTTGAATAATTCGGCGGCCGGATAGGCTTAGGCGGTAGCTGGGGGAATGTTTGTTGGTTATGGGACGTATTTGGGTTATAAGGTTGGTACTGATTAGCTCGAGGTTGAAATGGTTGGTTCAGTGTTGGATAAGGTGGTTGAAAGTTAGGCCTGGTGGTTATCTGTCGGGTTTGTAGGAATTGATTTGTTGTAGGCTTTTGGGGCGGTTTTGAATTGTTCTGGGTTCTCCTTATGAATTCTGAATAGTCCCACTCACATTGGTGGTTATCAAGGAGGTGACACTTGCTTACACACTCTTCTAGAGTGTCTAGTTCAAAGTGACTTAAATAGGAACGATAGGGCTCTAATAGACCATGTTGGAATACTTTTGATGACAATTTGGTATATTCGTATTTCTTAAAGGCTAGATAATTTTGTTCGGTTATATTTAGCGTAATATTTTGCATAAGATTATTAAAATTCTTAAGAAGTCTTGCATAATAATCCATAACGGATTCGTTTTTCATTTGTACACATTGTTTTAAATGATTAGCTAAGATATCTTCCGATCTTTGGTCTCCGAACCTTTGTAGTAATCCCTTTCTAATGTCAACCCAGTTATTGGCGTCTTGATAGCTTAAAAAGTCTCGAGCTTCCCCTTTTATTTTTGCTCCGATATTACTATCAAGTATGTATTCTAATTCGGGTGTAAGTCGTCCAGTTAAGTGTTGAACTAATCTATCTACTTCGGTTATGAAGATGGATAGGTTTTGTCCCGGTGAATATTCAGGAATTGAATTTATTAGGAGTTGGAGTTCGGTTTTATTAGGATTGGTCGGAGGGACTAACGCAGCTGTGGGAGTTTCAGATTGGCGGGCTGGTGTAGACATATTGTCTGGGTTAATGTTAAGTCTAGCAGGTTGGATTACGGGTCTGCTTATGTTAGCTATTCCCTGCGTAAGCAAGTTTGGATCACTAGCTATTAACTCGACCTCTGGCCTACTACTCATAATATTTTAAATGCACTCGTGGAATTTTTTTTCCTTTTACTTCTTATTTAAAACGAGATATTTAAATGAAGCCAGATTATTATTATTTAATTTAAAGGTTATTTATTCCTGTGAGACTATTTATTTATTCTTGTAGAGATTGTTTTATTTTATTTATAATTATTTTAATATTCTTAATTATTTAGTAATAATTATTATTATTTTATTTATAATTATTTAAATTATTTACTGATTTTATTTATTAAGTTCTTAACTAATGTAAATTTAATTTAGTTATTCTTAGTTATTTTGTTTTTATTAATTGTTTTCTAATTAGTCTATTTAAAATTATTTTTTCTTATTCGTAAACTTATGTATTGGTTTAATTGATTACTTAAATATGATTCAAAACAAATTGTAGTATTAGACTATTGTATACTAATTCAAGACTATTGTATACTTATACATACCCCCATGGTAAACATGTTGTTTTGTTGTATTATACCCATATAATATATAGTTAAGAGCCGCTAACCAGGTGCTAGATCAGCACATTTCTTCCTATTGAATATTGTATTGAATATTATATTAGGTATATTGAAATATAACAGAATGCATTTAAGAGTGATATGAACATTAACATTGATTAATAAATAATAATATAAATATAAAAGTGATTTCATCCACTTGTGTAGAGTTGACAAAGTTATGTCAACACTCCCACTCTTTGTCTACTCTTGTACAATGGAGAGGGCTGACCTGTTTCGTTCAAACTTGTCTTTAGTGAGAGGTTTGGTGAAGATGTCCGCAGATTGGTTTTCTGTGTTCTTTGGTCGCCTTGCAATTTGTTTGGTTAGTTCCCAATTACTAGTATGTCTTATAGGAAGTAGCTCTTGTGTTGATGTTGCTGTTGAATCATACTTTCTATTGCAGAAAACTTTCAGCAGTATAAAGTAAATAATTTCAGCCAAATTTAGTATACTAAAAACTAAAAATAGTCCTACGAATCTTCCTGTATTCACAATTAAGAGTCAGAGAAAGTAAATACAACTTTTCTGTCATATGGAGTGAATTGCATCTTATCGAAGTAAATCTCTAACAATGCGATGTTCTCCCTGAAATAAGTCTCATTTGAATTCCTTTTTGTTTTATTGGAGTAAAGCTTTCTTATTAACTTTGTCCTTTCGGCCAAATCTTCACTGAGTAACAAAACATTACTCACTGTCACATTGTACTTATTGTCGTTACAACTTGGTATACAATGGCAGTGCTGTAACTGCTTCTTTTTTTCCTTCTCACATTTTCTGCTAATATTTCTTTCGCTATCTTCAAATGTGTATTTTAATTTCCATTTCTCTTCAAACATTTGTTCTTGTGTAGCCTTGACGCAGCGTAAAGACTTTTTTCGACAGATACCCAATTCTTCTGAAGAGTCGATAGTTTTCAGTCCCGGCGGTGGCATTTCTTCTTTCATGACAGCAAACCATGTTTCTTTCTCTTGAGAAGATACAGCTTGCTCGTAAGTTTTTGGTTCTTCCATTACTTCTGCTGTACAAAGTTGATATTCTTCTTCTCTACACCAGGCTGGTCGTTTCAAATTTGTTCTATCTCGTCCTTCATAATCTTTTATTTCTTCATTTTCTGTCTCCTCTTCACTTAATTTAAAGTCTATAACAGTGTAGTTATTGTGACTACTGTCTTTGCATGATACACCTTCATTAAACACAACATCCTTAGAAATATTGACTTGTTTTGTTGTAGGATCATAAAGTCTGTAGTTCGGGCTGTTGCCTTCATAGCCTACTAAATAAGTTTTCTTAGATTTTCTCTGGAATTTAGTCCGAAACTGTTTTGGAATATGGACATAGGCTTCTGAACCAAATTTTCTAAGGTGGTTTATATTATTTTGTTTTCCAGTCCATTTTTCATAAGGAGTTTTCTCATCGGTTTTTGAAGTGTGCCGATTTAAAGTATATACCGCAGCATTAACTGCTTCTGCCCATAAATTTGGTGGAAGGTTAGTACTGCAGAGCATACTTCGAGCACTTTCTACTATTGTTCTTAGATCTCTTTCAGCTTTACCATTTTGCTGTGGTGTATATGGTGCTGACTTTTCAATTATGATACCGGATTTCTTACAATGATCAGAGAGAGGGAGATACTCAGTTCCATTGTCCGATTTAAAGAACTTAATTTTGTTACCTGTTTGCCGTTCAAGTAGTTTCTCAAATTCTAAATACTTTGAATACACGTCACTTTTGTGTTTCAAAAAATAAACTTGGCGATATGAAGTACATTCGTCTTTAAACAAAACAAAGTATGAATCACCGCCTAGTGACGTCACTGGCATTTTCCCGCACACATCTGACACTATATATTCACCAGGCTTATAACTTATTTTGTTTAGGTTTTCTTTGTAGGATTTCCGATGTAGTTTTCCAAACTGACAAGCTTCACAAAAAAATATATCAGTAGAATTTATCTTCAGTCCTAGAATGTTTCCAGCGTCTGCCAATTTTTTAAGAGATTGAAAGTTGATATGTCCCAGCCTTTCATGCCATAGCATGACTGGGTTAACCGTAGAGGCATTGCCTTGATGACAAAGGTTTGGTTTGAACAACATTTTATAACACTGATTTATTTGCATAATTCCACATGCTACTACTTCTCCATTTTTATGGATTTCTAATTTATTTTTATTAAACACTGTTGTAAAATTTTTCTTAGAAATGGCTCCCACTGAAAATAAATTTTTCTTGATTTTTGGTACGTACAAGGTGTTTTCCAAAGTTTTCTTATCCCACTTTCCGTCTACTAGAGCTAAAACTTCGACAGTACCTTCTCCTTCAGCATAAACAAAAGAATTATCTCCTATTTGTATGGCGATATCACTTTCTATCTTCTTCAGATCGCTAAACCATTCTCTGTGAAACGTCATGTGCCTAGATGCTCCACTATCTGCTAGCCAAATATTTTCGCATGCATCAAGAGACATATTTTTTTCTTCTGTACTAAATGCGCTATCTTTTCTTTCATTGTAGCTTTTTTCATTAGATTCTTTCTTCTTGAACCAACAATTTTTTTCTGAATGTCCAGGCCTAGAACATACATGACAGATCTTAGACTTCTTATAAGGCTCCTTGTCAAATGATTTATACCCTTTCTTTCTATACCAACATTGTTCTTGGGTATGTCCACGTCTAGAACATACATGGCAAATAATAACCTTCTTACGGTCAATTGATTTTGGTCTTGACTTTTCTATTTTTGTCGCAGCTAAAGCTGATGCGACATTATCAACTTCAGTCATTCTTAACTCTTCTTTTAGTAATCGAGCTGTAAGATTGGAGAATGTTTGTTTTGCTTCTTCGAATGAGTCCCATGCTGTTATGAAGTGGCTGTACTTACTTGGGAGGCTTCCTAAGATTTTGGCTATTTTGTCTATTTCTTTTACCTCCTCTCCTACGTCTTTCAGAGCCTGCGCCAAAGATTCAATTTTGCTAATATGCTTTGCCATTGAATCTGTCTCAACCATCTTATAATTAAAAAAATTCTGTTTTAGCATAATCTTATTTACAGCAGATCTTTGTTCGTGAATAACTTTTAAACGTTCCCACATAGTAGCTGCAGTGTCACAGCACATTACAGTTTGTAGCTGTTCAAATTCCATTGCCGTTGAGATTATTAGCATGGCTCTTGCATTCTTCTGATTCCACTCTTTTATTTCTTGTATTTTGCTCTTACTGGTGGGCTGTTTCTCTTCTCCTCTTACAATTTTCTCCAAGTCTTCCGCTTTAAAAATAATTTCAAGTTGGTATTTCCAAAGTTGAAAATTACTTCCATCAAACTTCTGGATGTGAATCCCTTTAAATTTATCCATAGTATATTCTTTTAAGGATTGTTATTTTCTTCTTAAAGTTCACAATTTTTTTTTTTGAAGTTTTATTTTATTTCTTTATTTTATTTTTTATTTCTTTATATTTTTTTTTTTTGTTTGATGTATTTTGACTGTTTTAAACACTTGATTTGACACTTTTAAAAATCTGATCTTCAAATTTTAAAGCTTCTCGTTAGTTGTATTATTGCATTAATACTGCGTTGACCTGGGCCGCATAACCTATTGAATATTGTATTGAATATTATATTAGGTATATTGAAATATAACAGAATGCATTTAAGAGTGATATGAACATTAACATTGATTAATAAATAATAATATAAATATAAAAGTGATTTCATCCACTTGTGTAGAGTTGACAAAGTTATGTCAACACTTCCCTTTATAACGCCGACCTCCCAGGCACGAGGGAGTCTACAGAGAGCCGTCTTGCCGACCGTTTGTATTTTTTGTATTATGTTTATCATTGTAACTTGTTAATAAATAATTTTGCTTTTTAAAAAAGTAATTTTCTGAATCAAATTCTTAACTGGCGCTGCGGACAGGATCCCGTGAACGACTTTATTGTAAGTGTTAATCTCATTGATCGTTTGAATTTCAATTCTTAACACGGGATCTTAACGAATCTTAACGAAAAAGTTTTACTGTGTTGTGATCTATTGGAGGAATTCTATTGAGGACCACATCTCACTTCGTAGACTCCAGGGACCTTCTTCAGAAGTAATTGTGATGAATTACATCCAACTCCTGTAAGTCCCTTTATTTTCCTAACTTTAATTATAAAGATAAAATAATAAACTTTAAAGGTCCCTGGAGTCTACGAAGTGAGATGTGGTCTTGAGTTTCTGGTTGAATCGCCGGAAAATTCCTCCAATAGATCACAACACGCTACTTACGTACAAATGAATTAGCTTAACTACTTAAATAATGAAACTCTTACCCCGATCGAAGGGAAAGTCCGAAACCACGCCGGTACGCAGGTTGGTGGATGAAGGGGGGGGGGGGGTCTGAATAAAAAGGTCTTTAATAAATATAAACTAGTTGACGGTAAAAATACTAAAGAAAAAGGAAGGTTATAAACGACAGTCTGACCTCCAGAGACCAACTCAAAACGAGATGGGCGATGTGACACGCTAGCTCAGTGCCCTATCGACCTTATCAAAATAATAACAAAGAATTAGAAACAATATTTACACTAGATAGTCTGCATATAACTGGGGTGAAGGTAGAACAATGAGTTTGTGGACAGGCCGTACGTATGAACCTCCAGTAGTACGTACCGTAACCCTCCTAACAGTTCCATCCGCACCAGGAAGCACATCAGTTACCCAACCAACATGGTCAAGAAAGAGGCGAAGTCCTAAGAACTTGGATGAATACTACATCATCAAGCTGGATATTTGGAGTCACTCGATTCCATTTGTTACGCTGCATGATCGTATGCAGGTATTCGGTAGACCAACGGTGCCAATATGATTGGTAAATCTGACGTAAACGAGTCCATCGATTAGTTGAAGAACCTTCTTCGGCTATAGGAGCCTCCTATAGGCTAGGGGAGGTGATGAGTGCTGAGAAAATGTCCAGGTGAAAGATAGTCAGGACCATCATGAGGATCACTGGAAATTGCACAAAGAGATCGACTATTCAGTTCTGCTTCAATTTTTGCAAACAACTCCCACCAGACGATACAACAGACCTTTACAAGACTTTACAACGGACTCCCATAATCCACCAAAATTTGGAGCAAACGCTGGATTGTCGTACCACAGAACCTCCTTAGACACAAAATGATTGTTAGTATTCATACTCTCCCTTTGAAGAAGTTGGTGAACTTCCTTGAGAGCTCTATTTGCTCCAACATAATTTCTTTTTAAGTCTAAGGCATAACTTTAATTTAAATTTGATTAATCATAATAAAGATATCCTAAATTTAGTAATTGATGTTGAATCAATTTTATCCACTCTCGAAACGAGTGCAAGTGCACTTCATGCATGTAAATTCACTTCGTAGCCATTTGATAAAAAAAAAACATAATGGATTTTCAAAAATAATTACAAAAATAAAAAAATTAAATTAGGTAGTATTGAAAACCAAGTTATGATTGATGCAAAAATTACTAAGAATTTTTTGGTAGGCAATCCAAATATCATTATTACTAAAGTTGATGAAAGTTACCTTGCAGTGATTATAACTAGGGCACAATATGATAAAAAAAATTACTGAACACCTTAATAATAATCAAGTATATAGGAAAATTAGAACCGAAATAAATATTAAAGTTAAAGACGTTGAAAAAGAATATAATAATTTAATTATTAAACTGGAAAAAAAGAACAAGCTAACTTAAATATAAATAGTTGTTGGTTTGCTAGAATATATGGTCTAGTAAAAACTCATAAACCTGATGCGCCTATTAGACCCATAATCAATTATATAAATTCTCCCACTGAAAAAATTTCAAAACTTATAAACCCAACTTTCAATGTTTTAAATAATAATAATCAATATGACATTAAAAATGCAGAATCATTAAAAGAAATTCTAGAATCTTATAAGATTGAACCTTCTGAAATACTAGTATCATTAGACGTACAGGCTTTGTTCACAAGTGTCCCTTAAATGAAGTTTATAAAATGAGTCAGCAATGGGACAGCATTTTACCTTACACCAATAATAAATGTAAACAAACTTTTTTAGAGGTATTCAAGTTTTGTTGCAATAACTCATATTTCCTTTAAAATGAAGAATGAGACAAATAGAAGGAATGCAAATGGGTAACAGCCTCTCAGTAAACGTAAACACAGTATTTTTATGAATTATTTTCTGGATTCAATTCTAAATATAATTATTATTAAACCAAAATTAGTGAAAATATATAGATGATCTATTTTTAATTGTTAAACAGTCAGAATTAGAAATAATTATCAAAGAATTAAATAATTTTCACCCAATTATCGTTTTTACACACGAAATAGAGAATGACGGCAAATTAAATTATCTAAATTATACTATAATAAAATAATTGGATGGTAAAATTAAGACAAAATGGTACGAAAAATGTATAAAAAATAATAAATTTCTAAACTTCTATTCTAGTCACGCTTACTACCAAAAAATTAATGCAGCATCTAATTTGATTCAAACCGTATTTAAACTAACTCACCATACGCTTATCCCAATTAAACCTATCATATATAATAAACTAATTTTGAATTTTTACCCATTAAAACTTATAAAATCAATGTGCTATAAACGATGGAACCTTTTGACATAAATGCATAACCCAGAACCCCAACCAGAAAGATTAGGACCTAATTGTTTTAGATCATTAACGTATATACCAGGATTAAGAGAAAAAATTAAACGCACCTTTCGAGAATTTGATTGTACTAATGTAGGTTTTGGAATGAAGCCTAAAAACAAAACTCAAGATAGATTTTTTACTAACACTAAGGATAAATTATGTAAAGAAGAACAAAATAATTTAATTTATCAAGTCCCGTGTCATGATTGCGGGTTGGTATATATTGGACATACACAACAATCGTTAGAGAACAAAAGGTCATAATGCTAATATAAAAACTCTTGAAAATAAGAATAAAAATAAAAAAGACATAGCAACTTGCAATGCAGAAGAAATAGAGCACAGAAAATGTAGTAATAGTACTGCATTAGTTCATCATATTAAAATTAGAGGACATAAAATGAATTTTGAAAATACAATAATTCTCAATTCAGAAAGGAATAAATATATAAGATTGATGATGGAGGCAGCATACATAAGTATGGAAGAAAAAACAATAAATTACAAAACAGATTCAAAAGATTTCAATCAATTTTATATGTCCATTCTACAACATGTTAGAAAGACTTCCTATCAAAAATTAAATAAACCTTCAATTGGTGTAAATGTAAATTTAAATAATATTGATTCAAATGAACCCACTTAAATAATATATAAGCTAGTAATAATAGTAGTAATAGTAGTAGTATTAGTAATATACATAAGCTAATAAATAATATTATAATAAATATAATATAACTTACATGTAATACACATTTAATAAATAATACATATAATTAAAAATAACAATCTTAGATCAGTAATTATAAAATTATAAATAAAAGCAAATTAGGACTTATATTAGAGTATTTAGATATTAGTCATACATTAGTGTATTGCATAACTTAGTATCCATTAGATAAAATATAATTACCTTCATCAGTTTGATTCACTCTTATCAGTTTGATTAGACAACTCGTGACAATTTTCTCTTCGAGAAACGTTTATTTGTCAGTTTTTTTAAATTTTACGACTGTAAAATGTTCAAGTGGAGTGACTAAGGTGTGTAAGTTACCATTAGCAATGATGAAATTGTTTCTTTCAAAAGATTTTAGCTTGTTAAACTGTCATATTCAACTTTAATAATTGTTTTGTTTCATGTAGGCAGTTGTGAAGCTGTTACAGTTAGAATTAACCCAAGAAATTTTAATAAGAGTTTGTGTGGATGAATTAAAAGACTGTAAGGTTAGTAAAATCCGTTTTTATTGTACAAAATGTGTCTTTGTTTTAGTTTAGTTATATAGTTTTTAATATGTAAAAATGTATTGTTGATTATTGTAAATTAAATATTGTTCAGTTTGATAATGGCCCAAGTGGGGTTGAAATATCGCTAGATGATATAAAAACTTAGTTTTTATTTATTTATACCTTTAAGACCTGGAGCAGGTGGCAGACTGATAAAAAATATAGTTATAAAAGGGTAATTCACTACTTTATAATTTCTCCCATTGTCCGAGTAAACATCACTGGGAAGTGGTTAGGCCTCTACGGGATACAAAACGGTCGAACACATCGAGAAAGGGGTTGGTAGTTAGACCTGAGACTGCTTCCATGTGAACCAATTTGGTGGCCATACAAACAAACACACACAAGTACGATTTACTAATGGAAGAAGATCGACGCGTACTCTCCTTAATAAAGAACGGCTCGGCAAAGTCCGTTCCTACTTGATTAAAGGCTCGTCCAAATCTCACACGACTAGCTGGTAAGTCGGTCATTAAGGGTTGAGAAGGACTATTGGTAAACTTAAAACAACGAAGGCATGATTTTATTCGCATTCGAAGTAGACCACGAAGAGAAATTACCTAAAACCTTCTCTGAATTAAGGCTGGAACAACACGAGGACCTGATTGTAAAGACATCACATGCTAACGACTGAGCTGAAACATCAGGTAAAATATTTAAGGGTACCTGAGAACCCTGATAACTATTTGAAGGCATTGACTCCGGGACAGCCGAAGTATCTCGGTGAAGTTAGGCATTGTGCTTTTTACTTTTGCACACTCGATAAGAACTATTAGAAGTACAATCAAAGCGGTTGTGCAAACCAAAATAGCCACAACAGCGTCTATTTTGACGTAATACCTGATGACGACGGTTCAAGTCGTACTTTAAAACTAGAAAACCCGTGCACCTTCGTTTTGCAAAGAAGACACTCTTTAGGGGATTAAAATTTCACCTGGTAAGAGTCAGAAACATTCTGAGAAGTACTGAAGCAGAGTACTACTCTTAGAAAAAGTTGACTTATCAGCCCTTACTGCGTTACCCTTAGTCTCATGAGAAGACAGTTCGAAACTACGACTTTGCTTCGTAACAAAATAAATTAGCTCTTGATATTTCGGAATATAATTTTCCGTTTGCTTATTCTCAAATCGACGCGATGCCTTGAAGTCCCGTCAAGATTATAAAGTGATAATTGAAACAATATAAAATCTAATAGATCAGGTACAGCAAATGCCTTCAGTGCGCTTACTGAATTTGAATGTACTTCAAATATTTTTGGAGATTTAAGTCGGATTTGAGAAAGTAGGAAAATTTCTTATATCCTGGACATAGTAGGCGGCCTACTGACTTTGAATTAGTAAGTATAGTATACTATGGACTTGATATGAGGCCATGTTTCCTTTTGATATAAAGTGCTTACTAGCTAGTAAAAATTTACCCGAAGATGAGAATGACATCCCTAGGTATGTAAAGGTTTTAACATATTTGATTTAGTCACCGTTTTAGATGAGTGGCCTTGTTTTAGTTAGGTGGGGAAATATTACTGCTATAGACTTAAGGGTATCAACTTCGAGACCGCTTTTCACACAATGCTGTAATAATAGATATAATAGCCTCTGCTATTATATCTATTATCTATTATCGGCTAATATTATATTATACCCTATTTAGGGTATAATATAATATTGCAAGGTAGAAAAGGTCGTAACTCCTTGAGGATCATCGATATATCTTGAAGTGAAATCGATAGCTAGTTTAAAACTTCAACCCAATAACGATTTTTTCACGCACATTCTCTACACATTTTTGATGTGACGAATTACCTCACATGTAATAATTGTTTTTATAAATAAAAAAAAAAAAAAAATCTTGTGACTTCTTGCAGCACTCCTTCATTTTTATTTATTTTTAAAAAACTTTACCCGAAAGGTTTGAAAATGTCCCAAAAAGGGGGTTATTAAAAAACAAAAATGAATTAGTTCATTTTTTTTATTTTTATGAAAAAAACCCCTATTGACACAAAACGAAGAAATTATGTATTTAAAAAAATTAAAGTGGACAACAAAAATAGAAATGGATAAAATTCCAAACTTTCCATCTCATAGTGTACACGTAGTCTAAGATACCTCTGCATAAAGAATAATATTTCCGAGACCGTGGATACTAGGATAAAACATAGTATCGAATAATTTGGTTAGCTGTTAAAACTGGAGAACTTAGCAACAACATCTTAATTTCAGATTATGGCAACAATACTACTCACATAATAGTCTGTAAGTATTCTGAAAAGTTACCTTTAACTGACCACGTTTTTATAAAATAGTTCTACTGACAAATGTCTGGAGTTTTGTGTGGTCAACATCTGTACTCACGAGGAACCTTCTCTAATTTCGTTTCTACTAGATAAGATATCAACACAATAGTTAACGAGGAGGATTAAACATATTTATTTCTGGTCAAAGCACCTTCTTTGGCAGAATATCCTTAACAAAAAGAAAATATACAAAACAAGTAATTAATAATAGTTTGCCTATTCGCGTACAAATAGATACCGATTGGTCCAATCGGTATCAATTTCTCTTGTCCTACAGTCAGTAAGTTGTAGAGTAGCTCGTAGTATGTACAGCAATAATTACAAACAATTGTATGTAATCAAAAGGGAAGGAGATTATATTGTTTTTAGAAGTACTGAGCTAGTTCTTTTTTATATGATGTTACATTTCGAAAAGACTTAGAGATATAATATGTGAACAGGACAGAGGAGCGCAGCGGAATTACTCGGTTCTGTCGCTGTGTGAGGTCGCTGCAAATAGATTGATCAAAGAACCACTCCAAAAAGAAGAAAGAAGAAAAAATAAAAAAAATAAAAAAATAGTTAAAGAGAATTAAGGTAAAGCGAAATAAGCAATAGATCCTTTACATAAGTACTATAGAGAGAATATAATATAAGAGATTACTTACAGAAATAATAAGGTGATAAAAAGTATACAAGATGGGGTAGAAAATAATAATAAATGGATCCTCGATTGTTGGTGACCACAATATTAATTTACAAGAGATAAAATAGTTCAAGAAAAATATGACAAGTGAAATTTATTTTTAAAAATAAGAAAAAAAGAAAACATTACAAAAGGAAAAGATTCTCAATAATAATAATAAACGGTATAAAATAATTAGTTGATTTATAATAAGTTATAATAATCTGGTACCCAGATAATACAGAAAGAATGGCCAATAAAGAGAGAAGCTAATAATGATAATTATAGGTTATTTGATAATATAAAGGTTAATTATAAAATGTATTATTGATTTAGATATTAAATAATAAGTTGTTATGATGAAGGGATATTTGAAACGGTAAAACTAGTTTGTAGTGACGAAAGATAAATAAAAAGAGAATATTTTATGGATAAGCACGGTATGGAGGTTGAAGCAACACTGAGCTAGAATTAAGAGTAAGGGTAAAGGAGTCTGGCAAGCTAATTTAGCTAAATGATTAAATACGGATGTTTTAGTCGATAGGTTTGATAATTATATTATTTAGTTTAATACTAAAGGTTATGAAGAAAAGAAGTAGACTTGAGGATAATTAGATTATTTAGTTTAATACTAAAGGTTATGAAGAAAAGAAGTAGACTTGAGGATAATTAGATTATTTAGT
This sequence comes from Gerris lacustris, assembly GCA_951217055.1. NCBI lineage: Eukaryota > Metazoa > Arthropoda > Insecta > Hemiptera > Gerridae > Gerris > Gerris lacustris. Next base: position 29,042,027 of record OX578285.1, on the reverse strand, counting down.
TTAATACTAAAGGTTATGAAGAAAAGAAGTAGACTTGAGGATAATTAGATTATTTAGTATAATACCAAAGGTTTTGAAGAAAAGAAGTAGACTTGAGGATAATTAAATTATTGAGCTAGGTGAAGATGTCTGGTGGCAGGATAATTAAATTAACAGCGAGCACAGCCGGACTCGATTCTTCCTGTCTAAACTCTTCTTTCAAATCAAACTCTAATTTAACAAGAGCCTAAACACAATGAATCCAAAAATACTTAATAGAAAATAGAGTTAATGGATTTAATTTAGTTATAAATTCAATGTTTAATTATATCTATAATCTGATATAAAAGAAAACTGAATAAAATTTTACGTGGATGTAACTAAGGTCATTGACTTTACATACTATGAACATTTTGTAAATATTACAATAGTACATTACGCGTCTAGAGCGGAAAGTAACATTTTGCATGCGAGTGTGGAGTTTGCACCCGAGCGACAGCGAGGGTAGTAAAACCACACGAGCGAAGCAAAATGCAGTTTTCGCACGAGTTGCGTATCGTACTTTATCTAGGATTGTGGATTTTAATAATAAATACAGGAAAAAAATTAATAAACATCCTGCATGTAAGTACGTATTTCTCTTTTGATTAAGATGACATTAATTCATTAGTTGTATTTTGTACCGAATTAATTATTTCGGAAGGCGTATAATTCTCCTCATTTTCTTCATAATCACTTAAATCACTCATTGTTTCTCTAAAAACTCGATATAAACAGTTACTTTAATTAAAATAAACAGGTCAAGTGTGTGCTAGTCAGCACACAGAGAAGGTCCGTAGGCCACACTGTATAGTTCAAGTAGTACCCTATTGATGGTGTTTTTTAAAATGCTAAAAAGCTTACTTTGAACTATCCTATGGGTCTGATATTCTCAAAACACATAAACAAACTTCTGATAAAGTATTTTTTTTTGCCACAGAACCAGACTACAACCATATAAATACATCGAAAAGACCATAGTTATAAAAAGCGTATTTTGTCAATAAAAAATAAAATTGTATTTTTTTCGAAATTTCCAAAAAGTGGTATCTTTACTTTTGGTCGAAGAATGTTCAGGAATTTTTTTTCAGATTTTTTACACTTCACATAAGCGAGATAAAGGGGGACACACGTTTCACACCCGCTTCAAACTCGCCTACGCCCGCCTTATCAAAGTTATAACCAAAGAATTATATATTTTTGTAATCAGTAAACCCTCACGGTGTCGACAAAAAATGTAAAATTTTTAACCCTAATTTTTTTGAAAAATATTTTTTTTAAGTCGCTATATTTTTAAAATATGTGGGTAAGTAGGTACAAGACACATACATGCCAAATTTCAAAGTGATCGGACGAAAGGTGTAGCCGTGAGAGTATGCGACAGGACGGACGGACAGAAACACGCAGGAAAATATAAGTGTCATTGGTTTTGCCTACGGACCCTAAAAAACAGCAAATTAGAATGTAAACAAACTCGCTAATCGTGCGTTAAGGTGAAGAATTCCTCTTTTTCCTGCCCTAGGTCGGGAATTCCTCTTTTTCCCGACCTAGGGCAGGAAAAAGAGGAATTCTTTACCTCATTATGAAGGCGCATGCACAATGAATACAGCTACGAAAAGAATCACTTTCTATGCATCTAAACAGAGATATAATGTATATATTTCGTATAGTACCTAATCGTAGATAAAAAGAATTTCCATGACAATAATTCGTAGCTTTGTAGTCGAAATAGAATTGATCATGTCGTAAGTTACTCTTATTATTATCCAAAATAGGATAAACAATAAAATTTACAATGTTTTTTAATCATACAAATAAAGAAGTGTTTCCGCAACTATTTATACTAAAATAAAATTATAAATCAAAGTAATATTTGCAGAAACGACAAATAATAGTCAGACTGTAATACTCTTACCAGGATTATTTGGAGTAATGAATTATATACAATATATATGCTAGATAGTCAAACTGGCGTAAACACATGCAAATGCGAAAAATTGAATTAAAAAGTGAAACCGGTACTGATTCGGATGCACAAAGGTTCTAAAGGCATGCTGTTTATCCTACCTAATGGTTGAAAGGTTGAAATGATCTATGACCCTGGCCCTTAAGCAAACGAAAAATCATGAGGAAGTGATCCAAAAACCATAATAATTATTATTAATTATTAATTATTACACTTTACAGGACAACAATAAGAGCATGCCTAGACGCCATACGATATACAATCCTTACAAACAAAACTCGACTGTATTCATGTAACGGGGAAGCCAAGTCTAGAATATTCTAGGAAAGCAGTGTAGACCTTAGGCTAGCAAAGGCTCGAATTTCTGTCTAGTGGTGCTTCCCCCACCAAGAATCTAACAGACTAAGCCCTAGCATAAAGTCACACGGGGAGTCCGATCTTAGCTCTGGAGGTGTACACATCTTACAACAATCACACATACACATTCATATACAAATAAATATATATATCAAACATTTATTATCTACTTTAATCCACACACCAAATCCCCGTTACATTGGTGGCAGCGGTGGGATTCACCCCACACAATTAATTTCACATCATTCATCTAATTTTTTCCCCAAATTTTCAATTTTTTTATAAAACATAAAAACAAAACACCCCTCCAGAGACGCGAGTGCACTGAACAAAAAACAATCAACGTCAACAACCGCCAAAGAAGGCTGTAACGGGGAAGCCAAGTCTAGAATATTCTAGGAAAGCAGTGTAGACCTTAGGCTAGCAAAGGCTCGAATTTCTGTCTAGTGGTGCTTTCCCCCACCAAGAATCTAACAGACTAAGCCCTAGCATAGAGTCACACGGGGAGTCCGATCTTAGCTCTGGAGGTGTACACATCTTACAACAATCACTCATACACATTCATATACAAATAAATATCTATCAACCATAAAAAAACAAACAAAAAAAAACAAAAAAAAAACACACAATAATAAGTAGTCATTTAAATTGAAAGCCAATGCTTTAAGGAATGTGGAACAACGGACAGAAAAAAAGATAAAGAAAGACTGAGCTCATCAAAATCACAATCAGCTGATCTTCAAAACAAAAGAAGGTAAATAAACGTATCCCTCTCTCTTTCTTTTAATTCACCATAATATAAACACTAACACAACTTAATACGGTTGTGGACCAACAGCAGAACTTCTCCTTCCATCAACTCCTTCCTTAATCTCCAATGGGAAGAACTATTTCATTTTTCATCCCTAGGGATAAAAATGAAGGGTGGTCAGTATCAATATAATATATCATCACTCATCACTACTGTATCATCTCGCGAATGAGACATACAGTCGGGGTTTAACCCCTCACATGGATCATCACTACTGTATCATCTCGCGAATGAGACATACAGTCGGGGTTTAACCCCTCACATGGAATTCAGGGAGTGCACAAACCTCCCTGATTCGACAACAAACCACCAACAACAATATTCAACACCATTGTCTGACACCCAAAAATAGAAAACTCCCACTAATCTTACCAATAACCTTATCCTTGATAACCTACTTCCACTTTACCCTTAACCCGTCGGAGAAACAGAATTCTGCTTGCATTGGTTTCACTGATGTACCTACTGGTCCAAACAGTTAGCATATATCACACAACACAAAAATACAATAGAAACGAGAGAGTGAGACGTGATATCAGCATGCTCAAGAATAGCCTTTCCACAATCCTCAAACAAGCTAATTAAACAATAAATAAAACTTACAATTATAAGAAACAGTCAATTTAAATAATAAATAAATGTATATAATTTAATAACTCTCTAACTATAATTTAAGATCACTCTAGTTGTAAGAAATCATTCATTAAAATATAACTAACTAAAATGTAATACTAATTATAAGGAAAAAAAATAAAATAATAATGTAAATTTAATTAATCAGGACCATCCCGCAACAACAACCTGGTCACCAACTGTCAGGACCATCCCGCAACAACAACCTGGTCACCAACTACCAGGACCATCCCTCAACAACAACCTGGTCACCAACTGCCACAGCCCAATCACCACGCTACCATCACCCATCATCCCAGGACCACTTCAATTCATCAACACATAAGGTCTCTCCTCCATTCCGCGACACACTAAATTAAGTATACACCTTCAGCTCAAAGTCGCTGTCCAAATCAATATAAACACTTACACTGCCTTGGCTACTTCCTTCTTTTGGGAGTAACCTGTTCGCAGGTGCTCACTCTCCAAAGAAGGGGGGTCTGTAACGGGGAAGCCAAGTCTAGAATATTCTAGGAAAGCAGTGTAGACCTTAGGCTAGCAAAGGCTCGAATTTCTGTCTAGTGGTGCTTTCCCCCACCAAGAATCTAACAGACTAAGCCCTAGCATAGAGTCACAAGGGGAGTCCGATCTTAGCTCTGGAGGTGTACACATCTTACAACAATCACACATACACATTCATATACAAATAAATATATATATCAAACATTTATTATCTACTTTAATCCACACACCAAATCCCCGTTACATTCATTACAGAGACCAAAGAATACCTACGAGATATTTAAAATCATCACCGATAGCCATAATCTTAACTGAATCACTTAACCTTCGACGACAACATCTAGCTGACAAACTACTATTAAAATTATACACTCAAAACTCTATCATATACACAACCATAACAGAACTACCAAACAAAATAAACAAAGATACTGGCGACGTAAACTTGCCCTATTACCTTACTTAGATCAATCTATCTACCAACAAAAATGACTTCCAATTCATCAAATTACTTATAAAATTTATATCAAAAACTAAATATATATATATATATATATATATATATATATATATATATATATATATATATATATATATATATATATATATATATATATATATATATATATATATATATATATATATATATATATATATATATACTCACACTTTACAATAACAATATATTTCAAGATCAACTTACTAATTACGCCCACAAGAAACTTACACTATACTCGTATTTACCGACGGATCAAAACAACAAAACATGTCAGGATACTATTCTAGGATCCTAAACTCTCTTAACGAGCTAGCATATATACATTAAAAAGCTTAGCCATTCTATAAGCAATAGAACACATTAAAACATTACAAAAAAAATAGCTATTACAAATTTACGATAATATGTGACAACCAGGGGGTTCTTAAAAAACTCGACATTTTATACACTACACATTAGACATCACATGAATATATTAAATAATACAGCAGACATAACAAGAAGCAAGAAAGTCACAGACCTTATTTGTGTTTAATCACATCAAGGAATTAAATAATACCAGCCCATAAAAACCAAGTTTTTATTATAAATCCTTTATATTTTTGCATTTTGGTTGTGAGAGGAAATATTGGTAATAATTCATTCTAATTTTAAATAATTATTTAAAAATTAATTAATCAGTAAATTTAATTAATTAATTTGTTAGATTGTTTTTGTATTGGTAGAGAGTCGAAATGCCAAGTTTCAGCTCGATTGGATGACTGGAAGAAGGTTAACTCGCCCTCTAAAGATTTTGTATACCCGCAAATAAATTAATTACATTTTTATTACTTTTTTAAATTTAATTATTCCATTTATTTTTAACAAGTAATTTATTAAATTTAAAAATTAATTAATTCATTAATTTGTTAAAATATTTTTGTATTGCTAAAGAGTCTATGTACCAAGTTTTAGCTCGATTGGATGACTGGAAGAGGGTTAACTAGCCCTCCAAAGATTTGATATACCTACCAATTAATTAATTAATTAAATTTTTATTTCTTAATTTTTTTAATATTTAATTAATCCATTCATTCTTAAAAAGATAAATGATTAAATTGAAAAGATTAATTTATTAATTAAATTAATAATTTAATTTGTTAAAATATTTTTGTATTGGTAGAGAGTCAATGTGCCAAGTTTCAGCTCAATTGGATAACTGGAAGAGGGTTAACTAGCCTCCCAAAGATTTGACGACAGGCACCACCCAGGCACCCAGGCACTCAGCCACAAAAGTGAAGTTAATATAAAGGATTTAAAAAAGAGGAAGCAGACAATCTTTCCAAAACCCCTAAGGTTGATCGTGCAGAGAAGTCAAATATTACCCTTATTTTTGGTTGGATCACCTTCCAGTTTAACGACACCATGATAGGGTATTAAATACCTGCAAGAAAACTTAGTTTTCCTCATATTCCCAAACTCTGAATATAAGTTATGAAGATTTTTCCCTCAATATTACCTAATCTCTTAATAGCCATCTATCTTGAGTTAGGGAATTCTAAATTCTTCTCTTAGAAGGGTAAACGCACCACATATCTTCCTGTAGGGAAGTCTGTAGATAGTTTTTTCCTCACAAGCTAGGATGTCAGGGTTACTAGGGTCGACGTTGGTCGGCTCCTCTAAATCCTAGAGACGCTTAATATCGTGTTTTAGATCAGCTGGTTAGGACTTTTAGATCAGCTAGGTAAGGAAGCTGCTCTGACGATAGCGCTCAATACTTGAATTTCCCGACCCTGGGAAATTTCTCGAATTCTTCCTAGAATAATATATCTGAAGATAGTGCTAATTATCTTAGGTTGACCTGGGATAATAGTAATAATATCGCCGGTCAGCAGACCTCACATAAATCTGCACCTAAAAGAAAGTCGATCGGACGATCAGCTAGGTTATAACGCTCATAAGGGGCGACACGAAATTACATAGCTCAGAGGATATAGGATTGTAGAAATGCAATAAAGCCATAATAACACTGTTCTGCAAAATTTAACGAACTTTCGGGCCCCACGAAACCTTTTTCTGAACTTCATGTTTTCGAGGTTGGTGAATCCGAATCTGAAGTCAAAATTTCTCCCATACGTACATTTTTCCCGGAAAATGGGCCTAAAGTTCGAAAAAATTATGTTTTGGGGGTTTTCGACCCAATTTTTGGCCCCAAAAAAATGTATAATAAAAAATGTATTGGGCGTTTTACTATCTTCACACCATGAAGAACGTGAATCTAAATTAAAAAAAATCTGCTGATCTTACTTTTTTAAGAAAATTTAAATATAAGAAACAAAAAAAAAACAATTTTTCCTCATATTGAGTCTTTGTATTTCTATTGCTTTTTCAGTTATATAACAAATGTTATGTCACTTTTTTGTGACATTATTCTAGAGAATTACAATATATGTGGTCAGGGGGGGGGAATAATAAAAAGATTAGGCAAAACCACAAATTGTATGTACTTTTTTCAATTAAATATGATATGCTAATATACAATGCTATTCTATGCGTATAACCATCCCCACCCCCCTTATAACCTTATTTTTATATAATTTCTTTAAGACTATAAGTAGATATTTAATTTATGTATGTATATTTTTAAATATTGATTTTATCGAAAAAACGCATGGTTAAAAGTTCTTAGAATGAAAAAAGAAAAATTTAAAACAAATCGGAGGAAAATCAGACCATCAAAAATGGGTAAGCACAAAACTGCAAATTTTGCAAAAGGTTAGCCCGCATCCTTTACTATGACTGTAAGTGCAATATCTCTTAGAAAAATAAATTTGGAAGAAAAAAGGTTAGTAAGAATTTCGGCAAGTCCAATAGTGGTGGTGGTCATATCTATCTATATTATTAAAAAAGTTTTGTAAACAAACAAGTTCAGTGAGAGTGATATATACTAAACTGTGTGTAAGAGAGACTAAGGGAGATACCCCCCGAGAAGAGGAGTTAGGCTGTTAAGAGGGAGCTTGAGAGTGGTATATTATTAGCATGCTTGGACAAGGAAGGGGATAGTAGTTTTCTTCTGGTCTGCGCATGCTTACGACGCTCCCCCACTACATCCGCGCTTCTCATTCTATTAGAAACTGCCGTAGGGTGAACATCGCTCCATAACTATGCGGACACCTCGCAATAAACTCGCTAATTCAGTCCTTTTCAGGACTTTTTCAAAAATATTTTCGAAAAATGTTTTTTCGAAAATATTTTTTATTAAACCATTTCAATAGATAAAATTTTTAAAAAAAGACTTATTTTCCTATATAATCGCTCCCTCCCCCCCCCCCCCTTCTCAACCCACTTTGCGCCACTTCCGGAAGCGCCTGTATCACTCGTAAAAGAGCCTCCTTGAGGCAAAGATTTTCAATTATGTACCGTCTCCAAACCACTGATCTTCGCATTTAAACAAAAGAACGCAAAACATCATCGAGACAGTTGAGGCATCACCTTCAGAACATCTCACAGTTTACACAGCTTTCAGTCATGTCAGTGGAAAATTCTCCATCGTGGCCGTCAGCCTGTCCAGGATATAAGAAATCTCTGTTTTTGGCAACAATAAATCCGACGAAGAACTTCAAAAATAAGCAACGCTTAACTAAAGTTAAAAAAAATTGATGCCACGCTTTTATAGATTTTTTTAAAACTAATGACTGATTTTTTTTTCGTCATGAGAAATACACAATCTGTGCAAGCTTCAGCCCTCTAGATGGAAGTGGGTTATAACAAAGGTTACAAGATTTGGGGACAAACATAAAACAAAAGAATTTAAAAAAAGAGAAACAAAAGCTTAAAAAAAAAACAACCACTACAAAGTCCCCTTTACACGCTCAAGCTGTTTGCACAAACTGGCTTGCGCAAGCCAGTTTGTGCAAATGGCTTGAGCGTGTAAACCATGTTTTACAAGAAACTACATTTCGGGGTGCAATATTTTACCTTATGTTCCTGAGCAAATTCGACTGACAGCGGTTAATCAATTGCATAATTTATCTCATACCGACATAAAACGTTTAAATTAACGATCTCAAATTTATTTTGACAAATAACAAACAAGACTAATGGAAGTGGGCTCAAGAATGTGTTAAGTTGCCAACAAACCAAGGTGCACAGACACAACCAATCCTATTAGTCCACATTTGAAGAAGCAAGAAGATACGGAGAGTAGCTAATCGACATTTGTAGTCCGGCTGGAAACCAACGAAACTCAATTAAATCAAGGATTTTTTTCGCAGAGATTTGTGCACAGATGTTTGTTTTTTTGATGTTGCACGCATACAATAATTATCTTCATAATAATGTCGGTTATTGATTTCTACATCAAAACAAAAATTATGTACACTACTAGCGAGTACTACGTACTCGTAATATGTATACTATTAACTTTTTCATAGGGTTTTCTTTAAAAATAATTAATTCTGAACCAATTTGATTGCTTTTACTTAACTGAATTTCTACTAGCACCCTATCCTCATTGGGGCCCTGTGAATGCGGAGGAGCTCATCTATAAGTTTGGATATAACTATAACTGCTGCTCTAATAATTATATTTTGACCTATCTGAAAAATTCTATATTCTCTTGGAAAGCCTGATATTTTATTGTTTGTAGTATAGGGTTCTTGTACGAAAATTACGTCTATTTGATTGTCAGATATAAAGTTGCAAAAATTATGCGTAGCTCTTATTGATTGTTATGAATTTATTTGAACACAAAAAATGTTATGAAGAAATCAATTAATTTTATCGGTATTTTTATTGTTCTCCACAATCACTGTTTTCTTTCGTTTGTTCTAACTGAAAAGGAAATCTAGGGCTGGTGTTATCTAGAGCCGAGTGTTTACTATGTACTCTCAGTACTTCCAGAACCTTTCTATACACCTTATCCTTATTATACACCTCGCAATTACAATATTTAAATTGATAATCATGTGCGGTGCATTATTTACAGTCGTAAGTTTTTGAACATTGAGAACATGCAGGTGCTATTGGTGACAAAAAGTGTTTAGCAAGATGGTGAAATATACAGCAGTTATAACACCTGATGAAGGAAACATTATCACTAGCGCTCTTTTAATTCTAACACTTTAAATCATTTCTTAAACTACCATTAACAACAGTAAATTTGTTTTAACAAATTTATCACGGAACAAAGCATTGTCACTGTCTTCCGCCATGATGTAAACTCCTGTGTGTGGGTGTGTATGGCTTATACAATTTCTATAGATTTATAAATAGATAAAAATTTAATAAATTAATTTAGTACATTGATCATTTTTATTAATTTATATTTGATAAAAACTGTGCAAAATATGAAAATAGTAGATTAAAATGTATAATAGGATTAAACCTAAAATATGATAAAGTAATCTTTTTGACTAAGTCTGGATGTAGCTAGTACATAATATATGGAAATTTGTTGGGTGGAAATGTTTGTTTATGTAATAAACAACAAAAATGGAAATGTTTGTCTGATAGACGGCCGATGGCCATGCTTCAAATAGTTGTTCTCATGATTTGTTTGATAATGTTCTTTGTATCCTATAAACAAACATTATTATTATTATATACAGTAATTTAAGTTGATATAACATGTTGGTATCTTACTTTTTTAACGAGAATTTGTATAGACACTATGAGCTTCTAGTTTGAATTGTTTCCGTTAAATTTTTTTACGTTAAAGGATTTGTGCCTAAACTATTTTAGAGAACTCAGTGTTTCGTGGTCTTTCAACGTCTATGTTTCTCTGTTTTAGACAAATTCATTTAATTAAAAATGTTCTTATTTTCATTATACGACTTTTAATCAGTTTTTTCTCTAATCAGCTTTTACAATTAGCTATCTAGAAGTTATACATATGTATAGTAAATTTTAGAGAGCATTTAACTTTTTAACTTGATAATTAATGAAATTGTTAACAAAAAAAAACTAAATTATTGGTTTTTCTTTAATGGCTTATAAATCACGATTTAATAATTATTTCTGTTACTTGAAGCTTTGCTCTTTTGATCTTATTAGATCCTCAGTATGAGAATATATTTGTAATCGAATATGTAGGTACTTATGTTAGTGTTTAGATCATAATACGTAGATCATAAGATAAATATAACCCTAATCGTAGAGATGTCTTCGACTGTTAAAACGTAGAGCTGCATCGTTCCACCTGAATAAGTAAGTTAATACTATCACCTTTTTAATAATGTTTATTCAAATTGTTTCGACTAACATGAATGAAATTCTTAAATCGTTTCTTATTGAGCACTTGGGGCCTACGAGAAACCTTCCTACAAAATGTCATGCTCAACAGCTCAAGAGAAAACGTGATGAAGAGATGTTATCCTACAACGCGTCAAACGAGTTTGGCACGCGCGGCTCACAGCCGCTAAGGCAGCAGACGCGCACTCCCCCGAGTGCAGTAAAACCCCCAATTTTTGAGCATTTCTTATTGTGTAAAGAATGTGGGTGGTTTTATTGACACGGTGGCGGGGGATAAAATAGTTTTTTTTGGGTGAAGCGGACAATACATTTACGTAATTAGAAATTCGAAATAAATCCCATTAAAAAATAGAGAATCTAGGCAAACTTTTAAAAATAGAATGACACCACATGAAGGACATGTTAGATGCAAAACAAATAAAACTGCTCTGAGTTCACATGCCTTAGAAAATCATCATCAGTTTAATTTTGAGAACAAAAAAAAATTGTGGCCAAAGAAAAACTTAATTTTTAAAGAAACTTTTTGGAAGCTGCATATATTTCTGGCTGCACTAACGGTATAAATAGTATAAATTACAAAACAGATACGACAGAATAAAATAATGTATAATCAGCAATAATTCATTTAAATAGTATATTGTAAAATATTAATACATTTGTCGATTATTTATTTATACATTTTATTTTATTATTAATTTAGTATTTTTTTAATTTAAATGGTTAATTTTAAATAACCTATTTTGATTGTTAATCATTTTGTTTAAAAAATATTCGTTTTTAATGGTATACAAATTATAAAATACATCTTAAGAAACCATACATTATAAATAATTATTCGATGTGATTAAATTTAGATTTCTGCCTATATTTATAATTTATTAATGCCTATATTACACATTTAATATGTAGCTATTATATAATAAATTTAAATTCTGTGACCATACTAATTATTATTTTCATTTTTAACACCCCTGAAGGCACAATTATAATAGAACACTTTTAAAAAACTTGATTACATATTATTACAATTTACTTTATTTAATTTATTAATTTTATAAATATTTTTTCATATTAAATTGTATTGAAAGAGTTCCCTGCATGAAATGTCTTTTCAAACATTATAAAATAATTATTTAAGATAGGCATCCGAAAAATATGAAAGTGTAAATAGCTGTGTTGACAAAGCTTGCCTTTTCTGTTGCCTTTTCTGCCCTAATATAAAGACTAGTCATGCAGGTGGTTTCAGAGATATCGTGTATCTAACCCACAAGAGGTATTTTTTAGTGGTACTTAGCCTAAAAAACATCATCTTGAGCCAAACCTTAGGGTGTTGTGTGTAATTTATTTTGAAATTATCGTAAAGCTGCTTTCAAAGTAAGGTATATCTATTTTTCTTCTACGAAATTTAGCTAAATATAAATGTGCTACTGAACAATAATACCTATCTGGTATGTATAGATCTCTTTATTTTTTTGTTCATTATTCTATGAGAAAGTAATATTTTATCAAGTACTCGAATAGCGTATTTGCTGAGTTTGAAAAGTTTTTTTCTAATTCATTGCCGAATTATATCAGATTTTGGAAAACGTAAGGATTTTGTGTTACCCCGGCAATATTTAATATTGTAGGTTTATTTTAATAAAATGGTTTTATTTATAAAAGTATCAAGCTGTATGTTATTATACACTAGACCACGCCTTTCTTATTATGCACCTTGGGAGTATAGTAAGTGAGCGAAAAAGTTGGTTCTTGAGTCAAAGCCGAAGAACCAATCATCTCCAGGTATCTCCAGTACGGAGAAAATACACATTTTCGTCCATTGCACAGTTTTTATTTATTATTTTAATAAATAATAACCATTATTAGCAATTTTAATAGCAGATATAAGAGATTCAATATTAAAAAACAATATAAAAAACAACAAAAAAATAAGTAAGAATTTGAATTAAACTCAAATAGAAGGTTATTTAGATGCAGGTTATAGAGAATAGTAAACAAGGTCGAAAAAGCAGTGTCGCCAACCTTATTTCAACAACTTCATTACATTAGCCATTCATTTTCTACTATTTATAAAATAATTAAGTTGGCCATCCTTACTTTATCGCCCTACTTTACTTTTTCGCCCTACTTTTACTTTTCTCCCTACTTTTTGAGTTCAGGGAAGAAAAGACTTTAGTCCCTCTAAACTAATCCAAAATCATAACTTTTTCTCCCTACTGGAGATAAAGTATATTTTGACTTGTTACCTTTTGTATTGATCGACCTATATGTTTCCATACTTATTCTTAACTAGGCTTCGTCCCGCGCTCCACGCGGGGCTCATGCTAGGTATTAGTGGTTATATTTTCTATTATCATTTAGGTCTAGGAATGAAATGAAATGCTTAAAGAGTTTTGTTTCCAAAACCTTCCTTGAATAGAATCAGGACTATAATTATCATTCATTTAATTACTAAGACTATTATACTCTCCAAATCGTAGTTTGGAGTCGATTTGTAAAAACAAATAGCCAATCAAAACTAAGTTATATAGCAATAAATATAAATTGCAATGCTCGATATAACCAAGATATGCTAAAAATAGATAAAATAAATTATAAAATAAACGCAGTCAAAACCAATCAGACTGTGAAGTCATCAACCATTGGTGCATTACAAATACCAGTATCTGCTCAGTACGGCAGCTGCACCAGTATATATTTAATAACTCAGGTCCTAGTAAAACTAATAAAAAATGAATGCTTGATTTAAAGAGTGTTAGTGTAAGGTTTAATCAGAAATTAAATCGGTCAACAATTGCGGACGCCATAAGAGCTCAAAATCAATTTTAAATTAAAACATGCATCTCTATTTGAGGTAGAACCGATGGAGTTTCGAAAAAAAAGTCAAAGGTCCAAAGTTGTAGATCCTTTAACATCAGTTACCGCTGGTGCCATCTACTTCTCGATACGGCTTACCGTTTAGCCGCAAAGAGCCTCCAAAAAGAATTAATGTTTTGTTCACCATCTTTAATTTTTTAAGGAGGGGTAAAAATAAAAAAATAAAAACTTTTCGGATTTTTCCTGTCAGTTTGGGCCAATTTCCGACCAAACAAAAAAACCGCGAGTCTTTAGGTGGTCTAGAACCTAAACATTTTGATTTTTGAATCAGTGGGTTTTGTCACTTAACATAATATGTCGTATTCAACCTAATTTCTTAGATTATTTTTTTTATATAAAATTGTTAATTACTTTAGTTGTACTCTATTTTTTGATGAAACAAAGCCTACAACATGCTCAATATATTTACACACACCTCTGCGAAAAAATGAATCGATTTCGTTGAGCCAGTTTTGTGCCTATAAAGTCTGACTGGTGGCGACAGACACGCACATACAGACAAAACTTTAGTTTTATATTTATAGATGTAGACTTCTCCCCATCATCCACTGTTTTAGAGAAGAGTACACATGCTCATTTCAATCACAAGCTTCTAAATTGTGTCGCATAGCACCGTTTTCTGTCTGATTATTTTCTATTAATTGGTTCTTCTTTGTGCGAATAGGAAATGTCTGCACACGACACAGTCTTCAGAATCCCATTTGATTATCTTCCAAGAATATTACTTGGGGACGGTTAAAGAATGTGGAGTGTATAAAATATATACAGGGACTGGCGATATATGTGAAAAAATGAAGTAGGTTGTTCTACGCCTCAAGGGCTACAAAAAACACTATATAAGCAATGGGTCAAATCTTAACCGTTCTCCCACAAAATCATATTTCTTTTTTTTAAGATTACATACCTTTGCTTATAAAAATGCGTATTGCACCAAAATTATAAAAGCTAGAATAAAATGTTTGGCACCGTTGTAAAACTGACAAAATATCCTATAAGAAAAATGTAATTTTATACAAATTTTTTTTTTTAAGAAAAAAAATGTAAATTTTTTTTTTTTTGAGGTCCCATATCTTGGTAAAGAACCGAGCTCAAACTTTTCGGACTTCAGGAAAAACTATCTTATTGACTAAGGTTTGTTCAATATTAATATTAATACCCATTCATAAGGCTGAATTTTTAGTAAATTTCGTTGAAAGTGAAAAATAAACTTATTTATTGTTGCTAATGTTGACACAAATATGAGTATACTAAACTAACCTTGCATGTTTTTAATTATTTACTCACCAATAAGTCAAGAATTGCAACAATAAACACGTTTCTTTTTTACTTTCAGCGAAGTTTAATAAAAATTGCGCCCAATGAATGGGTAATAATTTTAATATCGATCGAAACGTTAGTAAATAAGAAAGTTTTTCCTGCAGTCCGAAAAGTTTAAGCTCGATTCTGTACCATTCTATAGAACCACAAAGAAATTGATTTTTTAAATTTTTTTCTGAAATATAAAACTTGTATACATTGTTTGTCATGTAATTTGAGAGCATGAAAATTAAAATTAGTTTTCTTATTGGAAAATTTGTCAGCCTTACAACGATACCAAACATTTTGTTCTAGCTTTTATACTTTTGGAGCAAAAAGTGTTTTTATAAGAAAAGGCATGCGATCTTAAAAAAATCATAAAATTTGACCTTGGGGTACCCATGGTTTATATAGGGTTTTTGTGGTCCATAAGACGTAGAACAACCTACTTTATTTTTTCACATATATCACCAGTCACCCTGTATATTCTAAGAAATTAAGTGTATGACGGAAGTACGAGGTTATAGATAACAATAGCTAATAGGAGTCAAAGTACAATATAATAATGTCTTCATCACAGTGTGTTCGAAATAAAAGTTTTTTTTTTATGTCTTTTATATATATTTTTTATAGTAATTTTTTATTTTTTAATTTTGTTGGTTGTCTTGAAAGTGTTTAATTGAATTGTAGTTAGTTTGGTAAAAGTTTTAGTTGATCTATGTTACCTCTGGTATGTCGCTAGATAGCGCTACCTGTTTAGTCTTAATGTTTTCAGTATGTTACCTACGGTTGTCGCTAGATAGTGCCACCTGTGCTCTTCTTCATTTTTAGATTTAGAATGTTACCTTCTTCATGTTTATGTGTAGGTTATATTATTGTTTTCCAGTCTAGTCTTGTTATTTTGTTATCTAATTTATATATTTTATTCACTTTTCTAGTCATTCTGTTTTCATGTAAATGTTTATTTAAAGGTTTTCCTTCAACTGTAGTCTTTGTAAGTTTCAACTTTTAAGCCATCAGCTATGTTTATTTATTTCTGTTTTTGTATGAGTTAGGCATCTTGATGTTAATACTTTTGAATTGTTTTTTGTTGTAGATCCCATGAAGAAGGTTTTGATTAAAGCCGAAACGTCGGGTATATTGAGAATGTTGTAAGGTGTTGTTTTGTTTTATGACCGATCCCTGGGTTTTTCATGTTTTGTTATATATATATATATATATATATATATATATATATATATATATATATATATATATATATATATATATATATATATATATATATATAAGAAAAGTTTGGGAAACGCTGGGCAAAATCAAGTTGAAAGGACGCTAGTGCTAGCTCTCCCCAACAAAATGAACAGTCCTTACAAGATGACAAGGCAGTATTTATACACCTCGTACGTACCTTACTTACTATTAGAGTCAGTACACGGGCTTCTATATTAGAGGCTTTATTACATTTCCACGACCGAACAGAAATAATGAGCCCCACACAAAACTTTTATTTCGAACACACTGTGATGAAGACATTATTATATTGTACTTTGACTCCTATTAGCTATTGTTATCTATAACCTCGTACTTCCGTCATACACTTAATTTCTTAGAATATACAGGGTGACTGGTGATATATGTGAAAAAATAAAGTAGGTTGTTCTACGTCTTATGGACCACAAAAACCCTATATAAACCATGGGTACCCCAAGGTCAAATTTTATGATTTTTTTAAGATCGCATGCCTTTTCTTATAAAAACACTTTTTGCTCCAAAAGTATAAAAGCTAGAACAAAATGTTTGGTATCGTTGTAAGGCTGACAAATTTTCCAATAAGAAAACTAATTTTAATTTTCATGCTCTCAAATTACATGACAAACAATGTATACAAGTTTTATATTTCAGAAAAAAATTTAAAAAATCAATTTCTTTGTGGTTCTATAGAATGGTACAGAATCGAGCTTAAACTTTTCGGACTGCAGGAAAAACTTTCTTATTTACTAACGTTTCGATCGATATTAAAATTATTACCCATTCATTGGGCTCAATTTTTATTAAACTTCGCTGAAAGTAAAAAAGAAACGTGTTTATTGTTGCAATTCTTGACTTATTGGTGAGTAAATAATTAAAAACATGCAAGGTTAGTTTAGTATACTCATATTTGTGTCAACATTAGCAACAATAAATAAGTTTATTTTTCACTTTCAACGAAATTTACTAAAAATTCAGCCTTATGAATGGGTATTAATATTAATATTGAACAAACCTTAGTCAATAAGATAGTTTTTCCTGAAGTCCGAAAAGTTTGAGCTCGGTTCTTTACCAAGATATGGGACCTCAAAAAAAAAAAAATTTACATTTTTTTTCTTAAAAAAAAAAATTTGTATAAAATTACATTTTTCTTATAGGATATTTTGTCAGTTTTACAACGGTGCCAAACATTTTATTCTAGCTTTTATAATTTTGGTGCAATACGCATTTTTATAAGCAAAGGTATGTAATCTTAAAAAAAAGAAATATGATTTTGTGGGAGAACGGTTAAGATTTGACCCATTGCTTATATAGTGTTTTTTGTAGCCCTTGAGGCGTAGAACAACCTACTTCATTTTTTCACATATATCGCCAGTCCCTGTATATATTTTATACACTCCACATTCTTTAACCGTCCCCAAGTAATATTCTTGGAAGATAATCAAATGGGATTCTGAAGACTGTGTCGTGTGCAGACATTTCCTATTCGCACAAAGAAGAACCAATTAATAGAAAATAATCAGACAGAAAACGGTGCTATGCGACACAATTTAGAAGCTTGTGATTGAAATGAGCATGTGTACTCTTCTCTAAAACAGTGGATGATGGGGAGAAGTCTACATCTATAAATATAAAACTAAAGTTTTGTCTGTATGTGCGTGTCTGTCGCCACCAGTCAGACTTTATAGGCACAAAACTGGCTCAACGAAATCGATTCATTTTTTCGCAGAGGTGTGTGTAAATATATTGAGCATGTTGTAGGCTTTGTTTCATCAAAAAATAGAGTACAACTAAAGTAATTAACAATTTTATATAAAAAAAATAATCTAAGAAATTAGGTTGAATACGACATATTATGTTAAGTGACAAAACCCACTGATTCAAAAATCAAAATGTTTAGGTTCTAGACCACCTAAAGACTCGCGGTTTTTTTGTTTGGTCGGAAATTGGCCCAAACTGACAGGAAAAATCCGAAAAGTTTTTATTTTTTTATTTTTACCCCTCCTTAAAAAATTAAAGATGGTGAACAAAACATTAATTCTTTTTGGAGGCTCTTTGCGGCTAAACGGTAAGCCGTATCGAGAAGTAGATGGCACCAGCGGTAACTGATGTTAAAGGATCTACAACTTTGGACCTTTGACTTTTTTTTCGAAACTCCATCGGTTCTACCTCAAATAGAGATGCATGTTTTAATTTAAAATTGATTTTGAGCTCTTATGGCGTCCGCAATTGTTGACCGATTTAATTTCTGATTAAACCTTACACTAACACTCTTTAAATCAAGCATTCATTTTTTATTAGTTTTACTAGGACCTGAGTTATTAAATATATACTGGTGCAGCTGCCGTACTGAGCAGATACTGGTATTTGTAATGCACCAATGGTTGATGACTTCACAGTCTGATTGGTTTTGACTGCGTTTATTTTATAATTTATTTTATCTATTTTTAGCATATCTTGGTTATATCGAGCATTGCAATTTATATTTATTGCTATATAACTTAGTTTTGATTGGCTATTTGTTTTTACAAATCGACTCCAAACTACGATTTGGAGAGTATAATAGTCTTAGTAATTAAATGAATGATAATTATAGTCCTGATTCTATTCAAGGAAGGTTTTGGAAACAAAACTCTTTAAGCATTTCATTTCATTCCTAGACCTAAATGATAATAGAAAATATAACCACTAATACCTAGCATGAGCCCCGCGTGGAGCGCGGGACGAAGCCTAGTTAAGAATAAGAATAGAACTTACAACCGAGTTTACAAGTAGTTGGTCTATTCGTTTCTTATTCGAACCCTTAATTTCTTTGTAATTTACTTAGTATATCTGTCGACAAATTATTGTAATGGCTCGAAAAAGTGAGTCTGATGTATTTACACGTTGTAAGCCCGAGTGTAAAAATGTGTTTTTATAAAAATGACTATCTGTTGTCTGTAGCCGTGCAGACGCAGACGGTGCAGCGGAGCCTATCACCATGAAATTCGGCGTTTATGTTCAGAAAAATCATACCTTGAGGAATTATATATTTGAGTGCTCGTGCCGTCCCTAAAAACTCTGCAGAAAAATATATTTCTTAGTTACAGTTATGATGATTTTAATTAACAAATTCTATTTTGTTGTCCATTTATTTGAATTTATCCATAAGTTGTCTTCCTTGGAAAAATCTTGTTCCCCAAGTATCAAATAAAATCTGGGGGCACGGCAGTGCCCCCGCCAAGTCGAGCACAGCTGTACCATCCTTTACTGGAACCAACTCACGGATATTTGGACCCCCCTCTATTGTCCCATTAAAGATACTTAGATGTATAAAACTAATTTTAATTTAAAGTTCATGACAAACTGAACCAGAAATAAAAATTCCACACCTCTACCCATAGTAGTTCATAAGATATATGAGCCTAATTTTGTTATTTCGTCACTGACTGACTCACTTATCATAATTCTAAGGCACTTCTAACTATCCCAGAAACTTGAAATTTTGTATATAGGTATTGTTTACAATAGAGTGTACAAATGGAGTGTATAAATAGAGGAAAAATTAAAAAACCCCAAAAAATCTAGTTCTATGTCCCTTTTAGGGCTAATAGAAAAACCGCCAATTCAAAATATTGTAAAATAAATTAAAAATTGTAAACAGCGCCGCTAGAGCTACCTAGTGGAGAACGTTAAAACTTAAAAGTGATCAACGTTCGTTGAGGTTGATTTGACAGTTATCTTACAGTGCAAACATAGTTACTCCAGATAATATTATTTAGTTCCATTTGAACACCCGCCGACATTTATACACACGAACAAGAACAAAGAAAGAAAAATGGCCCAAGAACGATGAAACAAGAACAAAGAAATAAAAACGAAAAATTGTTTGGGGTAATGAAAAATTACTTACAAAAAGAAGTGAAATCCCAACAAAAACTCTAGTGTAAAAAAATAAGCCTAGTCTCGCGTGAAAAGTTGTGAGATCATAGGTTTAGCCAAGTCTCCCACTGTCCGAGTAAGTTCTACTAGGTCTATTTGATCGTACAATTACATGATGTTTGTCTGCCCCTCTCTCTATTCTCTTTCCTAAATCACTCTACACGTTTGAATTTAAAAACATTTTCTGACTTGGAAAGTACACACCACAAAGATTTTTTTTTTTTCATTTTGATTAGAATATTGCAACTACATAATTACATGTTATAAGCAATAATGATGAATGTTTTTAGAATGACATGATGTTGACTTGAAGTGAGGAACTGTCCATTAACAGTACTCACAGATACTAGCATAAATTATTACATATATTTAGAAGTTATACATCGCTTAATAAATCACGTGGCCTCTGCCTCTTTAGACGTCGAGGAGGATTTCCGGGAATTAATGGTAATGATAGGCTGTGGATTAATGGATTATTGTGTTGGGATATGGAGTCATGGAAAGATTTGTAACGAGATGTGGCTAGGTCATGGACGAAGGGGACTTTAAGGTCGTGTACTCGCGTGACACACAAACTGGGAATTTGAAAATTCGTAGAAAATCGGAAAATGGTCCAACTCACAAACCATATCACTTGTACACTCTCATATACACACACAGCATTTATATGGGGTCCAAAACTAGTTTTCATAAACTTGAACTTTTCGTTTGGTTCATTTTTCAGATTTCGAATGTGATAGTTTATTTGAGAATGACCCATTTATGCACCTAGGGAGTAAAGTAAGCCATTATTCCCTGAGCGAATAAGTTGGTTCTTGAGGCGAAGCCGAAGGAGCCATGGTCCCTAAATACCGAGGCGAAGCCGAGGGAATAACGCCAATTAGCTCATGAGGCGCAGCCGAGGGAGATAATTATCGCGAGAGAAATTATAGCCCTTTACTCTCGAGGTACATACAATATTTTATCTCCAGTAGGGAGAAAATACACATTTTTATCCATTGCATAGTTTTTATTTATTATTTTAATAAATATCAATAACTGTTAGCTATAAGATAAAGATATAAGATATTCAATATTAAAAACATATAAGAATTGCAGTTAAACTCAAATAGAAGGTTATTTAGATGCAGGTTTAAAAACAATGATAAACAAGGTCGAAAAAGCAGTGTCGCCTACCTGATTTCTACAACCTCACTACATTAGCCATTCATTCTCTACTATTTATAAAATAATTAAGTTGGCAATCCTTCTTTTTCTCCCTACTTTACTTTACGATCTACTTCTCCCTACTTTTTGAGTTCAGGGAAAAAAAGACTTACTTCAGTCTCTCTGATTTTTGATTTTTTCTTCCTTAAATAAATTCATTTTCATCGATAATTTCATCATAATCTACTTCATCAAATTCAAAAACAGCATACCCTTCAAGAGGATCACCACAAAATATGTCATATTTTATCTTTAACGTTCAGTGTTTCAAATCAGAACCAACATTCAGACCTAAAAATATATCTACCAAAAATTTTAAATCAGAATTACCAAACTTTTAATACAGACCCTTATTTAAAAAAGATAATTTCCACCTCTAGAACCCTTAGCATCATAAATTCCAACCATCCAATGCTCACCCCCTAAATATTAATCAACTTGTCTGATGTGAAAAGGTATGAAAACAACGTAAAAATATTGAGGGCCATACAAGCATTTCTTCGCGTTTAATGAGTTGTTCAACATCTGCATTTGCGCTGTAAACAGTGAGCTCAAATTTGGGTGGATTGTTGCAATTTTCTGAAGAGGGTTTTTATCCTGGGCATCTTTCATGCACAATGCACTTCAGCAACATGTTGAAAATAACTGAACCCTGAAGTAAACCTTAAGAATTTTTTATAGACTCAATTGACCGGTCGTCTAATTTGTTTGTATCTTTTATAATTTCGTGTTTTGACGGGACATGAACATTTGCCAAAATATGAACCAGGTCAGTGGGCGCATTGCCCGAAAATGATGTTTGATTTTCATTTTCAATCATTGGAAAGATGTCTAACATACTTATTTAGTACTTACGTAATTGGATTGTCATTAGTCAACCTTAGTTGAAACGTTGAAACAATCGCCAAACCACATCTTGTGAACAATATGGGTTTCTAAATATCATATAGATAATCAAGCAGTGTCCCGGCGACGAGGGCACCGACGTACTTCGTAATAATTTGTTATTAATAAGGCAACCACATAATTATAAAAATTTATTTAAAAAATCACAGGAAAGTAAGTACTTGCGTCCAAGTACTTTTTAGGGTTTCGTAGATGATTAAGCATATGCGTTATATAATTATATTTTTTGCTTCGAAATATTTTCGACCTCGGAGTTCCTTGGTTCGATCCCCCGGGGGTTTATCGGTAATAACGAAAGGTAATTACATTTTTTCAGGAAATTTGCATCGCCCCACAATGAGGTATTAGCATGAATCATTTCTGTAAAGTAATTTGTTTTTGACAGATTTGATTAATTATTTAGGACCAGCCGTTCTATAGTGGTTGGCGGGAGGGGGAGGGGGGTTAGGTATATTTTAATTTATTAAACCAATAAATAATGCAACATTTGAAGAAGCATATATATATATATATATATATATATATATATATATATATATATATATATATATATATATATATTTGTATGCTACTCTTCAGCAGCTTTCATTTGATACCCCACACGAAGATTAAAAAAATATATAATATATTAAGTTTATCACATTTTTGCGAATTGCGCATTTTTAAATATTTTTCCTGTGGTTGGGTCAAAAAGTTTGTTGTTTCAAATTTCACCCTCGGCATAAGGGTTTCGAAAAGTATCTACGATACCCTAAAAATAAAGGTTTGTTTTGATTTTTTGGTCTTCAAATAGATATAACAACTTATCTAAATAGAACCCGACAATTTTATCAAAACTAAACATTAATGTTTCTTAAATTTCATTTGCAATCGAGTCGTGTCCCGATGAAGATGGATTTGTTTTTGCTAAGGCAACCACATTTATTCCAATAAAAATCAAGGTTTATTTTGATTTATTGGTCTTCAAATAGATATAATAACTTATCAAAATAGTAGCCGAAACTTTTATCATAACTAAAAATTATAGGTTTGTTCCAACCACACCTCAAACTAGTTTCAAACTGTACGACGCATGTGCATTAGCAAAAAACGTTCAACTTTGGTCCGATGCACATGCGTCGTACAGTTTCAACCCAGTTTGAAGTGTGGTTGGAACAAACCTTATAATTATTAACATTATATTTTTGATTTGTTGTGTATTGAAAGCTGTCACTTTTTGATTATGACATGTCAACAAACAATGCGCTTTGTTAACACTGAGCCAACCGTCCCGTGTTTTGGTTCATCTTATAGGTAACCTGTTTAACTTTTCTGCATCTGCACTTCTTTACCTATATACGACTAAGGCAAAAACCTTAACAACTCCGTTGATATTGGGCTCATTTTTCATTTCTCACCGTCCCCTACACGTGGGCATATCGCTGGCACGGTTTAGATTCGGTTTTAGCGAGATCCCAGTCACAGAGTTTTGTCCTTTTATAGGATAAAGATTGTAGAGACATTAGCTAGGCACTGCCACTCCACACACTCTTTTTTTAACATTTGTAATCTTTACCATTCACTTTTATCATGATAAGCTATTACCTTAATAAATGACGTTGTTAAAATTAAACACCTTCCTTACTGTGTATCACTTATATTGTTTTTTGATGGATTTCTCAGTGTTGAATAAATATAATCAAAACATGTTGGTTTTCATTTATATTTCAGAATAAAATGTTTCGACCCTTCTCTGCGTTTTAAGGTCATTTTCAATTATAATTGTTTTAATTACAGGTACAGTTTGATGGGATATTTAAAATTCCTCAAAGAGTGTTTGTCATGAATACATCAATATAGTACTTTAAAATAAATGTACAGTCAATACTTACATTTTTTTAAAAAATAACAAAATAAATAACAATTTAACAATAAAAAACATATTATAACATGAGCATAATGATAATGAGGCATAACATAATGAGGCAATAAACAAACTTGGCCGCAATGTAGACAATCACTACTTTGATAAGATGACTTTTTGGGTGGGGGTCCTGAACTTTTTCCTTTTCTTCTAAGTTTCTCCTTCCCATTACCCACGTAACTCCTATGTGATTACACTTAAGATTTGTATGCCTCATTCAGAAGTGTTAAGCAATAAAAGGAAAAGATAACTTACTCATGAAAGTAGGAGTGAAGTGAGGTTAGAGGTTATATAATAAAAGAAGAGCAGACTTGGCCAAAAAGTAGATATCACTACTTTAATAGGCTGAATATTTTGGGAGAGGGTCTGGAACTTGGCCCGTTTTCTCGGTTAGTTTTTTTTGTGGATATCATTCCTTTTTGCTGGCTTTAGCATCGTCTTTGATTTTTACGAGGCACAGGATGGATTAGAAATTTATAAATATAGAAAGATTATGTGGCACATAAAAGTGATGAAAAGGATAAGTTTTTACTCACACAAGGAAAAACTGACATCAGATTAATTGTCAAAATAATACCCGACCGAGAGGATTTGTATACAATAAAAATCGGTACAAATGTACATGTACCATTTTAAAAAAATATATATATATATACCAATGACACAGCCTTAAAGTACAAATCAAAGCCTTTCAAATGGTATGAAACACATATAACAAACTTTAAAAAGATGGTCACGTGACACGAAAATCAGTACCTGTTTGTACAATCAGTCTTTCGATACGACTCACTGTTAATTCATAATAAAATCTTTAATTTTGCGTCCGCCATTTTGAATTTTTCTGGGGGTAAAAATGAAAAATTTCAACTATTTGGATTTTTCCTGTCAGTTACACGGCTATATCTACTAGGAACCAAATTTCAAGTTTCTAGCTATTCTGGAAGTCGCTTATAATTTTGATGATGAGTGAGTGAGTCAGTAATAAAAATGAAAACTTTGAAACTCTCCCCTGTTGTAAAGGGTGAATATTAAGGGCTAAATGTTTTACAGTGTCCTATGCTACTTAGGCCAAATCTGTTTCAAATTTCAAAAGCCCATGGTAAGAGGTAGCAGAGATATGAGGGTGAGAAAAACCGGGTGAATTGCTTCAAGTAAAGATACACACTGCATGCGTACTGGAACTTGGCCTTGCGCGCTACTCTGAACTCAGATAGTTGTTACAGTACGCTTGCTTCAATGTTCGAGCCACGTCACGCCTTTATTCCCTTTTAATTTTGTACACCTTCCTCTAACGCAGAAAAACATGTCAAAAAATGAATGAAATTATCGGATAACGCTAAATACTTCACGTGGTCCTAACATCGAAGCGATGTACTGAAATAAATATTGAATATTTAGACTATAGTTCATGGTGATGTATCGTAGTATAAGATGATAATTGACGTCTGATATAGAGATGGAGGGTTTGTAAGGTGGTGCAGTAGCTTAAAAAATATGCCTAGAGTCGAATAGATGAGGAAAGCTACTCTTTTCCCGTCATAAAATTCCAATACCGAATTTCGATCTCACATTTGCCCGAGCATTGCGCGTGAACGCTTGGATGGATAACGCTGTCCGACGAACTTATTAGATTGAACATCGATAACAGATACGTGTATACCGAATTTTAACTAAATCAGCTGTGTTACCTGGAGACAGACACGCGCATAATCATTCAAATGCAAGCAGCATGCTACGCTTGATTAAATTAAATCCTTTTTCAATCTTAAAAAATGAAGAGATCCAGTAAAAACGGTTAAGGGTCGACTATAAATGTGTCCGACACAAGTACGGCTTTAATCGTCGTAAGGGCTGGGTTTTATCAAATCGCCTTGGGTGGAATGACTCGTAATAACAAATCTGTATGGACTGTGTCGGACACGGGAGCGGGTAAAATCTAAATGCGGAGGAGCGTCTATCGGCGAGATCAGTTTTAATAAGTGAGTAGTTAGCAGTGTAGAGGGAGAATTAGGCAAGGCGACTGGGAGGGAGTGGATCGATGCCCGTAGGAGGGGGAAGGGGCACGAGGGGAGGGGGGAGCAGGGGGGAGGGGGCTGGAAACTTGGCCTACTGACCCACACCTCCCCGCATCATTTGGACCTCAATCACACTCTTATATACGTCTCTTCTTAAAAGCGATATTCCGTTATAGTAAATAGTCATATCTTAATAGGCCTCGAGAGGAGGCGAAATATCGTAAGAAAACAAGTTAATTGTATATAAGTTAGTACTATATAATAATAATGTAAATACTTATTGTACATACAGCCGGACCTCCTAATAACGAACTTCTATACAACGAAAATCTCTATATAAAAGTGTTTCTATAGAACGAAAATAATCTCTCTACAACGAACAAAAGTCATAGAAATATGGGTAAGATTCGACCGACAAACATTCTGTAAATTAAAATTGGCGGTGTTTTTGCATTCCTTTATTTTGTTAGAACCATTTTTAGGAGTTTCTTGCACTATTACTTAGCGTAAGCACTTATAGAGTCTATCTTTGGACAGTATAGGGAAATCTCTTAGTCTCAGTGAAGAATTAGTTTTGGAAGTTTATAAAGCTTTTGACTTTTTACAGCCAAATTAACTCACCGTACAAATGTCTAAAAGAAAATAACTTTGAGAAGAAAATAATATATTCAAATGCGTAGATAAAGGAATAAAGAACAACGAAGTATCCAACAAATATGAAATAGCTCCGAGTTCAGTGTCTACAATTTTGAAAAACGGGATTCAATATTAAAAAACTTAGATGAAGCAGGTGGACAATAATGGACAATAATGGATAAATATCTTCCTCTTTTTGGACCACTGATTTTTTTCTCTTAAAATAGTAAATTTTGTTTTTATATTTAATAGGTAGTGGTCCCCTGTAAGTTCTTATGCTGAATGTGTTGGGTGAGTGAGGGGTGAAATAAATGTGAAGAACTACTTCATGAAATTGGCTGTATTTCGTTCCATAAGGAACGTCTTCAGGCCTGTAAACAAAGGTACTTTTTTCTATATATATCCTGTTAATATGGATGTTCAAACGATGTAAGATATCTATTTCAATTCAATACATTCAACATAAGTACTTACAGGGGCTTGGCAGGTCAATGTCAGCCAACAACACTAGCAACTCTGAATAATTCTGAAGAAATAAATATCTTACATCGTTTGAACATCAATATTAACAGGATATATATATATATATATATATATATATATATATATATATATATATATATATATATATATATATATATATATATATATATATATATTTATTTATAAAAATTACCTTTGTTTACAGGCTTGAAGACGTTCCTTATGATAAGGAACGTCTTCAGGCCTGTAATTATGGAACGAAATAAAGCCAATTTCGTGAAGTAGTTCTTCCCATTTATTTCACCCCTCACTGACCCAACAATTTCAACGTAAATTTTATATAACATCTATATAGCGAATTTTGTTCTGGTAAATACTATTAATTTCGTTATATTGAGGTATTTATCTAAAAAGTATGTATAAACATATGTATAAAGTGTATAATATAATATGTTATATACAATGTACGAAAGAAGGTTTATATTACAATGGTTGCATATTAAATTCCAGTATTAAGTATTGCCGTTTTGAAGGACATTTTTTACATTGAAGTAACAGGAAGGATGTATAGATTATACGAAAGCAAACTCCTGGAAAGTATTTCTTAATTGTCTTGGCTATTGCAACACGGGATCCATATAGCTTAATTAGGTCTAGTAGGTGAAGCTAACTTTTTACTCGCCATTATTCATTAAAATCGGTTTGTAAAACCGAGTTTAAAATAGTGTGAAGCATGCTTTAAAATTTTAATTCACGATGACCTGATTTGAGAATGAATCCTGCAACAGATTTTGAAATTTTAATTTACCCATATTACCCTCCTATATAATATATCTTATATTAATTTATATGATTATAATTACAATTTACTAGTATCATCTGTTTCTCAAATCTTAAATACAGTAAGTCCATGTACCACAGCATCCTCAAACCATTGTAATGTTGCTTCAGGGGAAAATTGGCTCCAAGTAAAATGATTTGTAAAAGTAGAAAATAATAATAATCACAAAATAACCCATGTCGTTTAGAACCCGCATCGCATAGTCCTACAGGTTTGTAAAACGTGGTTGTAAATGTTTAACAGGAGTTGGATTATGAGGCGGAACTAGATGTTTAACAAGAGGTGGATTATGAGGTGGAACTAGATGTTTAACAAGAGGTGGATTAAGAGGTGGAACTAGATGTTTAACAAGAGGTGGATTAAGATGTGGAACTAGATGTTTTACAAGAGTTGGATTAAGAGGTGGAACTAGATGTTTAACAAGAGTTGGATTAGGAGGTGGAACTAGATGTTTAACAAGAGGTGGAACTTGATGTTTAATAAGACGTGGATTATGAGATGGAACTAGATGTTTAACAAGTGGTGGATTATGAGGTGGAACTAGATGTTTAACTAGAGGTGGAACTAAATGTTTAACAAGAGGTGGCATACAATAAATAAATCACTTGTGGCAGTATCTCATGTTGACACCGTTAAAAAAGGATTAGTAGAAGCTTGTGCACGACATAGGAGCAAATACTATCAAATTCTGCTCTTATAAAACTTATCAGATGGCGATCAATTAGCTCTGATGGCGAATAGAGATTGGTTTATTAATGTAAAAATAAATAAGTTAGAGAGTCGTAAATAAATAACCGGCCAAATAAATGCTTAAGATAGAATGAACATAAACATGGAAGATAAACTATAACGAGATTAACAAGATGACGATGGAAACATTCAATACGAAGGAATATCAGTAACAAGTGATTTCTACCAAGGCTTATACAGTAAAGAGTAAAAAAATAAAGAAGAAGTAATAATATTGACTTGAGACTATTTCACCGACTGAAAATGTTAAAAAATTATACCTGAACAAATTATTAAAGAAGTAAAGAACGTGAAAGAAAGGAAGGCAGCTGGTCTAGACTTTCAAACGAACTCGTTAAATTTGATGGATTCGAGCTCGCCATATACGCTGTTTTTCAATCTATACTTCAAACAAAGTAAAGTACGACATTACGGCTTGAGGTAGAATAATTTTTACTACATAAGAAAGGGAGTAAACAAGATATAAAGAACTTGCAGCCAATTTCCCTACAGTCAGTCAAATAAACGGAGAAAAAAGAGGCCTTCTTTGTGTTGCGGGAAGGACAACCAACCGTTGTAGTTGCTGCAAATAAAATTGTTTTAGTTGTTGCAACAATAACATTTTGTTAAATCCCTGTTTACAATAAAAGGAATATTTAATCAACTAAGTTTTTGAGCTGAGCGAAGCGAAGCTCTTATACTACACTTTGCATTTGTTTGGACGTATACTCCTCCTGAACGGCTAAACCGATCCCACAAAATGTGACTAACCACAGAAAAGTATTAAGTTGAAATGGTCCAAATTGGTCCACAGGGGTACGGGGTACAAATGTTTCCTTCTGAACGGCTGAACTGATCCACACATAATTCAGCGCGCTCAATGAGACTAACCACAGGAAGGTATAAATGTGAAATGGTCCAAATTGGTACACAGGGGTACGGAGTACTAAAGTTTCCTCCTGAACGGCTGAACCAATCCGCAAAAAATTCGGCACGGTCAATGTGACTAACCATAGGAAGGTATAGATGTGAAATGGTCCAAATTGGTACACAGGGGTACGGATTACAAAAGTTTCCTCCTGAACGGCTGAACCGATCCACACAAAATTCGGCACGGTCAATGTGACCAACCACAGAAAGGTATAAATGTGAAATGGTCCAAATTGGTACACAGGGAAGGGTACGGGGTACGGGGTACATAAGTTAATATAGTTTATGTCCTTCATGATGCATATCATTAAAAAGCTCTTTAAGAGTGCAGTTATTGTTGTTATGTTCATTTTTGCATATTTTCAATTAAGAGGGGGGTAAAACTGAAAAAAATGCTGTTTAATTAAAAATTAGAAATATTACTATTTTTGATCCGATTTCAGCTTTTTATAAATAAAAATGTTTATTATTTAAGATTAAAATGCACGCTCAGCTCAATATTGCAAACAGACAACTGCATTGCACACCTAGTTTAGTTGACGCAACCTAATTTTTTTGTAACGGCAATTAAAGATTGGTCAAAGCAAAAGCAACTAATTTTTTGGTTTTACCAATCAAATTTAAGTTTGCAGCACTTAATTATTTTGTTGATGAACATTTTAATTCTACTTTCTCAGTACCCATAATCTAAACTGAGGCGTTGAAAACCAGAACGGGCCAACCCACAAGACAGGTTGAGTGGTCTTTACACTTCTTATTAGCTTGTATTTGAGTGTCATAATGGTCTATATCATGACCATGTACATATATATATTATGTCTATGTTATCTTATTTCTCAACAGATAGCAGCATGTGTTGGGTTGGTTCCCAACACATGCTGTGGTTCACAACAGCTGCTTAAAGAGTTGTAAATCTACAACCAGAACGGGCCATGTGTCTTAGCCAGCAAAGGTATCTCAGGTCAGGACTCTAGAGGGATGGCTTGTTTTGGTTTTGAACCCTTCAATTTCAGTTGGCTCAACTATATTTATAGTTACAGAAACAATGTTTGATTTACCGCAATTGTTTTTATAGTTGCAACTACTATAATGTTTATGTCGGTTACTAAATAAAAAAATCATTAACTTAAACATTAATTTGTTGAGGTGATTATATAAAATTAAAATTAATTATATCATGACAACTTTGATCAATGTATTATCATTATTTTGAATGGCAAGTATAATGATCAAAGACATCTTGGCGACTGCGATCACAGTATTTGAAATCACCCTTAATCTTGTTTACTTAACTGTAATAATTTAATTTTACTTTAAATAGTTTATGATCTTTAGACATCTCAAATATCTTAGAAGAAGTTTGAAGAACATATGCTTAACAATATAAATAAATTAAAGAACTTCCGTCATAGTGTAACTTAGTTATCATAGCAAAGTAACTTGATAAAAAGGCACTCTTCCTGATGGAGTTACAGTCCATGTGAATTATTAAGGTTGAAATAAATATTTAAAACGTACACAGATTAAAAAAGTTTATTGATAAAATTTATTTGGAAAAGTTACATTAAAGTAAAGTCACATAATTATTGTAAATCAAATTATAATTATTATTTACTACGGGAAACAGACAGTGAAAAATACACTCCAGCGCCGGGATTTGAACCACGGGTCTCCTGTATTTCCAGTACAGTTGCTCTTGCCAACTAAGCTACGCAGGAGAATGATTTTTCACTGCCGTAACCGATAACTAGTCCCGAATCCAAGCTTTCAATATTCATTGAACACACACATTTAGACAGTCAATATTTATGACATTAGAACTAAACCGAGAATTAACGCTTACAATTATAAAGTACTCAATTAGTACCTGTACCTTGTACAATCAATTCGAAATTCAATTTTTAAGTTTTAGGATACAGGAGACCCGTGGTTCAAATCCCGGCGCTGGAGTGTATTTTTCACTGTCTGTTTCCCGCAGTAAATAATAATTATAATTTGATTTAAATTAAAATTTAAACTTTCCGTAGTATGAAAACTACCAAAAACTTAAAAATTGAATTTATAATTACTGTATTAACTAATAGTGCAATCATTTGATCACCTAATAAAATGCTTAATTATTCTTGTTCATTCGTTTTTTAAAAATTATTTATAATTACAGTTAAAAACATTACATATTTTCACAATGCCCATTGAGCATAACAATTTTTACATAACAACATACACAATGCTCATTATTTACATTTTATTAACTTAGAAACTTTTAAGAATGCGACAATTGAACTTTAACTTCTAATAAAAGTAGATGTTTCAATGAAATATTTATTTATTTATTTTGTGACATAAATCTAATTTATTTACATTATTTGAGGGGTCTATTTTCAAAGGCCATTAACTGCACCAAAACAAACTTTACAGGAATCGCCGATCGTCGAAAAAACTGTCAGAAGAAGTTAATTTAATTTTAATTTTGTTCCTTTTTAATTCTTTTATTGTCCTACAAAGTTTGGTTAATGACTGTATTATATTTTATGAGTCATTTGCAATAAATGGTTTTCGTTAATGTTTTTTAAACTGAAACTGTCCATTTAATTTATTTATAACCCAAACCACACTGGATGGAGTATTTTTATTTTATATTTTAATCGAAATAGGTTAAAATTTATTATAATTGACATTTTTTTATTTTTTGTTTGTAAATTTAAAAATAAGTAAATTTGTTACTCAACGCAATTTTGAAATAGCTATTTTTGTCCTCAGAAAAAATCTCACAAATAACAATGACTGTGTGACAATATAATAATATTCCATTGAAGTAAAAAATACGTTCTTGATTTAATAAGATAATAAACAGGTCAGGTGTGTGCTAGTCAGCACACAGCGAGGGTCCGTAGGCCACACTGTATAGTTTAAGTATTTCCCTATTGATGGTGTCTTTTAAAATGCTAAAAAGCTTACTTTGAACTATCCTATGGGTCTGATATTTTCAAAACACATAAACAAACTTCTGATAAAGTATTTTTTTGCCACTGAACCGGACTACAACCATAAAAATACATCGATAAGACCATAGTTATATAAAAAAAAACGTATTTTGTCAATAAAAAATAAAATAATATTTTTTTAGAAATTTCCAAAAAGTGATATCTTTACTTTTGATCGAAGAATATTCAGGAATTTTTTCAGATTTTTTGCACTTCACATAAGCGAGATAGAGGGGGGGGGACACGTTTCACAGCCGCTTCAAACTCGCCTACGCTCGCCCTATCAAAGTTATTACCAAAGAATTATATATTTTTGTAATCAGCTCGACGTACCCTTTCATATGATACCCCTCACATTATCAAGTTTTTTTACCCTAATTTTTAGAAAAAAGTTTTTTTTAAGTCGCTATATTTTTAAAATATGTGGGTAGGTACAAGACACATACATGCCAAATTTCAAAGTGATCGGACGAAAGGTGTAGCCGTGAGAGCAGGCGACAGGACGGACGGACAGAAACACGCAGGAAAATATAAGGGTCCTTGGTTTTGCCTACGGACCCTAAAAACAACATTAATAACATCAATTATTATATGCACTGTCTTAAAGAGACATAACTTTTGGCATTAGGCAGCTTATTAAAATTGTTAGGTACTTTGAAAGGTAAGTGGGAGTATTTAATAAATTGTACCAATCTTTTTCCAGCTTGGACCAGTATCTTTGTTCTGTATAAAAGAAGGACTGCTTTTGGTGATATCTGTTCCTTCCTTGCTGCAATTAACTTTAAATCAGCTAGTAGCTGAAAATAAAACGACAGAAACCATTAGCTTGGCTTGGATGAATATCAGGTTAGGGTGATTTTACTGAAATCTGTGAATTTTATTGTTAATTATTATTAATTTTTCTGGAGTTTTTATTCTCATCTTCGGTTTTAAATATATGTATAGATATTAATAGATTTAAAATAAATTAATATAGAACATAAAATATATGCAATTTTTAAGTTGTTGGTAGTTTTCATACTACTGAAAGTTTAAATTTTAATTTAAATCAAATTATAATTATTATTTACTACGGGAAACAGAGAGTGAAAAATACACTCCTGCGCCCTGATTTGAACCACGGGTCTCCTTTATACAGCAGACCCGTGGTTCAAATCCCGGCGCGGGAGTGTATTTTTCACTGTCTGTTTCCCGTAGTAAATAATAATTATAATTTAATTTAAAATAAAATATATGTTTATCTTATAAATACCAAAACGGCTTAATCCGCTTTTTTATATAGCTTTTTCTAACGGCTGACAATTCAAAAACGATGATATCACAGCTGTTTTGAAACTGTTTTTTTTTTTTTTTTTTTTTTTTTTTTTTTTTTTTTTTTTTTTTTTTTTTTAAATTTTAATACAGTTTTCTTTTTTTCACATTAGTTTTATCGTTTTTACAAAGTTTGGCATTGTCAAGTTTAGGTATAGGGTAGGTGGGGGCAAAGATCCACATGGGGTAAATGTCCGCACTGCTTTAAAAATGGGAAGGAAACTACTTTTTGAAGTGGGACTGGCAACACTCATTCCCTACGTTGAGGCTTTGCTCCTGTAAGGTTATCTTGATTTTCAAGAAACATGATGTAAGTTTATTTTTTTATATTTCAATCTAACTTTTACAGAATTTTGGCAGTTTATTATTAACTATTATAAATAAATATTCTTATTTTTGATAAAGTTGTACCAAAATGGTGCTAAAGTAGTGTAGAAATAGACACTTGTTTTACCTTCATATGTAGTTGCCTACGAGAGGTTACTATAATTAAATGATTTGATAACGTGGGGCAAAGATCCGCGCACTGAATGGGGCAAAGATCCGCACACTGAATGGAGCAAATGTCCTAATGTGGACTCTTGTCTTGAATGTTACTTCTGGTAAAAGAACTAGTCTTTAATTTTCAGAGTGTACAAGAGAAAGAAAGATTGTTTGTGCCCTTTAACCTAGCAGATCCTGGATGGAAAGAAAGGATTAATTTAAAGGGGTTTCTCCATCTACGATACTTTATATTGTACCTAATATGTTTTCTTTATCGTTTAATATACATGTTCCTTTATGAAGCATTCCACTTTCTTGAATTATTAATTAATTAATACCAAATGGGATAAAGGTCCACAAATCATAATTTTTATGATTTTTAATAAATGAGAGTATTATAATTAATGAGAGATTGATAGATGGATTGTTGGCTAAAATTCACAGGTCATTTCGAAATTATTAAAAGGAAGCAAATGCTCAAAATTAGCCCTAAACCAAAAAGTGCGGACCTTTTCCCCCACCTACCCTATTGTTTGTGACAATTTTGTCTTGATCATGAGAATTAATTAAAAATGCTTAGGCATTAAGTTTGCTACACCCAATTACCTTTAATTGAACAATAAATGTACCAAATTAATCAAATACACTTAATTAATTATAATGGTTATATGTTAGATAAAAATATAATATAAAAACTTTTTTTTATATTATACAACAATCACCTAACATTCTTTTTTAAAACTTGTGAAATATCTTAGTGCGTAGGCTTCCACGGGTAGACTCGTAACAAACAGCTTGGTTTTCCGGTGGCATCCGCGTCAAGAAGGGGATGAAGTCCGACGTTTCGCTCTCCACTACTGTAAGCATCTTAAGGGGTTTGGTGCATCGTGATATTTACTTGAAGCATGCCTTGAGACATATCATGTTGTTGCTTCAAGTAAACACCACGATGCACCACATCCCTGAAGATGTTTACAGTAGTGGAAAGCGAAACGTCTGACTTCAACTCCTTCGTGACGTGGACTTCACCGGAAAACCAAGCTGCTTATTACGAGTGAAATAGGTTATTTGATTATCTGCAGGGATGTTGTAATTACAATAAATAAGTAATATTAATCATTTAACATCCAACAGTCAATAAATGCTCGTTTGAAAAATATGAATCCGCATATTAAATCTAGCACAAAGAACAGTTAACATCTGGTAAAAGTTAATGTGTACAGTACACACTATTATACTCCTGCACAAACACACTACATTATAGTACAGGGTGGTCCAAAAGTCCCCCCCCCCCCCTCTGAATTTTTGAACGGTTTGAGATAAATTAATGAAACTTGGGGGATCTCTACCATGCAAAGGGAAGTTTGTTTTCATGCAATCGCCCACTAGGGACAACCACCCACTTTGCCCCCAGGACACCCAACGTCAAAATTTCAAATTGAAGTGAATATTTAGATTCTACGGTGAGAAATAATAAACTTTTACTTAAAACTTTTTTTTCTATTCCAATAATTTGCCCCCTATATGGGGGCAAAGATAGAAAAATAACCCTTGTAAAATCTAAACGGTTAGAGATAAATTAATGAAACTTTGGAGATACGTACCATGTAAAGGGAAGTTTGTTTTCATGCAATCGCTCAGTAGGGGCAACCACCCATTTTGCCCCCAGGCCACCTAACTTCAAAATTTTAACCTAGAATGCATATTTTTGATAGCAGATTTAGATTCTACTTCAAGAAATAAAAATATTATACTTCTAACTTTTTTTTTTATCTCCAATATTTTGCCCCCTGTAGGGGGGAAAATTGGTAAAAATGGTAAATTTCAGCGCCTGAGGGTAAAATTTTGGTTGCTCCTAGTACGCGAGTGGATGAATACACACACTTCCCTTTACATGATACAGATCCCCTAAGTTTCATTACTTTATTGCTAACCGTTTAGATTTTCTAAAGATCTAAGAGTTATTTTTTTACTAATTCGGAAGGGTTATTTTGCTGTCTTTGCCTCCCTGTAGGGGGAAAAATATTGGAGAAATATATATAGAAATAATAGTTTCAAGTAAAGGTTTATTATTTTTCACCGTAGAATCCAAATATGCTAAATTTGAAATTTTGAAGTTGGGTGGCCTGGTGGCAAAGTGGGTGGTTGTTCCTATAGTGGGCGTTTGCATGAAAACAAACTTCCCTTTGCATGGTAGAGATCCCCCAAGTTTCATTAATTTATCTCAAACCGTTCAAAAGTTCAGAGGGGGGGGGGGACTTTTGGACCGCCCTGTATACATAACTTCACACCATTCACATTCACCATGCACGCTAAATTTTACAACAATATCTCACCAGTAAATATCCTGCAGAGCGTTGCTTTGTTGATGAGCCGCGGGTACTGCTGAAAGTACTCCTCCAATGTCTCAGTCAATGCATTTTTCTTGCTGTTATTTTTAGTTGTTGTCTTACACTCTAAGCCATATATTCTTTTTAAACGGGTTCCGCCAGTATCGTCCCACATAACTCGACATCCCTCCATGGAGGGTGTTGCCTCTGAGCCAATTAAGTTTGTCAAGTTCTATCTAAAATATTTTCAACATATAGATTAGTTTTAAATAATTTTAATTTATAAGTTAAGTAGAGAAATATAATTCTTAGGATTTAATTACTTTGAAAAAATATAATTTTCTTTAATACTTAATTTATTAGGATTAACATAAATGTACTAACCTTTAAATGTTCCTTCAATGTTCTTCAATATCTCTTCAATGTTGACCATAGTTAACTTTTCTTGAATTAATAATTTAATAACCAAGTGCATAAATTTGTTGTGAACATGCAGACACTAATTGAACTTAAGGCGCTTCACTTTAACAACAAATGGAAAAAGAACTTAGTCTTGTATGGTGTGGTTCGTGAAGGGTAATACATTTTTTTATATATAAAACAACTAAATTGTTTTTTTTATTCGGCTATATTTCGACCACCTCCTGGTCATCTTCATGCCTAAAACATCGTTAATTTAAAAGTAAATTTTTCATTTTTGCATTTTTTTAGTTATAAGTTTTAAATTTGTTTTAATATTGAGTTAATGTTTAAAATGTGTGTTGTCGTTATGTATAATTTGTTAATGTTATGAGATGTTCTGAGGGTAAAAAGTGATTGTTCAAATAAAAACGACGAAACCATAAAAATGGTGGATATAAAAAAAACTTTTTATAATTGACCGACTTACAAGGTAATTGCCAAGTTTTTATATATGTAAATAAGAAGAGTTATGTAATGTAAAAAGCAATATATATATCATAATTTTATTGTAATGCAAAAATGTAAAATTTACTTTTAAATTAACGATGTTTTTAGGCATGAAGATGACCAGGAGGTGGTCGAAATATAGCCGAATAAAAATAACAATTTAGTTGTTTTATATATAAAAAAATGTATTACCCTTCACGACCCACACCATAGAAGACTAATACATTAAATAAGGGACAACAAAATGATTAAATTTTTTTGAAAATTTTGAAAAACAAGGAAAAAGAACTCATATTTACCAAACTTAAATTGAAATGTATCAATAATAATGATCAAAAAATATTTTTATGAACAAAATGTCGGTCTTGATGAGTAGTTAATGTTAAAATCCGATCAGGCTCTTGCAATTACTCAATCCTCTTTTCATTACCACGCTTAGATCCGAATATTTGGATTTAGCGGAGTGATAATCGAGTTGTGGACATCAATTACAAATTAGGGAGTTTTGCAAATTATATTTGATCCATGGGGGCTCTTAGATATTGCTACTTCGTATGATAATTTAGATAAGTAGGTGGTCAAAGTAAAATTTTATTTTTATATGTATATGGAATAATAATAGTTAAAGAAAACTATAGTTATCAAACTTACGATTAATTATAATACACTAGAGGAGGGTAATAACTGTTATTTGACGGTAACTGGTTATGGCGTTCCCGTTCTCGATCGATAACAGGTTCCTGGAATATGTTATTTGGGTAATAGGTTCCATTAGTGTCTGTATGAGAGCAAAAAAAAAAAAAAAAAAAAAAAAAATCGAAATATATACCTTTGATGGAATTCTACCAATTTTGTAGTGAAGATTTTAACCCAGCTTGAAGATTCGACAAAAATTGGCGCTTATCTATAATACAAATATTAAGTTCTTAGGCCTTTTAACATATTTAAGAAGCAAAATAAAACAAAAAAGGCTCCCTTTCCGAGGCCGATAATAGCGTGCAATAAGTATGAGCCAAAAATAGTTGCAGCGATGAAGTCCTAAAGAGGCGTATAATATAATAATAATAAAAGTCGTTTGAGGAAAATCGGTCCAGTATAGAACCGGAGATAAAACGTATGTTAGTTACGTATGAAAAGCGGGGACGGGGGTTCTGAGCTGAGGTATCGCCAGTCGGAATATTTATGAATTAGACTAGAGTTGCTCGATAACAGTTATTTTTCAATATTAGATTGTCTGAGGAACGGTTGCCTTACAATAACAGGTTATTTTTAACTGTTACGTTATTTACGACCTGCATTTACGACCTGAATACACCTGCACCTTCGTCCCGAAGTCACACAACAAACACTGTATCACCTCCTCTACTTCATTCTTCGGGCACCTACCCCTACCTGTTACCAAAAAGGGGGTCTGTAATAAGGAAGCCAGTGTAGAATATTCTAGAAAATCGGTATAATAGTGCAAACCTCAGGCAAATAAAGGCTCGAATTTCTGTCTAGTAGTGCTTTCCAAAACAGAAAGCTACCAGTCTAAAGCCTTGCATAGAATGGCACGCACGAAATCTTAAGGTGCGATTCCTATATGCGGCCGACGCGTTAGTCTGACGCATGTGGCTGACGCAGGTTATAGGGTTTCCATGAATGCGTTTAGTTGGTCTGCGGCCTCGTTAGTGAAAGGCTGACAATAATGAGTGTCCGCGATTTGCTTTTCTATTTGTACTTGAAGAGATTGAATACAAAAAATGTTGTTGCAACTAAGTCAGGTAAAGGCTGCAGCACACAATATTTCAGGCTTAACACAACGCAGTACAGCTACATTATCGATTACTGATTACGCTATTTCTTTCCATGCATTTTCCTTCGCGGTCTGATATTTGTATAAAGGTGAGGATAAATCATAAACGACATGAAATTTTGAAACAATATTCACCAACTTTTCATCTTCCTCGACTGTAAACTACTTTATCCGACATAAAAACAAACAAAAACCTCGAAAAGTAACAATAGAATAAGTATTCAATTTTTAAGTTTTTGGTAGTTTTCATACTACGGAAAGTTAAATTTTAATTTAAATCAAATTATAATTATTATTAACTACGGGAAACAGACAGTGAAAAATACACTCCTGTGCCGGGATCCCGGCACAGGAGTGTATTTTTCACTGTCTGTTTCCCGTAGTTAATAATAATTATAATTTGATTTAAATTAAAATAGAATAAGTATTAAATATTTGGAACTTTGTCACAATATAACGATACCCGTTCTCCATCGCGTCTGCGTCTACACTGCTCTCGAACCGGTATCGGCGGTACACGATTAGAGCAACCTAGCGTCAGTCTCATGCGGCTGACGCACCATAGGAATCCCTCCCATGGAATTACACTGTAGCCATGCTGCGGCTGACGCAGTGCGTCAGACGCAGCATATAGGACTCCCACTTTAAGCTGGACTCGGATCTTAGCTACGGAGGGGTACCCTAGATACGACAATATCACATACGCAATCATATCCATAATAAATATATTACCACAATTAGCAATTTTACCACTTTAGTCATCACACCGAATCCCCGTTACAGTTTATAAAATTATAAAAGTAAAAAAATTGCTATTTTAATTTTTTCTATGGCCCAGCAGACTACACATTTTGCATATTTTTTGGAACAGCAGAAAATTATTTTTTGAGGACACGCAAAATCTTGATGTTTTTTGACAAAATGGCAAGAAAAATTAAAAACTATCCACAAGTGTTATATATTTTTGTAATCTACTCTTTAATACCTTTTTAACATGTACCCTTTTTACTCTTTAATACCTTTTAATACGCAAAAAAAAAAATCTTTCGCGTGACATGAATTATCCGCAATTTTGAATTTCAACAGTTGAAAATTTTGAGTTCGCTAAATTTTTCCTGTGTGCGCGTCAAAACGATCTTTAATACTGTAAAGTTTCATGTTTATATCTTTTTTGATTCAAAAGTTATTGAACGGGACAGAGTGACAGACAGACAGACGGACACAGAAATGAAACTATATAAGGGTTAATTTGTTTGGCTTTACCATCGATATATAATTAAAATAAAGTAAAAAGCATTGTATATATATTTAAATGAAATAATAAGAATAAAATATGAAACAACTAAGTATTATCCCATAAGAAATCATCAGAATAACCTAAAATAAAAATCCTTAAATGCCGTATTAAAATGTGCCGCCACATTATCGACAAGAAGGAAATGTTGAATAATAATATAAATAGCTATGAAACAGCAAAATAAATCTATTCTAGGTAAATATTACTATAATTGTATTATTTTATTATTTATTTATAATTATACAATAATATATTATTATATAATGATTTATTATATAATAATAATAATTGTAATGTAATAATAAAATTATAATATGATTTTCATATAATTATTATTTCATGATTTTTGGGCTTTTCTAGGAGACTGTTGGTGGCGAAAAAAGTAGAAGTGGTTTTCCGTTACTAATTTTTTGTCAGACCACCGATAAAAACTTAAAAGCGATTGGAGGAAAAAATCGAAATTAGATTTGTGTAGGGGGCCGACGGCCCCATATTTCCCTCGGTTATGTGTTTTTGTATAAACTATAATATATCTGTTATTAACTAAATAATAAAACAAATACAGACATATCAATACTACTACTAATAAAAAAAAAAAAAAAATTCGTGTGGAGTCGCGGAACACCCGGTAGGAACGAAGTTCCTGACATTTTTCATTAAATATAAATTATAAAATCACACTGCTAAGTACGTATACTTGCTGACTACTTATAAGTAGTCATAGGTAAGTGGTCATGGCGGAGTTAGAAAAGAGACAAAATTAAAAGTAACTAACTGTTTGTACCTAGCGGAGTTAAGGCAAAATTAAATGAAAAACATTATTTGTATCATTAATACAAGCGTCTTACAATAAATATGTATTGAATATTGAGAAAAAAATTAATCATGCTGAGTTTATAGTTAAAGAGTATGTTTGTAGTATATAGCCCGAGGTTAAGAACTGTTTTTTACCTAGCCGGCCTACTAATTTAAAAAAAATGTATCTCTTCCCTACTCAAAAACGTCTGCTTGTATCAGGTTAAAATTTTACGTGCCTGTTTCAATTGTACTTTAGACGATGTGCAAGAAGTTTTAATAAAATCTTTACGTTAGAACGTAAGATATCTGTAAAAACGTTTTGTTTTCTTTATTTTAAACGTTTAGGTCCACTTTAATAAATTTAGCGATCTTTATCACTTCATAGCAGTGTTGGTGTTCATTTTACTAAAATAAATTATTTATAAAAGTTGGTTGTCTCATTAAAAAGATGAAGTTAGAATTTTTTCCTGTCCTAAAATTCCAATTTTAAATTTGAAGCTTACGTTTACGCGAGCGTTGCGCATAAAAACGCTTGGGTGGATAACGTTGTCCAACGAACTCAGCCTGGGCATTGGTAAAATGAACATGTGTACCAAATTGCAACTAACTCATCTTTTACTCAAGTTATCGTCATCTGTAGATTTCGTGACGCTTGGTTTTGTGACGGTGATTTAGTGGCGGTAATTCTGGTTGTTTTTTCGTATTCACTCCAGGCCTCCAGAACGTGCCATAAGGAACTTCGTTCCAAAAATTATAGCAGATTTGTAAAATATAATAAT
Organism: Gerris lacustris; assembly: GCA_951217055.1. Classification (NCBI taxonomy): domain Eukaryota; kingdom Metazoa; phylum Arthropoda; class Insecta; order Hemiptera; family Gerridae; genus Gerris; species Gerris lacustris. Next base: position 28,999,334 of record OX578285.1, on the reverse strand, counting down.
AATAATTTTGGCAAATAAAATTATAAAAAGTAACAATAATCGACTAGATAGATAATAGTATTACAAATAATAAATAAGCAGATAATAATAATTGTAAACAGATTAAGATAAGAATTAGAATGTGTTTTTTCAATAGTTGCTTCAAGAAATTGAAGATAAGAATGTATATTGGTTCCTGTTCGACGCTAGTATAGAGACAGATAGTTGAAAGGCAGTTGTATTCCTTGTTTATAATTATAATAATAATAATAATAATAATAATAATAATAATAAAAAATAATAATAATATTAATAATATTATTAAATAATATATATTTATACTAATATATACTAACAATCATGGTCCTATTACAAGCAACTTCCTTGTACCACGGGTTAAAGTTGGTGTTCGGAACCAAAGATTTATAAAAAGTGCCGCTGGTGGTATTGTTGTACCTAAGTTGCTCGTACTCTAAAAGTTTAATCTGGTGGTATTAATCGAGGTAGGTTACTTTATACCTTATTCCATAATCAATAGCTAACTCCTGGTTTATGCTGCATTCTTTAGCTATTCAGGGGCGGATCCACGGGGAGGGAAAAGGGGGAAATTTCCCTCCCCAAAATACAACAAAATTACGAAAAAATATCAATTGAATAAAATAGTTGAATATTTCTTATGCTTTATTATTTTTCATACCCATTTAATACAAATAATATAATTATTTTGCTAATAAATGATTATTGTTTATGGAGCAATACTCAAGTTGTCATTAACATTTAAAACTGGGACTCCCACTTACATGTTTATGTGGGATACAAACATTAAACTATTTTTTGTTTGTTTCTTTTCATACTTTAATGGTTTGTTTATATGCTGAGTTGAGTGTGTATCCACTAGTTTCAGTTGCTGTATAGGACGTTGTGAAGGTATTTCATAATGAATCAGGAAGAATTAATAGCATACTATAGCGCTACAGGTAAAAAATACAATTTTTTAGTCTTAAAACCAATTTAGTTAGTAAATGTTTCAAAAATTCTGCAGAAACAATTTTAAACAAACTTTAAGTTGATAGCATTTTTTACATCGGATGTAGTTGTTGATCATGTTTGAACCCAGGTTATTTAAAACTTGCATTGCACTTAGACTATCTGTAAATATTGCAAAGGAATTGGAGTTTGTTTTTGTTACGTGTTTTAATGCTTTGACAATAGCAACCGATTCTACTGAACAACTTGAGAAATGTTTATTGAGAAATAAAAATCAGAAATTTTTGAGTTCTCCGGATTTATTTTGGGAAAAATAAAAGTAAGCAAAACCCACATTGTCGTCTGATTTGGAGCCATTCGTAAAACTATATTGATGTCCGGGCCAATAATGATTAACGATCGTCCCAAAACATCGCGTTTCTGATACCTTCTGAATATTTGGAGTAATCTTCAAGTTTACAAGTGTAAACCGGAGTAGTCATTGCGTTGTATTGAAGAAGAGAATAGGGTGAATCTGGATTGATAAAATATTCTTGTGTTGAATCGAAGTTGTGTTTATAAAACTGTCGACAGCGGTAGGTGCCTTGAGCTCTTTTTTGCCAATAAGCTGTGGTGAGATCAGATGTGGACAGGTTCGATATTCTTTTTGAAACTTCCGAATTAAAAGAAAAGTTTTTAATAATGATACTATCGACTATGTGTATGGGGGTTATTTTGATTGTGCGTATAAAGCGGGAAGGGGCATTTACGTAAAGCAATATTTTGAATGGACTCTAAATTACTCCCCACACTATGGCCATACAAATTTTTCGCAAAATCCAAGACTAATCTAACAGTGGCACGGTATAAAAAAATACTATGGTATTTACGTCGGCTCTCCACTGAGTCCTGAACCGCTTTAAGTATATTAATATATTTCTCAGCCATTCCTTTTAGGACGTCTAAGTGTTGGGTCCAAGTTAGTCTAGTGTTCTGTTCAGGTTTAATCCTAGAAATTTAACCTGTCTCACTACTTTGTATACCGTTCCCGTGAGATTAATTGGGTTGCCAAGAGGAATTTTTCTTTTGCAGGTAAATGGACACACTACTGCTTTAGTAGCAGACATGGAGAACCCCTTACAATTAGCCCAATCTGATAAGGTACTACAGCTGTTGCGATCATAAATTCAATTGCTCCCTCGAAAGATTTATGTGTAGCTGACATATAAAAATCCTCCATAAATTCGGAGATTGCAATTTTATCCGTAAAATTAGTAGGGAGATCAGATATGATCTCCCGTCGAAGCGTCGAATAAAAGAAGAGAAATATCACTCCCTCGAGCCAGACCAAGACAAACGGTCACCGTAAATGTTAAGGTGCCAGTTACGGCCTGTAAGTAGTTACATAATTAAATGGACCAGAAATGGGGGGGTCCTAAAGAAATAAGTTTGTGATACAAGGCCACTAGTTCTTATTAACATAGAAGCGTCTGCTATATCTACAAATAGCACAAGCATACTTTGGTTCAACGAAAAGCCGGTGTAAATATCAGAGAGCATGGTAGCCTGAGGTTTAGTTATTGATCTAAACTTTCTTGCACCAAATTGAGTTTTAGAAAACAGACCTTCAACTTCAAAACAGATTAAAATCTGTTTTTTTATTAACCTCTCAAAAGTTTTCTTCAAACATGGTGACAAAACAATAGGGCGGTAAAAATTAACTAACATTGAAGGCGTTTTTATTTGGCTTTAATACAGGAACGACACGTTCCTTGAACCACTGGGAGGGGATATTTTCTTTGCACTTGTATATGTTGTAATACACCTGTAGTAAAAGTTGCTTGTATGAACTTGGGTAATTTTGTAACGTGGAATAGTGTATATCATCTATCCCAGAAGAGGTGTTATTATTTTTGAAGTGAAACTTCTTTAACCGCGGTAGAGTAAATTGGTTTGGATGAAATGACATCGAGAAACGAAGTTCGCGTTTCGAGACTCGTTCAAGTGAAATATTTTTAAAGTGAAATTTACGAAATTGCAAGTTTTTGTTTCGAGTGATGGATTTTTTAACAGCTGCAGCCTAAGTCGGCAGTTGATTTGCCTGTAAAAAAAATCTATCCTCTGGACGAGTCTCGAACCACCGACCCCTGACTGATCATTCAGATGCGTAAACCACTACACTGCGGGAGTAGTTGATATAGTCACTACATAGAATTGATATATGTATAAGCGTATTGGTATAAACAATTTAATAATTGACGTATAAATGTTGTTTTCATGTTTTATCGTCATTATTCGCTAACATTTTATGGAAATATTTTATTAATTGAAATTATGATTATTTGAGAAGTTATCTTACTGTGACGGTGTTCATGCCATTAGAAGTTTTTTTATTTATTTGTCTTAAAAGTTTGATTTTCATTTAAATTTTACATTGCCTTTATATGATGCCTTTTAATATAATTTATAAAATCTTTAATTTCATAGTTTTTATGTATTTATCAGTTATTGTTTACTATACATTTCCTTTAATCTCGATGTTTGAGAGTTAAGAATCTACGCTTACGATGTTAAGGTTCAGAGCTTAAGTTTATAGTTCCCTACCTCTTCCCGCTCTCGCCCGCTCGTGTGCTTAACCGCTAGTATGCGTAGTATTGCTTGTAGTGAGAAACCTCTGACACCTTCACTTCTCTCGGCTCACGGTCTATCACCGGTGATGCCGTCACTCACGGTCTAACACCTGAGATGTCCGTCATTCACCATCTTGCATAATTTTGATGACGCCATTTCACCACCATTATCATCATTTGTCACCAATCATCATTTCTCATCATCAATTAACCACAGGATATTCATCACACCGATATTCATCCTTCATCATGACCCCTTCAGATACACCTGATTTGGTTTGCCAACCTGCCAAACGAAGGTACCGTTTTCTTCCATAATATGTTATTCAACCACCTTATTCATCTTTCTGGCAATTCAACTCGCGGCGCCGTCGGTTTACCCTTATTTTTTTACTCCTTACCAGTATCCCTCTCATACACCCTTAAACCTTAAATTTTCTACACGTATATCTCATTTTTATTTTGATCATTATTATATTTTTACTTAACATGTATAAAGAAATGTATTTCGTTATTTTTTACATAACTGTATAACTCTCTTAATGTTTTAATACACTTTCAATTTTCTAGTGTAGTTTTTACTTTCATTTCTCCCTAAACTCTCTTATAATAAATGTTATATAAAATTTTTATTTCATTATTATTTGTATCCATGTTTACTTTATGTTTGAGAAACATATTTATTCTTTTTTTATGAAACAGTGTACACTTATTTTTTTGTTCAACACACTTCCAACTCTCGTGCACCCTTGATTTCATTCTATTCCCTACATCCTTTTGCCAGCCAAGCAAGAATGGCGGTGTGAGAGCACGCTCGTCTCTGGTAAAGCCCTATATCTGATCTTCTTGATTTAGTATAGGTCCAGAGTTGGGTGGGCATCGTCGGGCCCCTGATGAGTCGGACGCGACGAAACGATGCAGGACATGGCGTAATGCCGAGCCAACAGCTTTGTGACGTATAGTCTAATGTTGGAACAGTTCCTATGTGTCACGCTTGCGTGGCACATCCCTTGGTGTCTCTCACTAACACAAATTGTGTACCTTATTGCAGTGTGCAAAAACACGGTATTACATTGCTGATTTGTTTTGCCAGCCAAGCAAGAATGGCGGTGTGAGAGCACGCTCGTCTCTGGTAAAGCCCTATATCTGATCTTCTTGATTTAGTATAGGTCCAGAGTTGGGTGGGCATCGTCGGGCCCCTGATGAGTCGGACGCGACGAAACGATGCAGGACATGGCGTAATGCCGAGCCAACAGCTTTGTGACGTATAGTCTAATGTTGGAACAGTTCCTATGTGTCACGCTTGCGTGGCACATCCCTTGGTGTCTCTCACTAACACAAATTGTGTACCTTATTGCAGTGTGCAAAAACACGGTATTACATTGCTGATATATATATATATATATATATATATATATATATATATATATATATATATATATATATATATATATATATATATATTTTTTTTTTTTTTTTTTTTTTTTTTTTTTTTTTTTTTTTTTAAAACTGTTTGAAGTTCTTCCATAGAAAAATCTCTGAGTAGCCTTATATTCCATCCTGCACCAATTATTTCTTGTTAAGAAGTCCCACGCTGAACATAATCAGGGAATTACTTTTTTAACAATCTATCTACTGTCTGTATCAAGCTGAATTAATTTAGTTACACTCGTGTTAATTTTTCTAAATGTATCCCATATTCTCTACCCACGTTCATAGAACCGTTTAGATTGGTACAAACATTTCTTCTATGCGTTTGTTTTAGCCAATGTTACTTTTTTTGGCATCGGAGTCACAGCGTTATACTGTAAGAAATTATCTTTTGCCGGATTGCTGTTAAAAGCCAAGATAGATTGTTTTCTGAGGTCGGTAAGAGTCGAGCATTCTTTGGGCCACCAGAATTTAGTTTTGTTGTGGAAAGCTCCAATCTTATATTTAGGGATCGAGACATTGCAAGGTGAATTCAAATCGGTTAAATGATATTATCGTATTGAATTTTTACCTTAACTCTGGCCCTAGCTATACACTTCGTTATTAAAAATGTCCCAGTTTACTTTTTTAAGGTTCCATTTTAGATCATTGTGCGTATTTTTAAAAATTGATTGTGCCGTTATTAAAATTGGTTAGTGGTTCGATCTAAGTGAATCAGCATGGACTGACCAATTAAATATAGCTAAAAGTTGAGGGGAGCAAAATTTCGTCTATTGGCAAGGTCTTTGTCTAGAGTTGGACTACCGTCATTCAAAAAAATAAGGTTGGAAGAGTGCGACGCCGAAATAAGGTGAGAACCACAGTGAGCTGGATATTCACTATCCCAGGCTAAATGGTGACAGTTAAAATCTCTACCCACTTTAAGTGGGGAGGCACTGATTGAAAAATGGAACGCCATGAGTTATCGTTATCAGATACATTATTTTTTGGAACTTTATATATAGATGAAATTGATGGTGAATTATGAGGTCCGTTGTTTATCTGAACTCTTACACCACCGACACAGAAAATACCATTTACAGCAGGTAAATCTGGTAAGGGAGTAAAAGGATGATCCTTTTTCCGCCGAATTAAGTTAGAACCTGAGAAGGTTACAAGTTTTCCTGGATGGAACCAAGTTTCGTAAATAAGAGCGACGTCGATGTTGCAAGAATATAAGAAATATTTGAGGTTTCCTTTGTTCGTGATAGGATCTGATCTGATTGTGTGTTCCACTGCATTAGGTTGATTCTGTTGGACTCATTTATTAAAATTGTAACTTTTTAATCTATCAATAACAAAGTTTATTTTAGCTCGGCATTAGAGAGGGAATAGTTTTTATCGTTTATTATTTGGTTTACTATAAAATATTATTCGTATCTATCACAGTGATCTTGGCATCAATCGAATGTAAGGTAGCACACCCAGCTTTACCTTTGGATTGGTCCTTGAAATAACATAAACGGAAACAAGACAAGACACTATAAAGAACAACAAACGGAGGTAATTGCTAACCTCTTAATGTAATCTCTACTGAACTTGTCTGCTTAAGAATAGATATATTTTCTAATGATGTTTTATAAAAAGAGTGTCTTCAGGGGAGTTAAAAAAAATTAACTATGGTTTTTCAATATTTCGTCCCTCTTTTAGGACATTTTAAAGCCTGAAATTTATTTAATTTTAGATTAGATCAGATCTTTTACATGTGCATTATAAACATTTATCTAACATAAATTTGAATTGTTTGATATATTTTCGCCTTCTCAAGGGCCCTTCTTTGCATACGTATGAATGAGAATAATAAATCTCATAAGTTCTACACTTAATTCGGTATCTGTTATTTCGGGATCCACATTCCTAACTATCCCGGTTCTGTTCAAAAGAAAACGAGGAGTATACGCTTTGATATGTTTGTTCTTTAGTACCTGGGAGTTCAAAATTATATTATCAGCGGTATGCGATCTAAATAGAACTTTAATCTGTTATGCCCCATTGTGGTGTAATTTCGACTATTATCTTCACTTTCTTCACGTTTTGGATCGGTTCGATATATACCTTATTTTAAAGATATATGTAAGCCGTTTAAGAAAAACTATAGTTTTACCGCCAGAAAACCTTTTAGAGCATGTTTAGTTGCAAAAATCAAAGAGGGGATATAATAGTTTGAAACGAAATTTTGTTATAGCGATATTTTGAATGGCGCTCTATCGGAGTGAAAAACAAATTTTCTGGGCAAATAAAAACTTTAAAATATGGGGGGGGGAATTACATTTCAAAATATGAAGGGGCTGGTCAGAAACCCAACACCTACCACTATAAGGTAGAATTGACCCGAGGTTACAAAACTGTAAGCCCTAGGAAGAGATTGAACTTGAGTGTGGTACCAAATTTACAATTAAAACAAAAAAGAAAGTTAAGACCCCCCCCCCCCAGGGTGCCCACGAAAATCGAAAGAGGTTTTCAGTAAAGTGCTATCAGCTAAAAACGCCCACCGAAAATCATTCGTAATTTAGCAATTTAGAGGAAGCTACAGGGGGTTGAAGTAAAAAAAGGTGGTTCACAAAGGAAAATTTTTCAAATATTGGCATAGAAGTTACAGTTTTTTTTTGTATAGCGTTGTTTATTACGGCATTCAACATGACATAAAATTGAGCGCCCCACCTTAGTGATAAAAGAAATTTTATTTAGAAATCAAAATTTTAAAAATTTTGGGCCCTCTTCTTTAACTGCCCCTGTTTTTTTCTTAGAACCAACCACCGAAACCTATCGAATGCCCTTCAATCCGTATTTCCACAACTTTTACTCGCGGAAAAATAAAATAATAACAATTTTATATTGCTATTTTCGAGACGCGGTAAAACGGGGGGTGGGGGGACGGAGGCCTCGAAAAATTTAACGGGTGGTGTTTTCTTACTAATTGGGTATTCCTCTAAAAAAAATTCCCCCTGTTTTTCCCGCTGCGATTGTTTAAGAAACGTATATCACGAAACCAGAGGTTCGCAGCGGTCCGAGCCAAATACCTTTTTTGTCTCTATTAAACATAAAAAATGATAGTATTAATTACCTCCAATCCCGGTCAAACCCCAGTTATCGAGGTTCGAAAATAACCAAAAAATTGTGTTTTCGGATTATTTATCAATAAATATAAAATTAAACTTCCCATTAGAAAAACTTGCCAAATTCATCAACCCCTTCTTAGATCATCTGAATAGGAACAATCTGATATTACAAATTCACATAAATTATAAGATAAACTAAAAGATATAAAAATACCAAATGAAGAAATTATGATCTCACTATTCACAAAGGTCCCTCTGGAATTATTCTATAAAATTATTAGAACGAGATGGAAATAAATATTACCTTCCTCCCCTATAAATGATAAATACCTGTTTATAGACTGCTTAAAGCATATTCTAAATAATGGAACATTCAAATATAACAATGATTTCTATTCCCAAAAATACGGCATTTCTATGGGCGGTGCCATGTCTATTAACGTCAGTGGAATTGTTATGTATTATGTTCTGGATTCCATATTAGAAAACATCTGTAATCCCAAAATTTGTAATATTAAAGGAAAATATATTGATTTAACGTTAAATGAACACAATACCTTTCACAATAGACTAAATATAATTGTATTACCTTTTTGTAAATAACCATTTGTAGAGAATAATACGGCAGTATCTCAAATGGTATGAAAAAGAAATTAAAAGCAATAGATTTTTAAACTTCAGATCAAATCACCCACCTCATCATAAATACAATAGCTCTAATAACCTGATAAAGAAAGCATTGTCCCGCTATCTGAATTATCTGAACTATGAGAAACCTTTTATTTTTAAAAAACTAAAAGGTTATCCGTTATGTAAGATTAAAAAATTGTGGTACAAAAACAGTTAACCATATATCATAAATAGTCATAATGCTGAACACCTTAATACTAAACCAACGAAAATGATTGAATTCACCAGCATACTAAAACTAATGCTTAAAATGGATTGTCCAGAAATTAAATTTGGTTTCAAGCCACTTAACAAAACCAACAAAGTCTAACAAAATCTTAAAGATAAAATCGCGTTTGAATAATCCATCGGTACTGTATAGGAAATGCACGTAAAGATTGCAGATAAAGTTAATAGGGGAAAGTGCCAAATGATAAAAAAATAAATAGGATAGAGCAACACAGGTATCACCAACGAAAAGGAAATGCAAATACAGCTTTAGCTGGTCATGCATTAGTTATTTATTTATAATAATCAAATTATAATTACTATTTATATCGAACCACGGACCTCCCCCTCATATCCAGTGTGTATATCAGTATGAGGGGGAGGTACGAGGTTCGAGTCCCGGCGCTGAAGTCTATTTTTCTCTGACTGTCTCCCTTTATAAATAGTAATTATAATTTGATTTAAATTAAAATTTAAACGTTCCGTAGTATGAATACTACCAATAACTTGTAAAAATTGAATCATTTATTGATTTAATAATTTTTAATGAGCCCCTAGACGGAACAACCACGGGTAGGGCACTCGCTACAAATAAAATAATTTAAGAATTAGCTACCAAACATTCGTTCGATTTTAAGGAAACTAAAATATTAGCCAGAAAAAAAATAAAAATAACAGCAGGAAAATGCTCGAAGCTCTAAAAATAGCTATTACTCTAGATAATACGGTAAACATAAAAACCGATTCCAGATCCTTAATCGTATTATAATGGAATCTACCATTTTACTTTTAATTAAAAATTTCCCACCACATTACCATAATTAATTGATTAGAATTAGTTTTTATTATTAAAGATATTCCGGTTTGCTACTGCAACTGTTATCTCAGGTTTTAAGATATTATGCCTATTAGAATAAAATTATAAACTATATATATATGTATGTATATATATATATATATATATATATATATATATATATATATATATATATATATATAAAGCAAATAATAAGTATCTAACTGATAAGAGTTAAGAGAATAATGTGATCAAACTGTTACCATGGTTGAAATTGGATGTTATAAATTCTGTGTGGTCGTGTTGCAATTATCGTTTTTCTGTGTTTTGCTAGTTTTTCTTTTTAATGTAAAACCAGTGATAACATACGTATAGTTACCATTCATGTATTAACGCGATTACACCATTTAGAAATGGTAAACTTTTACAACAATCAAAAATTGTGCATGGTGTTTTGATATCATCAATTGAAAGTTAAATTAATAAGTATACCGTGGGATCATGTCTCAATAGTTCTAGAATGGAAATGAAAGATGACGATATTTGACGGATTTTTATTGTAATGAATATCATAAGGGAACAATAAGTTCAGGCTAACAAATTAAAATTATAATGACTCACCCCAATTGAGTATAGCTCCATAGCTCTAAAGATTTCATAATTGTAGATTATATTACAGTTGTTGTTTTTTTTTTTGTTATTTTTCGTCATATTCATTCAAGTGCAATGCTATATATATAATTCTATGTAATGCTTAAATGAACATATGGATTTCAGGTATGCTTAGGTAAACATATTATGTATGTTAGTGTGTGAGTGTGTCTGTCGCCACTGACTTAGACAGACTTTATAGACGCAAAACTGGCTTAACGAATTCGATTTTTTTTTTTTAGCAGATTATCGCGCCTACATGCACCACATGCTGTAGGCTTAGTTTCATCGAAAAATATTGAGTAAAACCAAAGTTATTAACAATGTTATTAAAAAAAAAAAAAAAAACAAAAAAAACAAAAAAAAACAAAAAAAAACCTAACAATATCGGTTATTGATTTTAACATCAAAACAAAAATGGCTCCCACAGTTATTAGTAGTAGTAGCAAGGGCGGGGAGGCCTAGCCTGGCAAACAGACCATCTTTGGATCCTTTTTGCCAACCCCAGACGTACCCACACCCCTCAAACCACCTCCACCTCATCCTCAAACCTTTTAGTTTGGATTATAAAGGAGAGGATATCTTGCCACTTCAGAGTTTCAAGTTCCCTTTCCCTAATTTCTCCATTCCCTAAGATATGAAAGCGTAATCTCCCATATCCTTCACACACTCCCAGAAAATGGTACGCTGTTTCCTCCTCCTCACCACACACTGGACATGTGGGATCCTCTTCTACTTTTAGTAATGCCAGATGCCTTCTGAGCCTGCAGTGTCCAGTTAGCACTCCAACCAGATTTCTCAGGTTGGTCCGGCTCAGTCCTAGCAGCCATCTGGTTTTCCTTTTATTTATCTTCGGCAGTAACATCTTGGACTGCCTGCATCCCTCTGTGCTCAACCATTCCTTATCTGCTTCATCCCACACCCACTTCTTAATGGCTGATTTGACCTGACCTTTCGACCAGTCAACTGCGGGTTCCGGTCCACAGAAAGGAATAGAGGCTCCTGTTTTTGCTACCTCATCTGCTTTCTCGTTCCCTGGGATCCCTTGGTGTCCTGGGACCCAGAGGAGTGTTACCTCCTTACTCTCTGCCAGCAGCTCTAGTGTCTCCCGACACTCGCTCACCAGTGCAGAGGTTGCACTAGGAGCACCGAGAGCGTGTAGTGCCGCTTGGCTATCCGAGCATATAGCTATAGACTTAGCTGTTGCTTTCACCACCTCAGACTGTCTTGCCACCTCTAGGATGGCGTAGATCTCCGCCTGAAAGACGGTGGTGAGTGTGCCTAACGGGAAACTCTTTTGGGTGCCAGACTTTTCCAAGAACAGTCCCGCTCCTGACATTCCGGCTTCATTCTTTGAGCCATCTGTGTATGCCACCAGAGTTTCCTTATCGAATTCTATCTCTCCTTTTTCCCATCTGGCTCTTGATGGTATTTCTACCTTTATCTTCCTCTTAAGTTTTAACTTATGTTCCTTTCCTGACACTCTGATCGCAGTATAGGGGATCTTTGTCTCAGCCACCCTTTCGATTTCCAAGTGTCCAGTTAGGATTCCTTTCCCTAGCCATTGCCCGTTGTCTCTGAGCCTGACATATGATGCAATGGCCACTCCTTCAATCCATATCCTAAGTGGAGGGATGCCTACAAGAGCCTCTAAGGCAGCTGTAGGTGTCGTCCTCATTACACCTGTTATGCTTCTACAAGCTAGCCTCTGAACTTTGTCGAGCCTCTTGGCTGAGCTGGCTGTTCTTATCCTTGGCCACCAGATCAGAGCCCCATATTGGATTTTTGGTCTGATTGCCTCTGTATACAGCCATTTGAGAATTTTGGGGGATAATCCCCATCTATTCCCCACTGCTCGCCTCAGTTGCCAGAACATCATAGTGGCCTTTCCTATTACCTTTTCTATATGTATCCTCCAGACCATTTTTGGGTCGAAGGTAACACCTAGGTATTTAACCTCTTTTGCCAAACTGAGCTCTTGGCCAAATATTTTGGGGGCCTTAAATCCCGCTATTTTCCTTTTTCTGGTAAAGACCATCAGCTCAGTTTTAGATGGATTGACTGAGAGTCCGACGTCTTTACACCATCCTTCAATAATCCTACAGGCGAGTTGCATCCTATCGCAGCATGTTTCTAGGAACTTGCCTCTTACCAAGACTAGTCCATCATCTGCTTACGCCTGAACATATAAATCCTCCTTTGTCAGCCTCCTCAAGAGCCCATCCATCACCAGACACCACAGGTGCGGTGAGAGGCAGCTACCCTGGGGGCAGCCTCCCGTAACCCGGATAGTAACCTTGGTGTCATTCAGTGATGAGTCCACTTTCCTCCCCCTCAGGGAGGACAATATCCATTCAATGTTGGCTCGAGGAGTGTTCCTCATCAGAAGTTCCTCTTCTATATTCCTCATCTTTGCTTTATCAAAGGCTCCTTCCACATCAAAGAATAGAGCCAAAATATAGTCTCCTCGTTGTATCCCTTTTTCTATCCTATAAGTAACCGCATGAAGGGCTGTTTCTGTTGACTTCCCTTTGAGGTATCCATTAGAAATTTATCTATTATCCTTTCCAAAGTCTTAAGCATAAAGGACGTGAGACTAATGGGTCGGAAAGATTTGGCCAGGGTGTAGTCTGTCTTCCCTGGTTTAGGGATAAAGACCACCCTAGCAGCCTTCCATACCTCCGGCACCACGCCCAACGCTACACTACCTCTAAATAGTACCTTAATTCTGGATACCAGGCGATCCATCAGGGAAGATTTCGTCGGGTCCAGCAGCCTTAAAGGGTTCAAATTCATTGATGGCCCATTTAATTGACTCTTCTGTTACTAGGTGGGTCGCCAGGTCCCATTTGCTCTCTGCAACCGGACCTCCATAGTCAGTTTCGGCCCTATTTCCTTCCCCTGGGAAGTGAATAAGTAACAGGTGTTCTAGGGTTTCCTCAACACTTAGAGTCCAGGTACCATCCAGCCTTTTTATCGAGCCTAGGGCTCCGCTATTTCCCTCACTGCTTAAAATTCTAACCAGTCTGGTCGCCTCTGGCAATTCCTTTGCAGAAGTCTCTCCAGCTGGTTCTTTTGCATTTCCTTATTTCTTTCTTGAAATTCCTTCTAGCCTCCCTGAAGCGGTCCCACAGTTCTCCTTGCTCTTTGTTTTTGAAGGCTTTGTTGTAGGCCCTTCTTGCTGCTTTTCGGAGAACGTCCAGTCTTCTATCCCACCACGTCACTTCCTTATGGGGCCTGGACTTAAGGGACACGCTTCTTTGAAGGCTTCTATTATGCCTGAACCCAGATTCTCTGCCTCTTCTTCCAGAGTTCCCGGGTCAGTTATGTCCTTTGGTTGAGTCAGTCCCTCATCAAAGATTTCCCAGTCTGTTTTCCTAGGATGTCTCTTTGGTGTTTCCTCCCACAGTTATTAAGTTAGAGGTTTATTAAGCTAGAGGTTTATTAAGCTAGAAGTTATTAAGCTTGTGCCGCCTGAAAAATCATAATTTTATGATGCCATTAACCCATTTTTCTGTCAGCAAAAATTCAAGAAGTCGTAAAAAATTGAAGCATTTTCTAATAGCGCTGAAATTTGCACCAATTTTAGCTCTTTATAAGACAAATTATTTCCCCTGAATTTTGTTTTGATACCTGTCTGCTTCTTGAAAGTATCGACTTTTGAACCTAAATAATTTAACGCTAAATAATTTCGAAACGTATCGCCGATTGAGGTGAAATACGCACCAATTATATCGCTCTTTATAAAAAATCGGTCCAGACAAACTTTCTTATATACGAGTTCAAAATTACTTAGCCCAATATCGAGTTTTCATGGGTACATTTAATTATGATTGAACATTTTATCAAAATATATCATAAAAATCACTTTTCGAACCCGGCATCTTTCCGTCCACATTTAAAGCTATTTTCTCAGGAACTAGATTTTCCCGGGAAAACGGCTTGTATCGTTAGATTTGTATTTAAATACACTACATTTTACAATTTATTAATCGAAATCGTCGGAACCGTTTTCGACAAATACTTCTTTCACTTATTTCAGAGTTCTTTCGAGGCTGGCGCCCCCAATTTTGAAGCAAAAATTTAATTCTTGATTACGCCTCGGGGTATGATTTTTTTGTACATGTATGCAAATTTTCGTCAAAATCGGCCCCGTAGTTAAGGCTCCACGCGTCTGCACTGAGAACAGACGATAGACATACATTTTTTAAACAACTTTTTGGGACTCAGGGGACCTCAAAACGAGTAAATTCATAAAAATCTCAAAATCGAATTTTCGCACCATCGCAATACTTTCTCCTTATAAGAAAAAATAAAAATGGAACTAAATATCTGCCTCAATTTTAGTATTACTTGATAAGGAAAAGTTGCGAGACACGGTTAGATTTCTTTCAATCTTATATGAAAACTCTTGAGACGTAATTAGGAATATTTGGTTTTTTAGCTAGTCTTTTATTATTTTAAATTTCAATATTTTGCTACATAATTGTGATATATAAAGGTCAACAAAATAAGCGAAACTAATCATTACGAATATCTTTGAATAGCCCTTGAATATTACAGTAAATGTTGTTATGAATTGTTTGGAATAATTTTATTTTTATGGGAGGCATTAGAAAAACTATTTATTTAGCTGTTTTTACGACTTGGCTGCTTAGGTTTATTTATCATTTTGTACTGTTCATATCGAAACCTTTATTGTATCTTTGTTCTAATATGTACATTGAAAAAACAATAATGAATTATTTTATTCTTAAATATAAGGTAATAAGGTTTAAATAAATTGAAATTTCAAATAATTAAAAGAAATATTGATTTTAATAAATAATTTATACTTGTTTATTTATTATAATTTTTAAAAATGAATGCCTGTTAATATTTTTATTAGCTGATAAATTATTGATTAAGTTAAAATCTATCAGCTACATTAATTACGTAATTAAACAAAAAGTACCTTAAATAA
Organism: Gerris lacustris; assembly: GCA_951217055.1. Lineage (NCBI taxonomy): Eukaryota > Metazoa > Arthropoda > Insecta > Hemiptera > Gerridae > Gerris > Gerris lacustris. The sequence continues at coordinate 28,983,923 of OX578285.1, read as the reverse complement.
TGAGTAGGTATATAAAATTTTGATGCAGTTACGGCTTTGTTGCTTAGTATAATATAGATATGGCAAATTAGCTTCTGAATTTAACTCCTCCCGGCAGTTATAATTAGTTTATGAATGCCTTACCTACTGGTGTTTCAATAATCCTATTCCCCTGACAAATGTATTTAATTATTTTATAAAAACAAAAAAAAAAAACAACATGGCTCTAAAGAATAGAAAATTCTGAATCTATTAATATAACTTATCCAAAGCTAAATAAAAATGTTATTTTTGTTTCAGCTTAGTTAGCAATTAAACAAATATAAAGGGAGAAATGAGGCTTCAAACTTTAAAATCTTTAAAGTCAATTACCTCACAACTTTTTTCCCAAAAAATCGCACGCACAAAATAAGCACGGCATTGCATAGGTTATAGGTACTTATGGTTTTTGCAAGATTTTGATTAACTCTGACAAATTCAATGTGACTGGTTCATCTAAACAATAGAGGCTTCCAATTAGATTGAAAGTGTGGCGTCCAATCATATTGAACAATAAAATTGAACCGTCTAAACCCACCTTTATTAAAGGCTGACTTTATCCAGTAAAACAGAAACACAATTCTTCGTCCTCCAATGCTTTCGCTCTAGACAAAAAATCTAGTTAATTGAATCGCATCTTGGTTTACTGAATGCCTAGATTATAGTGAGTGAGTTATACATTGAGTTGTATATTAGTGGGACTTGCCGGCATCGGCTGGCCTACAGCCAGCCTTTGCCTGTCGAGTGGCCAGGTAGATTATATGCCAGGTACTTGTGAAGGCCAGGTACTTATAAGATCTGGTACTGTAGTCGTAGGTAGTGGGATATTGTAGCCTGAGGGTTTATTTTTTATCCATGTATTTTTGCTCGGTGTCTTGTTAAAAGATAATATAACCACTTACAAAAACAAATCCGGGACTTGTACCCAGAGGGTTCATTAAAAATTGTTAGTAGGCGGGGGGATGATTACAGTATCTGGTGATGGTGTAATAAGTGAAGGGGGAAGGGAGAATTAGGAGACCTAAGGATAAATTACATCTTCTAAGAGGGGGGGGGGGGGGGGGGGGGGGAGGAGGGAGGGAATATATGGGATTCACGGTTCCTAGGGATTATTATTCTAAATAAATTTCATAAAGATCGATACTCATTTTTTTTAATTATTATTATCATTATTATTTCATCAATCCAAACCCTATTTCAAATATTTTATCGATTATGCAAAATCTAAAAAGAACAAAATAAATGTACAACAACAAAACAAAACAAAAGACGTATTACTACAATGAGGGCTGATGAATAGTACAAAATGATAAATAAATTTTCCACTTCATCTAAAACTTAAGTAAGTCGCCAAGTCGCAAAAACAGCTAAATAAAGAGTTTTTCTAATTTCTTCCATAAAAATAGAATTATTTCAAACAATGCATAACAAAAATTGCTCTACTATTCGAGGGCTTTTCAAAGATATTCATAATGATTGGTTTCGCTTATTTTTACATTTATATACCACAAAATATTAAAAATTAAAATAATCAATAAAAGACTAGCTGGTTCACTAAATGCATTTAACCACTTTAACATAAGATTAGAGCATACTATTTGAACCTAGAGTACAAAAATATGTAACAATTATTTTATAATCGTGTTCCTAATGTCATATAAGGCATGTATTTTTATTTAAGCCCGATCAATAATTGCTATAATAATAATTTTACATTAAAAAACATATTTTTAATTGATTTCTGAGCTTTGGAAAATGTTATCGACAACCCTATACAAATTATACGCCATTTTAAATAAATGACAAATTTGTTGTTATTTATTAACTAATCGGACCCAATATATGCTTGATCAAAGTCGGCAAAATTTGATATTTTCCGAAATTTATTGCTATTTTATCGGAAACTATTAGCCGGGGGAACAAAATATCAAGAAATATTCCCCTCATAATTTCCTCATTTAAATGTATAATACATTTCATAGATAGAATTGCATTTTTTTGTTTGTTTTTTTACTTTCTCATATATAAAGAGAAAGTATTGTGACGGCGCGAAAATTCGATTTTGAGATTTTCATGGATTTACACGTTTTGAGGTCCCCCGAGTCCAAAAAAGTGGTTTTTAAAAAATGTCTGTCCGTCGTCTGTCGTCTGTCTGTGCAGACGCCTGGAGCCTAAACAACTGGGCCGATTTTGACGAAATTTGGCATACATGTTCAGAAAAATCATACCCCGAGGCGAAATCGAGAAATTAATTTTAGCTCCAAATTTAGGGGCGCTACCCCCCAAAAACTCTGAAAAATCGAGAAATAAAATTATTTCTCGAAAACGGTTCCGACGATTTTGATTAAAAAATTCTAAAATGTAGTCCATTTAAATACGAATCCAACGATATAAGTCGTTTTCCCGGGAAAAATCTAGTTCCTGAGAAAAAAGCTTAAAACGCCCGGGAGAAGTTATTTTTATGATAAATTATGATGAAATGCTCAATAATAATTAAATGTACGTACGAAAACTAATAAATGGAAAACACTGGGCTAAATAATTATGAACTCTTATATGTGAAAGTTTGCCTGAGTTGTCTCGGACCGATTTTTTATTTCTAAATTTTATCAAGCAAACTGTACACTTTATTTTGGGCAAAAAAGTAAAAATAATGCAAAAATATCAAATGAGGTATCAATGCAACGGTCTTGATAAGAAGTGTAAAAAATTATAATTTAGTTTTCCATAAAAAATGAGATAACAAAATTTCCCCCAAAAAAAGTTTAATTCAATTTTTATTTTTTACGTACAATGGACGGTTTACGGAATATAGGGCGAAGAAAATCTATGGATATCTAGTATCCGTCACCGCACCATTTTTTTTTTACTTATTTTTACGAATATCTCGCTTCCTATGTGTCAGAGACAAATTTTTTTTTTTTTTTTTTTTTTTTTTTTCGTTTTATTCGTATATTACACCTACAATAATACATTGTTATAAGTAATAATGATGTTTCTGTTTTAAATGGCATGGTAATCGTGATGTGAGAAACTGTCCAGTGACAGCACTCACAATTAATAACATGAGTACAATATTTTATCTAGATTTTAATTTAATAAATCTCGTGGCCACTGCCTTTTCAGTCGTCGGGGAGGATTTCCGGGAATGGAATTAGAGGAGAGGTTTTGGACTAAAGGATTAGGGTGATGGGATACAGAATCGTGGAAGGATTGATACCTGGAGGTGGCTAGGTCAGAAACAAAGGGTACATTTAGGTCGTTATGAAGGATGAGATTGGAGACAAAAAAGGGAGCATTAGTTATTTTTCTGAGGATTTTAGACTGAAGGGATTGGATACGGTAGGAGTTAGAGCGCTTGGTACAACCCCATAATTCGATGCCATATGTCCATATGGGTTTTATTATAGTGTTATATATGAGAAGTTTGTTATGTGTACTGAGTTGTGATTTGAAATGTAAGAGCCGGTGTAAAAGTTTATATCGTCGGTTAGTTTCTTGTCTTTTGAGTTTTGTGTGGTGTGCCCAGGTTAAACGTCGATCAAGGTGTAACCCAAGGTAGCGGACTGTACTGGAATGAAGAATAGGGATTTGGTTTAGGGTTACAGGTTCGCAGATGCCATGCCTCAGAGCAAAGGTCACGTGGTTACTTTTACTCTGATTTATCTTTATTCTCCATTTCTTCAGCCAGGATTCAAGGATGATTAGATGTTGTTGTACATAGACAAATTAAGGTGAAATAATGTTAAATTACCCACAAACGGAAAAAAATAATGTGATAATTTTTTCCGTAGAACGAACGGTTTAGCAAAAAAACCTAGTTTGCTTAGTGTACTAAAATGAACCTCAGTCTGACAACAATATATATCAAGGCTCATTAAGAGATTGGCAAAAATACAAATGTCGTAGTTACAACTTGCCGATAAAGCATACATTCACACGTCCAGCAATATTACATTTTAAAATTCAAGCATATTTCAAGGTTTTAAAGGCTCAATTTCATACAAATTTAAGGCTGGGTTTATAAACATTAGTGATTAAAATAATAAGTGATTTATTCACAATTTCTTATAATTTAGGTAAAAATATGAGAAAATCGGTTGAACTAGCCTATACGGGGCATCATGTATAGAAATGAAAAAAACTGGCACATATAATTAAAGTCTTTTCTATAAATTGATAAAAAAAATGCACCAATTATGGATTCTTCTTCATTTCATAAGTTTTCTCTTAATACAATTTCCAAATTCAGTCCTCTAATTTTAGACACAGCTGTATACAGGTCGATTTTAGGAATCTTTGGCGTATGGATCTGTTGTAGGTTACCTGGGCTTCGATGTAGCGTATCTGGTTTTTTAAGAGAGTATGAAATGAAAAAGAATACATAAATAATGCAATTTATATCAATATACAAGAAAAACTTTAATTATGGATGCATTATATTTGTTAGTTTTTGCACTTCTCTACATGATGCCCCATATAGGCTAGTCCAACCGAAAATTCTAGGTCAGACAAAATTAAGGTTATCAAATTGAATTCTAACACAAAAAAACAAATACATAATATTTGTAAAATTTTGCAAATCATGCATTGTTTGGATATATCGATTTATGACGTCATTATAACAATCGATAGTACCGACTTGCGATATCTAGTAGGGGACACCGTAAACTGTAGTTCTACCAATTATTTTTATAGAAAGGATAATTTTGTAGCAGAGTTAAAGCTACTGAACTGCTAATTGGTAAGCTTACTAACTCAAGCACTTTAAAGTAGTAACAACTATTTAGTGCAGAATCTCCACTATTTTATATAACACTTTTTCCCAGTCTAATTAGTTTTGAGGACTTATTCTCATTTATTATAACCTTTTTCAGCATTGTTAGTTGTTTATTATAACCTTTGCGTTGTTTATTATAACCTTTTTCAGCATCTTAGTTTATTACTATATTACTTAGTTTCAATAGGCTATTTTTAATATATATTTAAATAGTCTCCAATCTACGATTTCGATTTGGAGAGTATTATACTCTTAGTAATGTCATGAGTTATGTATAATGTAGTCCTGATTCTATTCCTCTAAGGCTTTAGAAACAATACTATTTAGGCATTTCATTCAATTGGGCATACATGATAACAGGAAACATAGCCACTAATACCTAACATGAGCATTTTTTTAAATAAATAAATTATTATGGAAGGATTATTGTTTATGAATTTTACATTTATTGAGTAAGAAATTGTTTTTATTTGAAATTTATTTTTAACTAGCTTTCATTCCACGTGGGGCTCATGCTAGGTATTTGTGGTGGTACAGGCGTGTAGGGCTAGCAATTAAATGAAATGCCTAACTAGTTTTGTTTCCAAAGCCTTCTAAGAATAGAATCAGGACTATATTATACATAATTAATTCCATTACCTACTAAGAATATAATACTCTCCAAATTGCAGTTTGGAGTTAATCGAAATAAGTAATATAGTAAAAAATAACAATATTGCTAAAAATTGTTTAATAAATGAGAAAATAAACGTAGTCAAAACCAATTAGACTTGGAAGTAACTGAACAATCAACCATTGGTGCATTAATTTATTTACCAGTTTCTTCTCTCAATTGGCAGTTGCACCAGTAAATATGTAATAACTCTAGTTCTAGGACAAATTAATAAAATAATAAATACGCAATTCTCTAGGTGGTCTAGAAGTACCCAAACATTTTAATAAGCAAGTCAGTAGGTTTTGTCGCTTAATATAATCTTAGTCAACCTAATTTTTATATACTTTTATTTTGTTTATAAAATTGTTAATAACTTTAGTCTACTGAATATTTTTCGATAAAACCAAGCCTGCGACATGTTTGACAAAAAAATTAATGAATTTCGTTTAGCCATTTTTGCGCCTATAAAGTCGGACAAAATGTTAAGGCCGGATTCAGTATTTGGAATGAATGAAATGAAAAAGTATAAACAATTTTCAATGCGGACCAATGTACAGACAAAACTTTAATTTTATATATATATATATTGATAAGATTTCAGTTAAGTTATAAATGATAATAAAAGAAAAAACGTGATAAAAATGATCACCTTGTTATTAAAGAAAATTCTTCTTCATCGTCAGCTCAGTAAAAAACTAATATGGCGTACCACTTATATATATTTTAATTTTAAAGTCCTTAAATGAATACGTCCGACTAATAGGGCGGATGAGAATAATTTAATGTAGTTAAATGACAAAAATACATAGGTTCAATTACAAAAAGTAATGCGGGTCTGCATAATCAATTTATTATCACTTTTAATTCCCGATTTTTTTGTTAGAAAAATCTGTTTTTTCGTAAATTTTTCAAAATTTAGCATATTTCAAGGTTTTTTCAAGCATCCAAAAATTCAAGCATAATTCCCGAAGTTCAAGGAATTCAAGGCTGCTGGAAACCCTGATTCAGGATGGTGTTATTAATTATATGAGTATGATATTTAAAGCCAAAGGGAAGTTGCTAAATCTCAGAAATTAGCTGTGGATCAATGAGGAAAAGAGATTCTGTAAAATGTATGGATCAGGAGAACCTGAAGTTATGATTAATTTTATTTACATTTGTCCAACTTACCTACCTATAAGACAAAGATACTTTGGCACAGAAATCTTAGAGACTCAATACATATACGCTTTAATGAATGGAAAAAACTTCTTGGCTCTTTACAATTATTGAGGCTTACAGCCAAAAACTACAGACTAAAATGTCTGAACCAACATAGTTTATATTGACTTAATTGTCCCTATGCCACCATCAGATGATGTCATTTATCGCTTAACATGGTATAGACCGATACACCAACTTGACAGAAGTCATACCTATTTCGAATGGTACTGCAGAAACTGTAGTAATAGCTTTTTACAGTAATCGGATAGTACAATTTGGAGTTCCATATACCGTGATTACAGATCAAGGTAAACAATTTACATTTGAACCAGGTATCCACTATCTATCAATAATTTACGGAATAAAGTTACAGCACACAACAGCTTGTTACCCTCAGAGTAATGACAAAATAGATAGGTTCCATAGAACTCTCAAAACATCCATAAAATCAATTAACAAAACTCGATGGAATGACACCATACCATTTATTCTTCTGAGAATTGCTGACTTCAGAGATGATTTTACCTACACACACAACATCACAAATGGTATACGGAAAAACTATAAAACTATCTGGAGAATTGTTTAATTCACCAGCCTCCATACTCGATGGTGAACATTTTGTTACTCCAAGAATTTATAGAACACATTAGACCTGTTCATATTCAACATATCCCCAACAGAAATGTACTTGTCAACAGAAATTTAGACACATGTTCTTATGTTTTGTCAGAATAGAGCGTGTCAAGAAAGGCCTATATAAGCCACATATGACAGTCCTTTAAATACTGTAAAAAGGTATGAAAAATGTTATAAACGCAACATCGATTCTATGGAAGTTAATGTAGTTATAGCTCAACTGAAACCAGCCTACATCAGGAATGACTCTAAAGCTGATACTCAAGAACAAAACATAAAACATATTTCCAAACCTTGTCGAACGGTTCGCCTATCTCAAAATTAATAATATTTTTTCATATGTACATAAAATACCTCCTAAATAAAGCCTAACACATCCTCTATTGAACAGGCTGCTGTCCTTGGAAAGGGCGGGGGAGGGGGGGGGGGGAAGTAATATGTAGAAACTTTTTGACATAATTGACATATGAATTTCAAAAAATAATAGAATGTATTTTAAATGTATTTTATAAAATTATTTCAAAAAATAATATATCAAATAGAATATTTTTCAGTCTGTTTTATAGTTTAAAATTATTTTCAAAATACTTATAATAATTGTAGTGTGTATACAAAAGCTTTTTTGGGTAATTATAATTACGCATACATTATTATTAATTTAAAACCAACTTTAATTATTGAAACTTAATTAGTGAAGGTTATCTAAAATAATTTTTACAGTTATAAAAACCTTAAGTAAGTATAGTTTATATAAACATGCCATTCTTTATTAATATATTAGAAATAAACCAATTGATTTAAAATGTTTAGCAAAGCGTACAACAATAGCATGTGTTGTCGTCAAGTTAAATTGTTTAATCTGTATACTTAAACAACTACAACAGCAACAGCTATTTAGAATTGTTGTGTGCTACTGTAGTATTTTAAGATAATAATGAAAAAGAAGTGTTAGTATTCACGTGTAATGAATCCGGTAGTCTAAGAGTTTTATATTTACTTGTGTTAATTAATATGTGGCTTCATTATCTCTGTTTACTTAGTGTGCTCAACTGGATGCAGTTTACAAAGATCAAATGTATGTAAATCGGTTATAATAACAGTACTATATACTTTAAGTTACTCTAACAATAATTCTAATTGTCCCTTGAAGAAATAGAAATCAATAATAAACTGATACAGTGTAATGTTTGGGGGAGTATGTCGTATCAGGGATTTATGGGAAAGATTTAGGTCATGGGTTGAGGTCGGCCTTCCCCCCTCCCTTCCCTTCCCGGCAGCAGCTTGTATGGTCGATCGCCTGTAGAAAACTCTTTAAAGTACAAAAACTTGTCTGCAGCCAACAATCATCCGAAACCTTTTTGTCGGATTTAAAATGGGGGGAAAGTAGATGGTGCTTGGAGGACTAAGTAGGCAGATGGTAAGCCGGTTAGTTAAGGAATACCATCACTAGTTGTGGTTTCTAATGCAGACAGACACGGGAGAGCGTGTTTCTATGTTGTACGTATAGGACACCCTACCTGCACGTTCTATTAATAGAACAGTCTTGTAGACGAGAGCTTGTTCTCATGTTATTATTTCTTAATACTGCCTTTAAATTAAATAGGTCCGAAATAAACGACGGCTGGCGTCGTATCTCGAGCTCCACTTGCAAGTGGGAGATGTAAATAAAACTGCTCGTGTGTTAGCGAAGACTTGGTTTGTTTACACAACATTTCGGAACAGGTTACGGTAGAAAAGATTGTGGAATGCCTTCGATCTAAAATGCTACAGTGTAACTGGAACCCGACCAGCTGAGAGAAGGTTAACACAAGGCTTGTATTTGTTTACTATAACCCTCCCCTTCCCCTTCTTCCACCGGTATTTATCAACCTGAAATAACCACGAAAATTTAAAAAAACAAAAACATTTAAACTGCATCGCATACAGCAACACTCTTATAGCTAATACAGGAAAAATAATAATGTTAAGAATATTCATATACTTAGTAAATGGTCACTCACCCTAAAGTCGTCATAGTAACGATGGTGTACCAAAATGCGGCTGGAATGGAAGTAAAATTAGTGCCGTCGACATTCTTCTCGGCGTAGAACATAACAGTGGCAAATATAATGATAGCCATGGCTAACGAGAACACGAGAAAACCTAGTTCAGAGGCGCAGGATTTCAAAGTATAACCCAAGATCCTGAGTCCTTGCGAGTGACGTGAGAATTTGAAGATTCTGAATACCCTGAAGACTCTTAAAGTGACGAATGCGCCCGAGACGTCATCGTTGTCGGTGATACCGAGGCCTATGTAGTAAGGTAAAATAGCTACTACGTCTATTATGCTCATTACGCTCCGGACGAACTTGCACCGGTCCGGAGCAGCGAACAGTCGGAGTAAGTACTCCGCAGTAAATATCATAACACAAGCTGTGTCCAAACAGAAAAATACTATTTTGTACCTCTCTCCACATGGCAAGGTACCGGCACTACCAGGTCTCTGACCGCAAGGTACAGTTTCGACAACGTTGGCCATCACAGAGACAGCAATGAAAAACCCTGTTACGTAGTAAAATACAAGGGCGGCAGTTGAAGTGTGTGGGTTTTCGAAGGCTCTCCACATCTTCTGTCTTATGTTGGTCAATTGAGGCAAGTTCTGATCACCGTTCTCAGACAGCTTGTCGTCCATCAGTCTCTCAGCGTTTTCTCTCTTTCTGTCTCGGTAATCTTCGTAACAACAATCTCCTATAACATCTGGAAGAATACCGAAAAAAGCTAGTTCTTCGTCGTAACTGGTCAAGCATTCGTGCTTGGGATAGTGCAATTTACCAGTGCGATAATAATTTAAAATGTGCCTGAATATATCCGGGTCTCTGTCGAAGAAGTATTCTTTTGATTCTTCGTCGAAAAAGAATTCTCTCTCGTTAGAGCCGAGAAGTGTGTCTGGATATTTTTCTAAGGTATTTCTCCAGGTTTCGAACCTACGACCCGAGACATTTATAAGAAGCTTTTCATCGTCTGTCTTCCGGCGGTCTTTGGGTACGGGTGGAGGTGGCAGCGGATGGGTGGCGATCGGTACCCATCCGATGGCCGCCGCCCGCGCGAAGGGCAACCAAGCGGCGACCGAGGCCATACTCTGTGGAGGAATGGTATCGGTAGCGGCGTCTGCAGCTGCGGTGACGATCTCACCTACCCGTCCCAAGCATCCCCTACAACAGTTCCCCCGCGGTGGACGTCCACTGCCACACTGCCCTTCGTCGCCTTCCTACCTGCCCCTACCCGCTCTACCACCGGCTCCGCGCCGACAAACCCACACCCAATTGATTTTTGCTGGGAGCGCACATGACTGACTGCGGCAGGCAGTCGACCTACCCTCTGCCGGCTGGGCCCGCAAACCCCTTCCCCCTCTTAACTCTCCTCTTCCCCCGGCGTTTCCAAGGCAACACTGACGTAACAGTACTACCCGTATTTCTCTTTGTCTCATACGGTCTCACGACACTGAAACGAAGCGTCTTAAGGTATAGACAACAACTCATTAACACTTGTTACACATTCAAGGCGTACTACATTAGTAAATAAGTAGTTGACTTTTTTTTATGGTCGCATCTAATGTGTCATACCTATACTAATATTAACCTGAGTTAGTGAAAATTGTAAAATTATATGCAAGTGATTTCATGTACAGATTTATCCTAGCAAATCTTTAAGTTAAACACCTTTCTATTTTAACGATGATAATTAGTTAATAATTATAAATGAAATAGAAATATAATTAATATAAATATAAATTTACATAAATTCTCTAACAATATTTAATCATATAAGTAATTAATAACAAATAAGAGTAGTGTAGTTATGCACAACTTGTATCTAAAAAATCGGATTAAAACAATATAAATGAAAACCTTTAATAGCATTATAGTTAAATTATTCACGCGCAGACAGCGCTAGTCACAAAACTACAATTAACTTACATGATATGCTCCCATAATTAAATAATAAATTAGCTAATTATTAAAAGAATATGAAGATTTATAAATTGACAGAATTATATTTATATTAAAATATATCATTCCCCATTAAACTTTAGAAGTGTTTGATTTATATTAACACACTGGTTATTTATTGGCAATTAAAAGAGAGTGATAAGAAAAATAAAATAAAAGGAAAACATTTAAAATATGTACAACTTAAAAAAGTGTGAATTGATGCGACATGTGAAAAAATGAAATGGGACAAATTACATTAATTGGAATTACAGATTAGCCCTCATTTACAAAGAGCCGTGCCAGAAGATTCTGCAACTCTATTAGTATGGAAAAGGGCTGATGAACAAAAAAAGTGATATGATAACCATTTTCATGGAAAATAGCCAAGTGTTAATAATATTGACGTGTAGAACAGCTAAAGGAACTTTGGACTCTTTAGATAAAAGATATGCTGGAGATATAGAGAAATAAAATTAGATGGCAACAATAATGTGGCCAGATTACACTGTTCTCCAAAATTTAACCAACTTTCGGGCCCCAAGAAAATGTTATCTGAACTTTATGTTTTCGAGTTTGCTGAATCCGAATCTGAAGTCAAAATTTCTCCTATACTTACAGTCAAGAAAAATTGGGGGGTGAAACTAAAAAAAATTGGGCTAAGCCACAACTTGTATGCATTTTTTATAGTATACTCCCCTTTTTCTTGACACGGTTTCGGCTGTTCTAAAGCAGCCTTCTTCAGATAATCTACAAACAAAATTATAAACTTGAACTTAAATGTATACAAGGTAACATAAGTTTGTAAAACAAAGAGAAGAATACAATAATTAATTAACACAAAATGAATCAACAATAAAAAATATATGTATATATACATTTTAATAAAAAATGGATGAATGATGAATGGAATGCAAAATACTATATATTCTTCCATTTTATATTAAAATTTATATATACATATATATTTTATTATTGATTTATTTTGTGTTAATTAATTATTGTATTTTTCTCTTGTTTTACAAACTTATGTTACCTTGTATACATTTAAGTTCAAGATTATAATTTTGTTTGTAGATTATCTGAAGAAGGCTGCTTTAGAACAGCCGAAACCGATCAATTGTTCCAATTACAATTTTTGTGTGAAGACGTTGTTTGGTTATTGAACTACACCTCTTTAATGATGAGTCGCTATCACAAATTGGAGAAAAACACAGTCGAGGAGATTAATGAAGTAATAACAATAATGATAAAAATAAAAATAATTTTGCAAGATGGTATTGATACAATACCTGAAATAAAAAGAGGAATTATCGAATTAAAAATTATCAAAATCAGAAAACCATTACATAATCTCGCTATGAGAGCAAAAATTCTGATGATAAAATTAAATAGATGGAAATCAAGAAAAAATGAATGAAACGTATGATTACGACAGCCAATATATAAGATAAATAAATGCGGTTGTCGATTCGAGTCAAGCCAGAGACATAATACGTCAGGCCGGATTCGGTTTATGGAATGTATGAAATGAAAGAGTATATAAAAAAAAATCAATTCTGACAAATGTACAGGCAAAACTTTAATTTTACATATATAAATATAAAACAAAATATGCAAAATGCGCGGTCTGCTGGGCCATAAAAAAAAAAAAAAAAAAAAAAAAAAAAAAAAATAGAATTGCAATTTGATTTGATCAACTGGGAATCCAGGGTAATAACGATGAATCATGTTAAGGGGAAAACAATATTTTGGCCGGAGTAGCTGAGTGGTTAGCGCTCTCGACTCTGAAACCAAGGTCTAAATCCTAGCTCTGAGTTCGAATCCCAGAGAGGTGAGACATGTTTCACACTGATGATCTCATCTAATCATCGAGTAGATGAGTAAAGTGGCTGGATAACCCCCGTCCTGTAATAACCCTGGCAGTTGATCGGGACTAAAAACCAAAAGAAAAAAAAAATAAAGGGGACATGAACGAAATAGGAAGATTAATAATTAAAATGAATTATTTAAACAATGTATTTCAACACAATAAAATAATTTAATGCGACAAAAAAAAAAAAAAAAAAAGAGGAAAATTGTAAACTGATTTTTAAAACAGCATTGTTTATAAACCACTTCTATAAAATTAGTTAAATTTATAATAGTGAAATAAACTTTCAATTTATATTGTCTAATTGGTTGTTGACCATTTTATTATTACATATTGTGATAAATAACGTTTACGCTAATAAAAATTAGTATTAGTAATTTATGTTTGTGCTTCTTTTCTACAGTTCCACTAGTTTTGTTTAAGACACATCTTAAACTCTTGTTCAGGTAGATACCTATCTGCCTCTTCCAAAAGTACTGCTAAAGGGAAAGCCATACCAACATCTAAGGGGGACCTCCAAGTTCTTCATTCAGGCCCTTAGCCCCCTCAGCTCTGTTGGCAGGCCTGGTTTTTCCCTCCAATTCATGAAGAGGCAGATAAGGAGAGAGCAGATCTGTGTGTGAACAAAAGTAGCCCTGTGTGAGTGGTGGCCATTTTTTATTTTAATTAATTTAATTATCCAATTCAATCCCCAACATCCAAGTTTGGATCAAGTTTTAAGGGATTTCTTTCTGGTACCCATTAAGGGTTGAATATTTGGATATCTTGCCCTGGTACCCAGGGAAGGACTTCGATCATCAGAGCTGTACCCAGCTCCAAGTCAGCATAGTTTCTGCAAGGCATCACCATCACCACACCATTCACCATTCTACATCTCAAACAGCTAACTCATATTTTATACATAATCACCCTGTACTTTCTTCTCAGTAAATCTTACTTACCTAACCTACAGTCCGCTTACTTTCTTTAATTACTTAATTACCTTACTTTTCTTTAATCCTTTATAGATTTGTGGCCAGGTCAGGCTCCTTGCCCCCTGGTGCAAACAAGTTTAATTTAATTAAAATTCGTATATTTATTCAATATATTGTTATCCGAATTAATTTAGCAATAATTCATAATAATCTGTTCACCAGAACTGAAAATATTAATAATAAACCAAGTCGGAGTTGCACGAGTACAGGGAGGTGCTTTAGTGGTAAGGTAGTTGTGGTCTCTCGTTACGTCACACATTCTAGGGGCCGGTCTCGCTTCCCGAATTTAGCCATCCTCTATACACCGTCCTTGACTTTACAACATTCAAAACTACAAATTTTTCATTCTCATTAACATCTCAGAATTCTCTTTCATCTCAGATCACATTTCACATCTAAAAAATAAAAGTATTATCTCGTAGCTTGGTCAGTCATTGTAATAATGGCAGACTCAGCTTGGGAAGGTTGCAACCAGGCTTCCAGGAGGAGGTTCTACAACTCACCGCGTCATCCATCTTCGACCTACCAGCTCCGACAAATTACTCCACCAATCCGAGCTAGCGGCTTCTAATAGTACGGCTACAGCACTCATAGGTAAGATGGGATCTGCTGAAACCTTCCCAAGAAGGTTACCAATTTGAACATGCCGGCGCAAGTACACATTACACATCCGTTTAATATTTTTATTTTACTATTAAGTTTATGATTTTATCTGGCTAATTTGACTGCAATCTCGACGCCCTTTCTACTACTAGTAGAACTAAATGCTTACTAGCATTTAGTTTTGCTTAGTATTTTATTTAGCAGTGACCTGGCCCATCACTCACATAAATTTATACACCAATTCTGTTACCATTTCCATTTAATAACGTTATGAGTTATGAGTCTTATGTGATGTCCAGTAATCTAGCGTATTTTCATGTAGGTCCCCTGTTTCTAATCAGATGGATGTCCATTGTTTTTTCGTTCTGTTACCTTCCGGCCAGCCCAGGTAAACCCTTGACTAACACCCTTTTCTCGTTACTGTATACTAACCCGCTTTATGCATATATCTTGCAAACGAACACTTTGTTATGTACTAATATTTATTTTTTATATTGATATATTTTTTATACTATTGTTTAAGCTTATTATATATATAAAGTGGCTAATCAGCTGATCAGGTTATCAAAATGTTTAGGCACTTCCAGACCACCTAGAGACTCGCGGTTTTTTGCGTTTGGTCCCAAATCGGCCCAAACCGACTAGAAAAATCTGAAAAGTCGAAAAAAAATATTTTTACCCCCCTTAAAAAAATAAAAACGGGGGACGCAAATTGAAGGGTTTCTTTGAAGGGCTATTGCGGCTAATCGGTAAGTCGTATCGAAAAGCGGATATCACCAGCTGTAACTGATTTTAAAAGATCTACAACTTTGGTCTCTTGACTTTTTGTCGTACGACCAACGGTTCTACCTTAAATTGAGAAAATTTGATCATTTTTCGTACATTTTTGACTTTGAGCTCTCATGGCGTCCGCGATTCTTGGCCGATTTCATTTTCGATTGGGGTATTTAAACCCCACACTAATGCTCTTTAAAACGAGTATTTATTATTTAAATTATTTGTATTTTTTGCCGAGAAAAATGAGTATTTCATGTTTACGTTTTTAACACATACTCTTTTTTATAAGCTCATGTTTATTTTATTATATAGTTAAAAACAAGAATACAAAAATATATAAACAAATATTGAATATTAAAGTTTGTTGTTCGAAAGGTAAAAGATAATAAATACATTGAAAAATGTACCGAACTCTTCAGTTTGCTCTACAAGTGTCCTAAATAAAAGAAACCGATTAGATTCCTTAGCTCGACTCATAGATGTTTCTCGCATACTAATTTTCATTTTGTAGGTAAGTCAAACTCAATTCTGACCTCCATAAAGGCCGGTATACACGGGGACACTTTTGCTGCTAGAGTGGGTGTCTAGATCGAGTGTCACAGTGGAGACACCACCTAGAGTGGTGCTAGACTACCCCCACTTCTCTCTAGCTGATGTCGCTCGAGGTGTCTGATTTCTTCGTGTAGACACCTCTCAGTTTGCTCTAGCTATCGGTCTAGGTCAGTTTCAGCTAGGTGAAACTTTTTAGCTAGAGCAGAATGCCTACAACCGCAGCAGGGCAGCGTTCCTTCCATTTTCCTGATGTATTGTTCCATATTTGTTAATGTCTATGTCTTTTATATAATATATACAGGGTGTCCCAAGTCTAAATATTAAAATTCAAGGAACTTATTTAGGAGGCCAACTTTATTTCTACCAGTTATTCTGAAATCAGTATCCCTCCATTAATTTTAATTTTTTTTACGTAATCAATTTTATTACTTGTACTTTCAAGTGGTTTGAATACGTACTATGGATCTAGTTAATGAGTTCGAATATTTTTATATTTTATTAATAAACAATGTCTCGTCTCGATATTATCAGCCACGATGAAGCCCGAGGGACGAGGAAAATGGCAGTCAAATCCACTTGTAAATGGGTAAAATATTGACGTAATTAAATAATTATAAATAAAATATACAAGGGTAGATATTTTTTTTTTTATGAAGTAAAGAATAATAATAAAGCCAACTAGAAAATAAACTTTGGTTTAAGACTTATACGAACAAAAAAAGATTATTAGATATAACTTTAAAAAGAGATTTAAATATATCTTTAGAAAAAAGATTTACAAATTAGGCTTAATAGTTTTGTTTTAAAAAATGTACTATAAAAAATTGATAAGTAAAAAAGGTTTAATGAATAAACAGTTTTTAAGTTGTAATAGCCACAATGTAAAATAATAATAATTATGAAATAGTAAAAATGAATTAGTATATATATCATGTATTAGAAGTAGAGAGGTGTATGTAGAACTTTCCAACCAACACAGTCCTGTTGAGTCACTCGATGAGTGGCTGATAGTCAGTTACAATAGTCATTTATATATATGAAAATCAACACTACAAATAGAATAGATAAATTATAGAAAGGGGCTGGTATCAAAAGATACAAATTAAATAAGATGTAATAATTTCAAACATTATATAAACATAATAAAATAGACTAAAATGGTAATGCTAAACAAGGCAGCATGTGAATCTACTAGGAATGCGGAGACCAAATGACGTGAACTAGATTAGAAAAACGCGACACCATGTGGACAGTCCGGACACTGCTCTAGCAACTTTATTCAAGGTCACTCTCCGAGATTACTCTCAGAGACTGGTCTAGCCAAATTTTGGCCCTCAGTGTAGACAGATAGGACACCGATCTCGCTAGACTGTCTCGCTCTAGGTGTCCCCGTGTATACCGGCCTTAAGGCTTTATTGTCCGAAGATAGCTTAACTGGGGAGTTATATTTCTGACATAGTTCATTCCAAGATCTAAACCAGAGAATTTTTTTTTTCTATAATCTCTTCTGCTATTATTCTAGGATACCGATGAGGAGGAAGGTCTAAGATGGAAAGGCAGTAATCAGTGTGAAGCTTGAAAGTGTGTAAAAAAATAGGGTCTATAGATGTCTCAATATGCAAAATATAAGAAGGAGTAGATTGTGGAAGTGAAAAAAGTTTTCTGATGAAAAAACGCTGAAATGTTTCCAGAATTTCGAAACAACTGCTTCCCCATACTTGGGCAGCATAACAAATTATAGCTCTGGAAACTGCATTAAATAGTTTAAATTTGGCACGAAGAGGTACCTCCTGGTTTGAAATAAAAGTCATCCAAATTGAGTTTAGACCTTGCTTTGCGATTGTGACTTGTTCCTTTAGGTGGTGATGAAACGATAGTTTAGCGGTTAAAACTACTCCCAGATATTTGTATTGGTTTACCTTCTCTACTTCTTGACCATTGTACAACCAACATTCAGATGAACCAAGCCTACCACCTCTTCTGAAAACAATTATTTTAGACTTCTGGAGGTTCAAAGACAAATACCACTGGTTGCAATACTTGGCCAGTATATTTATATTTCTTTGTAATACGACGGGATTATCGCTAATCAGAACAACATCGTCACAATACATTAGTATATTTATCTTTACATTACCTAATCGCACACCTCCCTCTAACAATCCAAGTAAGTCGTCAAGAAACGTTGAAAATAAAACAGGACTAATTACACATCCTTGTCTGAGCCCACTGTCAACAGAAAAGAACTCTGAAACTCCATTTTTTCCTTTGACTGCAGATCTCGAGGCGGAGAACAATGTCTGTAAAGTTCTCACGAACTTTGATAAAACACCTAAGTTGTATAATTTAAGAGATAGTGAATGTCGATGAACATTGTCAAACGCCGCCTTGAAATCTATAAAAAAGCAATACAATTTCTTCTTAGGTTTAGCTAGAGTGAGGTTAATTAAATTAGTTAGAACGAAGAGGTTGTCAACGGTGGAATATCCTCGTCTGAAGCCCGCCTGGCTTTCACTCAACAAGTTATTATTTTCAAGGAAGTTGTTTAATCTTGATGCAAGCAGCGAAGGAAAATTTTTTGCAATAGCGTCTATACATGAGATTCCACGATAGTTAGAGGGAGCGTGTCGATCACCTTTTTTATATAACGGGTAAATAATGGAGCGAGCAAACGAAGTAGGTATATCACTGGAGTCATAAATTTTGTTAAAAACAGATAAAAGCTTATTCAAAAAAATATGTGGGGCATTCTTATAGAATTCGTAGGGGATTCCATCTGTTCCTGGAGATTTTTTATTCTTTAGACCTGAAATAACCAAGTGTAATTCTTCCTGGGTGAACGGCTGATCAAACTCTTGGGAGAATATCAAAGGTGCTGCATAGAGAGATGGTGTTGGGTGAGATGGAGGATTCAACAGCGCCTGAAAGTGATGATACCAAGAAACAAGACTAATATCATTTCCAAGACTAGGACTTGTATTTTTTAACTTGTTAACCATTTGCCAGAACTGTTTGGAATCGCTTACTGTTTGCAGATTAAAACAAATTGAACTGTAGTATTTTTTCTTATTTTCTGCGCATAATTCCTTATACTTTCTGTTATTTTCCCGAAATGCTGATCTAACTATTGCAGAATTAGATTTTCGAAGTAAATTTAGCAGAGCAAAAGACCTATTTCTTACTTGTAAACATTTGAAGTCAAACCATGGCTTTTTGCGAAAAGACTTGATGTAGGATGAAGACTTGGGTTTTAAAGGATAGGCTTTTCCTATCAAGTTGGTTAATTGATCTATGGCAATTTGAGTGTCAACGGGCAATTCATCCAGGTTAGTGGTCAATTTGTCCAAATTTTGAGCATAAGTGTCATTGAAGCTTTGATTCCAAAAAAGTTGGGGAAATTGATGCGATATTGGTTCTAAATGCTTAGCCATTCCTGGCAGATCAATAATAATTAGAATAGGAAGATGGTCCGAGAATAACTGACTGACGACTGAGAATTTATTAATAATCAAAAGACTATTCCAAGAAACACAGCACAGATCATTAACCGAATTTCCGTTTCTTCCAATAAATGTGTACTCTCCCTGTTCGTCTCCTCGAAACCTTCCATTTAAAACAACTAAACCCTTACTTTCGCACATATTCAAAAAGTCAGTACCTTTGTGATTTAGAATTTTGTCCTTAGAATTTCTTTCATAACTGCAAAACGTATTATCAAGTTTATTATATTTATATTGTGAAAATTAATTTTTCATTAATCATTTTTCAAATTAATGTTTGCTTGCTATAGTGATTCTCTTCTTCCTCAAAAATGACAACATTTGTGGGCCCAAAAAAAAAAAAAAAAATGTTCGGCAAATTGAAATCGATACTTCACAGTGGCATTTATCACTTATTTTTTGGTGAGATCATCCCGGTGAAGCTTAACACAACTAAACGCCCATGAGGCTGGTATGCCGATGGTATAACTCCCGGCCGTAAGGAAACCGTTACCGAGCTAAATTGCAGAACACCCAGGTGATGTGGGCTAAGCAAACCGTACTAAATATAGTATTTTTTAAATGGTAGTATTTTTTATATTCGTAGTATTTTTTATATAGTTTAAGCACGTAAAACCTAGGTTTCAATAGGTGTGAGTATTATAATTGAGGGTAAAGTATAAGTAATAAAATATTTAACGAGATCTCGGAGTAACCATCTGTCAACATTCTTACAAACTAAATATTTAATTCATCATGAAATATGTTTTATATTTAAATGTAGAGTCCATTTAGAATTGTTGCTGTTATTATATGAATAATATATTTGATAAGTGATATACCAAATAATAATAAAAAAACGATGGAAAGAACGATGCTAGAGGGCACAAGTAAAGTAAGGGGTAGGGGAGTTATGCACTCGGGAGCCCACAATACGCTCATGCATTGATGGCGAAACAAACCTCACAAAATGAAGTAGGTCACAGTTCCGTTAAAAAATCCTAGGTTTAAGTATATGTGAGCATCTTATTGAAACGGTGAGATATGCGGGTATAGCTAAATTCAAATTTATAATTTAACCGTATTTTTAGGGTTCTTCCATTTAAAATACAAATATGCATCGCGTGGCTTTTTCTATATAAATAAAGCTATCACAATTTTTGTTTCTTGTGTTATACGTACCTTAGACCTAGAAATCAATATAAGACTCTATCTCGTCAAAGATTCTTTGACATCAGTTGGCTCTTCTAGTTGTTTACAAATATAATATCCTGTGACTTATTCTGTTTATATATTTATAACTTTTTAAAAAAAATATTACCAAAAATGTCACCCCTCTTTTTCTTTTTTTAAGTTTTTGGTAGTTTTCATACTACGGAAAGTTAAATTTTAATTTAAATCAAATTATAATTATTATTAACTACGGGAAACAGACAGTGAAAAATACACTCCAGCGCCGGGATTTGAACAACGGGCCTCTATATTTCCAGTATAGCGCTCTACCAACTAAGCTACGCAGGAGAATGATTTTTCACTACCATAATCGATAACTAGTCCCGAATCCAAGCTTTCAATATTCATATACATTTAGACAGTCAATATTTATGACATTAGAACTAAACCAAGAATTAACGCTTATAATTATAAAGTACTCAACCTCTTTTTCTTTGAATGAATAGGAATTGTCCTAATTAAACAATTAATTTAGTTAGAATTCAACTATTCTGAAAAATACGTCCTTTTCCAAGCCTGCAAATGCTTCAATTTATTTGAAAATCACAAATCAATTAATTTAAAAACTTTTTTTTTTTTTTTTTTTTTTTTTTTTTTAAGTCAAACTTGACATCCTAAACGCCACATTCCTCCTCCCTAGGGAACACGAATACTTGTGTGTCCACTATTTAGTGTAGCTAGGTTGGAGCCTTGTGGTTGTCAAATATGACACATCATGTTCGGCGAACCAAACCTGTTATCTCAAGATTTTGTTATTGCCCTTATCTTGGTGGCTTTCTCTTTTCTCTCTCCTCTGCTGCAACTTGCACTGCCGCGATATGAATGCTGGCTTCACCCTAACTATCGAGATCCATTTCTCTGTCCCTTTTACTTCAATTTTAAAAGTTTTTTCTTTCCTCTCTAGTACGGGGAAAGGTCCATCGTAAGTGGTTGCTAGAGGTGGTTTGACCGCATCCGTTCTTACGAAAACATGGCTACATTCCTTTAAATCCTTATTAATAAATACCCTTTTTGTGCCATGCCATTTCGCTGGTACGTGTCTCGCTGGTATTTTTCTCATTATTTCTTTGACCACGGCTGACGGCTCTTTATCTATTTTTTCATTCACCAGTATCTCTCCCGGGATCCTCAGCGAAGAACCGTACACCAGTTCTGCAGGAGATGCTTGTGCTTCTTCCTTGATAGCTATTCGCAGTCCTAACAGTACCGTGGACAATGTTCCCATCCAATTTTCTTTCCCTTGTGTTCGCAGTGCCGCTTTCAAAGTCCTGTGAAATCGTTCTACTAATCCATTAGCCTGTGGGTGGTATGCAGTGGTTCTTACTGTCATTGTTCTGGTTAATTTTAATAGTTCCATAAATATTCTTGACTTCATCTGTCTTCCCTGGTCTGTAGTTAAGGTGACTGGTGCTCCGAACCTTGTGACCCACTGGTCGTAAAATGTTCTTGCAACCGTCTCTGCCTGTTGGTCTGGCATCGAATAAGCTTCTGGCCCTCTAGTGAATCTATCGACACACGTTAAAAGATATATTTGGCCATTGAATGCATTAAGTACTTATATACACAAGCAACACTTACTTAATTTAACTCCCAGCTCATTTATGGATTATGTTAGTGGTAAAAATTTATATTTAAGTTAATTTTCGATACATTGTCATAAAAAACACAAATATTGTTTAAAATCTATATTGTTATGTATTAGGGGGCTTAACACCCCCCCCCCCCCCCCCCCTCCCTCTCTAACCCCCTTTGGCATTTCGTAAAAAAAAAATTGTTTTACTAAATTTGAACCTTCTGTTGCAAATGTGGCAGAGAGAATGAAACTCCAGCATATGAGCTTGGAAATTGCACATTTAACATGTTTCTTGTGACTAGATGCCACCATAACGTTAAGCGTAAGATCTCGGAAGTCCTCAAGGAGAAAAAGTATATTTGTTATGACGAGGTTTATGCTATTGACTCACAAGGTTCTTCCTGATTTTCCGATATTATAGCATTCCACCCGGACAACAAGACTGCCCTTATTATTGACCCCACCGTCAGATATGAAACTAATGACATAGACCAAGCCAAACAAAGTACATGAGGAGATGAAGATCATCTATGAGAAGTGCATCGAGTTTTATAAAGATAGGTTTCGAGCTTCTCATGACGATAGAGGTTATAAAGTATATGGATTGTGGTTTGGAACAAGAGGGACTATACCAGCTATAACTAAAAACTTTGACGAGATCGGTACGGACCAACATTTTTTAAGACTACTTTCAGAAAATATAATTTTGGACTCATTAGGTATCCTTAACCACCATATTTATTCTTAATTAGTGTGTTTATATAATTTAGTTTTTATTATTATAAGTTGATGATTTATTTGTTAGTTCATTATATCCTTGACAAACCAATATAATTTTTATAGTGCTACTGTGTATATACATATTATGTTGTGAGGGCAGATCTGAAATTCTTATTATCTTTGAAATAATCGATAATTTTTCTTAGACCCAGCCTCGGTGAGAAAGGAAAATGATAAAAATTAATTAATTCAAAAAAAGAAATGTTCTTTATATTAAAAGGGCGAAAATATATGAAAAATACATAGGTAAAAAATATTATAAAGAATTATAAAGGCTTAGCTGTTGGGCAAACTTGGCGGGTGTGGTGACGGCGAAGTAGTGCAGCTGAAGCAGTACAGGTGAAACAGTGCAGGTAAAATGGTCCAGGTGAAATGGTGCAGGTGAAGATGACGAACTACTTGGTAGATTATCGTGCTGAGTGTGAGTATAACAATGTCACTAGCTGTAGTGGATAAAACACGGCCTCTTGGAGGAACCGATGTTCTCATATATGTGCGCATAGAACAACGCAGCGTTGAGTCTCGTGGAGACTCTTAGGACAGTGAGCACTGGGCGAGGTGGATGCTTCCAGGCTCGAAACCAGACTGCCTCCAGCTGATCCCTGCGGGCTCGCCACACGTAAATACGGAATGACCCTTGATCGGCCCAGGCAGAAAGCCTTTATAATCTTATCTATACTCTTTATTACATTAGTAAGCTACATACAAATCATTACATCAAAACTAATTATTTAATTGTTTATAAAAACTATTGTGCGTGAACAATGTATTATCTTATGATTTAAAATTTAGCTATTATTACTTTAGATTTTTGTCACTAGATAGATAAGTACGCTGTGTGTGAAAGCAAACCTTAATATAAGGCCAGCCTCACTTGTTTATTTTGTAAATAAAGTGTTTATATATATATCATAAAATTTTTTAATCATGTTTTAATAAAATTAATTAATTTACAAACATTATAATGTATTTATGGCTATACATAAATAAAAAAAACAAAGGAAATTTAAGTTCAAAGATATTGCGCATATAAAATTACTAATTATTTTTACTGAGTTATTTTTATCTTTTCTTATTTAATATAAGTATAATTACACAATTGTATTTGAAAATCTTTTTTAGTTTGAAACACTGGCATTTTATGTCGACTTTCTCATTTTTTGAAGAATATAATAATGTTTATCTTCTTCTTTTTACACAGAAAAAGACGCTTGAGTCACTAGTTTAACACATTGTTCTACAACTTGAGTGTGACATGGATTGCTAAATTTTAATTTAATATCTGCTCCTGTAATCAGTGAGATGTTTCGTCAAGGGAGGTTCAGTAATCCTGATTTTGTTCCAGTCAATCATGTCGATGTACTCAGTCTGTAATGTATCATGTCTGCAGGATGCAGAATTCCTGGAACCTCAAAATGGTCTTACTTCTTTGAATTCAATAGATTTCTTTCTCGCAGCATGTATTTTCTTCTAGCCGATTCGTCTAATTCCTTCATCGTCGTCCGATATCATTGCCAGAATTAGATTTTCGGGTGACCAAAGTAAACATTCCTTTGTATAACTGGGTCGATGATTTGTTTCAAATCATCATCCAGGTATCTACTCAAAGCTATCAATCTATATAGATTCTTTGGGCCATCTCTTATTGAATTTTGCTGTTTAATGTTAACCAAGATGGCGCATATACTTTTTGCACATACGTCACTACTGCTTTTAATTTTTCACAAGGGTAATTTCCAGATATGTTCAGCCGAAGAAGGCGATTGGCAGTAGTTAACCATCGATTATGGGCTATTTTCCCAGGGTTTCTGTTTTTTATGTTTTATGTCTGCGAAGCAAAATCCTTAAGACATCCCTAGCAAATATTTTTGGTCACTACTTTTACGAAGTTTTCTATATTTTGAGGTGTCTTAATTGGCTCAATATCAGTAGGTATCTTGCTTTCACAGTTTAACATTTTTTTTCAATAGGCCCGGAAAAAGTATATGGTCCTCTTGTTTTTCTATCTAAATGTTCAATCAGACGCCGTAGAAGTAATTCATCACAATGTAACTGGCAAATAGACCATTGTAATGGTTTACCCAATCGACATTCTGCCAGTCTAATTACTACTCATCTAACTCCAATTTTTAAGTTGGTCCCATCGCAACCAATCACATTCAACTTGGAGATGTCAATATTTTTTCATGTAAAACTTAAAAATAGACAAAACAATACTTTCTGCAGATTCACTAAAGGAGAGACATAGCCAATGTATTGAAAACCTGGCTCTTGAACCATAACTATATGTTCTTCTTTAGTCAAAGTCCCCTTTAAATCATATTATTTTAAATTTTATGACACAAGTTTCGATAATAAACTTCATTTTGCCACTAACATAATCCATAAATGAGCTGGGAGTTAAATTAAGTAAGTGTTGCCTGCTGCATTTGGTGGTTGATTGTGTATATAAGTACTTGATGCATTTAATTAGAAAATAATATTTTTTAGATTTATTATTTTACTTAAGCACATTATTAGTGAACATTAATGCCTATTTATTTCAAATGCGCAGTAAAATATATTATTAACGACAAAATTGCACAATATATACATAATTTTTGTAGTCTTTGTTTTAGAAGAAAAAAACGTTCATTTACAAATTAATGATTACAAACAAAACCAATCAATAACGTATAACGCCCTTGGTCAATGACCGTCGGGGGAGTTCGTTTCCTTTTTTCTTTTTTTTCTTTTTAACTTTGTAAATACATGTATTATTATAATGTTTAATAGGTACCTACCTATAATTGACAACAAAAAATAAACAAGTAATAACTAATAACAAATAAATAAGTAATAAATTATTATCACACACTCAAAATAAATATCTTTCATAACAAAAAGGGTCTAAAAGATTACATTTTACTCAACACTTAGGAAATATTAAATAAATAAATCTAAACAATAATATTACAAGCTAACACTGTCTACAATCTCAGTGTAGAGTTTTCCATACTATAATAACAATAACATTGGGTTAACGAATATAAGCTGTCATTTTATTAAGAGGTAGCAGGGAGGACAGCGGATAGCGCCAACAGGAGTCGAAGCAACTAGATCCACGGATCCGGGTTCAACTCCTGGTCACGGCACCCGCCTCCATCCACTCTCTCTTCACTAACTCTACTCATCTCCATATTTATAATTACTCGGATCTTAATATAAATATATAAACTTGACATGCACTGAACAATTACAAACAGACATACACATTCACTTGCATCCATACCAACACACATGCACTTCTAAACAATACACTTATACAAATAAATAAATACGTACACCTATATTATATTCAATAAATTAACAGTACTAGTAAAATATATCATAGTTGATATTCAACTAGTTGAACACCTTTGAGGAAAACAGAATACTATAAATAAATTTTATTTCTCTCTAATATGGTCTGGCGATGATGATAGGCTGTAGTCAAGAAACTCTCCAGTGCTTTCCAATCAGTTCCGTTAAGAAAATTTAGAGCTTGTTGCGTGGTTATATTGTCATGACCAAAGTACTGGGACCTAGCTGACACATAGGCACTACACTCGGTAAGGAAGTGGTGCAGATCTTCTTTCACAGGCAAGTTACATGCGGCACATTGGAAACAATCCTCTTACTCCAAATATCAAAAGTTAATTTCATAACATCTGCCCTGGCTTTCATAATTTGTTTTACAGAAGAAAAAGGTAGGCTAATAAACACATAATCCATAATCACTAACCATCCATTGCCACTAACATAATCCATAGATGAGCTGGGAGTTAAATTAAGTAAGTGTTGCCTGCTGCATTTGGTGGTTGATTGTGTATATAAGTACTTGATGCATTTAATTAGAAAATAATATTTTATAGATTTATTATTTTACTTAGGCACATTATTAGTGAACATTAATGCCTATTTATTTCAAATGCGCAGTAAAATATATTATTAACGACAAAATTGCACAATATATACATAATTTTTGTAGTCTTTGCTTTAGAAATTCGGAAACTTCAAGGCTCCGTCGGGAGACCAAGTGTCAACCGATTTGGCTGAAATTTGGCACACAGTGTCCTCTCATGGGTACACAAGTTTTTATCGCTACCCGACTTCCGATTTCAAAGTTCGGGATTTTCGGCTCTCCTTAACTTAGGTCTCCCGACGGAGCCTTAAAGTTTCCGATCAGATCCGATGCAACAAAGGCAGAATGCCATAAATTAACAAGAAATAACAACACTTTAACGAGCTGTTAAAAAGTGGATGCATCACGCTGGCAAAATATCACAGGAAGCTTTTACCTGAAAAAAGACACCATACTTCAATAATGCTGTAAGTGCTCTAAGCACCGTAGAAAATGCTAAAGACATTTGGGGTACAATCAAAATGTTTAAAAAAGGTATTATTAGCAGTCTATGTAATATAAATATAAAAGAATAGGAACTACATTTCAAACTCATCATCTACTTATTTCAAATTATAAATCGAAAAAATATAATTATTTCATTAAATGCACAATAAATTCCCTAACGCAGTAGGCAACACCTACTTGATTCAACTCCTAGCTCATTTATGGATTATGCTAATGGAAAATATTTAAAATTAAGTTTATTTTCGAACATTGGATCGTTTGACGAGCTGAAGGAGACATTGTACGTTATCAGGTATTACCTTTATTTGAAGGAACAAAAGAAAAGTTTCGAATGTAAATCTAGCCAAGTGGAAAAATATCACAGGCCTGCGATGAAAAAATTGTTATACATTTGGTTTAGTGATTCTTAGTGGTATCTTTAGTATCTTCTTTTGTGGTATCTTTTGCGCTGATTACAGATAGCGACGATGGGGCACAAGTAGGGTAAGGGGTAGGGCAGTTATGCACTCTGGAGCCCACAATACGCTCATGCATTGCTGGCGAAACAAACCTCACAAAATGAAGTAGGTCACAGTTCCATTAAAAAATCCTAGGTTTAAGTATATGTGAGCATCTTATTGAAACGGTGAGATATGCGGGTATAGCTAACCTCATATTTATAATTTAACCGTTTTTTGGGGGTGGATGAGGTATGCGGGGGTCCAACTAACTTCGAATTTATATTTTAACCTTTTGAAGGCTCTTTCATTTAAAATACAAATAGGCATTGCGTGGCTCTTTCTATATAAATAAAACTTTCACCACTCTTTTTCTTGTGTGATACATATTTACCTTAAACAATCAATATAAGACTCTACCACTTCACAAGATTCTTTGACAGGTGGCTCTTCCAGTTGTTTACAACTATAATATCCTGTGACTTATTCTGTTTATATATTTATAACTCCTTTTATATACAGCGTGACATCTCTGCTCTTTTTCTTTTAATTCAAGTGAAGATGGTGGGACCTAAGATTCGTAAATAAAAAAAAGACAACTAGGCTTCGCGAGGCTATTTCTGTATAAAATAATCTTTACACCACTGCACCAGTCTTATTTTAATAATCTTTACACCACTGCACCAGTCTTATTTTAATCATCTGGCAGATCGTTGCAAAAAATAATAAGATATACATTTGTTTCCGACATCATGGATTATTTTTGGTCTCGTGTGTGTCATCAACAATTTACTGTTCCATCGTAACTTAAAAACCAGTCATCTGGTTTAAATCAAATTTAAATGGCTGATCATACTGTTCCCATTGCCTTTTCTTATTCATGCGCACATTTTTTTGTAATCCCTATATCCTTAACAGTGCTCACCAAACGTAAACTTAACCTTAACAGCACAACCAATAAAATTTGATTGGTTTGTCTAAAGTAGCCGACAGAGGCAGTGGCGCACCCAGGATTTATTTTTGGGAGGGGCACAGATTAAAAAAAATAAGGGGGGGGGGATGTAATGTGGGCTTAGCATAGCACAGACAATTAACCAGTCTGGTTTTCTTTGTTCTTAAATTATTTCATATCAAGGGCGGATCCAGCCAATTTTTAAGGGGGCTGGGCTCTCTTTTAGGGGGTCCGGGGAAAATATTTATAGTTTACGTTACTTGAAAACGTCTTTTTAGCCTATTCTAAGAGCATCTGAGTCAGCAAACTGTTCTGAGTTTAACAGAAATTAGCTGATAGTATTAGGTTAAAAATAAACATAGTAGGGTATATAATAGTCCAGTCAATAAGTAGGTACAAAAAATAGTCTTCCTTGCGAAAGGTCGGGTATCTGCAAATTTTAAAATCTTATTCTACAATTGAACCCGTTTCCAAATTTATTAATATATTAAAATAAAACTTTAGATTAAAATAAAAACCCTTAAAACAAGAAAAATTTAATTAAAAACTCAATTTAAAAATGTTATATTGTAACCTTTCATTTAAAATAAACAATGGATAATAGTCGGAAAGAAATTCGTCCCTCTAAAAAGTTCTGACCATGTACAGTCGTAATTTTATGCAGATTTTTCCAAGTTTAATAGACGACACTTTTTTACCCAGGAGCTCCATCCCTATTTTATAGATCCTTAACCTAAACGGGTTGACACTTAACTTACTTCTGTTCTTGTTCTTCATCATCTTTTTAAACACCACAAAAAAAAATATGTCGGGCAAAACTAGGTAGATTATTACTTATTTATTAAGTAATTCTAGAGTAAAATCAGTTTGACAGTTTGTTATCAATACAATCTAAGTGGCTAATGTTTAAAAAAATTCAGTTCAGCGCGAGAAAACAGAAGATTATCTTTTTTTCACATAATTTTATCGTGGTAGTCTTCATTCTCCAATATTCTTATTTGAAAACTTATATAATTTTTTTCACGTCTTTTTAAACGCCAAAAAAATATGTTGGGCTAAACTAGGTATATAATTACATAACTTTTATTTATTTTTTTCACTATTACTTTAACATGTGCTGCGAAAATGCATACTTAAATTTTACGTCTTCACGTGCTGCGGAATTGCATACTTAAATTTTAGGTCTGGCTTTGAAGGGGGGGGGGGGGCACGTGCCCCCCGTGCCCCCCCCCCCCCCCCCCCTATTTATATTTCAGCCCCCCCTGTTTGTATTTTATTTATTAATATAAATAAAATACAAACAGCTGAAGACCAATGTGAAACTTCTTCATAATTGTAATGTTCTGTTAACGCCGAAAAAATAAAAATTGGCTGTCTATAACTCCTCATTGTCCAATTGGGACAAATCATTAAATTATTGATTACATTTTTGTATAGGTACTGGCGTTTATAGGTATCTTTATAACTGGAATAAGAAAAAGAATGGACTTAAAAAATAAGCTGTGGACTATGTGTGTAAAGCCTGTCATGAACTATGGATCGTAGGCATGGACATTAAAAGAGAGCACTGTGAAACAGATGAGAGTTACTCCACGACGAATGTAAAGATGTATGTTAAGGATTTCGAGGAAAGACAGGAAGAGCAATCAATGGATAAGAGAACAGAGAGGTTGGAAGATATAGGAAGAGCTATTTTAGAGAGAGCTATTATATTGAGAGAACAAAAGATAATGGATGGACGAATAAAATGATAAATTGTTACCCCAGAGATTGTGTGAGGAAAAGAGGAAGACCAGGTGTCCAGTGGGATGAAGAAATGAGAAGATGGTGTGGAGGAGTGACATGGAAGAGAGTGGCTGAGGATAGAGTATAGAGTGGAGTGGTGTAGAATGAGGCAGGTATATGCAGATGTATGGTTTTACAGAAACTAAGTGTAGAATTTTAATTTGGAGTAGTAAAAAAGTAATTAAAGGTAATTAAACATTATTTTTAATATAAATTGTATGCATTTTTTTTTTCAAAATTAAGGCGTTTATTTTTAATTTTATGGATATTATTAAAGAGAAATGTTAATTAAACAATAATTTGGGGCAACTAAAAACACCTAAATGGTGCCACGGCTAACTGCAGTGTAATATTGGTTTTAATATTCTTAAAAATGCAGCCTTCACTAATGTAAATATCCTTTAAGGCGGGGCGGGAACCTGTAGTGTTTTCGTAGTTTACAAATGGGGCCTCTATTTTAAGAGCTAGAGAGCTTATTTTTTTTTACATAAGATTCACAACTAAATTCCAAATGGCGGCTAGTTTTCAGATTTTTTTTATTTGGTTTATTTTAGCCCAAATAAGCTCTTAAAGTCAAACATTGTGTTTTCATGAACGTAATTCAAAATTCTAAAAACTAGCCGCCCTTAAGAAGCATTAGTAGGTGCCAAATATGTAAAAATTATTTTAAAATATTTAAATTTGGAGGCTGCATTTGTTAAGAACGATTTGACGGGGCAAGGCCGTCCGCTACTGAACCTGGTGGATTTTTAATGTACTAGTGAATTAGGTTCAATTTAGATTGGGGAAGGGAATGAAGGGAGGAGTGTCATGTGTCCCGAGACCCAGGTACTCTCACCCTGACTGACTCTACTATAGTTCTAACCATCTTCCTTATCTCTCTACCCATACAACATAACTTATGTACTTTAATAAAGTAGTATAATGTTTCCGATTTAAAAAATTCTAAGGCAAAATCCGTTTCAGACAACAGTAAACTTTTTTGGTCTCTTTGTCTGGGTCCATTCTTTTTCAAACCATCATATTTCAAGAACTGATTATTCGATTTTAATGAAATGTAAATGGTGTTGGTCCCATATACGTTTCAACCTTCTGCCTCCATTTCTTTATCTTCCACATCGCTCAAAAATACAACCACCGGTACTCAAATATTGCTAAATTTGTACTTTTATTCCTGTTGACTATCAAAATAATTTTGACAAATTTATAACAAATCGGTCCGAGGCAACTCAGACGAACTTTCTTATAATAAGACTATACGAATTTATAATTATGTACTTTTATTTTAGCCCAGTAATTTCCGTTAATTAGTTTTTGTGTTTTCGTAGGTACATTTAATTATTATTAGACATTGTATCAAAATTTATTTTATAAAAATGACTCGGCGGGCACGCAAAATTCGCTCAGAACATCTGCATCATATAATTTTTTTTTTTTTTTTTAAAGTAATCGTACTGTTTACTGATTTCTTTTATTATGTAATAGGCCAGTCAATATTAGAAATTAAATTCGTAAAGCGTGATGTAGTTCTGTTTTTTTATATGTTGTTCGGACCAGTTAGGGTATAGTGTGATCCTAAGTTAGCAGCTTCGAAAAACCTGTGCTAGCTGCGTAATATGTGAAAAACTGAAGAAAATTTGGACTTTTGTTGCCATATAACTCGTGAACTATGTGTTTTTCGATATTAGTCGTTATTACTATTAAAGTACATTGAATTTGCAGCAGCGGAAACCCAACTGCAGCTCTGCACATCTAATAATTTCCGAGATATGACACTTCAAAAATTGTAAATATTTTTCAAAAATGGAAGTCTTGTGTTGCTTTCGTTTCGGGCCGAATAATGGCATAAAACCGCTCATGTGCGAAATAAGTCATAAGAACTGAAGTTGTAGTAAATATAATTGGCTTCCTTTTATGTTCATCGGCAACTCTGTACATCCAATAGTTTCCGAGATATGATACTTAAAAATTGGCTATTTTTTCCGAAAAAAAAAAATGGATATTTTATTATAGCCCACGAGAAAAGTCATAAGAAATGAAGTTGTAATAGTAGAAGTTGTAATTTAATTGGCTTTTATGCAAGTACAAAATAGTTCTGTTGCTATCGTATAAGAAACAAAAAATTATTTTTTAAGAAATGAACATAACACATATAAAGAAAAATGCATAGAATCATGTTTAAAGGTGGAGAAATTAAATTACATGTATCTGTAAATGTATATGTAAATTTCTTATTCAAAATGTTCTTCAATAATTTAAAGCATCTCCTCTTGAGCAATACTCATGGGCACTTCGAATTCGAGATACTCTGTCAATTCCGCGTTAGACTGCTGAGAAATGCACAACTTTTAGAAGATGGTGAGTGAATCCACGTCAAACGGCTTGCTATGCATTGCAATAGAGCAAGTGATTGTCGTCAAAAGACCACAACTTGTTATTGGAAGTGGTTTAGGCTGATTTGTTAAAAAATAAAATTTTTACGATTGCAACAACACTATTTTGTCTATAAGGGCTTCGTTTTGTGTAAATGTAAGCCTAGTAAAATGAAAAATTAATATTCAGTGGATGATCAAGAACATTTTCTAGGGGAGGGGGCAATAATGATATCAAGTAGAGGGATATAGAAAGATCAATAATTTTCTTCGGGGATGTACAATGATAATTCTATTTGTTTGTCGTTTATTGGTTCCAGGGACATTAACTTCAATTTCAAGATCATCAGACAAACTTTTTACAGCAACCAACAAAATCGATGCTATTGAAGAAGATGCACTGTCCCTCCATCCAGCTATAATCTCTAAAGACTCGATGATGTGGGATATATTGTCTCAGAAATAGGACAAGCACTCAGCTCTCCCGAACCAACAAGATTCTTCAAGAGCAATTTAGAGTTATTTTATTTTATTTTAAAGTAATTTTATTGCAAACATTTTTTTTTTTTTTTATCACATGAAGATAAAAAATTGTTTATTTCTTGTACAATTCCCAAACCGACACTAAACAGATATAGTTTTTAAAATGAGGCTTATTTCGCTGGTAGGTATAGCATTAGGAACATGTTTTTGAATTTCTTGGATAGCTCCTTTTTGCTCTGACGTGAGTTCCTAGAACTAGTAAGTTCCTAGAACTAGTAAGTTCCTAGAACTAGTAAGTTCCTAGAACTAGTAAGTTCCTAGAACTAGTAAGTTCCTAGAACTAGTAAGTTCCTAGAACTAGTAAGTTCCTAGAACTAGTAAGTTCCTAGAACTAGTAAGTTCCTAGAACTAGTAAGTTCCTAGAATTATAGTAAGTTCCTAGAACTAGTACTAGACGGGCAGGACGAACCACTTTTTCGAACTAAACGAGAGACAAATACTAGAGACTAAACTAACTCTCGAACTTTCGAGAGTTCCAGCCACTTCACACAATTTACCGCTGAAGCGAGTATGGTGTGATCATTAGTGTGCCATATAAATCAGAGCATCTCGGCGAGGGATCGAACCCAAGACCTCGTGCCACCCTTGATTCATTGGTGAGTGAGCAGACTTGATAAGTAGTTTAATCCACACGGTCACGCTGGCTCTTCAATAAAATTTAAAAAGCACCCATAAGTACATGTGAGTTTTAGTACTATACAGCAAGAGAAATTTGAAAAAATGGAGTGGGCAGCTAATGAGAGTAGGTTTGCCGACCTGAGTGTCAAATACTAAAACTCATACCGTACAGAATGTAGCTATCCTACTCAAAATTATGTGACGGTGTCATGTTTGACTTCGTTATGACCCTGATATATATATTTATATATATATATATATAATATATATATATATATATATATATATATATATATATATATATATATATATATATATATATATATATATATATATATATATATATATATATATATATATATATATATATACATTACTACACTGGCAGTCAGGAAAAAGCCCCGTCATTTTAACTCCTAGACTCCAGACTCTGCCAACACCCACAGGAAACACCAACATTATAAGCAGAGACGGGACGTTTATGACTTTTATTTTTCCATTTCATGACCTTTATTCTATGACTTTTATGACTTTTATTATCCTGTTTTATGACCTCTATTTCAGAAAATCGTTTGTTTTATGACGTTTTAGCAAAAAGTATGACGTTTATTTTCACTGTGAAAACTTGGCCTTTTTTCGCGAAAATTTGGCGTTATTTTGGAGGGTAACAGTTCAAAAGAAAGATTTCAATGTTTCATAAATATAGAATTATATTTACAATATATAATAAATAATAATAATTAGCAGAATGCTTCAACGTTGTAACAAATAATCATATGTTGGTCTATATTATCCAGCGTTAAATTGGCTCTTTTGTCCGTCAGTAGAATTTTAAACTTGGAAAAAGACCATTCGACGTCGGCAGATGAGCTGGGAGCAAATTTCATGCATGACACTTCATTTGCTTTTCGCCTTTCTGTCAATTTCCGAACTTCTTTGCCCTTTAGTCGAGCAGCTATGGCCTGGGCGTGTTCCCATCCATAATTCAAATTTTGATGTTTTTTTAACAAAATGGCATGAAAAAATAAACACTTTCCACACGTGTTATATATTTTTGTAATCTAATCCTCAATACCTTTCATTATGTACCTCACTCAAAATTTAAAAAAAATAAAAAAATTTCCCCCTGACAGGAATTAGCCGCCATCTTGGATTCCCAGTAATTCATATCGAATTGCTATTCTTATTTTTCTATGGCCCAGCAAAAAGCACATTTTGTATATTTTTTCATAAGTTTAGAAACAGTGGAAATATAGTTTTAAGGGGGGGGGGACACGCAAAATTTTGATGTTTTTTGACAAAATGGTGTTGAAAATTAAACGCTTTCCACAAGTGTTATATAGTTTTGTATCTACTCTTTAATACCTTTCATTTGATACCCCACTCAAAATTAAAAAAAAAAAATCGCGTGACGTGAGTTATCCGCCATTTTGAATTTGAACAGCTGACTATTTTGAGTTCGCAATATTTTTCCTGTGTGTGCGTCAAAACGATCTTTAATATTGGAATGGTTCATGTTTCTATCTCTTTTGATTCAAAAGTTATTGGTACTGTACCGACTGACAGATAGACAGACACATGAACTATATATACAGATGTAAATTTAAATATGGTTAGCTGATAGTGTGTAGAGGTGAGGTGAAGTGTGGTGGCTTATAATTTATAAGCCACCACACTTCACCTCACCTCTACACACTATCAGCTAACCATATTTAAATTTACATCTGTATATATACTAATCTGTTCAATTCATTTACTTCAAATACACAAACTACAGTCCGCTAAATCATTTGCATATTGTTTTTATTTATTATCATTATTAGTATTACTATTACCAGTCCGTGGCTAGGTCAAGCCAAGAGCTCCCTGGCGCGAACATAATGGTCCTTTGAGCCATAGATGGGTTTAGCGCCTTATATTAATTTATTAATTAAAATTTAATCCAATTTTAAATCGTTATAATTTTGTATATTCATACTTATGATTTCTGATAGTCAAATCTGGTTGACTGGCCAAAAGTAATTTATTTGTCAAAATAAGATTGGCCAGGAGTTTTAAGGGAATAATTATAGCCAAGTCTATAAATACATTTTATGTAAATTGTATATCAAACAATAATAGGTATGCATTGTTAATTCGTATTAATTAAAAGCACATATTCTGTAGTACCATTTTATGTTTGTTATATAATTACATACTGCTCATATGATTAAAATAATAACGAAATTCTTAGAGAGAAAAATAAAAAATATTTTATAATAATTGTTATGATAATTGTTGTTCATGTTCTATGTAAACAATTAATTAACCCTAAGTTTCCAGAAATTATCCCATAGAGAATTTTAAGAAAAAAATATCATTATTTTTATTCATTGCTCTTCTCTAATTATTAATTCAAACGACTTAACTTAAAATAATGTGAGCAAATTCAACTGGAAAAACGACACAACTCAAAATGGGGTAGTTTTATGGGGGGTGGGACTGATTTTTTTTATCAGTATTCTATTTTTGCATTAAACTTAAACAAATTAACATCATATAGATTCAAAATATTTAATTTTTAAGCAAAAAAACGCTTAACAATCCCACTTAATACAAAGGTTAAAAAAACCCATTTTTCATTTGCTTGTCCTGTAAAATTAGCTATTTTCTAGTTGTGCCACTTTTCTTGCGGGGGTGCGATATGTGTGTTGCCTTTGCCCCAGATCCGGCGGTTTGTGCCTTTCATTTCTCCTAACACCCATGTAGTTTGAACATAGTTGATGCCATTTGTCTTTGAGTAGGTCTGCTGCAAAGAAATGATAATTTAACCTTTTTTTAAATTAAATACTAAATTTTCAATTTAATTTGGTACACTTTATTTTCCATTTTACTTTCTCATAATCGTCTTTGATTTCGAGGATGTGATGGATCAAATAGTGTTATTTTAAAGAATGTGTACTAGCATGGGCACATCACACTAAACATATACGTCAAACATGCAATACACGCTATAAACTCCTACACAGACTCTTACACAACACATCTAAACTCAACATGCAGAACAAAGTACTTATTTGTAACACAATAATTAAGCGCACATGGACATATAGCATATAGCATAGAACTCTGGGGTTGCACCAAGCCTTCCAATTCCTATTACATCCAATCTCTCCAATCCAAGATCCTAAGAAAAATAACTGACGCTCCCTTCTTTGTACACTATTTCATCCAACAAGTTCCTTTGTCCGCGAATTAGCCATTTCCAGATACAAATGCTTCCACGATTTCCTTGCCAATCATTACTATCACTAGTTTTCAGTCTGCATTCCCGGTCCATTCCTGACAATCCTACTTGACGCCTGAAGAGGCAGTGGCTGCGAGACCTCTAAGATAACTAAAATATATTTTATTTATTTATTTTATTTTTATTTTATAACTGTTCCTTCGACACTCAGGCGGTGTGGGGTGGGTGTTAGATTTTTTTTTAAGGCGCCAGGTCATTTTTTTATGGTAAAATAATAATTAAAATAATTATTTAATAATTATGAAACATAGGGTCAGGGAATGACCAAACCCTGAGCCTCTTGGCAAGGAGAAGGATGAAGCCTAAACACATGTAATAAAAGAAAACACAATATACTACTTAGTTGAATATAATTAAATGTATGAACCCTCAAATAATAAATAAAATAATAAAATATAAACTGTTGATAAACGTACTTTGAGGTCATAAACTTATATAATACCTATCTACTATAAAATTAAATTGGAGGCCTCCCCTATCTCACTTGAAAATAATAAATTGTTAATACCTTTCTGGTATAAACTAACAAAGGAATTAAAAATAAAGGTAACTGCTGTAAATTATAAAAAAAATAGGAAATAAACGCACAATTGGGTTTAACCTCTAAACCCAAGGTGGCTGGTCTTTAGTAAAAATAAATTATAAAATAACTATATCTAAAACGAGTCTTATCTGTGTTTGTCTGAATAGAAGCTTGGTGGTGGTGGTTGGAAGGTGGTTGAAATTAGATGGTGAAATTCAGGGCAGGGTGACACGGAAGGATGTCTTCTCTCTCTCGGAAATTAGACGCTTAAAGAGTTCAATGAAGATAATAAAAAAAAGAAAAGATTTACTATGTTAACTGAACAACTTCACTGAAGAAACTCACAGGCAAAACCTATACAGACAGAGGTTCACCTAACTTAATCCTCTAAAGAGGTGTTTCAACATAAAATCCCAAACTTAGGAAAAAAAGCTAATCAGTTCTCACAAAGAAACTCCGTAGTCCGACTCTCGTCCTCGAACGCGAGATCTGACGAGATCGTCAGTCAGGATCGATGTTGCCGCTAAATTCAAAATAAAACTATAAACCATTGGCGAAGGTTGACGACGAAACCTTTAACGCAATGTTAATTATTAATTTTTGGTAACAATTTTACTTTCTTTATACAATACATAAGAGTATAAATTCTATCTTATTCAGTAAGCGCTATCACTGGATAGTTTCTTACATCATGTTATTTCAAGTCACTCATTCTTAGATATTTATTGCTTATAACTTTATAACAATTAAATTATAACTCCAGTACCATTGTTGTATGCCCCTCGCATATAAAATATTGACGAATGTATGTTATTTGGTGAATTGTTAAAAATGATAAAGTCATCGATTACTACAATTTTACACAAGTTTCAAATTAATCTGGACATAACAGTAATGTGTAGTTTGGAAAGAAGTAGGATTAGGTTAGAGCAAGGCATAAGGTGAATGTTCATGAAGTTGACCTTGTTTTGTCATCTGGTCGCCTGGCAACACTACTAAACACAACGGTGGCCC
Organism: Gerris lacustris; assembly: GCA_951217055.1. Taxonomy (NCBI): domain Eukaryota; kingdom Metazoa; phylum Arthropoda; class Insecta; order Hemiptera; family Gerridae; genus Gerris; species Gerris lacustris. The sequence continues at coordinate 28,944,896 of OX578285.1, read as the reverse complement.
TTTATTGATGTTTCATCTATTCTTGACTTCATCTAATAGTTAAAATTTCACCTTCCCTTGCACATTAAACTAGTATTAAACTTTCAGGCAAAACTCTAGTTACTTCAAATCAAGCCATGTAAAATAAGGCGAAAAAGAGGGCATTTAGTCCACCATTTTTTTTAATAAGTTATAAGTACATCCTAAAAAAGACATTAAAGTAAGATTTGGAAGAGAGATTCACGGGTAGGCCTAATCTATGTAAATAAAAGTATTATTCTTCCTCATCAATGTTTTGAACTGCTGTATTTTTTTTTATTATTATAATTTTTTTGTCTTTAAAAAAGCATGTTTATATTTGTATCCTACTCTTCAGCAGCTTTCATTTGATACCCCACTCTAATATTAAAAGAAAGAAAATTTTTTGAGTTTACCGCATATTTGCGAATTGAGCATGAGTAAATTTAATTTTTAACTTCTGTATATTTTTCCTATGGTTGGGTAAAAAAGTTGCGCCAGTGTTTTAAATTTCAGCTCTTTAGCGTAAACCTTTTCGGGCGCTATGAAACAAAGAGGGACGGATAGACGGACACATCACCCTCAGAATAAGGGTTTCGAGAGGTATCTACGAAACCCTAAAAATACCCCTTTTTTGGGAGGAGAAATCTGGGATATAGTTCTTTTAGATCGAAGCTCAGTTTTCAAAAGCTATAATAACGGATGAGAGTACCATGTTCAATACAGTACATCTGGGAAATTTTTAAAGAAGGAGCTCGTAGTAAATATACCCAAGCTAAAGACAAGCCTATTAATTTTTTTCTGTGAGTCAGGAGGCAAACATCAAAAGTCTATTGGAAAGGAGTAGAACTCGGTGACTTAAAACCTAGTCAGATATTAAGAAAATTGCAAGCCTTATCGGAATTTGACCTTTCCAACAAGGTTCTTAAAACTTTATGGTTTGAGAAGTTGCCTTATCGTATAAAAAAGTTTTAGTCATATAGAACGAGGACTTACGCGGTTATGGAAGATCGAATCTTGGAGCAAATTCAAAGTACCCGTGTATTTGCAGTTCGAACCAACCTAGTAGTTCTAATACAAAAATAAAGACGTCCGATCAAATTCTTCTTTGCCAATTATTGAGTATGATTCAGGCAATAGGAAAACAAATTAGTAACTTAGGAGTAAGATCACGCTCATCCTCTCGTTGGCTCGTTCCTCTTGTTCGTATAGATGTCGAGGTATAAGATTTAACCCTAGAGGAAGGTATTGCTACTATCACTTCAAATTTGGGGTAAATTACATATATATAGAAATGTAAACCCCCTTACTCAAGGCAGCAGTTGGAAAACTCTTACCAGAAATATAATTAGCGCCTAGTTCTGATGATGAAGACTAAGCTCGTTGTCCTTCGGATTATCATCAGTATGCAGCTAATAGATCAACTATTCCAATATATAAGTATAAGCCCAAAATTTTAGAACTAGATTTAGGTTTAAGGAGGATCCACATTACTCCGTGTCGTGGCCGGGACGTGTCACGGACGGGGCACGGTCTAAGAATACTAGTTTTTTCTATGAACGCATTCATGTTTGACCGGGCGGGCCGAGTCCGTGTCAAAATGTCGGTGAGTATTCTTTCCCGGCTCTGCCTCGACACGTCGTAACATGAATTGCGTTGGCGGGCAGTCGACGACAGAATAATAGTGACGCGGACACGGTTTTCCAAAAATTGCTCGTTAACCGCCCGGTGTAAATTTGTATGACTAGCCCGGTCGCACCTGGCGGAAACAACCCGGCACGGGCACAGCACAGCCACGACGCGGTGTAATGCGAATCACCCTTTACACTGACAATTTCGATGGTCCTTTATAGTTAAAGCCTGCTGAAATCACTGCTGGATTCAATAATAGTTACTGTTACTAGATCTACGAAATATTCCGATCATCTTGACATTTTTTGCGGAACTGACTGATCCACCTTTCTACCTAAGGCTGCTAAACACGAAGTTGGCACCACATTGAGACTAAAGGAAAACCTGTATTTTCTAGACATATAGACGAAAACTTAAAATTGCTAAGGCAGACTATTAGTTTATGTTGGATCGCAGTATAATTAGACCTTCTCAATCTCAGTAAGCGAGCTCTCTCCTCATGGTTCCCAAGATCAATACTTAGAGGTTCTGCGTAGACTATCACCGTCTTAATGCGCAGACTGTACGAGATCGTTGCCCACTGCCAAGAATAAATAATGTATTCAAACATCGATCTTTTAAAGGCTTATTTTTAGATACCAGTGCAGATAACAAATCTATTTGATTTATATGAATTTAACTCAATGTCTTTTGGTCTTTGTAATGCACCTTCATCATTCCAGATACTGATAGCAACTAAGCACTGAGGGTATTATTTCATTTTTCATGTTTAGAAGACATTTTGGTGGCCTTAAAATTACCAGAGAAACACAGAAGACATCTAAAACTTGTGTTCGAAAATCAAAATCATTATGGATTAAGAATTACTGTAGCCGTGTATTTTGTACAAAATAAGTGAACTGTATATTTTAAAGATATAATAAACGTGGTGAAAATAATAATAAGTAAGATGCGTTGGTTGTTACTTGGTGAGAAGTCTATACTATTGCGGGTTCTCAGGGGTAGTGGTATGAGGCAACATGAGATGGCATAAACAAGCGGGTCCAGCGGAAGAGGGAAGTCTTCTTACGTCGTTATCTGCGTTAATATCAGTATATCCTGTAGAGAGGATATTTGAAATGGTGATTGAACTTGATCTTATCATTGAGTGTCATAATGAAGTGGACTTCATTGTGGAGCGCAGAGAGTGTCCGGCGGAGGAATGTAAAGGCTAGTTTTTATTAGTTGTAAACATACACTTCACGTATGATTAATTCATTTGTTGCTTCCAACCATATACATTCTTTTCTACTACAGTGAAGCTATTGTACAAAAACATAAATAAATTAGCCGATATTCATTCCAATCACTCCGATGTTAGGATGCCATAAGAACAAAATATATGACGTCAGAATTCGAGGAAGAATGTCAGCACCAAGAAATATGTCCACGGCGCCAGATCTCGTAAGTTCTGGGTCGGCTAAATTTAAAAGTTGGGTATATTTAGAAATATCTGGTGAAGTATTCATAGCTGATTAATTATCTATAATTTTATCTATAATTAGAGCTGAAGTGGTTATACGTGGTGCCGTTAAATATAAGGTCAACTCCTAAACTCGTTCCAACAGGTACAGAAATAGTTCATGTAACTTTATCAGCACTTCAGTCAACTGTATCACTATTGTTATCATGACGGTTATGAATTATAGATACATAAATACGTGTAAGGATTTATAGTTTTAATGTTTAAAGTTGCAACTATACAGTATACAGGTTGTTATGTTTTTTAGTTTCAATTTGTTAGTTAGAACAGGTTTAATGAAGTGTGAACTAATTTGATTTTTACTGTGAATATGTGATGTTAAATTAATATAATTTGTGTACTTCCTTTGGCGGGAGTTTTCTAGTCTTCTCAAGGTATTAGTTCTGAAAGTATTGTAAATGGTTTTTGTATTTAATTTGTTTTAGACCCCTAAGGAAGGGTTTGAGTTAAAACCGAAACGTAAAAAATTGGTCCAAGACAACTCAGACAAACTTTATCATATACGAGTTCATAATTACTCAGTCCAGTGTTTTCAATTTATTACCGTTATTCCATTATATATTTATTTATCGTTAGATTCGTACGTAAATTGACTTTAGAATTACATTAATCAAAATCGTTAGAACCTGTTTTTTCCATGTTTTTTAGGGTTTTTGACCACTTTTTTGGACTCAGGGGACCTCAAAACGTGTAAATTCACCAAAATCTCCAAAATTATTTTTCGCGCCGTTACGGTAATTTCTCTTTATATAAGAGAGTAAAAACATAATGGCTGAGGTTTTCATGCAGTCTCTAGAATATCTGTATGTGCCAATGCTTGCTGAGGTTTTTGTTGTGGCCCATTAAAAACAGAATTACGTCAGACTGCTTTTTTAAACAACCTGTAATATTATTTTATTGACAGAACGCCCTTTCTGAAAGACAAAATAATGTATAATTTACCTATGGAAATTGATGTTCTCACCTGTATTCCTTTACCTTAAAAAACTAACCTTAAATAAAACTATTTTAACTCACTAAATTAAAAATAAGTACATTATATTATTCACGATATCAGCTGGGAGGTTTTATCTCAAACCACAGTCAGTGCATTGTTACATGAGAAAATGTAGGATAATAATATTGCATGTCTTTTGTTATAAAGAATGCTTTAGATTAAAAACATACCTAAGAATACTTCTGCATTAGTTCAACGTAGAACAACACATGGATCTGATTACAACCACTCTAAGTTAATTATTCATTTCTATTATTCCTTATTTAAAATTTAACTTACTACTTTCTGAATCCTTTGGGAAAGGAATTGTTAAATGGCTTACCTCAATGTGACTCCTTTGTAAGGAAGTCTCCTGAGTGTCCATTCACAAGAACAGGTGTTTATGATTTACTTTTGTATTCATATTAATTCTATACCTTTTACTTTGAGTCATCTCTACCGTATACCATATGTCTCGGAGATAGGATTTTTCAACCACATTTATTTGTTTCGGGGTTAGGGCTTTTAGTGAGGCTAGAGTGGCCGTGTGGATTATATTGCGTACCACGTCTGCTCGGCCATCAATGAATCTAGGGCGGCATAAGGACGTGTTATTTATATGGCTCACTAATGATCAAACCATTCTAGCTTTGAGGGTACATTGTACAGAGGTATGATGAAGTGGATAGAAGTCTCTACCATGGGGCTAGTAAAATGGGCCTAAAAAAATGGCCTAATTGCTAGGTTCCAACAAGTTGTTTGTCCTACACTACACCTTCCTACTACTAGACTAGAGTAAATTCCTGCGTTGACCTATGGTTTGAAGTAATTATTTAAATTCTCGTTAAAATTCAGATTTATACTTACACATTTTCTCACTTTCATTTTAAAGTAGCACATCTTTATTTTCTTAAAACCATAAAATTTTATTTCGCCCTAAAGAAATATTCTCACTACGTGGGAAATCAGATGGTTGCTAAGATTTAAATTTGAGGAAAACAACTTTTCGAAATGTTTCGACCCTCATTTTAAGGTCATCTTCAGTCGTATATATTCCAAAATTAAAGCAGAGATAATTAAAATTAGTTCAAGAATCAACAAATTTAACTTATTATTTATAAATATAACATTTCCTTTTAATCCAAGATAAAAATTCAAATCCTAGGAAGGATTTTATGTCCTTGGCCTTTTTGGTCGAGGGAATTGTTCTTTTAAGGCAATATCCCCTCTGGCTGTAATGAGTGGCCATGTATTTTGTTTCAAGTCGATTGACGTTATATATTTATATACGACTTCTGCTGGTTACCATTCTGGAGTCAATTTTATTGTAATCACCTGGACGGAATTGAAAAGGAAGATAAATTCCAATGCCTTTTTCAAGCTGCCGAGACCAACTCCAGGGCCCGCTCTGCTATTCATCTACAGCTGCAAACTACAACAAGGCTGTAGATTCATAAAATGTAGATTTGGAAGAAAGGATTAACAGATCGACGTGTATGTGCGTGATATGCTCTCTGATAGTGATTTCAATGATGACGCTATAGGGTACAAAGTGTTCGATCATTAGTTCTTAACGATAAAAGACAAATACATAAGATGAAAACTCTAAAATATTAAAAATTAGAATTCACAAAATCATAGTTGTTTTGAACTTTTACGATATTTTAGTGGTTACAATTAAATCGTACATATAGGATTTATTAGAATACAATTGCAAGTATTACATAAAGAATTTATTAATATATAATTCACAGTTCTATTTCTATTTAAGTCAACGCACAATCAGTAATCTTATATAATTAACAGTATTCTTACAGAAGTAATTGTATATTGTATCACTTTTCTATGAGAAATGTCCTCTTCTTTATAGCTCCAAAAAAATTTAATTCAAAGTGTAACATATCTATTTTAATGTTTAAACATGGATCTTTAGCTTTGGTAGCCATAGAGTATTTGAATTAATTGATTTATCGCTAGTATATGTTTTACAGTTATTCAAGTCATATTTAAAATTAACAATTTTTAGATATTTCTCTGAGTGTGTATTTTCTGAAAGTACTACATCTATAACATTTCAAAAACTGCAGTCATCAGACTCATTATCAGAGTCCGTAATATTTAGATTTGTCTCTCCAGAGTGTGGTTCTGTGTCTCCAGAAGAACCCTCGTCCACTTCTTTTTTAGTTTCTCCTTGTGTGTCTTCTTTGGCCTATTTACTTAGTTTATCATCAGTCTTATTAATCACTTACAATGCTAGCTCCTTCTGTTGGAGTTTATCCTGATTATACACAAACTAAGAAACTATAAACAAAAGAAGAAGAATGTATATTGTTTTGAGGTTATAATAAATGGTTATTATTATTATTATTATTATATACACAAACTCAGTTTTTTTTATCCAATACTTCTTTTTCATTGATTTTGTTTACTGAACCATGAGCTATTGAAATACTAACGGTACTGCTTTTCAGTATATCTGGGTGTCTTTTAAAAAAAATTTAAACCATTTGTCACCGGGTTTGCAAATAGATTTTTCCAGGGAGATTCGCTAAGAATTGTATTAATAGTTTCTTTAATAAGAAGGTCTCCAACTTCCATTTCTTTAATTATTATATTATTTATTTCTAGTTTTTCCCCCTTAATCAAGATTGTTTTAGGCCCCATTTTTCTTTCTATTGGCATTTTCACAATGCAACTGTGTATTCAATGTCATACAATTTTCTAAATTATACAAATTTGAATTAAACATTACCCGATAAAGCTAACGTAATCAACGATTACAACAGTACGGAGTAACGGTGAATTCTATGACAAATACAGAAAAAATGCAACACAACCTATGGACAGATGACAGATTACCGAATGAATTGACGTTACCCATGTATAACCACATACACTCACTTACCTGACCTTCTGATCTTTTCTCCAATATTTGGGCAGTTAAATAATTAAAATCTGAAGCAGTTCTGCCAGTGGAATGAGATCAGAACGTCTAAACAAAGATCTAAGTGGAATTATTCAGATGATGCATCGGACAGTAAGTCTGAATGAGTATGGTAGTCTGTAGAGTGGGTTTAGTGGATCAAAAGAACGATGTTGGTAGAGGTGATGAACACAAATATTATTTTATTAACTGTTCAAGCTATCAGAGCACTAACGTAGCACCGTTTAAAGCTTTCTCTATCCCACAGCTGAAACTGTATGTTCTTGTTGCCAAACATCTTAAATATACTTTCGATCTCTTAAACCAAACTTTATCTTTTTAGAAGTTGGGTCAAGCAAAGGAATAAAAGTCTCACTTTTGCAATATTTCGATCCCTCCTTGGGTCATTCTCAAGCTGACTGTCTAGAATCCTCAAACTTAATCTAATACTTAATATGCTTTAGTGATTCTAATACGGTACTTTCTTGGTCAAGAACTCTTGACGTTTGAGTTAATGACGTTTGTCGCGTCCCAAATGAACCAGATCTTAGCCTTCATTTCTCCTTCTGTTTGGTATCACGTTTCTTCTGAGAAAAATCCGGTCGCTTTTGTTTCACGAGGTCTTCAGCCTAAGCAGCTTACCGATCAAACTCTGTGGTTGCAAGGCTCTGAATATTTTGTGTTTAAGATCGTCTCTACTTCTATTTTCATTCTTTTATTTATGTATACACTCACTGGATTCCGTGATTTTGTTCCAGAAGTGTTTTATTTTTAATATACATTTATCTTTTTAAATTTTATAGTCTCATCAGCTACAGTAAAAAACATTATTTTATTAAGCAATAATATGCTGATGTCACAGAGTTTGTGTTGCAAAAATTCCTGATTAGTACGTAATACTGAAAGAACAGTTTTAAAAGTTAACCCTCCGGGAAAAGCAGAGGTATCTTCCTTTTGGATCCCAACTTCCCAGAGTCTTATCACATACCTGGGTATTACTATTATGAAATGGGAATTATCATTTATTAATACATTTATAGGCTTACATCTTAAAGAGAAGCACATCCCCAATAATTAACTTTCTAACTTCAATAAATTAGTTTGGACTTGATTCCCATTTGTATTTATTACTTTGTTCCTATTTCCCTCCTTAGAGATCAAATTTCAGAAAATCCAGGCAGTTAAGTTCCAGTTAAGTTGTTTTGTCATAAATGGAAGCTGAATTCCAAATTTCAAGATTCTAGCACAATCAATTCTGGAGTTATCGTCGTATAGCTGCCATCCTGATTCAAGATTGCGGATTGTAAAGATATTTTAAATGAAAATCAGAGTTATAAGACTTCCCTTACATGCCGATTTTACGTTCCGCAATCTGTTTACCATATCCACACAAAGCAACGATAAATTCTTCACCAAATGTCGGTAAATTTTAAACCTACGACAACGCAGCATAGAATATTTTTTTTAAAAATATACCTTTTTTAAAAAAAGTATTTTCATTTAAAAACCCCTCAAGACCCAAGTTTTAAAAAAATATTCTTGTTTCTCGTCCTTGACTCCCATTGAAAAACTAGGGAGTCGTTCATGGCTCACTACGACCGGTATACTCGAAATTTGAGACGCGAGTTTCGTTTGCGATAAAAATAACTTTTTTAAAAATTTAATTTTAATTAATTTTTAACAGTGAACTTAAAATGATATCAGCTTAAAGCCACAAAGGTGACAATGAAATATTAGCAATTTCGATATTAAAATGTCTGCTGCTTCATTGCTCCTAGAGCTAATATATAAATTACAAAAATACTACGTCGGCACTTTGCCTGTGTGTTAGTGTGCTTATTAAGTAGTTTGCTTTAATATAAAACGCGCTGTAGGGTCTAAATCGTCCGCCTGATAAAAATAACCTCGTGTATATAACTCGTACTTAGGAAATTATTTGCACTTTCATTTTGTAGACGCTTTTCTCTAAAAGTGCTTTGTTTACGAGTAATAAGTGAATAACAGAAAAAGATCACTTTTTCCAGTTTTCTTCAGAACGCACCACTTTTACAAGATGGCCAAGCCGAAATTAGGATTCAGCACCCTTGAATCCTAATGTTTGTTTATCCGCGCAAACGAATATTTTGCGGACTGCTAATTCAAAAGAAAGAACACCTTAGTGTATAACCGTGATTACTTCTTTATTTTTGACATCGATTTATAAGTAGATATTTGGTTATTTCACCTAAAGGAGTGAAGAGAACACGATAGCGTTTTATAAATGTTATTTGGTTGATTGTAAAAGCATAGATATGGTGGAAGCAGGGGTGGTGCACGCTTGCGCCCTAAGCCACTAACCTTTCGTCTTTCCAGCCAACCCTAATCTGCCTCATTCCTTCTGGCTTCTCCAACCTTCACTAGTCTCCTTTTTCAGTCTATTCCCTACTTCATGTCTTAGTATTCTATATAAATACGTATTTATTCTATAAGCATTCTGCCCAAAACAATATCTCGAATAAGTATTATAAAAGTTTTTTTAAGGACAAAACAGAAATAATACTTTTATATAATACATTAATATCTTACTTAAATTCAATGCTATTATGTTTAATTATTCAATTTAAAATTGCCTTCATATTTATACAATAACATTAGGAGAAATATTGGCTCGCCTAAACAAGGTAATCTAAGTTTTATTCGTTGAGCTTTATAGTTGTTCTTTCTTGCTATTATTATTTTTCACTTTATAGAATCATTGCAAAATGTAGAAAAAACAGGATAATATTTTGATTAAAAAAAAAAAAAATCGCATGAGGTGATATTATGCAATTAAATCATTTTAGTTTTTTTTGTGTTGAATGTATAATTTATTTTCTTATTGTAAAATGCATTTACTTGGTGAGAATGATTTTGAGGAGTGGTAATATAAATTTTAACATCTTGCCAGGAGTATATGAAAGAGATCAGTAAAATATTAATATAAAATATGTATTTACTTATTTTCTGATAAATTAATTTGTGTTATATTTAATTAATTAAAATAAATAGGCATCAATATCATACATATGTATTTTATAAAATGGTTAGAATTTAACAAAGAGTAAATAATGTAAAGCAAAATAATAATATATATTTAGTGGGTTTGGGGTGATTCTTTTTTATTTATATTAAAAACTGTGAGACAAAAAAAAATTAAATACTGATGCATTAAAAAAAATTCGAATGATTGTATTGCTGTAAGGGCATATCGTACATGAACAATTATGACACGGAAATATCTTGAACCTCTTACGAAAAATAATTTAAAAAAAATAAAACAAAGCTATTATTTGGTTAGTATAAAGTAAAGATAATAGGGCGTCCGGCCAAATGCTGACAATACATTTGAATTGGTATATTGTTTTATATTTTAAATCATGGACACTTCAACATTGCTGGACAATATTAATTTTCCCCGCAGGTGTCCATTTTTTAAATAACTTTTAGTATTTAAATTATATAACGATCCGCTTCAAAAAGTCGAGTAGGTAGGAATAATTATGAAAAAATACATGAGGTCCTTAAACTGTCCGTTACCGCATGCTCCGATTGCATGAAGTTAGGCTGACTATTTTGGATTTTAATTTTTATTCGTAAGAGATCCATAAGTAGTCCTATTAATAAGAAATATTAAAGGTAAGGAGATACTAGAAAACAAAAATTCTGCTTTTCCTGGAGAATTAAAATTTGAAAATGGTTCTCCAGTAGTTTGAATGAATTAATAATTGTGAATTTTCGCAAATTGTATTTGTTCCGTGGGAGGAAGTAAAGAAATAAGGGGGTGATTATAATCTGACTTAGAAAATAATTTTAATTATTAAACCTATCAAATTAATTAAATGCATACACTTTTTAGCCATCACGGGGACCCAACCAGTAATACTATACACATAATATATATTAAACTCCTATTCAAAGTGATTGTGAATATATACTTTAAATACCTTTTTAACCAATTTATAATGAAATAGTTTATTAAAATGCTGTATCTATAAAAAAAAAATTGGATAGATTGTGTTTATGTATCATCGTAATACTTTCTCATACCTTATAGGTACACATGAAAGTAAAACAAATTGACTGATAGAAAACGTCCATTTATAAATATGCAACAAAACAAGAGTAATAAAATATAAGAAACGTTAACGAGCATGGCTTGGAGACCATCGGTGGAGAAAGTAAAACAAATTGACTGATAGAAAACGTCCATTTATAAATATGCAACAAAACAAGAGTAATATAATATAAGAAACGTTAACGAGCATGGCTTAGAGACCATCGGTGGAGAAAGTAAAACAAATTGACTGATAGAAAACGTCCATTTATAAATATGCAACAAAAAAAGAGTAATATAATATAAGAAACGTTAACGAGCATGGCTTAGAGACCATCGGTGGAGAAAGTAAAACAAACTACAGGAGGCTCCAGTCTCCCTGGACCCCATATTAACCCGGCATCCATGTCTCTCGTCCCTCCCCCTCCTCAATCCCCTCCCCCCTCCCTTCCTTGGAGTACAACTCTCCAGACTCCCTGGACCCCATCTTAGCCCGGCATCCATGTCTCCCGTTGTCAAATTGTATTGCAATCAGGTCGGAAATTAAGGTTCACTCTTTTACACAAATCTTAGGTCTATGAAAGTCACTTAAAATGCCAAAATTTAATTTTGCAATATATATATATATATATATATATATATATATATATATATATATATATATATATATATACATATATATATATATATTGCATTATATTTTATTTTCGTGTATTGCCATTTTTAGTTGAATACAATCTTATTATTATTATAATTTATTGTAGTTTGCGTTTTTGAATGTTCTAAATGTTTCAACATTGGTTTATGACCCTGTAAAATACTTTGAGTACAGGTGCTACCTAAACATTGCTTATTTCTATATTTTATAGGAGTTGAGTGCCTAGATAAGATTAGGAAAATTTAATAATTGAATCCGATTGTTTTTAAATCTAATTGAATAGTAGCATACTTTTTCAACTATTTCTGAAAATTTGAAAACAGGGTTGCCTATTTGCTGTAGGGAACTTATTAGCGGCAACTTGTTGCTCTCTGTTCCTACCGGCTGAGAATTTAGTTGCTTTCTGTTCCTCCTGAAGGCTTGAAACGACTAATAAAGTAGCCGCTCTTTGTTCTTAGTTAGGGCTTAGAATGGCTGACTAAGTTTTTACTTTTTTTTCCTACTGAGGGCTTGAAAAGGTTAAGGAAGTAATTACTAAGTAAATACCAAATGATTTTAACAGTTAAATTTGATTTTTATGTGTTAGATCCCGGTTGATTTAAGCAGTTTGATTTTCATGTGTTAGTTTAAAATGTTATACATTTATTTTACATTAATTAATAAGTTTTATATTTTATTGAACGGAACATGCTACTCGTTCCATAATACCTGAGAAATTAATAACTGATTCGGTTTCATCCAATTTGAACCTGAATTTTTTTTTTTTCCACGGTACAAAGATAAAGAAAGTCCGTCGGTAAGGTGACAGGAGAGAATAAACCTTATCGATTTCGTAGTAAAAACGATTGCTGAGTGTGTCTGTTAAAGTCCGTAGAAGTTGTAGGGAGGGACTCGGGTAGGAGTGTTAGGGATTTTACCGTGGATCTATGTTCGACCGGTTTCGTTGCGTGCATGCTCAACCGAAGTGGAGCCAAGAGGAACAATTCGTGTAAGAGATTGGTGGAAGTGTTGTGGCGTTGCCTGAGGTAACCACCGACCCCAGGGAGGGCGTCGCATTGCACCAACCCGTTCCACTAACTACATCTTTATCGATCTGGTGAAATTATAGTCGGGAGCTTGTCTTACCGGCATTTTGCTCCTGTGTGGTATCGGCCCAACTGTCGAGACCAGTAGAACTCCCACTTCGGTTTTCCATCTCGCTCCAGCCTTAACACTGCCTATTGGACGATATTTAAGGTAAACTTACCCGTTATTTGATATCATTAAAAGTTGTATTAAATATAGGCCTTGTTATAAATCGTAAAAGCAATTGTGTGCTTAAAAATGTCACTGTTTGAGGCAACGGGTACTTTACAAAATTTAAATTACGGTTAATGAAAATAAACGCTCCGTTTATATCGATGTAATACAAAGTGACTTGATGTACTACTTGCTCACTACAGTCGGACGTTTGTGGGACCGAACAACTTCGGTCATTTAATATCGGGTAGGCTGCGGCACAAAGTAAGAAGACTTTTCTGCTCCCGCAGACTATTTTACAACCTATTATTCGAGTTGACAGAGCCGCCTAAATTTGTCAAACTTTTTGCAGTCGGCAAAAAATATAATTTAATTTACGTAGTTTAACACACTTGTAATAGTCGGCTTAAATAGTTTTTAGCAGGAAAATTAATGTGGGGTGGTGAAAGTCCGTGGAAAATTATATTTGCACGTCATCATTTACTACGATGACTCGGTATAAGCCCGAAACAGAAGTGTATACAATTTTCTTTTATAACCTAACCCGTCAATTCCCAGTACACTCTATTTCATACTCATATTGGAATTGCACAAAACTGCTGACAAAATTACTTGTTTTTTTTGTATCTTTAGCTGTATGCTATGTTAACGGTAATTTAGAGTGCCCCATTATGCTTGTATATGTCGGTTCTCATGCTGTCAATTATAGTTGAAATCTTGTCTCTTAATTTCAACATTAAAGCAATCGATTTCGTGTTAGCCTTAAAATTTTTTTTATATTGGAGAATTTAGCATTGTTTATAAACACTATACTTAAAATCAATTAGAAGTATTCAAGCTCCTGGATTATAAAAACTTACATTTCTCTTCTATAATTCTTTTCTTTTTTTTTTGGCTTATGTGCACAGTGTGTTTCTTATGATAAATATAAAACAAACCCTCATTTCTTTAAATCAGCTATATTTCACCCATCATGTCAGGTCATCTGTAGGCTTCTATTATTCCATTTCCGTATCTAAATTTAGTAAAATTACGTTGTTTTATAATTATAAAATAAAATAATTTATAAATTATGTCACTTTTACATGCAACTCTGGAAAATGTACATATATTATACCTAGATACACTTTCCTTATGTATGAGTTGAATCGCCCCTCCTTGCGTCTCTTACTAGCATTCAAATAAAGTGTTAAACGGTTAATATATATATATATATATATATATATATATATATATATATATATATATATATATATATATATATATATATATATATATATATATTAATAGAATTAATATTAAGTGGTATAATATTAAATATGGAATAATATTACATAAATTATTCACATATAAGATTAAAGTTTTCAACCCCAGTTTCCTCTCTCAACCGTACTCCTGTGGACTTATTGGATCCCGAAGAAATGTTACTATGTATCAATAGGTATATCGTATCCAACCGAGTGCTATAATAGCAGATCATGTAGTCCGTATAGTAGGCCTAAGCAGACCCATCTATCGAGTTAAACAAAAGCTTGGCTGATAGGCGGTCACAGGAACCAGCGTGGTCGAGGGGCTCAAGGCACCCGCCCAGCTATCAATGAGTCGAGACAAATTAAGGTTGTGTGTTCGATCCCGTGCCATGATGCTCTGATATATATAAAAAGCTCACTAATGACCACACCATTCCCACTTTCGGCGGTACTATGTACAGGAATGATGTGCTAAGTACTTTGTACTTTTAGGCATTTCTATACTAATATTATAAAGAGAAAAAATTGTTTGTATCCATGTATATCTCTATCATCGTAATTGTCGTTGTATAAGGAGGGAATCTCTAGAACTGCTGATCCGATTCTTTCCCTGACAGAAAGCTACACTATTCCCGAGTGGCATAGGCTATGTTCATACTTACATAGGTACACAGGGGTACAGAGGTACAAAAGTAACGTAATATATACCCTTCATAATGAGTGTCGTTGGAAAGCTCTTCAAAGGTGGAGTGAAAATGCGACGACTGAAACGACTCTAGCCGTAGGCTTTTAAATTGAGGTAAATGAATGGGGACCCCTTTGAAGTAAATGGATGGAACCCTTTCCAATGGCGCGACTGTAACCGCGCAACTAAAGCAACTCTAGTGAGTCGGCCCAAAGCCGTACGACTCGACAAGACTAGCCAAAATAGTCGTCGCAAAATTACTAAAAGATGTACTTGTATGTGCAATGCCATCTCGGCTAGAACAAAGTGGGAAGTAACTTTTTAAGATTTTTTTCTCTAAGAAGGGTGTTGACCCCAAATTGAATACCCGAAGACATTGACCACGCAGGTGGGTCCATTGAGGAAACCTGGATGGGGGGATCGGCCGCTTCACACACCATCCATATGACCATTCATGAGAGTGAAATATTTCTTACCTCCCCGGGTTTCGAACCATGATAGTGATAAGGACTTACTACTACGCTACGCCGCGCCGGTCCCCGGAGATTTGTTTACTTCATTAGAGGCATTGTTTCCAGGCGTAGGTAGGCATTCTCGAACTGTAGAATGCAGTGTTTAAGAGGCAGTTAGTAATATCTTTCTTAGCCCTAAACTCTTAAAATTCAACTATGGCATTAGTATTAATTATGGCTACCAATATATATATATATATATATATATATATATATATATATATATATATATATATATATATATATATATATATATATATATATATATATATATATTTTTTTTTTTTTTTTTTTTTTTTTTATTTATTTTTTTTTTTTTATATTAATACCTTTATTGATAATATATAATATACAATTCAACATAATATAATACTACAAAATATAATGTGGCTTTCCAGAAACCTGAACAAGGTTATCTCTTCACCAATAGAACTAGAGTTCTGTGAAATAATTAAATACATCTGTCTTGATACAATACGAGCATACCAAAGGGCATCGTATACTATCAATATCGCATTTTCCACCTAGCAACTCCAATTTACTCATCAGAGATCTAACAATCTCTTATAATCTCAGCTATGCGGCCGCAGCCGCAACAACTTTCGGTTTCTCTAACCCCCTACCCAAAGGTGTCTTCCTGTGACATTCATTTCTCCCTCTAAAAACACTATAGATTTTACTTTCACACTTCAAGAAACCTTTAATTTCTTCTTAACCCAACTTAAGAGAGTTACCGAACACTTAATCGCAGTCCTTACATCCCTATCACCCTTAGCATCTATTTTTCTTGTTGTCTCCCAAAAATGACTTCTCCAACTTAATGCTCTCTTACCATCCTCCTTGGAACACTATTATTGTAACCCAACATAAATAAGAGCTTGATACCCATCTTTATTCTGCTTTATCTTAAGCTGTATGATAAAAGCCCTAAAAATGAAACACACTTCACAACATGCTCACACTTTTACATACGAGACTACAGAACGTACAAAACTGACTATCCAAATAACACTGCATAGTAAGGTTGGTAGTGTGATCATAAATAGAAATGACCTTTCCCTCTTTCCGCATCCTTTAAATCCTAACAAATCAAAGTCCACTTCTATGACCCTAAATTCCTTGCTACAAGATATCCAAATTTCCTCTGTCTAATTTCCTTCCCATCCATATTTTTCTTCCTTATTCCGGTCTTTTGACTCCAGGTTTATAGCCAGTGGGGACAATAACGCTAAACACCATCAGTGAGGGTGCAGAATTAGGAATCCTCTTGGTATCATTTCCCTTCTCTCTGTCATGCATTCCTCTGGGACCAAATCTATTTACCTCCTGATTTTACCAACTGGCCTTCCGATCCAAACAAATTACATGATATTCTAGATTATTTTGTATCCCTCCCACAACCACCTATATCCATCCAACTCTTATGTACCTTCCCAATCTTTCCTCGGACCATAGTACTGTCTTTTTTCTTCGTCCTTTTCTCAAAAACCAACCCTAATCAACGAAAATGTTGACTGGTCTATGTTTACAGCTAATAGATAATAGAGGGCCGTAAAATACCTTTAAGAAAATAAGAAGAAATTGAATTAGCTGTACGGACTTTGACTGAGACGAAACAGATGTGTGTGTGAATCTCTACGACTCCTAACAAACAACATGAGACAACTAACATACAACTACCATTGACTATATGAACCTTAATAGGCGAGAATCATCGAACCAGGACTTATTACTGACAAACTGACCTTCAACAGACTTAATAGACAACAAACTGTAATGCTGACAACGTACAGACAAGAACAGTTTTCAAATAACCTAACTACAGAAGACAAATCCCTTCGGCAAGCTACCCACAAAATTCTAAAACACATAACTCCCCCCCCCCCCCCCCTTTCTCCTATCATAAGACCAGACTAATCCTGGGCAAAGAGTGCTGCTGATTTAGCACCGATATTTGCCCATTTCCTTTCCAAATAATTAGTTCCAAATCCAGATATTTATGACCAAAAGCATTCCTCTCTGTTCATCTTCAACTCCCCCTTCTCCGAATGCCTTTTACCCATCCGACGTTTTTCATATTATAAAACGACTTCCAAGAAATTAAATCTCTCGCTATGACCTAATTAACTCCCATATCCTTAACAATATATCCAAGAAAGGATTTATAATTAATTAATTTAGTCCATTTAGTCCTTCGAACAACTCATTAATATACCTTACGTAAATTTGAAAAAATTATAATGATACACAACCCTTCCAAACCTTCCCATCTACCAACGTCCTATAGTCTTATCTGTCTTCTCTCCTTAAAGGGAATAACTCTAGAAAAACTTCTCCTTCCATCCTTAAACACTATCCCAAATTATCAATTAGGTTTCCAATCCATTTACTGAACAGTAAAGATCTTCGCACCGCTCATCATCGGAGTTAAGAGAGTGATAACTATAGGTTCCTCCAATTCTCAAAATCGGCATGATTGGTCATTTTAAAAATCTGAAGATATTTCAGGATAAACAAGAAAAGCAGGACAAGAAAAGACTTCAGAGATGTCTCTGACACGCCCCAAAAGGGTAAAACCAAAAATTGTGCCAAGAAGTTTTGGCACTTCGGTTAGCACCGATATCAACTGGCCTGTTAAAATATTAGAAAATAAGTCACATCCAACTAAAAAGTTAAAAGGTCTTGACTCCCAATATTTTGGATTACTAGGTGAAAGTGAACAACGAAAATCAGGTAGTGCAGTTTCTCCTATTCCCGAAACATCTGCAAAATAAATATCAATATTTAAACCTAAACGTTCTGCAAAATAACGGGGGATAAAAGTGGCTACCGGAATCAATAGAAAGGGTAAAAGAGTGTATTTTACCCTTACAATTTAATATAATACACACAACAGTTCCTAACATGACCTCTAACTGGCCAAAACCAACAGTGTTCAAGGAAGTTGGTTTACGTGTGTCAGGAGACGTCACATTTTGATAACGCTACATTGTCTGATGGAGAAGGATAAGGATTTGAGGATCCATCTTTAAAAGATTTTTGCGGAGTATTAATGGCGTGAAGCAAATAATGATGTTAACGTTTCAAAACTTACAGAAGTATTAGGAGCTGCATTGAGAAGTATCATGATCAAAATGAAGGCAATTTCTACAGTATTTTCAATAACAATCGCTTATTACGATGGTGTTCTACCCCACGCACACTACTAAATTTTGCACAATTCATTAATAAATGAGGTCCTTTACAAATATTGCAGCTTAACTGAGTTCTTCTGTATGGGCTAGAAGTGTCTTGTGACGGTATTGCCTATTATTCATCAAGGCTTACCTGTCAGATGAAATAGATCTGGGTTGACAAGGCTTACGCAACCCTTTCTCCTCCCTGATATCCTTCACAAGAGTAACCCAAAGATAATCCACACTCGGTGGCTGTACAACGGGATCTGAGATATTTGACAAATTGGTTAAAAATAGGGAAAGTTTCATTATTTTGCAACTCAAATTGTTCTCGAGTGTAGGGTTCCAAACCACGACTGGCTAAGTAAAAGTACATAAAGTCTAACCTCTCAGGAATGTCTAACAATTTAAAGGCTGCAATATTTTCTGAGATGTCGGGCACCATCTTGGTGAGCATGAGAGCGTTAGGTTTAGACGTTAATTATTTTTAATCATAAAAGTTGGTCAAGATATGTGCTGTAGTAAGGGGACATTTATTATCAAATACTTCCTCCAACATAGACCATGCTACAGGTTTATCCACTAAATGGATTAATCAAATTAAAGGATGAGTTAAAGAAACATAAAATATGAGATAAATTCATCTTGAATTACCCTTTTCTCCTTATTATTTTATCTTCACTTGGTCTACAGGGTATTATTAAAACACAACTACCAGGTTTTGTGATATTTCGCCTCCTCTCGAGGCATCTTTAGGCCTATAATAGTCTTATAATGGTTTTCTGTTTAACTTTAATCTTTATAAAAAAACAACATTTCCTTCCATTCTCTCCATCTATCAGTGCGTCTACACTTAGTCATTATTTTTTAGTTTTATACATGTTAAAAGGAATTTAAAATCATTAATAAAATTAATTTTCTCGTAGAGAAAACAAGTTGATTGAAACAATTCTGATACCACTATCTTCCTTTTAACATGTATAAGATAAAAAGGCGGCGGTAAAATCTTATATCTTTCACAATCGTATGCCAGCGCCCCGAAGCATTGTATCCGAGATCAGTGCATCATGCTCAACACACGACATGGTTTTTTGGTCATTGACAAAGAGGCACCCGTCGACGGAAGGTAGGATTAGTCGCGGTTTTGACGAGATTATAATTTTTGACCATTTAGGTGAGATAAGATAAAGAGACATTTGCGTTCGAACCCGAAATGGCTTCAACACAAATGGGGGGGGGGGGGGGGGGGGGACGCATACGTCAGCTAAATCGGCAGCGAAAAGCTCACGCGGTTCGCAGACTGCGGCCTTTCACCAAAAACTCGGTTCATTGATAGCTAAGTGATCGAAAAATACACCGCCACAGGCCTTGTCTACGCACAACCTCTTCGCAAGCCTTAACGTGTCTCAAGAAAACGTGCTCAATTGACTTCGACAAGCAGCCCACAGTTTAAAACGTATCTCAAGTCGCCACTAGATTTGAGACAGTCAGTGTTAACGGACGACCCTTTGTCCAACATTTGCTCACGGGCGAAGCCATTGATAGGAAAACAGTCACTGTATATGGAGTGGCTTCTAAAGGAAACATTGTACTCATCGACACCAACTTGGATTACGACAACGTGTATGTCAAGGGAATATCTTACACGGCCGCGGACGGTCTGAAAGGTTTTAAGAGGATTAGCAATCGACCTGTAGACTATTTTTATTGTAAACTAGCTTGTCGATGGTTTACGTCTCATCAACGCGTCTACTCAGGCCGGTAAAAATTCGCATTACAATAAAATCCAATCTATAATGGAAGAGCTACGCGAAGCCGGCGTCATTGAGTAGTCAGTTTAAGTCATAACAACAAGTGTGAACGAAGCTCATGTCTGGGAGATACACGCTCCTGCTTGAAAACGTTTCACCAGGAGCAGAGTCGTCACCAAGGGAGTTCTTGACGATTTATGGGGTCATCTGCCGACAACGGCTAACGAATGAGGCCATGGTTCCAAGAAAGCTAAATCGCCATCCTACTACTAAACAAAATGCAGTTGATAAGCTCCTGAAATATTTTTAAAATAATTTTATCTAAGAGACAAGCCAGGCTAAAAATAACTAAATAGAAAAGTAACAAACAAAAATTGTACAGTTGAACTAAAATGTTATTTATTTATCTAGGGACTGATGAACATACAGAGAAGAAGTATTGAAATAAACAGCGTCTAAGTTAAATAATAAGTGCTTTACAATCAAGTATTTACTAACCTTTTAATAAGTATAAACTTATTAAAAGTTTATATGCCTTTTAATAAGGCAAAACCAAGGACCCTTATAATTTCCTGCGTGTGTCTGTCCGTCCGTCCGGTTGCCTGCTCTCACGGCTACACCTTTCGTCCGATCACTTTGAATGTATGTGTCTTGTACCTACCCACATATTTTAAAAATATAGCGACTTGAAAAAATATTTTTCAAAACAATTAGGGTAAAAAACTTAAGGGTTAAAATATTTTTATTTTTTTTCGACACCGTGAGGGGTATTATATGAAAGAGTACGTCGAGCTGATTACAAAAATATATAATTCTTTGGTTATAACTTTGATAGGGCGAGCGTAGGCAAGTTTTAAGTGGGCGTAAAACATGCCCCCCCCCCCTCCCTCTATCTCGCTTATGTGAAGTGCAAAAAATCTGAAAAAATTCCTGAACATTCTTCGACCAAAAGTAAAGATATCACTTTTTGGAAATTTCGAAAAAAATATTATTTTATTTTTTATGGACAAAATACGTTTTTTTTATAACTATGGTCTGTTCGATGTATTTATATGGTTGTAGTCAGGTTCAGTGGCAAAAAAATACTTTATCAGAAGTTTGTTTATGTGTTTTGAGAATATCAGACCCATAGAATATTCAAAGTAAGCTTTTTTGCATTTTAAAAAACACCATCAATAGGGTACTACTTAAACTGTACAGGGTTGTCTACGGACCCTCGCTGCGGGCGGCTAATGGCACCATCTTTAACGGCCGCCTTTTTTGTGTTCTACACAGATTTTCAAATAGCTCCCTATCTGATAAGTTACCTTTTGGTGTCAACTACGACCACAGAAAATGGCACATTCCTATCAAAAACTGCAGCTTTTAGGCTGTTTTAGTCGTGCACCCGACATAGAATTAGCAAAGTATTCACCCAAATGTCACAGGTAAGTACTCAAAATGACATTGGAATCTAAAAATAAAAAAATTGCTGCAGAAGAATACAACAATTATCTAACACTACCCGAGGAGCATCTAGTGGTAACCGTAAAGTAAGCAAAGGCAGTAATAGACACATGCAACGTTAAAATTACCTATCATATTGCACGCTGCTAGTCAAAGGATGTAGCCAGGAGGACATAAAGGATAGGAACTAACTAGTTTGATCATGTCCATTTGTGGCTCAGTTCCCTGGAACTGCGGCATGTTGGCCCACATTTAAATCCACAGGTTTGCTATTTGGCCCCTGTCGTTTTGTGCTTTTGTGTCCAGAAATAGATTTTTCTATCAGTATTTGTACAACCTAAATTGAAATAAGAAGAAATAGTTAAAACTAAATGAGCAAGCGAGAGATTACGTCGAAACATTTCTGAATTTCCCAACTAAAGGTCTAATTCATTTTTATTTAATAGGATACGTTGAAGTCAGCACCTTTGTATTTGTAATAATAATGAAGTAGATGGATCTTAAGGTGTGATCGAAAAATAATGTAATAACTCCTTAAATTTCTTTAGTCTCGCACATTATTAAGAAAGCTAATGGTTCATTAACTACCAAATGGTATTCAAAAGATTTAAAAAGTAAGATAATCCTTAATTTTAAATCTAATCATTCTAAACACACCATTATTAACATCAAAATTACAGATAGTGAATTTATGAATGAAACCAAAGCCAAAATCTTATCTATACTTACTGAAAATCTTTATCTACTTAAAGTAATAAAATTAAATTGGCACACAATCATAAACACAATAGATATCACAGGTTCTCAAAACAGAGAAGTAATTAATAATCAATAAACAATATTTTATAAACCTCACAAATATTCAAGGACTCTCAGAAAAACTACAAATAAAATGAGACAAAACGAGTGTGATCATATTAGAATTGCACACAAACCAAATGTCAATATGTTAAATCTTTACAGTAACATGAAAAATAAAATTAATAAAGAAAATGGAACCGATTTAATTTATTTAAAGAACGGACAGTATTATCACATTATTGATATACAAAATAAAAATAAAAAATCGCATTAGCTATACACAGTATACACGTATAGGTCATCATTTTGATTTTGAATAAAACCAAGATTCTAAGTTATGAAAAAAATACCAAAAAAAGCCAAGATAATACAGTCAATCATAAAACCTATTCAGGAAACATCAATAAAAATTATAACATATTTTTAAAAGATTTAAATATAATAAATAAATGAATCACATTCAAGTTGAATAAACTTTAATCAATTGTAATTAATCAAAGTAATACTAAGGCAACCTAATGGGTACATATTATAATAAATATTCTTTAATTAAAGTAATAATTAGATCCACAATTTTTTAATCTAATAGCACCAATATAAATGAAAAATTCGGTCCGAGACAACTCAGACAAACTTTCTCATATACGATTTCATAATTACTTAGCCCAGTGTTTTCCATTTATTAGTTTTCGTATGCATATTTAATTATTATTGAACATTTCATCAAAATATATCATACAAATAACTTCTCCTTGGCGGGGAATCGAACCCGGGTCTCTCCGTTCGCGTTTTAAGCTATTTTCTCAGAAACTACATTTTTTCCGGGAAAACGGCTTATATCGTTAGACTCGTATTTAAATGGACTACATTTTAGAACTTTTTAATCAAAATCGTCGGAACCGTTTTCGAGATATAATTTTTTTTCACGTTTCTTCAGAGTTTTTGGGGGGTAGAACCCCCATATTTGGAGCTCAGACTTTTCTGAACATGTATATGCCTAATTTTGTCAAAATCGGCCCAGTAGTTTAGGCTCCAGGCGTCTGCATAGACGACAGACGACAGACAGACATTTTTTAAAAACCATATTTGATTTTGGACTAAGGGGCTAAATCTTATTCGCTCTATCACAATACTTTCTCTTTATATGAGAAAATAAAAATTACACAATTTAAAATAATAAAGAAATAACACATTTTAATAATCATAATTTAAAGCATTCTTTACACAATTTACTAGGATAAGAAATAAAAAACCTGCACCTTTTTATACTAGGCATCGCGTGGCTCTATCATTGAAGCGAGCGTATAAGTAATAAATATGTATTGAATATTGAAAAAAAAAAAAAAAATCATGAATCATGATGAGTTGATAGATAATGTGTATAGTAGTAGTACAGCGGCTTCTAGTAAGGGAACCACCCCGTATTCTTACTATTCCTCTAACCACACATCTCCTTTTCAATTATTATAAAATGTATCTCTTTGCTACAAAAAAACTACTGCATGAATCAAATTGAAATTTTGCATTCTTGTTTCAATTGTGCATTAGATGGTGTGTATGAAGTTTTATTAAAATCGTTACGTTAGAACGTAAGATATCGGTAAAAAGGTTGTTTTCTCTATTACGAGTATAAACGTTTAGGTCCGCTTTAATAGTTTTAGCGATCTTTATTAATTCATAGCGGTGTCACTGTTGGTTTTACTAAAAAATGTTATTTGAAAAAATGTTTGTCTCATCGAATAGATGATGATAGAATCTTTTCCCGTCCTGAAATTGCAATTTAATTTTTGAACCTCTCGTTTACGCGAGCGTTGCGCGCGAACTCTTGGACGGATCAAGCTTTCCAACGAACTTAGCCTGAGTATTAGTAAGAGGATCATGTATACCAAATTTCAACTAAATCGGTCAACTTTTACTCAAGTTATCGTCACACACGTAAACGTTACTGACAGACAGACAGACAGACAGACAAGATGCATAGTTTGTTGAATGTAAGAAGCTAGCTTAGGCTCGCTTCAATTAAGATCAATTTTACTACTACATAATTAGTAAGAAAGGTTTTAAATAATCCAAAGACCGAATAATAATTTGATTTATCAGTAGTTTAACCTCTCGCAACCAGCCAGCACAAGTAATTTAATTACATTTTAGCTATACAATTTCCTCTTGATATTACATGTTTAACTATAAAATAACAATTACATTATCCATTAATCTTTTAACTTTATAACTAATTAGTAGAGTTTTAACGAGGACAATATTTTTAATGAATAGCGTCATGGATATGTTAAAAATAAAAGTAAATAAAATTAAAAGTTCTCACTGTTGAATTTGTGAATAAACAGAATATATACCAGATAATTTTAATTTTATGATCATAGTGTTATTTTGTTATGTTTGTGTTGATATTTTTATTATTATTGAATATAAATATATTCCATAGGATAAATTTAAAATCCAAATTTTAAAATTCATTTAAATATTCATATTTATATTCATATAATGACGCTCTCTTACTGAGATAGATTAAGACTTTTACTGTACAACAACTATTGTAAGTAATCACTATCCACTATCCACTCGTAATTGATTTTGGTAAAGTATCAGTAATACCTAAGAGTTATTATAGGCATTATTGTAACTAATTATATTTGTAATTTTTGTGTGATGACCTTAAAAGGGTCAAAACGTCTCTTAATCAACATGGAACATTAATGTTTTAATATCACACCTTAAGATCTATCTAGTTTATTAATATTTTTATTTAATAGTATTAAGTCTGTTATCTAATTAATAAATGTTATTGTTTTGCAGCGACATGACTAAGAACAATTAAAACGACCACCCGAAGGGCACGGGAAGAAAAGCACGTCGGAGGACATCTGCTACGACTCCAGGTACATAAATACATTTTATCTACGATTGATACGAAATATAAACATTATATCACTGTTTAGATGCGTGGAAAGTAATTCTTTTCGTAGCTGTATTCATTGCGCATGCGCGTTTCATAATCGTGCGATAAGGTGAGGAATTCCTCTTTTTTCCGCCCTAGATCGGAAAAAAGAGGAATTTCTTCACCTTAACGAACGATTAGCGAGTTTGTTTACAATTAACAAAAATATTTGCTGTTTATTTAATTAAAGTAACTGTTTATATCGAGTTTTTAGAGAAAAACAATAAGTAATTTAAGTGATTATGACGAAAATGAGGAGAATAATAAGCCTCCCGAAATAATTAATTCAATTAATGTAATCTTAATCAAAAGAGAGATACGAATTTACATAGAAGAAGTTTATTACATTTTTTCACCTGTATTTATTATTAAAATCCACAATCGTAGATAAAGTACGGTATGTAACTCGTGCGAAAACTGCATTTTGCTTTGCTCGTGTGGTTTTACTACACTCGCTGCGCTCGGGAGCAAACTCCACACTCGCATGCAAAATGCTACTTTCCGCACAAGACGCGTAATGTACTATTACTTTGAAACAGGCCCGGATTTTAAGTGAAAGGCGCCCTGGACTGGTCTCAGCTTACCTATACCAACTATTGACCAATTACAATACATTTTGACTGAAGATGACTCTAATGAGTCAAAAAGTTTCATAATGAATTACAAGAGTCTGCGTTAAATATTACACTCTTGACAAATCCATCAGCAACCGAAATTATCGAAAAAAGTGTTAAATGCTGGAAATTGTAAAAAGCCATACCGGAAAGGAACTTTAAAAAACAATTGTTAAATGCGGGAAAACGTTATAACAGGGTTTCACTGGGTATATATTGTTCAATTTGTGGAACATGCTTCTTCACTTCAAACTCAGAAGTTCCTGGTTTATATTTGTAAATACCCTTTTATTTTTGCAGTAGATAATTTATTAATTAAAATTACTGTTGTCTGTTGATATTGAGATTTAATGTTTGAAATTTGCCTTGGGAGTGGAAAACATATTACAATTGGGCGACAAAATATTATACATATATAACAATTTTTTATTTTTTTATTTATTGTTTGTTAAATTTTGTGCCCTCCAAAATCTAGCGCCCTGGGCTATAGCCCAGTTAGCCCAGTTACAAATTGGGGCCTGCTTTGAAAGTGTATGGTTTCGAATTGGTCCAAGTAGAGACAGAGCAGAAAACCCTTTTCTTGTGATGCACGTGAACGATAGGTAAATATAATGAAACATGAAACATTGTAAGAACGTTAATATTGTCAATTTCTTTGTTTCAAATTAATATATATTTATTGAAACTTTTAAAAAATACGCTTCACTTGGAACTGCTACTACCGTATCAAAAATAGCAAAATGAAGAAATTGTAATAAAGAAGTTATAAGCAATGTATTGTAATAAAGAAGTACAATGTGGAAGTATGTTATTGTAGTAGGAATGGGGAGAGTTGGAAAGCAACCAAGCAGTTTCTCGAGCTACAAGTTTCCATTGACTGAACAAGAGGAGTTCTGCTCCAAGCGTTATTTCTCTACTAGATTGCTTAGACCCGGTTCTGCATCTTTGCCACTTCCTGTCTTCTTAATTACCTTCCATGCCTAATTATTTACCTGCCTAACAACGCCGGTACCTCACGCTATCCTCTATATTCTATACATCCACCTCATAAACCTTCATACAACCCTTCGCGTTCTCGACAAACAAAATTGTCTTTGTTTACCAAAAGTAGACTAAAGTGACATTTAATTATATTTCTGCCAAGGCGATAATAACAAATTTCGTCTGATACAATTCGTTCGGTTTAGGGTTTTCACGTTTACATTTATTTACTATTCTACATTCGATCAAAAGCTACTATAAAAATAATTTCTCCTTTGCAGGGAATCGAAACCGACTTCTCGCCTGTTAGACGATATTGTCAATAGTTATTGTGATTTATTATGTAAACAATCCTGTATTACAATTTTAGGATAAATGTAAATGAACATTGGGTTTCATTGTTTTGATTCTGTGATATTAAAATGAATAAAGAGTTGCTGTTCTTGTGTTGTAACTGCTGAAGCAACGAAGTAATTTTATTCTATAATTTGTATTATACAACATCGGCCTCGGAAACTAGATTATTTCCGGGATAACGACACACGGTTAGATTCGTATTTAACCAACTTGACGGAACCGTTTTCGATGGATTTTTTCCATGGTTTTCAGGTTTTCAGAGGGGGGAGCTCCAGCGCCCCCCCCCCCCCCCCCCCCCAATTTCAATCTAAACGTAATTTCTCGATTTCGCCTAGGGATATGATTTTTCTGAACGCATATGCCGAATTCGTATAAATCGGCCCAGACACAGATTTCAACCGCCAGACTTTTTACAACTTATATGAAAAAGAAAAAGAAATAAGAAAGGTAGGACTGTTGGAAAATAATTTAATACTGGAACTATTAACATTCGAATAAATTCATATTAGGTATTATGAATTTTAAAAAAGTTTAAAGTACTATCGTTATAGGAGATGGTCTATTTTTTGAGGGGGGGGGGGAGGGTCGTCATAATTGTTTTAATTATTATTGTAAAATATTTGAACAACACAAAAACTACAACTGGGAAACCAGTTACCAATGTTTTTTTATATTAAGTTTTTTTATACTAGTCTCGTTTTACCTTTTTGTTATGTTTTTTTTTGTTGAACTATTATTTTATGTTGAGCCTCTATTATGTCCCGTTACGATCGTAGAGTTGTTGTAGTTTTTAATTAGAACGCTGTTGAGGAGAATATAGAGTTTGACGACGGAACATGTTATTGTTACCTTTTTTAACTTATGAATTATCATTATCACCTTAACGATCCTCACAACATGCGACATTTAGGCTTGAGAATGGCAGGTTAGTGCCGAAACGTTGCCTAGATAAACTCAAGTTTTGAGTATTATCCTAAACGGATCCACACACTAAACTCAAAATGATTTCATTTGAATTTTATGAACATTCTTGTTGTTAGTCTTTAGGGATGAAGAAATGTTAAAAAACAAATATTTTCTTTTAATTCAAATTTAATATATATTCCCATATTTGGGCATCTTCAGGACTAAAATAACATAAACAATATTATAACAATTTGTTATTCGATCATAAAATATTTATCTTTTTATATGAGTTTGTATTGTTATAAAATGCAAACAACCATAATTTTAACTAAAAGAAAGAAGAAAAAAATCGGGTACGGGGTACCTTGGAACTTTTCCTCACTTCAGAGGCCACTAAAGTGGCCTCTCCTGCTGCTTCGCAGCAGGAGGAAGCAGCATTGGACGTGGTCAGTACTTGGATGGGTGACCGTTCTGAACTAACGTATTTATTATCATTCTTCAAAAATGACCTTATTTTACTACGTTTTTATTAGCTTGCTTTCTTGTTTGTTTGTCCGGTACAATTCTGGCAATCGATTTCTAACTAACTTCCCGAATAGCTAGACATTTGAAACTTTTAGCATAGCTCAGAACACGATGAAAATGAATTATTTTAAAACTTTTAGCCATCTTTCAGCAGAATTTAATTGGTTTTCAGCAAATTTTGCTGTATGGAAAGTTTGTTAGGAAAAAATCCTCAAGTTATTTTATTTGTTTTGCCATGTCCCATATTTACGCAATCTTCATTTTGACGGGTTTCAAATTTGTGATTTTTATAAATTAGAGATAAACATTGAATGACAGCAAAACAGGAAATATATCGATTATATTTTATCGATTATATTATTTATATTATTTCAAATATATCGATGATGGCACTGTTTAGATTTGGTGTTGGGGAGATCCGTTGTACAAAGATTTGTCCTTTTATAGGGTTAAGTCATTTATGTGAAGTAAATAAATTCGGAACTATTTTTTTTTTTTCACTAACATTATATATTATATAACAGTAACAATTATATTATTTACATTACATACGATTCAACAGAAAATTTAAAAACGTTATATATAAAAAGTAACTTTTAAAAGTTTGTAAAACGCAAGAGACAATCTTGAGTCATCAGGTTGAACATAGTAACTCTCTCTTAGTGTCACTAAAATCAGTAGAAAACCATAATATTGTTGTTCGCCTTACTGCTGTATACAGATCGCCTCATTTATCTAATGACCATTTTGTCACCAGTTTAGAATACTATTTAAATATAACTAAGGATCTATCAAATCACATATATATGGGTGTTATTAATATTCAAATAATGGGAAGCCCTCTGCCTGAAATCAGCCATTTATATTTTAATTTATTATTAGAATATGGGTTCGATAAATATCTATTAGTAACAACTAGGCCTGTTCTAAATAAAAATAATTGTATCGGCCATATCTTTTATAAAGGTAAACACATGTGGAACTTTGATACTGCTATTTACACATCTTCTACAACAGACCACTATATTATAACCTTAGGAAAACTCACTACTGAATCTCATATTATAAATAAATATTCACGTCAGAACCAATCTCCTTATGATCAAAATAATTTTCAACAAAAGATTGACTATGAACTATTAATAAAAAAAATGACTGAAGAAAATTGGTCAAATTTTCATATTCAGATTGGTACAATTAATAAAACTTAGTAGTAATACGTGCCCAGTGGCGGTAGTATCAGGCAGAAGACGCCAAATTAAACCTTGGATCAGTCTAGGCTTAATAAAATCTATACGAACCAGAGATAAGATAGTTAGACAGGTGAACAAAAAACCTTTCTGTGAAAAATTAAAGAATAAATATAAACTATATCGCAATAATCTGACTAAATTAATTAGGATAGCTAAATCTAATTATTATTCTCAGCAATTTGAAAATAATAATTTTGGCAAACTGTCAATCAAGCTACTGGTACGTACTCTACAAATTTCAATGAAGTTAAAGAAATTTTAAAACTCAAAAACTCTGAACTAATATCTTGCCCACAGGATATTTGTGAAGAGTTCAATGACTATTTTTCGACTATTGGAAACAAACTGATAAGTGAACTGCCAGACGAGCACTCAAACCCGGACCTCTCTGTCGCCTTGCTCAATCATGACAGACCTGTTTTCAAATTTTCTCATATTTCACCACAAAATCTCATAGATAAGGTTTCTGAATTAAAATCTAATACATCCCCTGGTTATGACGACATATCGACGGTTACATTAAAAACTATCATGCCTCTAATATCGCAACAACTCGCAGTACTTATTAACCAGTGTTTAGAACAAGGTGTATTTCCAAAACAGATGAAACAAGCCGTAATTGTTCCTATCCATAAATCCGGCTCCAAACAAGAATTAGAAAATTACCGACCCATTTCACTTCTTCCAACCCTTGCAAATTTAATAGAAAAAATTATAAAAGACCAGGTCACTAAATATATCGATAAATATAAAATCTTATCTTCTCGGCAATATGGTTTTAGAAAAGCTATGTCGACTGAAGACGCTATATTCGATGTGACGAATACAGTTATCTCTCAGTTAGATAAAGATAATAAGGTATTAGCGGTGTTCTTGGATCTAAAGAAAGCGTTTGACCTGGTTAACCACCCATTACTTATTAAGAAATTATATAATATTGGTATCCGTGGAACCGAATTACAATTTTTTAAGTCCTATCTGACTGATAGGACTCAGAGTGTTAAAATTAAAAGTTGTTATAGCTCATTTAGGCATGTCTCCATAGGTGTACCTCAAGGCACTGTACTGGGTCCCTTGCTTTTTCTCATCTTTATTGATTCATTGTTACACATCAGCTTCAAGGGCGCAAAAATAGTTTCTTTTGCTGACGATACGGTGCTAATGATTCACGATGAGAGTTGGGAATCTGCTTTTACAAAGTGTAATGATTACCTCCAAATTATAAAGCGTTGGCTAGATTCCAATAAATTATTATTGAATGTGAAAAAAACTTGTCTCTTGCCCTTCTGTTTTAGAGACAATGGCTTACCTCCGAGTTGGTGTCGTGTAAGGATACATGGTAGCACGTGTATAAGTGGCAATAATTGTACATGTCCTGTGATAGGACAAGTTTGTTCAACCAAGTACCTAGGGATAACTATTGACAACCATCTAAGATGGGATGCCCACATCGGTGTAATTGTGTCCAGGATGCGAAGGACTATCAGTAAATTTGTAGATTTACGTAATTGTTTGTCGCCTGATAAGCTCAAAGTTGTGTTCGCTGCCCTGGTACAATGTCACATAGAATATGGTATTCTAGGCTGGGGAGGTGTAGCTAAGCTGTACCTAAAACCTCTTAATACCATCTATAATAAATTAATTAAAATTTTTCCTTAGGCGACCTCACCTATACCCGTCCAAATTAATTTATTATGAATTCAATGTCTTGTCTATTGAAAATATTATCAAATTTAGGATTCTCTGTCATTTTTATAAAAAATTTGGAACCTTCAACACATTTAGTCATGACTTTAATACAAGGCGGCAGATTAGAGAAAGATTGGAAGAGCCGTTCGGTAGAAAAGAGATTACTCTTGGTCATCCTGCTTACTCAGGGCCGCGCATGTTCAATTCTCTACCGGATCACATTGTATTACATCCTCCCTCTTTCAATATATATCGATCCCAATTAAAAGATTATTTAGCTGCCATTTAAATCAGTGGTTCTTAACCTTTTGGTAACCACGGCCCCCTTAAAATCTCCAAATACAATATATATAGTACCTAAATACCTTTCGAGGCCCCCTGGGGGGCCGCGGCCCCCCGGTTAAGAACCACTGATTTAAATGTTAAGGGTATGTTTTAGAGTGAATGTGAGTATTTATTGTATATTTTTGGTGAAGAATGTTTATTGTATATGTTATTGAGTATGTATGATTATGTGTTTAACTGTATAAGTATGGTTACAAGGTTTATAGTATGTATTTAACTCTAAAAGTATGGTTACAAGGATTTAATAGTATTAAGAATACCTAATAATAATGTTTTGTTATGTTTTATGTTTTTATCTTGCGCACTATCGTCCTTACTCCATCCACCATTATTATTATTATTATGTAGGACATCTTTTCTTTTTTCTCCAAATTTTAATCTGAAGGTCTTTTATTTTTTATTTATTTTTTTTTTTTTTACTATACATTTGTTTCAGATCCATTTTATTTCATAAAAACTCATAATCTTATTTATTTTTATGTTTGTATTTTTTTTTGTTTTTTAATACTTAAATATTATACTTTTTGCAGTCCAAGTGTGACCATCCCTGCCCACGAGCTATTGTGCTCATGCAATGGATGCATCATAGAATTCTTTATTATAATTATGTATACCTAATTTAATAAAATGATGTTGAAAAAAAAAAAAAAAAGAGAGGGTAACTACTAAAATTGTCGGAAGTAATATTTCGATTAGTCTATTTTATCTGGTCAGTCAGTCTTACATCAATCATAAGGCTTGTTTGACATAGCAAAGGGGCCTGTAGTTTGCCTCTAGTTCCCACAATAAATTTCCAAATTTGAGGAATAAAAAGTGCGAAGGTCACACAACGCATACACTTTTATACCATATTTCGCAGGTTTCTTTGTCATATATCGTATAAAACTGTATCTCCCCTCCTGAATGAGGCTAGAATTTTGTCTACAGTCACAAACTCACTAAAAGAGAAATCAGAAAAAATGTTCCTGAATAGGCGCTAACTTGTCAATAATTATTCGCTCTTTTTTGGTATTTACATTGTCAAATCGATACATCTCATCAAAAATCGGTAGTTATTCTTACTAAAGTTGCCTCGCAGGCTCGGGTCCAGTCTTATTTGCAGTGAAAACTTCTGTCAAATTCGTTAGGTTTTCCCGTATTACGGCCATCAAAAGTAAAGCTCCCAAAACCCCCATTATTTCTGATTGATTGGTTGGTTTATGGTCTCTTTCACGACTATTTGAGTGGGTTTTTTTTTTTTTTTTTATTTGAATGAAGATATTGGTGTTGCTTGCAGTAATCTATAATTTCCGAAGTAATAATTTGGAAAACAACATTGGCGAGTATCACCTTTAGTATCAGAAAAATTTTAACGACACGCTTCGCTTTTGTTTTCACGTCATTTGTCACTGGATCATTTACCAAAATAGTTTCCCCTTGTTTTCCAATGTAAAATTGTAAGTTATTATCTTCAGTTTTACAGTCATGACAGCCTATATCAGTATTTTCAGGGTCATAAAGTCATAATCAATAACATCC
The DNA here is from genome assembly GCA_951217055.1 of Gerris lacustris. Lineage (NCBI taxonomy): Eukaryota > Metazoa > Arthropoda > Insecta > Hemiptera > Gerridae > Gerris > Gerris lacustris. Next base: position 28,911,112 of record OX578285.1, on the reverse strand, counting down.
GGATCATCCAAAAGGTCAAAAACGTCTTCTTCCTCAGCCTCTTCCACTTTTAATTCTCTAAGGATTCGCAACCAATCTTCAGGCCAGCTGAATCGTTTCTTAAAGCAATAAAAACATATTTAGAGTTCTTAAAAGAGAGAGAAAGAGTGGGGCTAAATTTTGTAGATTTTAGCCTATGAAAAACGTGTTTTGAGGCCCTAAAAATCGAACTTCCAGTTCAGTGTGGTAGGTCAAATCAAAATATATTCTTAAAGTTACCTTTAAATTTTTAAAATTTAGTTAAGTGGAGTTTGATCCTTTACTACAGAGCAAGAACGGATACAGCTATAATTTGCATAAAGTTATTATGAAAATTTGATAGTGACAAATGTTGAAAGAAATAGGATTTATTTAGCGCATCTATATAGGACGTTAACTACATTTTTATTTCTTTTATCGATATGTTGTTTGGACCAGTTAGGGTAGTGTGATACTAAGTTTGCAGCTTCAAAAAACCTGTGCCAGCTGCGTTATACATGAAAAACTGAAGAAAATTTAGACTTTTGTCTGTTTTTGCCATATAACTTGCGTAAACTATGTTTTTTTCGATATTAGTCGTTATATTATTTTTAAAATACAGTAAATTTGCAGCAGCATAAGCCCAACTGCAGCTCTGCACATATAATACATTCCGAGATATGGCACATCTAATTTCTATTTAAAAAAAATACAAGGTTTGCTCTCGTTTCGGGTCGAATATCGGATATCACCGCTCACTACGAGAAAAATTGAAGGAAATGAAGTTGTAGTACATGTAATTGGCTTTTATAAAAGCACAAAACGAAGCCCGTAGACAAAATAGTTCTGTTGCAATCGTAAAAAAACAGAAAACGGAAAAATAGTTCATTTTAAGAAATGAGCCTGAACCACTTCCAATTACAAGTTGTGATTGTTTGACAACAATCACTGTCTCTATTGAAGTACACAACAAGCCGTTTGACGTGGATTCACTCACCATCTTTTAAAAGTTGTGCATTTCTAAGCAGTCTGACACGGAATTGACAGAGTATTTCAAATTCGAAGTGGCCAATTGCTCAACGAAGAGCATTTTTAATAAAAATTGACATACAATTTAATGATTCTATGCATTTTTCTTTCATAAAATGCCCAAAATCTCGATATTATTTGGTTTTGGTTCATTTCTTAAAAAATACAATTTTTTGTTTCTTTTACGATTGCAACAGAACAGGCTTCATTTTGTGCTTGCATAAAAGCCAATTAAATTTACTACAACTCCATTTCTCATGACTTTTCTCATAGGTGAGAGGTTTTATGCCAACATTCGGCCCAAAACGAGAATAATAATAAAAATGTCAATTTTTTTTTAAAAAATAGACAATTTTTGAAGTGTCATATCTCGGAAACTATTGGACGTACAGAGTTACCGATGAACTTGAAGCCAATTCAATTTACTACAACTTCATTCCGTATGAATTTTCTCGTAGGTTAACAGTTTTACACCGATATTCGCCCAAAAACGAGAACAATTCTTAAAATATACATTTTGTGAAAAAAAAATTCCAATTTTTAAAGTGTCATATCTCGGAAACTATTAGACGAACAGAGTTGCGCATTTAGTTATTTAGGCATTTAGTTTAGTTGTAAATTTATTGTACTGTAAAAATAGTTAGAAAACATCGCGAACGAGGTATATAGGAAGAACTAAAAATATATTTTTTCATGTTTTATGCAGCTAGCACAAGTCTTTTGAAGCTGCAAACTTAAGATCACAATAGCCTAACTGGTCCGAAAACAAGGGCGGATCCAGCCAATTTTGAAGGGGGCTTGCCTCTCTTTTAGGGGGGGCCCTCCCCCGGCAAATTTTTTTGTAGTTTACACTACTTAAAAACGTCTTTTTAGACTATTCCAAGAACATCTAAAATGTAATTTTATACCAATAAATTGAAGTTATTTATGAACTTGACATGAAGACCTGGGTATTTTACTTAAACAAAATTATATTTGAATAATATTTCATTATTTAAAGTTGTACATTATTATAAATTAATGTTTTATTTTAGTACCCAGTAAAATAAATTGGTACATTTTAGAAAAAATTTTAGTTACATTAATTAACAAAACAATTAAGTACGCCAAATGTTTTGAGATCAATAGAAATTGTGTTGCAATAGCTGATAGTATTAGGTTAAAAATAAAAATAATAGGGTATTAACAGTCCAGTCAATAAGTACAAACTTATTAACTTTCTTGAAAGCAAACCACCTGACTTGACTGCGGTAATATTTTTTTTTCCTCTTTTCCAGGGGGGGGGGGGCATGCCCCCCCCCCCCCCCCCTGCCCATTGGTATGGGCGCCCATGTGTAAGGGCAAAACATTAGAAGATTAACTAATAGTCAGTTATTCTTCCAATATAATCATAAGTTGAATAAATGTTCATCTATTCATTAATTTAACATAAGTAACAATATGTTGTTGGTTTTCTAGTTATATTTTAAATACCTAGAACCAGAGAGAAGAGGTGTGTACACTGTACACTCTGTAATCCTTGAAAATCCTCTAACTTCACCTATGCTGAAAGTGCTTTAAAAATTAAGTTTTTATCTGTAGAGAGACGTTGATTTTTTTGTTTTACTCTAAATAATAATTCCCCTTGAGCACTTATTCTACAAATAGATGATGAATTCAATCAGGACATGATTATTTTTAGGCAGTGCAATCGACCGATTATTCCGAAATTTTATTGGGAAAATAAAAGTTCACTTGAGCTTGGAGAATGATACGAGGTTGCAAAAAGAAAACGAAAAACGGAGGATTAAAAAAAAAGTGTTGGAAGGCGATTGTTGTAGAAGAGTACGAGATATCAGGTACAGGATAAAGAAAGACCCCGGTTTTCCAAGGAGATAGAAAAAAATATATAATGACGGTAAAAGGGCTCTGCGGGATTGAAGAGGGCAGTCATCTTAGTAGGTAATGTTCACTGTTTTCTCAACAAGGATTCCTTTTTTAACCTGTCTATAAAACTATGGACAAGTTGCCCACAACAATACCCGTCCCCAGCAACCGGGCGTATTACAAACTTGTAATCCACTCGGACCACCACCATACCCGCCCCAGCAACCGGTTTTAATATAATAATACATAATATTATATGTAAGAAGAAAAAAGTGAACTTTATATAAAATTGTATAATTAGATTAAAATTATGTGCTCCAATTTGTAATAAGCTCCAGCTTTTATACAAATAAGTTATTCTCTTCTGTTCTAATTTGCTACAAGAAATATTTTTAGTTGTATTTATCATAGTTTTAAAGTAATTTAATGTATAAGTTAATCCTTTTTACTTCCATGAAAATGGAAGTATGGTGATACCCTCCAAAACGTGATTCCGAGATCTCTGTGAAGGTGGGCTCTTTCGAACCCGGGGATATCATTAAAATACGTTTCATGTACATGTATGTCTGTGCGTACGTATATGTATGTACGTTCGTTCGGAACTTTAAACCTTTATAACATCGCTTCAAGACATCGAATTGAGATGCGGTTTGCGGCATTTTTTAGAACTTTTGTTGGAAAAACTGATGGCGCAAATCCGAACATCGTAGCTCACGTCGTTTTGGAGCTATAGTCACTTAAGCACGAAATCGGTCTGTCTGCGATACATTCAGTAGGCATTATTTTATTTCAATTTCCTTTGGAGTATATATGTGTCCTATATGGTAGATTGTACTTATAATTTTTTAGCACAATCGGACGAACGGTTTGGGAGATATTGGCATTTTAGTGTTTTTACTTCCATGAAAATTGGTGTAAATGCTGAGTTCTCTCTTGCTCACGTATTGACACCACAACATTTCATGTAAGTCATGTGTGGGATTTCCAAACCGGGTTCTTTAATTACAATTACATCAGCCTCTTATTAACCTATTTAACATTAATCTAGCAATCAAAAGAAAATAAATTTAAAAACTCGGACATCGGGCCTCTTGCAAATTTTCCTTGCCAAATAATTCTAAAATTGCTTCGGGTATTGAATAGAAATATGGAGGTATCATTTATCTTCTTGAAAAGTATTATTGATGCAAAATCAGCTCAATCGGCAAAATAGTTCCAAAATTATTTAGCGTTAAAGTTTCTTAGTTCGAAAGACGATATATTCAAGCTAAAAACCTAAAACACCTAAAACGGATATTTCCGTTGAAATCTCGGCCCTCAATCCTTGCCACCTTCGCAGATGACAACGCAATCCTATCAGTCTACCAAGACCCTCAAATTGCATCCAACCACACCCAAAGACACCTTCTCCATCTCGAACCTTGGTAAAAAAAATTGAGGATCCGGATTAACGAACAGAAAAGTGTACATGTCACTTTTACTCTTCGACATAGCACCTGTCCTCCAGTCATTCTTAACCAAGTCCTTATTACTCAATCTAGCACTGTCCGTTACCTTGGCCTTCACCTTGATCGAAGACTCACCTGGCAACATCACACTAGGACTAAACGTACTGACATCTCAAGACTACACTGAGTTAGCACAGTATTAAAACGGCTTGGAGGTTTGGAGTAGCACCAAGCCTTCCAACTCCCGACGACCACAAACCCTTGAATCAAAGATCCTTCGTAAAATTATCCCCGATTCTCCTTTTCTTGTATCCAACCTCACCTTCCATAATGACCTCAAAATTCTTTTGTCCGTGACCTATCCATATCCAGATACCAGAAATTCCACGAGTCCTTATTATATCACCCCAATCCTTAAGTAGAACTTATTTCTTCCCAATCCATCCCTGATAATTCACCTCGCCGCCTTAGGAGATAGTGGCCCCAAGATCTATTAAGTATGGGATTACATATTAATAATTAATTATCAATCAACTCATACTTATTATTCCTTATTATAATTATAATTTTAATTTGCTGTGTCTTTTCTCACTCACTTAGCTGTGATAATCAAAAAAAGAAAAGAAATCTCGGCCCCGGAATTTTTAGGAAGAAACAATACTTTTTCTATATAAATTCTATATAATCCCACACTTTCTCCGAAGGTATGTAATAGTATAAATGTTGGTCTTGACTAACTGAAAAATGAGAAGTCAATATCAGTCTTGACCAACCGGGTTTCAAGGTAGACGACCCTTTGTAGGCTTTGCAGACACGGACCACTATGGCTTATCATAAATATAATCAGATATAAATATTTTGGTGTAGAAATAAATGAGTTACTACCTTGTTGATTAGAAAATAGATTGGTTGATCATTGTCTTAAATTTAATTTAACCACTTATATTGACTTTTAACTATTTATATTGTTGTGATGACCATATTAATTTATTTGATCAATTGAATATTTAGTCATTTATTATAAAAAAAAAAAAAATACTTGATTTAAAGGGGTTTCTATTTCTATAAACTATATTCTGAGAAAATAGCGAAAACAATGTTGGTTTTTATTTTATTATGACAATAGGGTCATTGTTAGGAAGCAGGTTCTTTCCCAGACACTTGTGTAGAACCCGAGGTCATATTATTATCTTCTATATAAAAGCCAAATATCAGCCACCTAACCGTCAATGTATCTCTAGCTAGAGAGTTGAAATTCCATGGATGATCCTTTCACCCCCTAGGCCCTAGGCGCAGGCGCTTGCTGAGAAATCTTTTTACGATCAAACGTCTTGATCCAAAATGGCGGCGAATTATATGCAGAATTCGACAACCTGCTGTGCTGGAAGTTAGCTTCCTTTAATGTTGTAAAATTTGTGGAAGGATTTTAAAAATACTCGGTTCAAATCTGTTTACAATCCACGACTGACATGATTTACCTTCCACATTTGACATGTTTGTTGTCAAGTTTCCTTGACAACTAATAATATACATCATATCTCCCCCTACCCCCACCCCAATCTGGACTCTCTCATCTGGTTAGCATGCCTTCTCCATTATCCAGTTCTACTATGTAGTTGACGTTTCCTCCTTCAATCTTCTGCATCTCTTTTATGGTGTTCCTGCTGAGTAGTTTCCTACTTAAACTCTGACTCCTATTTTGAAAATTCTGCTTATCCAGGCACGTATCTTTTTCTTATTTTTATTTATGTGTTAATTTTGTCTTTACTTCTCTGCCTATCATTCTTGTGCTTGCTGACTTAACAAATTTGTCTGGAACGTTAGTGATTTGCAGTAAGAGCCAACATAGCTTTTCTTCGTCATCCCCTGACTCACGTGCCATAGCTTTTATTGCTTATTTTTAGTTTGTACTGCATTTTCCGACTGTCTGTTTGATTCTGGATGGAAGGGGGCTTTTGTTTTGGGCTTAATACTACAGCTTAAGCCCATTTTCGATGCGAATTTTAATCCCTTGCCAAACACTAAGGTGTCCGGTAACCCAAACCTTGTAGATAGTTTCAGTAATTCTTTCTTGCACCACCCCGTTGACGAAGTTTTTGTTGGAATAACTTCAATCCACTTCAATCGGGTCAGCTACAATGAAATTAAATTTCCCTCATGTTGGTTTGGCGAAATCCATATGGATTCTGCTCTATGGTCTCACCGGTTTAATCCAGGAATGGTCCTCTAACTTTCTTGGTTGTTATTTTGTTTTTTTCACAATATCCTCTGCATTCTTTAATTATATACTCGATGTCTTTGGCAATGTTGACAGTGACTTATTGCTAGATGACTTGTTTTTACCTTACCTAAGTGACCGAAGTGTTGTTCTTTTAAGACAGAGGTACACAGATTCCTCTTCCTTTAAATAAAAGACCCCTTTGCAGTATATATTCCTCGTCCTTAGTTGTTTCTTCGTCAATTTTCTATATCGTTACTGGCAGGTCTAACGATATTTTTTAGTTTTATTTGTTGTATTTAGTTAGATTTGTGAAATTGAAAATTACTGGACCGGACTTTTCGAAAAAAATTTATTTTGGGAAAAAGATTTATAAATAAAGAAAAATATAATTTGATTATCATCTGAAAGAAGTTGGATTAATTATTTTCTTAAGTAGTTAACAGTGATATTTAAAGCAAAACAAGGCGAAGATGAAGTTATTTCTTTAGATTGTTACCCCCCTATACTTTTTTAAAAATATAAATGACTTAGACTAAATAACTAAGACAAAGGGAATAAGTCTAATGTACTTTAAGACAAAGGAAAATCACACTTCTGTTTTATAAGGGGAGTAACAGTCTAAAGAAGAACATTCCATACACCTTCTTTAGATTGTTACTCCATTTTATTTTTTTATAAGGGTAGTAACAATCTAAAGAAGTGCCAACTGCCTACCATAACAAAATGTAAAGAAATAGTGAAGACAACAGGTAAGTGAAGTCCTAGAATCCAGACTGCGCCCCCGAGGGCTACGGTAGGAGTAGTAACACCTTTCTAAACAAATCATACTATTTAAACTTTAGTTCCGCAAATGACCCATAGATGGCGTGGCTTTCGCCTATTAAGGAAAGGAAAATGTGTAGGGAAGATTTGGAGTGAACACCAACACTTGTGTATATACCCTCTATCAATGGAATAGGATACGGCTCATCTTAAATACACTATATTAACTGTTACTAATACTGATTTTGGCTTCAACACTGGTACTACCGGCTTGCCTCATTCTGAAAATTCCACCTTCAAAATAATATTGTCTGCCTCTAATCCCTCTACTACTTTTTCTGGCTTCCCTTCCATTGCATAAGGCACTAGTCTCGTTTTTATAATAATTACAAGATAAAAAGAACTTTTTATACACTACGTTTTTAAATTTTCTGTCATAAATCATAAATTTGAAACCCGTAAAAATGAAGATCATAAATATGGGTCATATCAAACCTCTATAGCCTACTCAGTACTCCTTGCTCGTTTCCCCATGCATGTTGGTTGGTTTTATTTCCTCCTTGTCCCGAAATACTGATATTCTCTTAAGTTCTGATTCCAATAGCTATGTTTATCACCAATAAAGTTGTTTATAAATTTTTACTGATTCATTTGAACTATTTTCTCAAATTCTTGTGCTGCGTGATGATTTTCGTAAATAATTTTTGTTTTAATAAAAAATAACCTATTTATTTTTCTATGATACCAAGACTATAACATGCGCAACATGCTGGCGCACACTGCCGTGTAAAAATCGATGTTGTTATGCCATTTTTGCGCCTATAAAGTCGGACTAGTGGTGATAGACATTCTGGACATACAGTTTTAGTTATCCTAAAATGTTCCAATTTTGGTCAATTTTACAGACAAAACTTTATTTTTATTTTTTATTACATATACAGTTTGTTCTATTGGTCCCTTATATTCAATCTTTAAATGTGGGTCGATTTAGGGTAATACATTACTGTTTAACAGTAGTAACCTACTATTTGACAGTAGTTATAATATATGTATACATACTGTAATAAGAAAACTCTTGAGACGAAAACATTTTATGTAAAGGCTGCACTTAGTACCTTGTCATGTGAAGGATCTAACTTGAAACTTTTCTCAACTGGAAAAAGTAGAAAGGTTAATTATAACTTTATAACATAATTTGTCATTATTACTAAACTTAGAAACACTGTATGGAGAAAACCAGTTGCAATTGTCGTATAACCTAACGGTGCAATCATCGATTAAGTAATTCGGAATTCGAAATATACCGTGAATCCAGGACATTTATGCGGCAACGAACAGTGGATAGTGTCTTTGTCCATCAAAGACATTTTAAACGAGTAATACTGTGATTTTATTATTCAATCTAATATGTCTTGTTCCTTTATCGTAATAATCTGTTAATTAACACAAATTGTCACTTAATAATTAATCTATCAGCATCAAATCTATATTTCTTGTCTCTCTTAATTCGACATAAATTTGTTTATCGTAAAAAAGATAGAGCCTAAGCAAATATATTATTAAGTACCACTGTAAACCAAGTGTACAATAACCAACGTAATTGTTCTTAATAGCTAACTAGTTGGCGTATGAAATGACGATTTGTGAGCAGGAGCTGAAAGCGTGGGAGTGCATAGCTATCGACTTAACTTCTATTTACCAAACTGTACTTAACTATTGATTAACAAGAGTTTGACCATCGTTTTAACATCTATTTACTAAACTGTACTTAATAATTGATAAACAAGTGTTTGTCCATCGTCTTAGCTTCTATTTACCATACTGTACTTAACTATTGATAAACAAGAGTTTGTAGTGAATCGAGGAAAGTCGGAGCGAAATTAAAAGAGAATAGAAGACGAGAGTAGAAGAGTATCTTGACAAATGTGTCGTGGATGGGGGCGGAATTACGCTTCGTCGCCCTCACATCCTTCTCGCACCCCCCCCCCCCCCCCCCTCCCTCCCCTCCCCCAGCGCACCTCTCTCCCACCGTCACCATTCTCAAACAAAGTACAATGCACTTTTCTCCTTTACAGGTCCATAGTATGACCTGCGGGTAACTACCTGTACAGACCATGCGCAGTCAAACAACTCCCATAAATATCATATTCATTCAAAAACATCTAAGGAAAAAAAATTAGGACGTAACTTCATTCTTATAGGTAGTTTTTAAGAGTTGTCATTTGGGTACTTCTTAAGATTGTTACTCCCCTATGTTTTTTTTTTAGAATGTAATGACTTTGACTAAATAACTAGTAAGATAAAGGGATGTTTAGTCCAATGTACTTTGGGACAAAGGAATATCACACTTCTGTTTTTATAAGGGAAGTAACAGTCTAAAGAAGAACATCGGGTGCACCTTCTTTAGATTGTTACTCCCCTCTGTTTTTTTTTATTAGGGGAGTAACAATCTAAAGAAGTGCCGTCATTTTGAGTTTTACTGCTATATGAGCGTCATATCAAGCATTCACTATGCTTGCTAGACATCCTTTTCTTAAGATTGTAGTGGATTTAATAAATGTTAGGTAAAGAAATTTAATAGGATTCAAAAAAAAAAAAAAAAACTTAAAAGATCAAGTTGTGATGATAAACTATATGTGGTCAAGCCAACCGGTAGTGTAGTCTAAATCAAAATAATACTCGTAAATTAAATACAATTTCATAAGGTTTCTTGGAGAGAGGGATTGAATTTTAAAAATAGAGTTAGTCCATTATTTACTTATATTTATTTGTGTCTGGAGGTGCTTTTCTTGGTGGTTTCTCTAATAGGACGTTAATTTGTTAGATTAAATTTGATTTTATTGAGCTGAGCCAAGCGAAGCTCTTTGCATTTGGTTGAACACATACTCCTCCTGAACGGCTGAACCGATCCGCAAAAAATTCGGCACGGTCATAGTGACCAATCACAGGAAGGTATAAATCTGAAATGGTCAAAATTGGTACACAGGGGTACCGGGTACCGGGTACAAAAGTTAAAATTGTATTTGCCCTTCATCATGCATGTCGTTGGAAAGTTGTATAAGTGTACAGTTATTGTTGTTATATACACTTTTGCCATATTTTCATTTAAGGGGGGGGGGGAGGGGGGGGGGGGTAAAATAGAAAAACAGGGGAAAAATGCTTTTTAATTAAAAATTAGAAATATTACTATTTTTAGCATTTAAATGCAAAGTGACCTTTGGACGATGAGATATTCAGGTGACATTTTTGAATGAGGACAAAGAATGGAATATGAGAAGAGAAAAGAACGAGATTATACTTGTAATAGTAACATATTACAGGATATTATTAGAAAGTGAAAACGGGAATTTCATAGATGAAAATCACTAGCTGCTGATAGAAAATTTAAAAGACCTCTCTGAGAGAGACAAGTCCCTATAGTAAGATTCGAGCAAATAAAATGGGAGATAAATACAGTGAAGAACTGCCAGGTTTATTGATCGGGTTTATGCGTAGAAAAGACAAATCGTGATCTCGACAATTATGCATATTACGAAAATACGCTACAAATAAAAACGAAGTTCACGTGGTGACGTACTGATCGGTAAAATATTAATTTGTAAGATAAAAAAGCATTAAACTTGTCAGACTGTCGAGGTTAGGGTACAGATACATGCAGAGGCGCCTCGTAAATTTCACCTGTGGGACATACAGGGTGGTCCAAAAGTACCCCCCCCCCCCCCCCCTGTTAACTTTTTAACGGGTTGAGATAAATTAATGAAACTTGGGGGGATCCGTACCATGTAAGGGGAAGTTTGTTTTCATGCAGTCGCGCACTGGGAGCAACCACTCACTTTGCTCCCAGGACACCAAAATTAAAAATTTCAAATTGGAGTGTATATTTTTGATAGCATATTTCGATTCTACTGTGAAAAATAATAACATTTTACTTGTAACTTTTTTATCTATCTCCAATATTTTGCCCCCTAATAGAGTGCAAAAATAGCAAAATAACTCTTTGAAAATAATAAAAAAATAACACTTATATCGTTATAAAATCTAAACGATTTGTAATAAAGTAATGGAACTTATCGGATCTGTACCATGTAAAGGGAAGTGTGTAATCATCCACTCTCGTACTAGGAGCAACCACCATTTTGCCACCAGGCGCTGAAATCTACAATTTTTATACCTTTTTATATTCTATGGCAAAATATTGGAGATAGAAAACAAAGTTTGAAATAATTTTTTTTATTTTTTGTTGTAGAATCTAAATCTGCTATCAAAAATATACACTCCAGTTTGAAATTTTGAATTTAGGTGGTCTAGGGGCAAAATGGGTGGTTCCCCCTACTGCGCGATAGCATGAAAACAAACTTTACTTTACATAGTACGTATCTTTAAGTTTCATTAATTTATCTCTAAACGTTTAGATTTTTCAACGTATTTTCGGAAGGGTTATTTATGCTAACTTTGCCCCCCAAAGTATTGGAGATAGTATTGGCAAAATATTGGAGATAGAAAAAAAAGTTCAAGTAAAATTTTATTATTTTTCGCAGTAGAATCCAAATATGCTATCAAAAATATACACTTCAATTTGAAATTTTAAAGTTGGGTTGCCTGGAGGCAAATTGGGTATGGTTGCTCCTAAGGCGCGATTTCATGAAAACAAACTTCCCTTTATATGATACGGATCCCCCAAGTTTCATTAGTTTATCTCAACCCTTTCAAAAGTTAAGAGACCAATAAGTAATAAAATTAATATCAATAATTAAATAAAAAATTAAGTTGATGTACTAACTCATCACTCTATTGAGTTCTTTTTTAGTTTATTATATTCGATGAGTAATAGAGATAAACAAACTAATCTTTCATGATACATGGTTGATCTAAGGAAACTAAATTTTCATAGAATAAAACCAATGAACTTTACATATCTTGTTAAATCCGTCAAAGTCTTTATGATCTATATCCGTTAGAGCTCTTTCCAAGACCATAGTTGTTAGTAATCCCTCCTTTTTAGTTGAATTATGAAGTAAACTGAATATGTGAAGCTAATATAATCTTTCCTTTAATGATGGTACGGTACGATGTTATGTCTAAAACATAAAAGTAAAAATTTCTCTTAAATTCTGTTTTAGTATCTAGATGAGGATCGTTCTCTGATTTGTAGCTAAACTGTTGGTTTATTTTTCTTGGTCGGAGTGGTGCCTTTTTCCAAATAATGACTCTCATCTATTTTCTCCCCCTCTCCTTTTTACTCTCTTTCCTTTCCCGTTCTATTTTTGCTTCCGAGCTTACCAAAGGTAACCGAAGCAATGTGATCATTTTGAAGAACGAAAATATTCTATGTCTCCGATTTAAAAAATCCCTAGACAGAAATCCGTTTCAGATATCAGGGAACATTGAGTCTGTCTGTCTCTCAAATTTTGCGAACCAACATATCTTAATAAATACTTGTCTGATTTTTATGAAATTTGAATGGTAGGTCATAATTAGCCCACTTTTGGTGTCATGTAAGTAACAAAATTCTACGGCCATTTGTTTCTCTACCACTTGCACACAAACATACATTTATATAAATCTATATATTCAAAAGTACTCATCTGTTTTTAATCAAATTTAGATGGTTTGTTAAACGTAACCCGTAGATAGCCCTATGCCATGTGCTCTTTAAATTTTAATAAATTGATACTTTAATTCAGGTACAAAATGTGGGGGGGGGGAAATTAAATAAATTTGACAATAATGGGCTGAAAAAGCATAAAGTCATTAAAGTATACGAAATAGGAGCGAAGAAAGTATGTGTCACACAAATTGGCACACCATTGTTTTATTTTTTTTATTTCTTAATTGTAATATTGGCACCCTTCTGAAAACGGCACCCTGTGGTGAAGTTCGCATTGGTCACGAGCCACTTCTGAAAAAGTGGAAAACGGTCGGATTCATCGCGAGAGCTAAGCAAAAAAAAAACCAAATTCTTACTGCTAAATGTGAAACAGATCGATTTGGCAAATAAAAGCAAGACCGTAATTACGACTGAAAATATGAAGGACATTAAAACTATTAAATTAATTAGCAGGTGAATATAATGTGTAAAAAAAATCGTCTAGTTGGGATCTAGTACTCAGTATCATCTCCACGTATCATTACATTTTTAATTGGGTTACCCAGAATCATCTCCGCGTATCATTACTTTTCTCCACCTACTTGAGCAATAAACGTTATTACATTGCAAAAGGTTGCACTAAATAGTTGGAGCTACTTCAATAATAATCCTTTTTATTATTTATCCGCTACTTTTTATTATTTATCCACCGATTTAAAAAGGAATGGCCATACATTTTGACAATGATGTCTACGCATTCCTCTAATCCTATAATTTTCAAATTCCATTAAAAATGCTGTAGTTGACATATTTATTATGTTTCTTTTACTATAAAGTTGAGATACAGTCTCTAAATTCGGTTGGTGTGGCTCTAAAACGCCTTAGGTTACGTATCTTGTTTGAGAGTAATCTTTCTCGATAGCTTTACATCTCCACAGCCAGAAAGACCGACAAAATAATGTCTTCTGTCACAAGGTTTTGTAAAATTATTTAATTCCGCGGTACAGTAATGCCAGTATGACCCGAAAAATATTAATTACATAATTTATTTCGTTTCGATATGAAGCAAAGGATTCCGGCCTGTAGCTGACTAAAATAACTAGATTTTTAAGATTTAATTTAATAATCATTGCGAATTAGAAGACCTTGACATTGCTTGGAGTGGTTAAAATCCTTTTTATGAAATGCCTAGACGTCTCTTCATCGTTGTAAATAGCTTTATTCACGTAGGGAACAAAAATGCCGGCTGCCAGACAATTTTGCACCTTTGGAAACTTTTGCCAATGCCTTTAGACACTTTTGCTCATCCGATGGTATTTGGCTTTTCGATCCGGGACGTGGCAGGTAAGAAGAATATAAAGTTTTTGTTGAGATCCTAGAGAACGATGAGCCTCAGCATTAAAAAGGTCCCGCTTTCTCCTGGTACCGTAAAATCGTGGAACCTTCAGTAGAAAAAACATCAACTGCTCCATCCTGATGTGCCTAATGCCTGATTACTCTTGCGTAACAAGGCCAACGTCCGATGTCACCTTTTTGTTGTTTCAAATAATTGATAAAATCAACGTCAGGAAATATATCCGCATCTTATTGCGTATACTTTAATGATTTTATGCTTTTTTACACATTATTGTCAAATTTATTTAATCTTCCCACCAAATTTTTTTTAAATTGTTTTTGATTTTTTTACTTGAATTAAAGTATCAATTTATCATATTTTAAGGGCGCAGACGGCTGCGGGCAACGTCTGACAAACAATCTAAATTTCATAAAAATCAGACGACAAGTTCTTAAAATATGGAGGTTCGCTAAAATTGAGCGACAGACCGACAGACAGACACGGAAACAAAAATGTTTTCTGATATCTGAAATTAAAGGTTTAGCTAATAGTCTGAGAACGACCCTCATCTAGATCCTAAAATAGCATTTAAGAGAAATTTTTACATTTATGTTTTAGACACAACATCATACCGTACCATCCATTAGTGGAAAGATTATCTTATCCTCAAAAACGCTACAACATATACAGTTTACTTTATAATACAACTGAAAAGGAGGGATTATTAAACAACTATGGTCTTGGAAAGATGAGAGATCATAAAGACAAGACAGATTTAAGATGTGTAAAGTTAATTGGTTTTATTATCTAGTGTTGTCTTTAGTATCTAGCTTCTGTTACCTTCGGTAAGCCCGGAAGCAAAAAAGAAACTGTAACAAACATATATATATATATATATATATATATATATATATATATATATATATATATATATATATATATATATATATATATATATATATATATATATATATATATATACATATACATATACATATATATATGTGTGTGTGTCTAAATAATGTAATTAAAAATATAATTTAATGTATTTACTATGGTGAAATAAAAACAATTCATTCATTCATTTGAAGACTGGTTTTTCTCATATTTGCGAATGTCTGAAGAACAATTTTAGAAGTTACATTCTCTCCTACAACCTAAAATATCGAAATAGAGAAGACACAAGAAAGAAAAATAGTGCGGGTAACGCATATCATACAGAAAAACTCACTCTTGAACAAAATCAATCACTCGATAATATTCATCGGTTATGTTGTTGCTATTGTCCGCCGCGAACTCAGTGGAAAATACAACTTCAAATCTGTCAGCCGTAGTCGCCTTCTGTTTGGCCAGTTTATTGCAATATTACAGACCATAAGGTCCGCCGTGGACAGTTCGCTTCCTGTGTCACCGGTCACCGGGCCATTAAAGTAGCAGGTCTCGAGGCCAACGCCTCTTCAGCCGACGGATATAGAGGGATGCCCTGGATATGATAGGTTTAGAATGGTAATTGAAAGTTTCATGTCCATAGAATTTTAATTAGCGGGAAGAAGCGGGGTCATTTTACAAAAGGAGTTTTAAGGTTGTGGTGAATTTGAATGATGAGGAATCGGTGATTTCTTGAAGAGTCGACAATGCGGTGATACTGTTGAATGATGAAGTGTTGATATCGGAAGCCAAACTGTTGGGACGAGCGGAATATTATTTGATGCGTCTTAAAAGGGGGTTTTCTAGGATTTTACCGAATATAGGCCTATGAAGGATAGGGAAAAATCTGGGTTTTATTAAGTAAAATTGATGAAGTAGTCCCTATTTATTCTAGGTAGGTAATAATTGTGAAGCGAAAATTTAAATAAAAATATGGAAATTTGTCAGGTTGAAGGAACATTATTTTAAGAATGCTGTACTCTCATAGGTAAGGAAAATACGTAGTGCGCAATGCAGCATTGTAAATATAATTGTTGCATTATTGAGGAGGTGAGAAAGTTTAAAAATAAATAGTTGTTCGTGAAGTCTCACGTAAAAAGGGTTTCGTTGGTATCCTTACATAAAACTAGTTATATTAAGAAGGGGGGGGGGCGTAAATTGTTGATGCTTTTTGGCAAAAGGCGTGGAAAATTATAAAAAATTAACACGTGATATACATTTTTGTAATTTACTCTTTAATACACTTAATTAGTTACCCCACACAAAATTTCAAAAAAAAAAATATTTTTTTGTGGTGGGAATTATCCGCCATATTGGATTCTCAATTAAACAGTTAAAATTTCTATTATAATTTTTCCTATGGTCCAGCAGAGCGCTTTGCATATTTTTTATACTTCTAGTAACAGCAGAAAATTAAACAATTTTCACATGTTACAGGGTAGTTGGTGGGGGAAAATTTGTATTTTTGTATATTTCGATTTATAAATACAATAAAAAATAAAATTTAAAAATTTGTTTTTATATTTTTGTAATCTACTCTTCAATACCTTTCATTTGATACTCCACACAAATTTAAAAAAAAAAAAAATATTTTTGAGTGACATGCACATTTTGCATATTTTTCTATATTTTTAGTCACAGCGGAATTACGATTTTTGGGGGAGGGGGAGGGGACACGCAAAATTTCGATGTTTTTTGACAAAATGGCGCCGAAAATTAAATTCTTTCCCTAAGTGGTATATATTTTTGTAATCTACTCTTCAATACCTTTCATTTGATACCCCTCTCAAAATTAAAAAAAAAATTTCGCATGACGTGAGTTATCCGCCATTTTGGATTTGAACAGCTGATAATTTTTAGTTCGCTATATTTTTCCTGTGTGCGCGTCAAAACTATCAATATTGGAAAGTTTCATGTTTTTATCTCTTTTTATTCAAACGTTATTGGAACCGTACTGAGTGACAGACAGATACATGAACGAAACTATAAGGATTTCTTTTTTTGGTTTTACCAACGACAAATGGTATTTGAGTTGCGAGGCTAGTTAATATATACTGCTTAATAAAACACTGTTTTAAGTGTATACTAGAGAGATAAGTTTTTTACACATAGGGATTTATTTTTTTACCTTTCGATAGATAGTATAAGTAGTGAAAGTTAATGGTCGCGGCACCGTCAACTTGAGATTAACTAACTATAAATGCAGTGACGTTTATTGCAGTCAAGGAAAGAAGGAGGGGTTTAGAATTTTCATTTTCAACGTTAAATAAAATTTGTAGGATTTTATGAAATATTCATTTTTCTTGTTGCTTAAAATTGATTTTTTTGTTGAAATATTTGTTGCAGTTACGAGGAAATTATAGATGCCTCAGAAAGAACCAGGACCCTCAACAGTTATTACTGAAAGCTGAAAGATCACGACGGACTTCTGCCAATGCCAGCCATTTCAGCGATCCTTAGTCGTAGCTACTTTATATTACTAAGCATGTGTTAGTAGCAGTATTTATTTGAGAATTTCACATATCACAAGATTTGAGCTGCCACCCTAGCTTTTGAAAATGTGTGTTTTTTTACAAGCTTTTATTAAACTTGCAATGTTTGTATGTATGTATGTTCGGGTGAAATCTTGCAACTGAATTTTTAAGCAGTTATCCTCAACCGATTGAATTAAAATTTTGCATACACGTTTAGTTTGGATGACAATTCATAGTTAGCTAAGTGACGTCATTCTAAATCTAATATGGCGGACAGCCCAAGATGGCGGACTAGTTATTTTTAAGCACGCCCATGATATGGGTATCAAATGAATGAGTTGTCTGAGAAGAATACGAATAAAAGCTTTTTTTTTTTTATAATAAACTTATTATTTATTATATACTTTGCATGGAAGTTTTAGATACGGCAAGATTGTAAAATCGTAGATTGATTTAAACTGGGCGTTTGGTTGGTTACATAAATGGACAAATTTATTCGTTGTAAATTTGTTGCTTTAACTCCGCTTATTTGTCGGTTTGTTGATTTGTACTATTATGATTAGCCACGTGTAATTCTAGTGTTGTTATCCGGTAAGGGGGTATTATAGAAAGTTTTCTAGTAGAGACCGGCTTGTGTAAGAATGTCAGTGGTCGCTCTTAGTATTAGATTTACC